>VZSF01010377.1:232713-960486 GCA_013398295.1 Chionis minor | reverse complement strand
GGGGGGGGGGGGGGGGGGGTGTGTCGGGGTGGGTGCCCCCCCCCCCCCCCGCCGATCCCGCCACCTCTCCGCTGAGACGCTGCTTTGCGACCGCGAGCAGCCACGTCATTGCCCGGCGGCGGCGGCGGCGGCGGAGGAGGAGGAGGAGGAGGAGCGCGATCCCGGCCCTGCCGCATCCCGGTTGCTCCCCCGGCCACGGAGCGAGGGCCTCAGGTGCTGCCCCACAACAACCCACCGCCATCGCGGCTGCCGGGGTCACGCGGAAAAGGGGAGGGGGGTGTGACCCGACACCGACCCCCCCGCGCATGCGCCCTGCGCAGGGCCGCGCGGCGCCGGGCGTGCGGGAAGTCGGCGGCCGCTTCCGGGTTGGGTGGCGGCGGCGGCACGATGTCGTGCGCGCTGGTCCCCTTCGGCCACTTCCAGGACCTGGAGGCGGCTCGCGACTTCCTCTGCCCGCACCGCCGCCAGGGCAGCGCCGCGGCCGGCAAGGAGAGCGGTGAGTCCGCTCCGCCCTGCGGGGGGAGCTGAGGGACCGGCCCGGCCCGGCCCGGCCCGGCCTGGAGGGGCGCCCCTGGGGGCGGTGGCGGCGGCGCTGTTCCCCGCGGCCCACCCGGGGCTCTGCGCGGCGGGAGTCTGGGCCCTCCCGCCGAGAGCCGCTCGGCGGCGGGGCCTGTCCCGGCGGGGCTGTGCGCCCCTGCCCGGCGCCCACAACTCGGGCCGCCTGACGGTGAGGCCGGCTGGGCCGGCGCTGCGCAGGGCGGGCTCGTCCCCGCTCTCCCGGCCGTCCCTGTGGGCTGAAGGCAGCGCCAGGGGCGCAGGGGGTAACGCGGGAGCTGAGCGCTCGGCGTGGTTGCTGTGCTAAAGGGCTGTGAGGGGCGCGTGTCCTGCTAAAAGTGCCGCGTCTTCATCCGCAAGTTCCGATTTTCCTGTTGTCCGGAAGTTTCAGGTGTTCAGCCGTTCCCAGATGCCGGTCCTCATGGGGTAGTCTGTAGGTGAAGCTCTTCGCCTGGCAGATCCTGTGTGCCACAAACTTCGAGATGCAATTTTGTAATTTCCTCCCTGAGAGAGTGCAGTTGTCTGAAGCCGTTCTAGTAAAGTTAACAAAAGCTGTGCGTGCAAAGTTGTCTAATAATGCAAACCACACTTAAAGTATGCTAAAGATTTGGTTTGCCAGCTTTAATTAAAAGACAATACATCTTCCAGCAACTACAGTCTGAAGTTGTGGACCAGATTTCTCTTGTGTGAGGCAGCGCGCAGCGAAAGCTGAGCTGTCTGGCACAAAAACTCTGTTCTCAACAGAGAAGAAGGACCAAAAGATCCATGCCCAAGATAGACAGTACAGGGAAATGAAACACTGACCTGAATGTTGTTGGTGCTGTACTGCGTTAACTATATTTGGCTGGTGTTTTGGCTTTCTGGCAACAGCATGGAACAAAAATGTTTGAAGAGGTTAATGAGGATACATGTAAAGTCCTGTCAACTTTGAAGAGAGCTATGAGAGAAAGCAGCAAGGTGTTTATTTAAAAAGCTTAAAAGGTCTGTGGGGGAATTAAAAGCAGGCAAACTCATAGGGTGGTTTGTGTTGGAAGGGACCTTTAAAGTCCACCTAGTCCAACCCCCTTGCCATGGGCAGGGACGTCTTTCACTAGATTAGGTTGTTCAAAGCCCCGTCCAACGTGACCTTGAACACTTGCAATGATGGGACATCCCTGTCTTCTCTGGGTAATTTGTTCCAGTGTCTTACCATCTTCATTGTAAAAAGTTTCTTCCTTATATTCAATCTAAATCTACCCTCTTTCAGTTTAAAACTGTTGGCCCTTGTCCTGTCACTACAGGTCCTGGTAAAAAAAAGATACAATTATGAAAATGTTTTAAAACTGCACTGTATGTTCAGCCATTAAACTTTACCACTAAAACTCCTGTATGTGTGTTGTTATATTTTATTATTGCTTTTTTTGTGTGTTCAAGATTGAATTTAATTTACTTTGTTGTTGAAATGCACTCAGAAGAAGGTAATTCTGGAAGAATTTTAGCCAGTCTTTGTTGTCCCAAACTTTTCGTAGAAAATAGTTATGTGCTGCTACTTGTGCTTGTTCTTTGACTAATAATGCTCTGAAAAATGCGTACAGATTCTATATGGCTTTTCTTATGGTATCATCCATATCTAAAGGAGGGATTCTGGAGCCAGTAGGGGCTTGTTAGTGCCTCTTGAATACTGATTGTAACGTGTTTGTATTTCTAAAAGTATGTGCTGAAAGAAATGAAAATATTTCTCTCATATTTGGTGGTATATGTGAGAGAAGTTTGTGTAAAATAACTTGGATACTTTTGTTGGAGTGGGTTTATCAAATGGCAGCTATAAAGAGAGAAAACATGTAGTGTGTTGTAAAAGCACAAAAATGATAGAAGCAAAGAAGATGCATGTTCTAAAATGTGCTGTTTTTCCATTTTAATGGGTTGTCTGTGTTCTGGACTATTTTTATTTTTGCTCATTCAGTCAGAATCGAGTATTGTTCAAAATACTGCTCCTCATTTAGATTTTTCTTTAATCTTTTGAATTTGTGCCTGTAACTTTTTGATACCACAGCTGTTTTCATAGTTCAGGATAAACAACCATAAATGTAAGCAAGTGAGAGTTCCCGAAGTGACTTTTACATAAGATTATAAATCAGTAATTCTGAAGCAGAAATACTTAGTGTGTTCAACTTTGACAGGGAGAAACACTGTTACAACTTGCAGAGGTAACTGAAGTTAGAAATAAGTAAATTTTGGAAATATCCTAAGTCAGAAAAAACAGTATTTGGCTGTGTGGAACAGGAAATTCTTCTTCCCCTTAGGCTTGTTCCTCCAAGTCTGCTTTTCTGCTATTTTGTGGCCGAACCAACTGAGTAGCTGAGCTGCAGGGGTGTTTCAAAACTCAGGTTGAGATGAGACCGTCGAGATCCTGCAGTTACTGCTCGTCTCTTGGTCTTGCACCCACAGTTACCGCTCTGGTTGGAAATACTTGGTTCAGTTTTTTGTTCTCTCTTCCTTTATCATTTTCACCTACATACCAATCCATTCGTTTTTCTTGCTAAGCAACTGACTTGCTGTGTAGCAGTCCGGAATTGCTCCCTTTTCTCTTTGATGATTGTTGTGTACCTTGACTTTTACATTGTTCACATGGAAGAGCTCTTTCCTGTAAATAAAGTATAAGTGAGGAAGTGTGAGAACATTAAAAAAAAAAAATCTCTGCTCTAAATCTGTGCATCAAGGAAAGAAAAAAAAATTGCCCAAGTCAGGTTTTTTTTGTGTGTGTGTGGTTGTTGGGTTTTGTGTGGTTGGTTGGTTGGTTTGTTTTTTGTTTATTTTGTTTTTCTTTTGTTCAGACCATATTGCATTTTTATGGCAGGAAGAGCCAAGGCAAATATTTTTAACTAAGCACGAAACAAACAAATGGTTTTCATCAGGGAATGCTTTAGTAAAAACTGTTCCATCAGCAGAATGTACGGTCTTAAAACAGTAGTTTAATAAAGCTGTACATTTAAAAACTTGGATTTTAATCTGCTTTTATATTTTTACTCCTTGGGGGGAAAAAAGTACGGAGTAGTTTGTCTTTACTGATAAATTCAACAAAGAAAATATGTTCATTTACTATCAAATACAGCTTTTATACTAAACTTAGTTTATTGCCATATAAGCAATTACATAAATATTAATAAACACAGCTCAAAGTTCTACATATTTTTTATTTTAAACTGGAGAAGCAGCAGCTTTTAATATTTTTTTTCTTGTGTGTGTGTTGGTTTTTTTTTTTTTAAATTTGTATGTGCATTTGTATGGAAAGGCTCACTAGTATTTAAACTTCATAGTTAAATGCAAAATGCTGAGTACCTTAGGAAAATCGATGTTTGATTACTTCTCTTTTTTTTTTTGAATCATAACTTAATGTTTTAGGTGCTCAGAAGAATTTTCAAAAGCTCCTGTCAGATTTTGGATAATAAATGTTTTTGAAAAGGTGTCTCCAGAATCTCCATTGTGTGGGATTTAGTGTTTTTGTCAGAAGCTGTAGGTCTTTTTTTTTTTTTTTTTTTGGTTTCTTTGTTAAAGGTCAAAGAAGTTTTTTCAGCTGTTTCAGCTTTGTCCATATTTTCATTCTAACCAAAATATTTTCTGGGAGTATATTTGCTACACTAAAATATAGGGTGATTAATGTAAAAGCATTTTTGTAGATGCATTTTAAATCAAAAGAATTTGCTTGCCTCTGCAAATGCAAGCAGTATACAGTTCTAAATCACTCTGTGATACTGTGACTTTAATAAAAGTTCAAAGTTAGATGTCTTTAGTATGAAGAAAAAAGCTCTACTTTCTCACCTAGTTGCATTTGACATAGCAGCATATTTCATTTATTTATAATAAGTTAATCTAGGTTGTCAATTTCAAATTTAGTTTGAAAAGCCTTATCAAAATGCTACGTATATTAAGATACAGATGTAGGTAACTGACTTAAAAAAATTACATTTTTTATTCTAAGGGAACTTGATTATTATTTTTTTTCCCTTCCTTCCTTTGTACAGGTGACCATTTAAACACATTCAACAGTAGAAAAAGATGATGGGAAGCATCCTATCAACTACAAATTCACTTAATTTTTTTCTGTAGCCCAACAGTTTGTCTAGTTTGTGCAAAGGATATATTTGTCTGGTAAAATGGGGAGTAAAAGAGAAGGTATCCTCCTCCTTTGAACCTCAGGTAAAGTCAGTTCTGCAGGTGCCTGTTTCCTGCTGGGTGAGGAAACACTGGATGGAAGGGTTCACATCATTCTTGCTTGCATTGTGCAATCGTATGTTAAGATTGCTCATAATGCAATACTGGAGTAACTTAAGGAATGTTCATAGACTGTTTGAGGTGACCGTTGATCTGTCATGAAACAAAATACAGCTTTTTTTTTTATTGTACATATTAGCATAAAAGGTGTTGAAGTGGATTTTGCCTCACGTGGCTTAAAAAGAATAACGATATGATGGAGTAAGCTGGTTAAAGATGTTTTATGTGGAGTTGCCAAACTTTTATTCTGTATAAAAAAGCAGGGTTTGAATGCTTTTTCATATTTTAATGAACAGGACTAATAAAGCATGAGAACTTAAGATTCTTGGGAGAAGTTAATGCTAATAATGAGGCATAAATCCTCTGTGGAGACTGAGCCTAGTGGTATCTAAGTGGCTTTGAAAGCTACTGTTTCAAATGTGCAAATACTGGGAACAGAAAGCATTTGTGTTACATTTAATTTGATAGCTTGCTGTTTTGGAATGTGTGTTGGCTAGACCAGAAAACAGCTGTAACAGTTAACTCCATTATACAACTGTCTGTAATAAGGCACACATATGAATGAAAAATCCATCTTATTTGCAAAATGTGATAAAACTTCACAGGCATAAAAGAATTTTAGCATTAAGAAAGTCATGGATATTTAACTGAAAGGAGCAGAAAATTGAACAATTTATCTGAAAAGAGCAGAAAATTGTTATGAAGACATAACATTTTCTATAATCCTTACAAATTGACTAATTTAACTATGGTTTATTTAAAGTGATGTGCGTGTCTGTTCTTCCAGTAGACTCTGAGCTTGAACTGTGTGTTTTAGAACATTTGATAGGCTTGATGACGGCCATTCAGTGACATAGCCGGGTAGCACTGCTGCTAGCTAAACTTTGGGGGCGTTAAGATGAAATTAAACTTTCCTACTTTCCTAGCTTGCAGATATTTTTAGCTCCCAGGCGTATTTATCTCCCATTACCTAAATGAAATTAGAAAGAAAAAAACCCGAAAACCAGCTCGTCCTTGGGAGTTCCCAAGCAGTGATACCTGCATCTGTGATAGCGAGCTGGTCACTTTAGTGCGGTGTGTGGCACAGCACACAGCTTTCAGATGCTGCTGCTTATCTGGGAGGAGGAAGAATAAAAATCTACTACATCATTTTGGGGGGTTGCTCAGAGTTATGAGGTGTCACTTTGCTGCTTCTTGTTACAGTAAGAATGATGGCATAAGCCTGGCAGAGAAACTCTTCTCCAAAACCCAGCCTTGTTATGTTGACAGCTTCCTGAAAAGTGCTCTTCAGCCCAGTTTCTCTAAACAACATCCTTGGAGTTGTGCTTCCACGCTTTGCTTTATCTGGATCAGCTAACTTAATTCAGAAATACAGAAAGCCAGGCTTTTTATTCCAGAGTTGCAAACAAGGTTACAAAGAAAAAAATACATTACAAAATCAAATTCTAGATTGCATTCAGCAGTAAGGTTGTTCTTAACTGTTCCTATATCCCTCTTATTGAATTTGGTATATTCTTTTTGAAGAGTCTTCTGACAAGCTCTTTTGTATTGTCTCTTTAATCAGATCCTCGCTGTTCAGATTGCATTATATACATTTAAGATTACTTTCAGTTTTCAAGTAAAATATAAAAACATGGGCTCTACCTGAGTTGTGTTACATCTGTAATTGTTAATACATTCTGAGATATGAGGAAGGCTAAATGATAAGTTCTCAACACATGTGACAGAATGATGTCAGAGTACTTTGTCCAAATTATCTTCGCACCTGAGGTTTTTTTGCTGCTTTAGCATCTCCTTTACTGGGTAGACTTCCTGCTTTCTTGCTTTAACTTAAGCTGCCATTTGGGCCTGAAAGAAAGCTGAAATATTATGTTTTGTATGTAATCCGTCATTTGTTTCCTGTGCTATATAGCATCATAAAACTTCCCTCCCCCACCCCATCGCCATGGTACCTCAGACTTTGGTTTTGGAGTTAGGTTATAACTGTAAGACATGGACATTTGCAGCATTACTTTAAAGAATCTATGTAGTACCTGGATTATTTTTAATTTAGTCATTTTTTATTCTGTTGAAAGCCATTGTGACCATCTAAGAAAGAGAAATGGCTCAAATTGTTCTTTTTCAGATTAGTGAGCTAGTTTAGTTTGAGTGTCTCCCCCCAGCCCTGACCTTACGGAGGTCTGAAGACAAATGTAATACTAATCTCAAAGGGTTTTCCTAGTAATGCTGGCAAAAGAGCCTAACATATTTCTCAGTCCCCATGTCAGAAGAGCTGTGGGAATAAACGTCCTGTGATTACAGAATAGCAAGAAGATTTTAAACTATTCTTGAAATTCCTTGGTCTGAAGAGAAAAGAAACTGCTCTATTTCTTCACTAGTAATGCAATACAGTGGTATCAGAGTCACAGTAAATATGCATAGAAAAAAATCTGGAACTCATGCACTTAAGGAATAGTGCAAGAAATGTTTGCATATTAATTTTACAGATTCTTAAAGCATGGATGGTAAACAAGCTGGAAGATCATAAACCCAACAAACTACATACATGCAATTAAGGGTCATGGTTTAACCCTGGTAGGCAGCTAACACCACACAGCTGCTCGCTCGGTTTACCCTACAGTGCGATGGGGAAGAGAATTGGAAGGGTAAAAGTGAGAAAAATTGTGGGCTGAGATAAAGACAGTTTAATAGGTAAAGCAAAAGCTCTGCATGCAACCAAAGCAAAATGGTGACTTCATTCACTGCTTCCCAACAGCAGAGTTCAGCCATCTCCAGAAAAGCAGGGCTCCATCATGCGTAACAGCTACTCGGGAAGCAAATGCTGTAACTCTGAATGTCTCTCTCTCCCTCTCCCCTCCAGATTTTATTGCTGGGCAAGACATCATATAGTGTGGGATAGCCCTTTGGTCAGTTGGTGTCAGCTGTCCAGCTGTGTCCCCCTCCCAACTTTTTGGACTTCCCCAGCCCACTTGGCTGCAGGACAGTGTGAAAGACAGAAAAGGCCTTGACACTGTCAGCACTGCTCAGCAGTAGCTAAAACATTGGTGTGTTTGTGGCATGATTCTGTTTATCATTTTTATATGTACAGAGTGTACATATTAGTTTTTTGGCTGATGCAACTTGATATTTTATGGCCAATAATCTAAAACTTGTTGGAGGACAGATTATTGGCATGTGCATGAGTTGAAATTTTTCTTAGCTATTTAAAAAAATGTATCTATGAACATAAACTTCCTTGTTTTAAAGCTGTATGTCAGTATAGGTAGGACTGGTTTGACCTTTGTGGCTTTGAGGGTCCAGTTTTCAACACGTGCTCTCCTACTTGGGCAAACAGACTCTTCTGGGCAAGCTCATCCCAAGCATGTCCACTAGTGACCTGCTGCATAGAGCTGGAATGCAGCTAAGGGCAGGAGGGAAGGGTGTCCGCTGGCTGCCCCGGGTCATCATGCTGCTCCGGAAGAAAAGATGCTGTCTATTTTCTGTGCTGAGAGATATACTCTGCAGTTTGGGGAGGAAGCCTTAAACTGAGTAAAAACATCTTTCACGTTGAATTTGACCCGTGAAATGTCAATTAGACCTCATTGGTCTAGGTCTGTTGCTAAAGTTTATTGGGTATGGTTATGTTTCTCACCGGACTGTGGCCCACTGACAGATTTCTTTCTTCTGTGAATTTTATAGGAAGGAGGTTTTGTTGCCTTTTGAGATAATGAAATGCAAACAGAAGTAGAATTTTGTTATCCATCTTAAACTAAACATTGAAGTTAGTTACTCTTTTCCTCTTGTGGTTTATATTCAAGAGTATTTGTCATAATTCTCCTTTATATGTTTATACACTGGAAAACTCCCAACCTCAAAGACAAGATGAGACCGTGACCCTTGGAAGCTTGTTGCTTATATAGTTATGTCTGAAATAACTGTGCAGTCAGATCTGTATTGATGATGATGATGCAGTAGAACTGGCTGACTCACCCATTTTATAGATGGTACAGACCTTTCAGTTTTAACAAAGGTTATTCACGGAGTGGTCGCTTTTTTTATATACAGTCTTGTGAAATACTTTATCAACAGTATTGGTGGAAAGTTTCTTTAAGCTAATATATTTTTACAAATTATTTTGCCTTCATTAGCCATACAAAAGTTTACAAATCTGCTTAAACAGATAGAATACAAATTTCTGTTCTGTTGTACTGGATTCTGCCTTTTTGGTGGTAAAGGACCAGTGTTGTTAGACCAAATACAATTGGAGTGTTCTTGATGCAAACAGCACGGACAAGAAGGTTTGTAAAACAAAAACTATGCAAAATGGCAAAAAACTAAATTTAAACTATTTGAGACATGGCATTTAAACTTCTTAAGATCAAAGTAGCCATGACATTAGTTATTGAAAAACTTGAAAGAAGTCCTTGGAAAAGTCTTGAAGTCTTATTGATGTTAGTCTGTCAGATTTCATGCTAGTGCTTCTAGGTGGAAGTCAGCGCTTGGCTTTTCTACTGAGCTACAGTGATGCTTATTGACTTACTGAGGGTCCCAGTGATGGTGGTGTTTGAGAGTTGTACATCTTGTACTACTAAATGCCTGTGCATAATTGCCCTTTGCATAAGCTTTTAAATTCACATCAAATTCTGTATTCTTAGATGAAAGACTTTCAGATGTTTTTTTAAATAAGACTAATACATTCACTCTTACAAGACAACTGAGATGTAGGCCTGTCTATGAATCTCTGTTTTCTCGGGTGTTTGAGGTATTTTGGAAGCTTATGGTTTCTCTGAGGTTTCTGAATGATATAATTGAAACTGATCAGTGTCTCATTAATTTTTCTCTGTGTTGTCTTGCCAATATGTGACTAGCCAAGGTTCGTGGGCTCATTCTTCCCCTCAGAGGCCACAGCTTCAGCTTTTGCTTTGGGAGTGGTGGTGGGATCTGCATTATCCTGGGCTTAGATGTTTTGTTGTCACAAATGAATTTCTATGTACTGTCATTCCCTGTTAAAATGAATTTACGTTGCTACTAGATGGACCTGTAATTGACTTAAACCAAACCAAAATCCAGCATTTTGGAAAGGAAGATATTTTGCTTGTGTACAGAAATATTGTTTGTCATAAAACTGTGCACGTGTGGTTCTTGTGGTATGTTACAGGTCATCTTATGCCAGTTAGTGAAACATCTGGGGTCATATACATAGAGTCCTGAAGGGTTGGAGAGAGCCTACTGTCCCCTTACTTTCCCTCCGTAGCTGCCTTATATGTACAGTATGGGGCTTTTGTTGTCTTTGGGGTAGTAATTAGATAAATCAAGCTAAAGCTTAAATTTTGCAGTGAAGTCTTAGGTCTCTATACCTGCTGGAGGAAGTTTTTGTCGAGTGGGCACGTAGAGTTTCACTGCCTTGTGCCCTCACTCTTTGCTTCAGCTTGCTGTATAAAACTAGAAATATGTCTTAGCTCTCTTGAGATGTCTGTGGGAAACTGAGAAAAGACAAATTTGAATGAGTACTTTGTTCTAGCAAAGTGCAGAGAGGTCCTGTTAAAGAATCAGTGATGTGTTGTACCAGGCACTGTAAGATGTTACCCAGAGTTCTAGGTGTAGTCTGTCAGAATTAATTTAACAGAAGTGTCATTACACTTGTTCCCAATTTGTACTTAGGTTATATCTTCTGTTATTACTTTTCCATAGTGTCAAAAATGGAAGTAAATGCAGGAAAATGACAGCCATTTCTACCACTTCATGATTCTTTCTGTAGAATTCATTTAGTATCTGCCATAATTGAAGCTATAATGCATTGGCAGGGAAGGGAAAGCAACCACCAGCAATCCTTTTTGATTGTGTTTTTCATTGCTTATGCTGTCTTCACGTGACAAATGTTTTTTTGATTAAAGCAGGCAGATCAACAAGCTGGGAAGATGGTGGCTGGGGAGCCTGGGATGAAGCAGAATTACCAGAACCTGTAAGTTCATATATATATATATATATATTAAAAAAAAAAAAAAAGGATGTGTTTTCATTGCTAACTTGCCTATTCTAAAAGACTTTTCCAATTGTTTGTGTGTGTGGTGGTTTTTTTTCTCCTATGTAGTCATCACATGGACAAGAAGGATCTTGACCAGTGTTTTAAATGTGACTGCTTGTTTGTCCCTTACTCCTGTAATTGTTTCTAAATCTAGCATGGATGGCGATGATTACTCATATTCTTGTACTCTGTAGCTTTTTTCTCACAAGAATATACATACATCTTTCTGTGCTCCTGCAGCTGCAGGTCTTTTTTGTCCTATAGTTAGTCAGAGACAGTAGAGCATGGCAGTGGAGTTATAATAGTCTACCATGAGTTAATACAACTCAGAGACTCCTAAATCAGAAACCGCTGACACAAGCATCTTTGTGATGATCACGTAGTACTGCTTTTATGTTGTGGTATGGGGATGGTGTTACCGGAGGGATCAAATTGCTCATGTAGGATGGGACAGCACGGTTGCTCTTTAAAGAGGGATAAACATCCCTCTGACTAATTCAGCTAAGAATAACACGGCTAGTCTATAGCTGTTGGTAAGGCTGAGACTTCTGGCTGCCAGCTGACTTGCATAAACTGTTAGGGAAGTTGTCTGTGTAGAAACCCTCTGCACCTGAATGAATCATCTGCACAGAATTGCTTGATTAATTCCCTGTTAGAGAGAACTAAGGGGGTAGAGTGATGAATCCAGACCTCCCCTTGCTAACAAAACCTGTATCTGCTGTCTTTATCTCGGTACGCAGGAAGTATGCCCAAGGAGTTGGGCGGTATCCTTGTAACTGCTTACTTCAGCAGGGAAACAAATTTTTCAGTTGAGGTGAGAAAGAAGTTGAAATGAGCATGGTGTCTGTCAGGGATGAATCACTGACACTGATGTCAGGGAATAACAAGAGTATAAAAATTTTTAAATAGGATGGGTGTTCAGCTCCCCAGTAACTGCCATGAAATGAGTGTGTTTCTCAGGCTACATCTTTGTAAGATGTGCCATAAAGTTTTATAACTTCTTTAATGAGGAGAACAAATACTTTGTTTACTACTTATGTTGTAATTTGAGAGAACCAGCAGGTGTTGCTAAATTGAAATTGTCGTCTTTTTAAGTCCTTAAAATGTCAAACTCTTCTGCCATGTAGTTCACACTCTTCTTGCTAAAGACCTCCTTCTCCTCTGCTTGCATGTCTCCCTGCAAAGTTGCTGGTGGTTCCAGGTCAAACTCTTTAGAAGGAAAGAGCTGTCATCCACAACAAACACGTGGTTCTGTGTAAGAAGCACATAAATACATGAGTCTGTATGTCTGAACACACACCAAAATGAGTGCATTGGTCTAGCACAGAGTTGAGAATTATTAGTATAATACAACAATGAATTCCCTTTTAAAAAAACTTACAGCTGTTGATTGGGATTATAGTTGGTGTAAAATGCATCTTTTCTTGGAATTACTTGAGTCAACTGGACAAGTATCTGTTTCATGGAACATAGCAACTTTTGAGAAGACATTGAAAATTAAAAAAAAAACCAAACCAAAACTAAAATGTAAAAAAGTTTTCTTTTGTTCTATGAAGTGTCTTTTTATGGAACTGACTAGCTGTTTTGTAGGGATGGGGATGTTGAAGTCCTGTCTTAAATGTTGATTTTAATCATTCTGTCTTTCACCTTCTGAAGTAGTTTCTTATGACAAGTTTAGTGCTTTTCCTGTTTTAACTCTTAGTTTATTTTTGTCACTGAGATGGCCATATTTTATATCTTTAGATTTCAAGTTCTCTGCTTATGCATGCAGGTAACTTCATTTAAATTCTCTGAAATACAATCTTTAGAGGAGCTTTTAATTTCTCTTTCTTTTTCCTCGGTTTGAAAATCATTACATTAAAAATACTAAAAGGATTTTCTTTGGGTTTTGATTATGTGTTTTTACAAATGATATGTTTGTCATGAGGACTTAAAGTCACAAGTATCCCTGTCAACTTCATCACCTCTTTCTAAAGTTTTGAAAAATGTCAGTAATTAGGGAAAATGTGTTGCTATAGAAGTTGGTCTCCATTGACAGGCAAAGCCAACATGAAAATAGGATGTCATCTGGCGCAAAGCAAGTGATAGTGTGGATAAAGATAGGTAGCTGAATATTGGGACTGTGCTAATGTAGACTTCGTGATGGATATACAGGGCATTCTTGTGTGCACAAAGTGACTGGTTTTATGGTGCAACCTTAATGAAAGGAAATAAATGTAAGGAATAGCTGTTTGGGGTTTTTTTTCCTACCTGGAGTAGATGTGTATATATTTTAAGTACATGCAGCTTTTGTTACAACAGAATAAATTACACAGATCAGAAAATGATCATGCTGAAGTTGTTGGACTTCTTGTATGCGTATAGCAGCTTTGAGGTACTAGAGGATGGAGTAGTATTTTGGAGGACTAGGAAGAGGTAGGACTGGATAGGTGGCTATGGAAATGGAGACTGTGGACAGGGGAAAGTGATTTTTATTGCTGTGATCAAGGTAAGAAGATGGAGCTAAGAAAGCAGGAGTAGTGTTTCTGAGAGGCCTTGTAGCAGCCTGCTCAACGCCTATTACCTGCTTCCTGCCTTTGAACTGTGATTAGCGGGAGCTACCTGTGTTTGTTCTTCAGATATATGTTCTTCAAATATTTGGCTTGTTGCTCAAAGGCAAAAAGGATGCAGTCATTTTGCTTTTATACGTAATGATGGATTCTAACTTACCCATTGTTGAACACTTAAAATTTGGCAAGTCGTAGTTTGAATTTGTTTCTCTGTAAAGTTCGTTTATGAGGAAAGGCACATGATGATACCCTGTTGCATGTTACCACAAGGCTTTAGTGTGAATGCCAGCTTAGTTACTTTCTTCATATGTGTGTATATTTACTCAATGCTGGTCAGTGTATAAGCTTGGATAAATTGTTTATTTTGAGTGTGGATTATAATGAGAATAACTAAAGAGATTCTTTCCAATCTCTAATCAACAGTAACAAAACTCTAAGTCTCATTCTTTTAGCATCTCTTTGGTGGAAGGAAAAGATTTTGAGGAGCAGAGTAGTGATTAATTATTTGTTTTCTGTTTGTAAACATGCAGATAGGATTAGTGCAAGGTTGATGCATTTCTCATGGCTTTTCGTTCATGTTGGAGCTCTAGTGACTTGATAGGTAATAGTCCATTTGGCACTGGTGTTGAGGACAAGCCAAAATGTTGTCATGAATCTTGCAAGTACTGCTATGTTTAAAAAAATGTTGCGTACATTGATTAAACCTTTACCTGTAGGAAGAAGAGGAAGCTACTTCCAAGAACCAGAGAAATTACTGGCTTCAGGACTGTGTGTTGTCGTTGTCACCAACAAATGACCTGATGGTAATAGCTAATGAACAGAAAGCAGTCTTTTTAGTGCGTAAGTATGCATTCTACTAAGTATATATTCTAGTACATTTAATAGTAACCAGGATAAGATTGTGTCCTTGTTGTCTCCCACCCTGCCCCACCTGCTTACCCCCAAGTTGTACTTTCATGAATTTTGGAGTGGTTTATAGTACGGATTGTGCATTTTCTAGGTATTGCTTGGCAAGTAAGCTGTTTTGTTTTTACTGCTCAGCTGTATTTTCATCTAAGAAAACTATTTTATCGTGAATAATTAAATTTAATATATACTACATATAGATGACTACCCAGTTACTATACTATATATCCTATAACTACCCAGTTGTTTGTGATGCTCAGAGATACTGACATTGATTGTATTCATTTTAGCCATTACAAGGTATTTGACCTTATTTTTCTTTCCCTTGAAAAAAATGAGCCAACTGAGGCAGTGTCACTTGGAGGAGGGAGTATTGGGGTGGATTGCTTTTTTAAGATTTCCACCCTTGATAGAAAATTATTCTCCATCTTGAAGAATGGGTTGCTTTATATTTTACTGTAAAGCAGGACTCTCAGAACTCTTTTAAAGGTACCCTTAGTAATATATGAACGCTGATCAGCCAGCTGCTATTTACAAACGTGCTGTTGCCCAGGGTGCTGTTGCTATTAACAGCTCTAGTTGGTGGCACGTGAGCACGATGAAGGGAAACCTCCTGACACAGGGAATATTATACCATTTTAAGGCAAAACCACACTGTTGAAGCTCAGAGTTGCATAATTAGGCAAATTGCATTGGGTTGTCATGCTGCATGTGTTATTCCCTGCAAAGTTGTGTGTTCCAAAGCTGATGTAGGTTAGTCACTAATTTTTCATAGAAAATGAAAAGACAGCAATATTCCCCAGAAAATTCCTACTGGATGAAGAATAAGGAGATGATTAGCTTACTTGCTGGAGAACTGCTTCTGCTGAACTGCACAGGGGCAACTTACCACACAATGGCAGAAGTGTCCCTGTGTGTCAAGTTTTATGTGTCAGACAAATGGCACAAAACACTAATTATTTTTGTTGTTGTTGTCCCATCGGCACCTGGGAGATGATTCAGCAGTCAAATGTCATCTGTAGTAGCACCCTGTGAATAACAAAGTGTAATGTTTGCTAACCTCGATTATGATGGGATGATTAAAAATTGTTAAGAGTCAATATGGGATTCCCATGTCTTTCTTGGGGGTTAAAATTAGAATTTTCTATTTGTTTAAGCTCATCTTCAGTAATCATCCCAGAAGAAGTTTGCCCTCGCTTAATACTTTTCTCCTAAGGATCCCTGTTTCATTAATTGAACCTTTTAAAATTTGATGAAGGAGATATTACTGTATAAATATTTTTAAACTAAACTAGGCATTTCAGAATTTCAGTATGTTGTTCCATATAAATTTCTAAGAAAACATCAGAGTTCTTTAGAGAAGTTACTAAAAAAAATGTAGTGTTACTTTTACGGTCTTCAGAGTTTGTAATTGATACTTAATCTAAGCGTCGTTGACCGTATCGTACAGAAGAGAAGGTTTAGGAATAGAACTACATCTGTGAGATGCAAGACATTACAGTTTTATAGATGCTGTCTTTGTTCTTAATGGCAGCTAAATGGAAGCAGAGTGACAAGGGAAAAGAGGAAATGCAATATGCTGTTGGCTGGAGTGGCTCTCTGAATGTTGAAGAAGGGTAGGTGTTGAAATACAGCTGTGATTAAAATATCATTTTCACATTTAATAATTAGTATATCCTTTTTACTTGTATAATTTTTATTTTTTTTCATCCAAGTGCATTCATGGTCTTAAGCATTTTAATGTTGAAAACAGAAATGGAGTGACCTGGGTGATCAGAAATGTCTGCAAAGGTCACTTTTCATGCATAGTGGGGTATCTCAGGACAAGTTCATACAAATTAACGGAGGTACTACGTGTGCAAATCAGTGTATTTGCCTATAATGTCAATATGTTAATAGATCTGGGTTATCATGCTTTTTATAAGTTCCTGTTCTAGAAGAAAAAAAAGTGTATGTGCCATTTTTGAAAATCTACTTTTATAGTAGAGATTTACTGGGCAATGTTGCAACTGGAAATGTGTGAAGTTGTTTCAGAAATACTTCTCTGAATTTTCAAAACCTCAAGCAAATGCCAAGTCATCTCTCTGGTCAAGAAGTCACTCCAAATTAAAAGCAGTGAGCAACATTCATGTGATAGAAAAAGCATTCGTCTTTTGAGATGCAGTGAACTTCATCTATGCTTTTCATTTTATACTTCCATTGTGAATATCCTCTTAAATGTTTCAGGCACTTTTAGAAAGGGTTTTGGGCTCCAAGTCATTTAGCAGACTTGGGAAATTTGCTTTGGTCATGCATTTGGTATTTATACAATATTTCTGCTCGATCTGTCTTCAGATAACCAGGCAGACGCTTTCTTGAATCTCCCATATGGAAGAAGATTTTGCATTTCGTTATTAAGTTTGCAGCCTTGAGTTGCTGTCTGCCTTTGAATATGCTCCCTATTGGCTTCAACCTTCTGTTATGCTGCAGGAGGTGTCGATTTGATCAGCCTCTCTCCAATCTGTAAAAATTGTAATCCTTTTTTATAAACCTGCTGCTGCCACACATTTGAACTGGTTTATGTGCATCTATTTAAGTGGTTTTTTTTCCTGTACTACCACTGAAATTACCCTGTCATCTTTTATTTATTTTAAAAAAAAAAAAAGGAAAAGAAATTCTGTTTGGAGGGTTGGTTTTTTACTACTTTTCCATCTCCACGAGACACCATCATATGAAACAGGTAGCTTTCTTTAGACAGATGCAGTTATATTCCCTACATCTTGATTTAGGTGAGGGTTCTATTTCTGTAGAAGTATAAATATGGCAATTACTGTCAGATTGTCGAAAGACTTGGCTTCTTTTTTGCCCAAAGTTGCCTTCAACTGATAATGTTCTGTGGTGGCTAAGCTTTGTTATTGGAAGATGAGATTTCACCAAGATATTTAAGATTGCTTTGAAGTTGTAATTGAATTGCAATTCATGTCAAACTTGCATTTAGAAAGCTTTTTTTTCCTGTAATTTTCTAGCTTGGTTATTTAATCATTCCTTGAGGAATGGAGGTGACCTGAAATGCAAATGATCAACAGTACTGCAGGCATTTATGCCTTAAGTGCTGTTTGGGGTGTTGTCTTGAATTTGTATGCTCTTTCATAAAACCTTTGTGCTGCTTCTGTTTCCCCAGACAGTATAAAACTTTCTATCATGGTAACAGTTAAATAACTTCTGATTTGAGATACCGAGGCCTGCTATGCATTGAGCATGCTCAGTTATTGCATTAATTGGGAAGGCCATGTTAGCTCTTCAAATGCTTTCAAATTATAAAGTGTTGAAATGTAGTGCATGTAAAATCTACCGAATTGCATAATGTATTTCAAATATGTATTTTGATAAGTATAATTCAGTAGTTATTTTTAAAAGTAGTGGTTGTTCTCAGTTTATCATTATAGATCAGAAAAAAATTATTTACCTTAAGGTACGTGAGATTTAACTTGAATCTTTACTGAAGCGTACTGGCAGAATGTGAATGATGAAAGACAACATTAACAAGGTGTAATAAGCACTCATGCAATCTGTCTGGGCACTCTTGAACTTGTAATGGAAAATGTCTTTAAAATGAAAGGGGGTTTTTTTTGCCTTTTTAGTATGAATTCGATAAATTGTGTGCTGCATTAAGATATTGTTAAATTATTTTGAATGCTGACTCAGCAAAGTCTTGTGTGGAGCAAAATTTCACAACTGGAGAAAAAAAATATGCTTATTTGTTTTATCTTTCTGTCTCTAGTGAATGTGTGAGTAGCGTATTGTGTATCCCCTTGGCAAGTCAGAAGAGGTAAGGATTGATATTCTTAGGTAAATGCATCATCGGTCTCCTTACGTTACACTTTTGTATGTCTGCAGCTTACAACAGGATTTTTTTTTCACTTCTTATATATCTTTGTGAAACAGGAGTTCCACAGGCCGTCCTGACTGGACCTGCATTGTCGTTGGCTTCACCTCTGGCTATGTTCGTTTTTACACCGAGGTATGTTTCTCGGCATGGCAGGCCCACAAGCAGGCTATTGTAATAAACATCTATTTCGATAAAACTTCTCTTTCTGCACATAGTGCTTTTTGCCTTCCCTAAGAAAAGGGACAGAAATGTTCATGCTTATCTTTGTTTCTTTTCTAGAGTGGAGTACTGCTTCTTGCACAGCTTTTAAATGAAGATCCTGTCCTACAGCTTAAGTGCAGAACCTATGAAATTCCCAGGCATCCTGGTGTCACAGAACAGGTTTTGTCAGATTATTTCAAAAGCGAAGTGGCAGTGTTACAGGGTGTGGAAGGGAGTCTTATCTGTGAATCCTCTATGTCCTTTACCAGTTTTTGATGGGTGGACAATTCCTGAGAACAAGAGGCTCTGGATTTCTTGTTCTAGAAGTATTCACGCCTGTGTAGTTTGATGATTCAGAATTTCTTTTTGTTTTTGGAGTATTTGGTTAGCTCTGTGATAGCCTTGCAAAGGAGGGCTTCATTCATTTCCTGTTTATTCATTAATGTGCACAAAATACGATAGTATGTGGATGAAAGGAGAAAACGCAACTTGACAGGTGCCAAGAGCTGTATGTACTCATTCATAAGAATTGATTTTAATTATTTCACAGAGAAGATAGCTGAAAACTGAAACAATCTTTACTAGCATAGTAGTGCTAGGAACCTACATGTCACTATGTTTCCTGCAGAGAAGGCTCTTGTAGAGCTCAAGCTATTTAGTAGAAAAGCTAGCTTTCTTTGCTCTTGGCTGAGTTAGCATGCTTCATGCAGAAAACTAATGAAGTTACAGAAATTTTCAAGTTTGCTTTATACAAATGCTTATGTGATTTAGCATGACATTTTGGGATCAGTTTTGAAATACAGAAGCATTAAGGAATTTGAGTCTTGAATTTATATCACCAAATTAGCATTTATGTGCCCAAGTGGTAATTCAGGCACTAATACAGTTTCAGAATTGCACTCATAAAACCTTGATACTTGCATTCTAAATAAACGTGGTTTTCTGAGGCCTTCACAAGCTGCTGTAACTTTTGTGTTTTCTCCCTAAGCCATAAAACATATTAAGCAAACATAAAAGTCATTGAAAGAGGGTGAAATGTAAAAATATGTGCCTAAATAACATACTTAGTCATATATTGGATAGTTTAATACTGAATTTCTGTAGTTTTGCCTTATTCTGTTGCCTGGGGCTTGTTAGATTTAACTCTCTGGACGTAATCCTCATCCTCATGTAGTTAATAGTATAAAAAGCTAGAAAATAAGTTGTTACTACAGTAACAGGGTTTTGGTTTTTAATTTTTTTTTCTCCCTTCTCTCATTTTCTTCCACAGAATGAAGAACTGAGTATCTTGTACCCAGCAGCAATTGTGACAATTGATGGTTTCAGCCTCTTTCAGTCCCTTCGTGCATGTCGCAATCAGGTAGCAAGAGGTATGTTTGAAAGGAGATGTTTATTTCTGACTCTGCTAATAGTACTTTACATGAAACTTACTCATGTTTGGTATATATCAAATCAAGGTGGAATTTGTATCTGCTTTGCTTGTCCATCAATATGTAGGTGTTTACTGCATAAAAGGAAATTTCTTCCTCTGTAGAAAATGTTCCTCGTAATTTGGAAGCAGGGTCAGTTTCCTGGGATGAGAGAAGAACCATGTAACAGTATTGTGTGGACAAGTATGGGGGCTGTTACAGTTCTGCAAGAAAAAATGTTAAACAGGTGCTGTTGCCGAATTGTTTGCCTGAATTTCCTGATGGTTGTTCTCATTGAACTTCAGATTTGTCAGGTTCTTGTTTCCTTTACAGCAGGCCACATCAGCAGACAATCATGAGGCTGGGTGTAGGTGGGAAGCACAATGGATCTGCCAGCATGGCAGCATTAGGAACTGTGGGTACAGCAGCACCCTTAAACTCAGGCTGGAATCTTACATAGAAGGGAGGAGTGGTAAAGAACTGAGAAATGCTATTGAGAGTCAGCTCTTCTCTGAATCATGTGGGGATGGCTGATAGAAATGGGTTGCTCACTCTTTCTTCCAGTTCAGGATGAAGTGTCATGGAGTGAAGCTAGGTGATAGTAAATTCAAAATAAAAAGTACATATGTGCTCATGCAGTGTGAGGTTAAATTGTGGAGTTCTTTGCCTGAGGTTGATGTGGATGCTAAAAGCTTGCTTAGGCTCAGAGGGAAACTGACAAATTAGTGGAGGATAAAGCAGTGGAGGTTTACTGTGTGTTTAGAGCTTACCTCTGGCTGAGAAGGTCTCTTTAGAAGCTGTTTAGAGGAAGCATCAGGTGTGTGTCCTTGTTCTAATATTCTTCCCTAGACATCTGGTTTTAGCTGTGCTCAGATCCTGATCTGTGCTAAATGGTTCCCTGGGTCTATCTAATAATGTCTATTCTTATCCTCTTAATGAAAAGGTGGCTTTTCCAGGGCATAGAACAGAAAGCAGAACTACTGTAAATCAGAATTTTAAAAATGTGATACTCTGTGAGTCATGCAACAATTAAGAAAAGAGACAGATGCTATAATGAGAAATATCCATCTATGTTCACAACCAGAACACGCATGCTCTTTCAATGAGATGACCATTTGCAGAGAATTATTAACACCTAGTTGTAATACCTGCAGCCAGAGTGCTAGATCCTCTTTGATTCTTGATCATCTATGTCTGTCGTAATAGACATTTTGAAGAGTTTCAATCATTGCTTTAGTTTTACTACTGTTCTTACCTCACAGTGTTACATACCTGTGTGAATAGTGAATACGCGCATAGTGAATGTGCTGACTTTGCAAGTGCTTTGACAGGGGAGTTTCCCCTTAAACATGCCCAGACCACAGAGATAAATTGTAGTAGCATTTTAAAATTGTACAGAATATTAAACCATAAATGACTAGTAAAGTTCTGTGCAAGTACAAAATACAGTTGTAATAGAATGTCACGTGCAACTTTATTCAGTTAATTTTAAAAAATGTGTTCATTTCATTAAGGTATGTATTTCAAAAGGCCATTTTAGCTCAGCAGGTGTTTAGATGTATGTTAACTTAAAACTGAGTTATTTTGTGGCTTCAGATTGCGTCAGTTTTTTCCCCCTCAGTTATGCTCTTACTTTCCTTTTTACTCAGTAGGAATTTTTTTGTGTTTTGTCAAATTTTGTCAGCTGCAGCATCTGGCAATGAGAATGTTCAGCCTCCACCATTAGCTTATAAGAAATGGGGTTTGCAAGATGTGGATACAATTGTTGACCATGCTAGTATTGGTAAGCATTTCTGTTTAATTTCAAATATTTGGCTTAAATGAAATGGAATGTTTTCATGCTGTTAAATTTGGGGTGAGAGCACTTAGTGGTACCAGCTGGATAGAAGTAAATAGCGGGAGAAGGCTGATGATCTCATTAACCATCATTACAAGTATGTTTTACTTTCTTTTCTAGTCTAATTGAGCCTCTCCCTCCACTTGGGGGGAGGAAGGATGTACAGCTGTAGCTGTCTTGCTCTCTCTTTTTTAGTAAGAAACAGCCCAGAGCGACTAAATCAGATGCAGTTATTCCCATTTCTGCCAGGTTAAAGAACTGTCTGGCAAGCAGGTTAAGACTAGTACAGGTCTTTTTTGAGTCTAGCACATAAAGAAACTATATTTGAGATTGCTCATTTCCAAAAAAGACAAACTGATTTCTAGGCTCTCAAAGACTTTTAGGAATTTGCAGAAGCCAGGTTCTTGTCAGACAGGCAGATCTGAGGGACAGTCGGCTTCATTTCTCTTCCACCCTTTTCACAAAAGCAGGTAAGAGATCAGAAAGGGGCAAATGAGGCATGTGGAGTGAATTTGGTAGGTGTGTTTTTCCTGCTGAACTCTGCTGAAGTTTTTTTTCTTCTAAAACAAACCAACTATACTTTATAATTAACGTAAGTACTTTAGGTTATTTCAGCTCTGTTCTTTGGAACTTCTGTGGTTAAAGCTGCTCCTCCCTTCCCTCTGAAATGCTGGCTGGTCAGTCAAGAAGGCAGGAATATATTTAGACTTTTAGAGCAATTGCATACCTTTGTTCTGAAAGTATAAGACATTCACTTTAATGTTTTTGTTAGGCATCATGACACTGTCACCTTTTGATCAAATGAAGACTGCCTCCAATATAGGTGGATATAATGCAGCTATAAAAAACAGCCCACCTGCTATGTCTCAGTATGTTACTGTTGGATCCAGTCCTTTCACTGGTTTCTTTTTTGCCCTGGAGGTATGTACTACAAAGCTGACTTGCTGAAACTTTGAATAATTAATCCTTCTCTTTTCTGTATGGGCATTTCTGAAGTATTCCTGTGTTCATTTTATGCTGATATTTCCCCCTCTTCTTGATCTTCTGAAACGGGAATGATTTGGAGTAGATGTGATAGTAATGCCTTCCATAGGTTCCTGCTAATGAGAAATTTTCTTTTTTATCTTAAAATGAATGTGATAGTCAACCAATTTTTTTATTTTATTTTTTTCATTTGTTAATTTATTGCCAGTTAAGTAAAATAAGGTTTTTTAAAAAAATCAGGTTGAGATTGTATAAATATGCATCTTATGGATTTTTGGAGGCCTTTGGCCTTGATCATATACACATATGGCCTGAGTATACTGCGGTGATTTCATGTAGTGGAACTACTACTTGTAGAAGAAAACTGCAAATTATGCTTAATGATACCTATAGCACACTTACATCGTCTTCTGTTGTATTGGAGGAGAAAGATGACAGTGTAACTGTGTGTCTTGTACATTCAGACCCTATGTGTGTGCTGTCCTTACCAGGATCAAAAGCTGATTGAAAATACTAGACTCAGAATTTTGGTTTTGTATTTGCTTTTCCAGTGTTTATGAAAAAACTGCTTACATTGATATTTGCAAGGATGCCAAAGCCATACGCCAGCTAACTCTCCATGATAAATCATACACAGGGTTTTTTTAACTTCTGTTGCAGACAAACATACTGAGCTACCAGTGACTTGCAGGAGGATTTTGAAATGGTAAAGAGATCTCAGAATGGCTTTTCTGGGGGCAATGAATTAAAATTTTGCAGAGTCTTAAAGCTATGCTTTCTGAGCTGAAAGTCCATAGGAGGCCTGAAAAACTATTCTGCAGTTGAGTTCAGTGTAAGAACTATTTCTTGGCTTTCTAAACACTTTGTTCCTTCATTTCAGGGTGGCTCACAGCGGATTATTTCTTGACTTTCTAAATACTTCATTCCTTTCTTTCAGGGTAGCTCACAGCCCTTGTTGTCTCATGTTGCCTTAGCAGTTGCAAGTAAACTGACTTCAGCATTATTTAATGCTGCCAGGTAATAACATAAAAATAACATTAAATTATTTTTGGTTTAGTAGCTACATAATAGTTTGAGGATTTTCAGGACCATTAGTAAAATTCTTCTAATGTTTTTCCTATTGCAAGTGGCTGGCTTGGTTGGAAGAGTAAACATGAAGAAGAACCTGCCCAAAAACAGAAACCAAAAGTTGAACCTGCAACCCCATTGGCAGTGAGGTAAGTTTTACACACTGTCTCAATTGCTTTAAATCTCTTGTGTTTTTAATTGCTTGAATTATTTTGAAAGGTGCAAAATTGATGAACATGTTTATTTTTCTTGATTGAAGGAGTGATGATAGTTTGCAGGCCATTTGTTTTAAGTTTTGCTTTATTTCAATTTATTGTTCTGGACAGATTACTCATCTCTTTCACTTCCAGTGTGTGGGTTCATTGTTACTCTAAAAGAACAGTGTGCACAGTTTAATGACAGTATGAGTACCTGAATATCAATCCTGAAGTTTATCACTGAAGAGCTTCAAAGAAGCCACATGAAGTGCTTGCTGCTTAATATAGTTTAAAGGCCCTCACAAAAATTAGGAGCTATTGTGTTTCCCTGTTGGTTGTGGAGAGAGGAGAATAGGAACAACAGGTTGTAGCCTACTGTTTTCAAGAAAACTGATAAAAGAGTAAATTAATTCCTGATTGGTTTTTGCTGAATTTTTTTTTAAAGTATTCTCAAGATTAGTTGGCAGTAAGACAGGGCTTACAAAGTAACTCAGTGGTCTGAGAGCCTTGCCTGATGATGCAGGACAAAGCAATCTCTTATCCTAGTTTCTGAACTTTGAGTTTCAGTAGGACTTCAACAGACCTACAAGATCTCCCAGTAAACAGCACAACAACCTTTTTTCATACTTTGCTCTGAATTTTACCCATACCCTTGTCACCTTAAAAAAGGGAATCTTAGTCCTTCTAAGATGCCTAATTTTCTTTAGAAATAGTAAACAGTGTATCTAGTGGTTTTGCTTGAGATTTTTTTTTTTTTTTTAAATTTCTTTTTAGGTTTGGACTTCCAGATTCCCGTCGCCATGGTGAAAGAATATGTCTTTCTCCATGTAATACTTTGGCTGCGGTAACAGATGGTTTTGGAAGGGTTATTTTACTGGATGTGACAAGAGGACTTGCAGTTCGCATGTGGAAAGGTATGATAGTGTGTATTTGTATAGCAAATAATATTCTTCAAAATACTGTGGCTTCCTATGTTCAGACTTAGAATTCCAAGTGTTTTTCCCTTATTAAGAAAGACTTCAGTACATTGTGTTGTAACAAACCAAATATTAAAGGCAGGTGGTAATATAAAGTCCATAAGGGTATTGTTGTACCAGTCCCTCAAATACTGAATGACCTGTAGTAAAAATTCTGCCTGTTTGTACGGTATAGATTTTTTAATTTCTTTTTTTTTTTTCCCCACAGACTGTTTCTGAGCAGAAAGCTTTAGACCTAATAATTTTTTCAGAAGAGCTTTAGGTCTATTCTCCAAAATTTCTTCTCTTTATAAGCTCTAGTATCTTTTTTAATTCTGCCGAGGAAATAAACAGAAGTTTGAAAAATCAGTAAGACGATAAACAACTTGTTAGATTCTCATTTCATCATGGTGACTGCGCAAGAAAGGAGTGTTCAGTCCCTTCTAAACTGACAGTTTTTTACGGAAAAAAGCCCAGCAGATGTTAAACTCTCAAATTGTAATTATACCTAATGTTACAACACTGTTTTTTTTTAATAGAATTAAAATTTTGCAGATTTTTAGGAGATAGAAGATAAGTTCTAAGAACAGAAAATCTCCAGCTCTTCTCTCTCCCATACTACCAATTCAGAAGATCAGTGGTCATGAATATAGTAGCTGCTTCAGCAACATGCTAACAGTGTAATAGCTAGAGTAATCATGTTTCCCCTGTGCATTCTCCTTCTCTCAGATTTTGAAGCATAATATATGCTTCAAAAAGCATAATATATGCTTCTGATAGTCTTGGATGTTTTTTTTCCTTCATTACTGGGAGGTTCATATTATCTAGAACATACTGTTAGAATGCTGAACTTTATTTTATAGTCAGACACGTATCTACAATTTACCAGCATTTCCCGTGAGGCTGTTGAGATGTGAAATAGAGTTGGGTTTTTTTTGAGTTTTGGTTTGGATTTTTTTGTTTGCTTCTTTTTTTTTAAAGCAAAGCTGTCTACTGAATTAAATCTTTTGGATTGTATCTTTTCTCATTAGCCCAGTTGTGAATACTTTTCAACCTTCTTGCTACAATGTATCTTTCTATAAACCTGTTTTGTAGATTTGTATTTCACTTGTGGTTTGGAGTCTTCATTTATACTTACTAAACCATGTCATAGTTTAGTGATGTCATTAGAGCATCTCTACCTTTTTTGTTTAGGAAGATTTTGTTATGAGGGAAAGTATTTGCATTACTGGGAGAGAGAGGGAAGATAAATGATTTTACTGGGTTCCTAAAAATTACATTTTAATGATGAAAATACTTACAAATCCTATTTAATAGGTTATGCAAATTTCCTTCCTCAAATCATCTTTTTTTTGTTGTTTTGAAATCTGAGAAATCTGGACACTTACTAGAGACCTTTCTTTTCTGAGGAGCTTTTGCATTGGTGTAATTTTCAGAATGCAGACCTGATGAGTGTTGGGTTTGTTGTGATTTCTCCCGGAAGAACTCGTTCCTCTCCAAACCTTTCCAGGAGGCTGCATTTGGCTTTGAGGAGTCCTCTGGTGGGCACTTCTCCGAGTTGATGGGCTGCAGGTCTTCACAGGAGTCTGCCTACTGGCCAGAGTTGCACAGTTTGAAACAAAGTTTAAGAAAGCTTGCTCCTGGAACAGTACTTAAGTGGGTGGCGATGTGTACTAATCATGTATTAATTCTGTACGCTAACGAACTTTTGTCCTCTCTTACATAGGATACCGTGATGCAGAAGTTGGTTGGATACAGACTGTAGAGGACCTTCATGAGCGGGAAACCGAGAAGACGGATTTTTCTCCTTTTGGAAATGCACAAGGTCCAAGCAGAGTGGCTCAGTTCCTTGTGATCTATGCTCCGAGGAGAGGCATTCTGGAAGTATGGAGCACGCAGCAAGGGCCTCGGGTTGGAGCCTTCAACGTGGGGAAGTATTGCAGGTAAGAAATAGTTAGCAGGTAGGCATATTGGCTGTGCTGCTGCAATGAAGCGATGTGTGGATGCGGCAGTGGTAACAATGGAAAGTGTTGGCAGGCGGTTTCTGTGCTGCCCAGTGTTTCTACTGAATGCAGCTGCTTGTTTTATAGAAGGGGATCTTGTCGCGTTTCATCACTCCACAGTCTTTCCTGATAAATGCATTTAGCAGTTGTTAAACCTTAGCTTTATAAAATTTGTCTTCTTTTTATTCAGTGTGTGGAAAGGGAAGGTTGCTGACTTTGTTCTTCACTGTGAAGGCCGTGTTTTTTGTTGGTTTCAGATTGTTGTATCCTGGTTATAAAATAATGGGTCTAAACAATGTGACTAGTCAAGGATGGCAGCCCCAGACGTACCAGATATGCCTTGTTGATCCAGTCTCTGGAAGTGTAAAAACTGTCCATGTACCTTTCCATTTAGCACTGAGGTAAGGACTTCCTGTCCTCTGTATAACCAATTGAATTTCATTATTGTTTTTGGAAACAATGTTTTATTTACAGTAATTCTGGTGTTTCTTCTCAAGCTGAATAGTACTCTGGTAATAGTCTCATTGGTTTCTATGCATTAACTTGATTTTTATTTAAAAAGAAAAAAAAATATTTCTGAATCATTCACTTCAGTTCTCTTCGCTCATGCAATTAAAATTATTTCCCTTCAGTGACAAAAAGAGTGAGCGAGCAAAGGATATGCATCTAGTGAAGAAGTTAAATGCTTTGCTCAAAGCTAAAACCTCAGATCCAGGTAGGTTCTCTTATCATTTCTTAAGATTGTGTGTTTATCAAATGGTTCTTGTATACTTACAGTACAGATAATGCAAACACAGGTAGTGCATTTTAACAGCTGTATGTGCTATGAAATATGGTCTTTAAGTAGCTTAATTTTTATCTTGTAGCTTATTAAAAAAAACCCAAAAACCATCTCATACAAGTATCCATTGTAAGCCTTATCTGCCATGTTAATCTTCGCTAAACTCCTTGGGTGCTTGTGTAAAACATGGTCTTTTTGCAACCCATTATGCTATGTAATGGAGTTCAGTATTTGACTCTAGATATCCTTCTTCCTGTAAGTAATATATATTTCTTGCAGAAGACGGATTTGAAGTAAGATATGCCACTGAGCTGTCATTTTGTTTCATTTTCCTTCAAGTTTATGGCAACTTTTGTAATAGCATTGTCTTCTCTGTAGCATGAACCTGTGTGTATCTTAGCTTGCTTTTCAGAATGCATTTGAGAAATACGAATTGAAGTCGTGATTGTCTTTGTTTGCAGATTTGATTGAAGCTGAAGCAAAGGAATTAATACTTGATATCAAGTACCCCGCTACAAAGAAACAGGTGAATATTTAGAAGCCGGTATACTTTCATACTAGGGAAAAAAAGCACTGCATTATCAGATTAGAGTGCTAAATGTTTTTAATTCTTTCAAAATACGACATTTTTTCCTAGAGTTACTTGAAGCAAATAATTGAGCTGTTTTGGTGGGGGTCTGTATGTGCTGTTTTGTGGGGTTTTTTTAAAAAAATTGACTGGAATTAATTTTGACTTGTGACTTCCCCAAGGCATCTTCCGTGATAAAAGCTAAAACAATGAAAGAGAGCAGACCTTTCTGTAGGTTCAAACTATGTCACAAGTATATGTGAAGACAAAACACAGATGAAAAATCATTGTCAACGTTGTGCTGTGTTGGCTCACCTTATATGTTTTTACAGTAAAATTAAGTAAATGTTTAATTCTGAATGTCTGCTTAACAGGCTCTGGAAAGTATATTGACAAGTGAACGTGTGCCACTTTCATCTCTCACAAACATCACTCAGACATTAATGGATAATTTAAAAAAACAGGGTAGGTGGATATTTATTTTGCAAATATGGAGAGGCATTTGCACTTTGCAGTGCTGTAGAGTTATTGTAGAACTTTTCTATTTCACAGGGAGACTAGACTTGGTCTGCTTAGTTTTGCTGCTAGATGTCACAGGATACTGCTTCTATGTATTTTATTTTTTTTAGTGCATACTGCAAATAGCTTGCTAGTAAGTATGCTTTGCTGTGCTTGCTATGTGCCTAGTAACTTGTGATTATATTCAAAAAGAAAAAAAACCAACCAACCAAGTGGGCTAGGTACTTGCATACAGTAAAAGCTTCCTTCAGAAAGAAGCTTTCAGAGTCTCTTGTCTGTGGAAGTTTTAGTTTTTTCTCTGTCTCCAAGGAAGGCAGTAAGGATATGGTACTTTGGATCTGTGAATTTTAATGTACTGGAAGCACAAAATCCTTATCACTGAGGATGTGAGATCTGGCTAGATGGCTAGCATCTTTTCTTGGTAAACTTCGATGAAGTTATTTTGTATGTTTTGCTAGAGATTTCAGAGCCAATGCCAGGAAATGTTATTACCCATTCAAAATCTTGTTGCTGGAAGTCAGCAAGGTTGTTTCTTTGAAATGATACACTTGGACCTTTCTAAATCGGAGAGCCGCCTTTGCACTTGATCTGTGACCCAATTTTGGATACCCAGCTGGGTATGGAGGAATACAGTGGGGAACCATGGGCCTGCCACTTCCTTTGCATGTGTTGGGACTTCTCAGCAATAGAAGTCTGTTGTGTGTTTTGGCTTTTTTTTCTTTTTTTTTTTCTTTTTTTTCTTTTTTTTTTGGGAGGGGGGGGGGGTTGTGTGGTTTGTTTTGTTCTCACTGGATTCATTTCAGCCTTTTAGCAATAGGAGTCAAGAAATCCCTATGACTGTTGTGTGGAAGTCCTGAATAAACCACTTGTCGATTGGAAAGGCTTTGTCTCTTGTCCTATCTTAGTGAGAATGTGACAACGCGTTTTCGTAGTTTCAAAGCCTCGAGAGGAAATCATTCTTTCACTTGTATCAGTGTTTGGGTGTGTTTTATTTTTTTTTTTTACCATTTTCTTGAATTAGATGGAGGTGGTTGAGAGCTTCACACGTGCAGTTCTCCATCTAATTTTGATCTGGCATTCTAAATCACTAGCATTATCCATTTCTATTAGAACTCCTAAAAGGCAAAGAAATGGAAACTGTGCCTTTTTACACCGAAGTGAGATTGACAGAACTGTATACTTACGCAGGTCTGTTTGTTTGAATGTGTGTTTCTCATCATTAATCTCTTCTTGTCATACATAACATTATTCCTCACAGTCATAATAAAGAACAAACTTGGCTGATGTTCCAGCCCTCTAATTTCAGAAAAGTAGTTGGCATATCCTTCCACTTGTGCTTTGTAGGTAAAAAATAATGTGAAGCAGATGCTGGGCTCTGTGAATGCTGTGGTTGTGAAGAAAAGGTCAAGTGACTGTGTGGCAAGCTCTGTGCGTTTCTCTTTTGTTTGTAGGATTTTTAATTGCAATGTATCAAAAGTGTTTAAGGGTCCGTAGGGAGAAGATCGTGTTCAGAAGCTGTTTCAGGTGATGATCATATATTCAGAGATATCTTTTCTATAGAAAGGTCCTTTTAGGATCTCTGTAAAATGCTTTCTTTTAAAACAAGGATGTTGGAATAGAGTTTTTTCAACATTGTGTTGGTGTTAGTTTCCTATATTCTGATTGCTTTAATTGTTGCTGAAATTTGAATGTCAATACCTACATGAGATTTCTGAGACTAAGATTGTAGAAATAGAAAAGGCAGTGTCTTGCAGAAATGAAATTGAATTCGTGTCAGTAGTTATCAAGCTCTCTGCTGATGCAAGGAATGTGCTTAAAATATTGGCATAATGAATAAAAGATTATAGTTTGGTATCTAATTCTTGATAAAGTATGTTTGAGACAGTGTATTTCAATTTTTGGCAGTCTGTAGTTTGGCCTTAAGCCAGGAAAATACAATAGATTTGTCTTTGTTCAGTTCCACATTGTCAACCTCTTTCAGTTTAAAAATGAGCCTGATACCTTTCTCTAATTCTTCTCGTAAAAATAATTGTTGTTTTATGCTGCTGTGAATTAAATATAATCATTGCAAGCAGCAGTGCATCAAAAAATTATACTGAGATGTAGAAGTCCTCCAGTTCTAATAAAGGAGGCGTTTAAGGCAGCTGCGAAGTATGTTTCACTATTCCAGGCTATATATTCACGTTCAAGTACAGTTTTATTTCTCCTCAGAGCTTGAGTGTGTGGATGAAGGACTACTGCAGTTCTGCGTAAACAAGTTAAAGCTGTTACATCTTTATGAACTTGTTAGCAAACTAAATTCCCAAAGCATACAGAAAGACACTCCACCCTCAGATAATGTAAGTAAATTAAAAATTCAGTTGTCTTATAGAATCAAGTGATGATTTAAGCATAAAAATATGTTTTTGAAGCCTTGGATAAAAGAAGAAGGCGAGTTACCTGTTTTTGTGGCCTGGAACTTTTAATGAAGCAATTGTTTTATAATGCACTTTTTTTTCCCCCCGTACAAATGTCTAGTAATTCATCTACCTAATATACTTTAGTAGTCACATAAAGTTGAGATAGAAGTGAAAATGGAACCAGGATCTCCTGATTTCAGTCCTTTATCCAAAGTACGTAGCATATTCTTAACTTTGTTTAGTTTTGGGGGGGCATTTTGGGACCAGTGGAAATCACAAATTCTGATGCTTGCTTGTGTAGTATCATAATTTGGCTTGCTTTTGATATAATTAATAAAAATGGTTATACATTTATAAAAGCCATATGGAGTGGTGTTATATGGGCTTGTTTGCTTGATGGGTGATTGTTATACTATGAGCAGGATCTACACATTGGAAATGTATCTGTTGAAGTCCTTAAAAATGAAACTAGACTGAGGTCTTAATTTGAGACGTACGAAGAACTGATTTTGAGATTATTCAGCCATTTTGGCCCTTTAAAAAAACATTTTTAATGTTCATAACAAAATATTTTGACTTTTCTGACTTTAAGTTTTTGCTGTGTTTTGAAGAACATCCATTTGCATTAGTCTTGTGATGTGCAATTTTTTTGGCTTTGAAGGACTTGGCTAAACTGCTTCGGCTGGAAGAAAAAGATTTTCTTAGGCTCCAAACTTTACTGGAGAACTACAAGAAAGAAAACACCCAAACTACTGTTCAGTTTGCTGATGAGAAGGATGATGTATTATCTGTGAAAATGTTCTTAGAGTATTTGGAATATGAAAAGGACATGATTAATGTGAAAAATATGGAAGACGGAGAAAATGTGGCTTTAGGTAAGAGCTACTGAACTGTTTGTCAAATTGCTTAAAGACTGATTATAATCTAAGATGGTATAAATATTTGAGCCTTAATTTGGCAGCCTTAACAAACTTGCCTTAAAGTAGTGTGTGACACTGCTAGTTCCAGACTCTTACCTTTAGCCATAGGACAAGTCTTTTTACCTAGATGGATATTAATAAATGTTAACTACATCTATGGATATAATTACCCTAAGGCCATGTAATCATTGTTCGTTTGTTTATTAATGCCACGAAGTTGGACAGTGGTGACTGGGTACTTTACAGAGCAGCACTATCCTGCTGTTCCTTTTGTGGTCACAGCACCTCAGGAGTTCAGTTAATGACAGGACTTACTTTAGCCTCAGAGATGGTGGAGCTGATCATTAGGTGAGGGAATAAGGACCCCTCATTTGTGGAATTGAGGAGGTCTTCGGCAACGTTGATCTGAAATACTATGGATGGGGAGAGTGTTGGGGTGTGAGATGGGGTTACCGTCGGTAGTCTGCTTTAGTTTGCAAATCTGTTCTGGACTGTCCTTGAGGGGCTCTTCAGAAAGAACCAGTGGAAGCAGCTTGAGTTAAATCTATCTCAAAGGCACTGTCTTTCTAGATTATTTTTTTCCTGGGAAAATTTTGGCGCAAACACAGAATTCTGAGCACAGGTGTTGTATGGTGTTCACTTTGTACCCTCCTGCTTCTTTTGGCTTTAATCGTCAGACTTTGAGAGGAATAGGGATTGAAAAGTTAGGCAGAAAAGCTTGGCTTTCATCTGCGTGAAGATCAAAGGCTGTTTCCAAGTAACCTTAGAATTTGCATTTTCTCTACCATAACACTATACTTGGTTTTGAGCACTGGGGTAGGAGTACTCTTCTCCCCATCCCCTTGGATAGGGATCACTAGTAACTCATTAGGGTGTTCAGCTTTAAACAAGCGTAATTGAAACATGGATGTTATGCTGAACAGCTTAGATAGTTTCTTGAAGACCGTATTTTCCAATCTTCCTCTGCCTGGAAGGGATACTCACAGTTTTTGTAGTGCTGGCAAGCTATGAATTATTTAATTGTTTGGGGTTTTTTAATTGGTTGAAGTACCACTGGTTTGCTATGTAAGATACAACATGCTTCCACACAGCTATGGGTTATTCCATGGATAAATTTCTCCAACACTTCAAGCCATTCTTTGAGTTGAACAAAATGTGTAATCCAAACAGTACAATAACCTTTGTTTTGTTATAAATCCATTTTCCATATGACTCCTGTAATGGGTAGAAACACTTATGTCCTTTGTCATGAACCTTCTCCAGTAGGGGTGAACCATCAGGATATCCTGGATGTAACTTAGTCCTTGTATTGCACTCAGTGGGACCTGATCAATAGATGAGCTTTCATTATAAGTGTAAGGGGAGAGGCTGTGGCTTCAGATGTTGTTCATAATGTCAATTTTTGCAGGCAGCTTTTTCTTCTGGAAGTGTTTGTGTGGGGAGAGTTCCACAGAGAAAATGTGTCATGCATTGGAATCAGCAGGTTTTAGCCCTCAGATCTTGCTGGTAAGATATTTATTACATAATCTAAAACTTCAGTTTAGTATTTGGAAAACAAAACATTGAAGGGAAAAATTCTGAATGTTGCCCTTTGGATTAATGCTATATTCCAGCTGTGTTCAAATACCCCCACATTCAGTTCTTTAGGTGCCTCTATTGTATTTCCCACTTAGGACATGTCAAAGAAAAAAAAAAAAGAAAATGTTCTAGTATAAAATGTGGGTATTCTAGTGGGAATGTCTAGAGTATGCTTTTAGGACGACAAGAAGATTTGCTGAAAATTTCTTCTACGAAGAAGCAAAAATTATGAGTAGTTAATTTCAGATACTGATAATTTTTTGTAATTCCTTTTTGCAAGGAAGGAAATTTAAAAAGAATTAAAAGTAACTTTTTCAGAATCTGTAGTAGCGTTCAGGCAATCATCTATCTTTCAGCTGCATGTAATTTTAGTCTTTTGCTACTTCTATCCACTACATAATGATGGAAATACCTATTCTAGTATTACTTGCCTGTGTTAAGATTTTCAGCTGTAATATTAATAACTTCTAATGTTTACCAAGTTAGATTGATAACATACTGGTATTAGCTGGCTGTGCCTTCAAAAGAGGGTGTTTTCTAAGATATCTTTATAGATGAGAGTTACGGATTGTATTGTTTCATTTCCAAGTCTGTCATAGGGTGCCTTATGCGATACATTTTTAATTTTCTGTGTCAGTATAATAAGGGTTCATGGATATAACATTTCTGCTCCATGACACAAAATTTGTTCAAGAAAGTGTTTGCATCAGGTCTATTGCAATATTAGAGTTTCATTCTATTGCTTTAATTCCATATTCTCTTTCTTTTTACAGTCACTCCTTCTCAATTTATGGCTTTCCAAGGAAAAAGATATTCTAGACAAACCAGATTCTGTCAGTTGCCTTCACACTACGCTGTCACTTCTGAGCAAAATGAAAGGTGAAATGTGCTTTTGGAACACTTACACACGACTGAAATTTGCTGCTCTAAGTAGCCTGTATTATCACTTAGGGTTTTCCCCCCTCACAAATTATGTAACAGAGCTAAGTGCTGCATGTTGATGAACTAACTAGAAAGACAGTCAAAATCTGTGTTGCAATTAAAGGCCTTCTTCATGGCCTTGTGCTGACTGGCTTTCAGAAGTCCTCCAAGTTGCTTTAGCTCATTGAGATGCTGTTATTCCAGCAGCATTTGTATATTGAACAGCTCTGTACCTTGAGGGGGTACTTTATAAAGTCAGCTTGCCATTAGTTGGGGTAAGTTGTGTAATGCATAAATACTGATTCTCCTACCTCACGCAGAGCTGCGATGGATATGTCTGTGCCAGGTTCCCCTATGTCTAGTTCACCATAGGGCACCATTATCAGCTTGAAACTGGAAGCATGAATAAGCCACTGCTGCTGTCTGAATAAATGAATTCTGCCGAACACAAGGTAGCCTGAAGAGAGCCAGCTTGAGTGCATTGAATACATGTGGCATCCTGAAATCACAAAAGAAGCTGTCTGCATTGGGAAGTGGCATTTTGTAATGTTCCTTAGATCCAGTAAGCGTGCAGCAGGTTTATTACCTGGTGATTTAGACTTACTGCCTTTTTCCTACCAGTGAAACTTGGAGAACAAGTAATTCATGTTCTGCTCTTTATTTTAAATTTGAGTCACAATCTAGAAATTGCGTGCTACATATCTAGAAAAAGATAATGTAGAGTAATTGGAAATTTCTTCTTATATAAGCTGTATTAATAAGTGATGCTTTCAGGGTTGGTTGCAGCTTTACCAGTTTTAGCACCCAACGACCCAGGTTGAGTTTCCTGCTCTCCCTTTTCTCTGCAGTTGCTATAGATGAGTCATGGGACACTCAGTCGGTTTCCCCCTGGTGGCAGCAAATGCGTACGGCTTGTGTTCAGTCTGAAAATAATGCAGCTGCCTTGTTATCTGCTCACGTTGGGCATTCTGTAACTGCACAGATAATTGACAGTGTGACAGAGAAAAAGGTAAGTCATCTCGGACCTCCCCCTTCTATTTTATTTACTGTGTCAGTTCCATGCAAATTGCTGTCTTTGTAACAGAATAACATCCTCAGCATTCGTTTGTTGTCATCCTAACGTGGACACAGGCATATCATCCTGCAAACCTCAAAACTTGTAACTGAATTTGAGGAATACTATACTGAGGTGAATGAATGATATATCAGAATTGTTTGCTGAACGTATTTAAATATATGATGGGAACTGTACAGTGAGTTTTAATAGCAAATGATGTTGACAAACTTAAAGCCATGCAGTTTCTATGTAAGAACTTTGGGTGGTAAACCTGTTTTAATGCAGTTTTGATTTTTTTTTTTTAATATACTGGTGAATTTTCTTAGCCCTTATATTACTATGCTTTGCTTTGGATTTTTTGGCAATAAGTATCTTTTTACAGAGTTGTGATTAACACTGTGAAACTCCATGCAGCATTGTCATTTAAAATGGAAAAAGTTATTAGCTTCCTAAATAGCACTTGGCATATTTTTATTTTACTACTTCCCTTACAGATTAGATGGGGTTTAGGTGGTACTTAATCTTTTAGATAGACTGCTGTATAAATTGTAACTAGATTACTTGGAAGCATTTTGGTATTTTTGCACATTCACCTTAACTATTGTAATTCCGTATATCAATATTGTTAGCGTTGCCCAAATAGGAATGTTGGTATGTTGCAACATATTATGCTTTGCCCATAGTGCTCTCCTTTGTCACCTTCTCTTTCTGCTCTTAAAAGAATGAAACAACAGCTTTATTTCCCTCAAAACATCCCTTCCATAAAGTTTTTGGTTTTTTTACTACCATCCTTTGGCTTAAAGCCTAGAACTGTTAATGGCGAGCCTTCTGAGAACTTTAGTTTGTTGTGTTGGTGCCCAAAGCTAAAAATCAGATCTGCACCCTACTGGAAAGATTCTTGGGCTTCCTGGCAGAGCATTTGTGGATAAACATGAGAATTATCAAAATAATGCACAGAACTATGATGTGGTGTGATCCAGTGTTTCTGAGTGCATGATACATGTTTTTTAATCTGGTAGAACATAGGGACTGTGTATATAGTGGAGGACTTAGAATTAAGTCTTTTTGAAGGGATTCTAACCTGCTTTTCAACTAAATGCAAACTTTAAAATGGGACTATAAGACGACCTTTCAGGGCCTTTTATTTCCTTATGTTTCTCTTTAAGAATATGTGCATTTTGTGAGCAGTGTGGGATATTAATTGTTGCTTGCACAATAGTTAACGTACATAACTTGAACTAAATTAATCTTTAAAATGCAGTAGCTCTTAGGATATAGCTTTCCATTTTAATACTACGCATTTCTTTTAAACAAAACTGTGCTGCTCTAAGTGAAGAGACCTAAAATAGTTCACATGTTTTGTTAGTTTTCCCAAAATATTGTAGGTTCAGACGCGGAATCCTGGGAAGCCCTGTCCCTTGATAGTGAATATTGGAAACTTTTGCTGAAACAGCTAGAGGATTGTCTGATACTTCAAACACTACTGCACAGCAAAGTGAGCAAAAGGACAAAAAGAGTTTCATCCCTTCAGACTGAACCTTTGGGCAGGCTTTCTGTAAAGAAACTGCTTGAAGCTGGAAAAGGTAATTTTTTTTTCTTTTCTCTCAGAAAGATGGTTGATTGTTTTTCTAATAGACTTTTGAGCCACCCTTACCTTAATTTATAATATATGCTGCACTTGAATTTGTTCTGCTGGTTACTTTCTGTAAATTAAAAAACAATGCATACCACGTAGAATAGTGTTTTAAAATTGTAAAAAACTATTACTGTAAAGATGGCATTGTAAAACTCTAATCAGTTAATTAGGAAGTTTTCTAATTGGCAAAGTTATCTTATGTAATTAATGGTATTAGTTAAAACTCTTCTCTTGTCCTTTTGATTCTGAACCGTAAATCTTCTGGGATACATTGACTATACCTTACAATTTTTTTAATTTTTTTTCCCCAATGTCCTAGGAGGTATTGCTGACACTGTAGCAAAATGGGTTTTCAAACAAGGCTTCAGTCCTCTTGTACTGAATCTGGCCCAATACAAAACCAATACAGGTAGTACTGAAGAATCTGTAGAAATGCATACTAATATCTTTCTTGAGGAATCAGAAGCAGATGCAGGCTTGGACACAATTCTAGGTAAGAAAATATCATGAATTTTTCAAATTCAAAATGATAGCAGACATGTTGTAGTTGCTAGTGGTGTGAAGTAGCAGAAATGATAGCGGGAAGAGGTCCGTCTTGTAACTTCAGATTGTCTTTTTGTAGATCTGCTGCAACTAGCGTATCAGCAGTTTCCGTGTAGTCTGGAAGTGGATGTACTCCATGCACATTGCTGTTGGGAATATGTAGTGCAGTGGAATAAGGACCCAGAGGTAAAAAAAAAATGTCATTTGCGGGGAGTAATGGTTAAGACCAACTCAATCGAAGCAGTTTCACGAGTTTGTAATAGTTCATAAAAACTTTCATTCAGAAGAAGACTGACTTTGAAAGCATGCTAGTTCCAGTTTTGCTGGGATAAGTGGCAAGCAGAAGCTGAATTGAGAAATTGAATGCAGATCCTGAGGCTGAATGGCACCTCACAAAGAAGTGACTGTATGTTTCTAAGCTATCAGATTCTCAAAACTGCAAGGGTGGAAACTGAATTCAAATAAGCAGCGTGAAGAAGGGCTTTATACTGTTTTGTACTTGCAAAAAATAAGGTAAAGTACTGCAAAATAGTGATAAAACTTTTGTCCTTTCTAGATGTGCTGAAACAGATCACAGAATATTAAATTTGTTGGACTAGAATCCATTCCATTTAAATAGGACAGAGAGATTTCTTGAATATTCTTAGATTCCCTGGCTGCTGTTGGGAATTGTCATAAGAGAAAGAAAAAAAATCATCCTTTTTTCCACCTCCTGTAGGTTCTCTCATATTGGAAAATGTTATCTGAAGTTCAGATGATATTAAAATTGAAATTAGCATGCCTTAAATCTGTGCACCATAACACCTTGCTATAGAACAGACGGTTCCTTTGAGATTGTTAAAAACTTTACTCCATTTCATTATGATAGAGTAAAAGTAACGTTTCTAGCACAAATGGATTTTGTATTTGAAAAACGACTGTAGTCAGTGGAGGTACCTTTCAGCAAAGAGTGTGTTAGCAGTACACGTACTAAAATAAAGCCCTGGAAATAGTGCTGAAATCACACTGTGTTTTACAATTAGTGAAACATACTTTGCCCCATGCATGTATCTTTGTCAGATAGTAGCAGAGACAAATGCAATACCAGAATAATTTACAAGTTTTGAAACTGTCAAAAAAATAGTAGTTTTAAAATAATCTATCTGGGCCCTTTAGGAATCGGTAGTTTACATTTAAAACAAGTTTTGGATAATGTAATAACTTGCTCTTTTACTTTTTTTGTTTTACATAAGGAAGCATGTTTTCTCATTAGGTCTATAGATCACCTGAGATGCATCATTAATGCTCATGTTCAGCATGGTAAGTATGAAGCTATTATTAAAAATGATCTTTGTTGAAATTGTAAAGCAGAATAAATGACTGTTTGTCGACTAGTATAAATGTCTGCAGTTCATATTAGTGATGGCCATTGTGTCTAAAAAAAAAAAAAACAAAACCAAAAAAACCCACCAACAAAAAAACCCAAACAAACCACCCCCCGCCCCAAAAAAACCCAAACAACCACCCAACTTTCAAGCTTTTGTTTTTCATGCTGAAACTGAGTTTCCATCAGAACCATGAAAATAAGTTGGGTAGATGAAGTTAGTGTTTAACTAGAAACATTTTAAAATAAAATTGCTCTGAAACTATTTTTCTAATTTGTATTCAAATAGTGGCACGTGCATATTGCAGTGAATGACTTTTCATGCATTTCTTGTATTTCTCAGTACTCTGTTTTAGTGAATGTGATGACAATTGTCTTTTTTGTAGACTGTCTATGCAAATAAGGTGCACTGTGCCTAAAGCACTGGTCTTAAACATTCGTGCTTACCACGAAAGTTTCTGTGTGTACCTACAATACATAACTGTGTTTAACCCAGTCTGCATAATCTAACAATTGTAACAAATGATTCATGGCACTTCTGACTGTATTTCTTACTGAGAAATCTGAAATCTAAAGTCCAAGAATGAAGCAGTGAGGATAACTGACAATTCCTTCTTGTTTCATTCACCATCCTTTTTTTAATCCCTGCCCCGCAAGGAGCTTTGGCCCATGGCTTTTTTACTCCATACCTGTAAGGTCTGTTTTCTATTCACTTGGAGTTTACGAGTTTGTGATTGTTCTAGGTATCGCTCTGATGATGTGGAATACATTTATAGTAAAAAGGCTTTCTTCTGCTACGTATTTAATGGACAAGGTGAGAGCAATATTGTGGCAGTATTTTTGCAGATGAATTTTTATTATTAACTGAAAAGTGAAACTAGTATTTTTAAACCATTGGTTTGGGGTTTCTTTAAGTTTGGAATATCTGATTTAAGCATCAAAACCCCACCTCCTTATTTGGTTCTAATATGCAGCTAACTTTTGGAATTGATGCAGGAATGCATATTTTAAAATACCAAATTAGCAGACTGATCAAGTATTAGCAGCTGTAAGTAATAGCTGATCAGCACTGGCTGATGTGTACTGAAGACTTATGCGCAGTGTTAGCTTGTAATTGCTAAATAAAAAGTACTTGTGAAACAGCTTGAAACTGTGTGTGTGTGTGTGTGTATATATAAAATTTTTAATTAGAAAACAGTAAATAATTCAAAGTGTTTTCTCTGTGCCTGTTTCCTAGTAAGTTATTGCCGTGAAACTTTCAGGTTCCCACAAGCAGCAGCTTTTCCAAATGTTGTCCTCCAAGTTTTGCATATATGAGCTCTTACTCTGCAAAATGCAGAACATTTTGTGATGTTGTTGAGCTTTTTTAACTATCGCTACTACTGTAAATCAGCTGCTGTTCTAGTACGCAGCTTGTTTGCTATGAGTTTTAGCAGTCTTTTGTCCCTGCTAAACTTCAGTTTTTCATGCTTATAAATATACAGTGGATCTGTTTACTGGAAGACAATTCTGTTTAGGACTGGAAGACAGTTTAGGAAGAGTACTGCCAGTAAGTGATAGATCTGTTTAAATTGTGTAAGGGGAATCTGCCTGTGTGTTTCCCGGATGTAGAACAGCAGCTAAGTGTTTTTCAGAGTAAAAGTCCAGGTGCAAAAGATAGAAGTGTTGATGGGGATTTAAAAAAAAAAAAAAGGGCAGAAAAACCCAAAACAACAACAACAACAAACCCCAACAAAACCTCAAAAATATGCTGTCTTGTCGTCTTTTTTCCTTCTCCTTTGCTCCTCTCATTTTCTGCTTTTGCTTTTTGTTTAGCTCTGTAAGAATTGGAGAATATCATCTTCTTCATTCCTTTCAGCAAACAGGCTCAGTTATATACAGCTGTAGGAGGTGTTTCTGCTGCAAAAACTCTTTTCCAGTTTTTCTGCATGCCTCTATGTAAATCCGCTACCATTACTTCTGCCTAGATAAGCACCTGCAGGAGGAGAGATAAAGGTTTTTATGAACTAACTGTTTTTGCACACATCTGCTACCTCAAACAAATACCATGTAATAACAAGTGTAGCTAACTTCTAATAGTTATGTTGTTTGAAAGCTGGGAATTAGTCCTTGGTGTTTGTGTTCTAGAAGCAGTAACACAACTGATCGCTTGCCAGCTTCCAGAAAAGCAGTTTCCAAATCTGTTGGCACTTAATGAGTCCTAAAAGCGACAGCTGAAAGTTGTCTCAATTTCAGATTTTGAAACAGCACGATGGATCACTTGAGTTTGAGTTTCAATAATCCTGTAATTCAGGGCCCTGGAATCTCGCTTCAGCTGTTACTTAGACTCTGCCATGATGTCGTAATCATTACTTTTATTTTTTTGTGCTATGGAAGAGAGAACTTCCACTGATGTGTGTGTGCTTCATCATGTGCAGCGTGTGATTCAAATTGTAGAAATCGGACCTCATAGTAGCATTCCTAAACTGGGTATGATTGAGGTGTCTCTTCTGAAGAATTCAGATAGGCAAAGCATGGAAACCGTGTAATAACTTCCTTATTAGACCTTCTCCATCTCAGTGAATATTCTGGAGCATTTACTCTTCCTTTCCTCTTCCCTTGTTCCCTGATGTTTGTTTCTAATATCACGCTTGGTATTACAGCTTTAGTTCTATATCATAGAAGTCACTGGGAATTTTTTACGCTGCCTTTTGAGATTTGAGTGAGGACCTTGGGGCCTTATTTCTAATCCCAGACTTTAAGAAGGATGAACTGATTATTGGCATCAGTGATGTTCGTTTCTGAATTGTGTGATCTGTATCAAATCTTGTATTGAAAGCAGGCTATGCAGTATGGGGCATTATGTAGTTGTAATGAACTGTTTTCTCATTTTGTATTAGGAAAATAGTAATAAAAGTTTAAAATGTGGGGTAACAGATACCTTATGGTGAAAATTAATTGTGCTGAAATATTTTTGTTTTAAACAGGTTGGAAAAGCTCCAAAGGACAGATTATGCAGACGGGTAAGTAATACTACCTTTGTCTAAATGGGAAGAAATAAATAATAATAAAAAAGCGTTTATTTTAGTACTAGTTTGTGATTTATTTTTGAAAGTTTGAGGTAAACTGAAAATGCAACCCTAGAGAAAATGTTATGAATTTTAAGAAATGTAAAGTAATCTTTATCTGACAAAGGAAACTAGAACAGTAGTGTAACTTCAAATATTATAGAAGGTAGACTGGAGACTATAACATGACAAATTGCTATTATTTCTCATGCATAATTTCATTAGTTAAAAATTTTTTGGAAGACAACTGATACGCACAGAAAATTGAATTTACTAGATGTGATTAATTGAGGAATTCAGTTTTCTTTAGAGACACTATCGTAAATGGCTACTTTTACCTTTCTTCCTATTTTTTGCTGTTATTTTTAATTCATTGTTGTACTTTCAATATTTGTTTACCTTTAAATATAATAATAAACTGAGCTTAACAAGGTGTTTTATATCAGCAACTGTCTTCTCAAACATGCAGAGCTAATAAAAGCCTGTTTCAAGTCCAAGCGAAACAATTTAAATCACGCTCTTTGTTAACAGGACGTAGGTATGGGTGACACAGCAATGACAGCTTTTCTTGGCTGCTGTTCAGATCTTCTGCAAACATTGCTAGAGGTAAATTTTTATTTTTCCCCATAGAAAGTAAGGAACTAATTGATTAAAATTTAATTTGAAAGAATTGTTATACTAATTTCTGTACTGTTCAGTTCAGACAAATATTAATGAGCTTCTAGACAATACGAAATTTTCTTTTTAATTTCACTGCAGAGAACTTGGGATTAAAGCTGTGTTTGTTCTGTACAAGGCCGATATAGATGACGTGTTGTGCGTGACTGCTCTTCTGTGTTCCTCTGGCAGGCTGATGTTAGCAGTGACGAAATGCAGGCTCCCATCTTAGATACTGAAGACGCTTGGGTGTCGGTAGAAGGACCAGTATCGATAGTAGAACTTGCCCTTGAGCAGAAACGCATTCACTACCCGCTTGTTGAACACCAGTTTGTGTTATGTACCATCTTGTATGCCATCATGAGGTTTTCCCTGAAGAGCGTGAAGCCTCTCTCGCTGTTTGATAGCAAGGTACGTCTTTTGCAAGCATACGTCTTCATATTGCTCTGCTTCCTCTTGCTATCTATAATACATGCTCGCTTGCAGTCTCTAAATAGTTCATGCGTAATTTTATGGAAGACCTTTAGTCCACTGTGGTACATTAATGAAGTTGTCACCAGAATTCAGGCTGAGACCCGAACTCGGTGCTTTTCCTTATGAATCAGAGATCTGTAGTGACCTCAGATGTATGAAAATCAGCTCCTTCATAATTAGTTGGCCTGAAAATACTGCATGGTAAGAACCGCTGGATGACAGATTTTTCTAGTTGCTTTGAGAAGTGCCAGATCAGAGAAGACATAAATATTTAAGGTCAGAAATGTTATGTTAGTGTCACTGTTGTATCCATTATTGCCGATGATTATTCTAGAATTCTGAGCGTCTTGAAGAGAATAAACAGCTTGTAATTTAATGCATATAAACTTAAAAAAAAAAAAAAAGAAGGGAAAAAAGTCACTGTATTTCAAATGCAGTATATTTCCAATCAGAGCTTGACCCAGATACAAAGCAGGTACCACAAATGGAGCTTTCCTGCTTTCCTCCTCCTAGCTCTACCACACTACGATTCTAGAAAAATCTAAACACAAAGTACTGATGTAGACTGTCACTTCACTCCTGCTGGGGAGAAAATCATTTAGTCGTGTAATTTTGCACAGATACAGTAGGCTTTTTAGTATTGGATCAAAATGGATTATTTTTATTCCCCTGTATCTCTGAGGCCTATGTTTGTTCTCAATTTTAGGGCAAAAATGCATTTTTCAAAGACCTTACTTCAATTCAGCTGCTACCTAGTGGAGATATGGATCCAAATGTGTTATCTATACGACAACAGGTAGGTGTAAGTTTTGTACTAAAGGTTCTTAAACTTCTAAAATTTCCAATAATACTGTAGTAACCTTCAACTTTTGCTTCCAAGTTCTTGACCAAAGTTGTGAGTGCAGCGGTTCAAGCGCTATGTTCATCACAAAAGGCCAAAGAAGTCTCTGAAGAGGAATTGTTTCCTTTTGAAAAGGGGAAGAATTGGCCAACTTTGGCTGTGGACCTGGCTCAGTATCTTCAAATCTCTGAGGATGTGGTCAGAAGGCATTATGTCTGTGAACTGTACAGTTATGGGATGGATCATCTTGGTGAAGAGGTAATAACAGCTTTTAATGATTTTAAATCAATACAGCATTACGTCAGATATTGTGCTAAAACTACTTTTTCACTTGCTTTAGATCCCTGGAAGGGTTAAGGAAGTATTATCAGGCTCAAAAAATCCCCAGGCTGAAAAAGTGCTTTTTCAGGACCAGTAATTACCCTCATTTTTCCTTCTTCCCAACAAGAATCTGCATATAGCAACTAGTGGAAACATGATAGGTCATTATACTACTGGTCTAAACCAGTACAGCCACCTTTATTTTACTATATTAGATAGTTTCAGGAATCTCTTCTTTTAGGAAAATGTGACTAGTCCTTGGACAAGAAAATCCCTCCTTTTCTTGAGGGGGGAAAAGCAAATGAGAGTATATGGAAGTTAGGAATATGTTGTTAACTGTAAAACAGATCTGTGCTCATGCTAATCACTGTAAAATACAGAGTAATTCTCTGCTTTTATTCACTCTTTTGCTGTTCTGAAGTTTTTAATAACGTGCTTTTATTACAGTAACAGGTAACACAAGAAACAGTCTCAAAACTGTTTGTCCTTTTAGTGTTGAGAAGCTTCTTCCAGTACAGTTTTTCAAGCCTCCACGAAAAGGAGCTGTGTCCTGTGGAAATGGTTTCTAGTTCCTTATATTAGATTTCTCTTTTCAGGCCTTTCTTCAGGTGAGTGACAAAGAAGTGCTTGCATCACAGCTGCTCATCCTGGCTGGACAGAGACTGGCCTTCGCTCTACTTCATATCCAGACAAAGGAGGGTATGGAACTCCTCGCTAGGCTTCCTCCAACACTATGTACTTGGCTCAAAGCTATGGTAAGTCAAGCAGTGTTTAGGATAAAGGGTTGATTTTTCAGAAGCTTCTGTTCACCAGGACAGAGATTCCACCTGAAGGGCGCTTTCTTACTAGTGGAAACAAGAGTTTGTTCTCATCTTTCCTGGTGCTAGTTCTGTTTCATGAAGGGTAAAGCAGTTTCACGGCTTAGTGAGTTAATTAACCTCAGTAACGTGTTTTTATACAAGTTCAGGAGGGCTTATAGGCAGATATAAAAGTAATCTGTGAAAGTACTCTAATGCTGTGTCTATTCTTTTATACAGGACCCTCAGGAACTTCAAAATGTCGAAGTGCCAATTGCAACAACAGCTAAACTGGTTAACAAAGTCATAGAGCACTTACCGGAGAATCACGGGCAGTACAGCCTTGCCTTGAACCTCATCGAGGCTGTGGAAGCCACCTCGTCATGACACGCTTGGTCAGCGCCGCTCTGCTGGACCGCGGTGTAATGCACGACCTCACACAGCGAGGACGAGCTCTACAGAAAGAGACTTCCCTGTGGCTCATGTTCAACAACGGCAAGAACAACGCTCCCCATCCCCCAATTTCAGACGGTAATTTTAAATCGGAGTATAATTTGAATTCCGCTCTAGTACAAAGCTGTTTAGTTTCTAGTACACTTGTCAGTAGCTGAAACGCTTTGTTATTTATTTCTGACTTGAGCGCTTTTTGCGGTAGTCTGACTTGGGTATACTTGACAGCAGTTTTAGTCTATTTACGAAATCACATCTTGTGAAATTCTGTATCTCACGCTGGCAGTAACTGCTGCGGTTTCAATGTTCCATGTACGATTTGTTTTTCAAAACAAGCTGTTGAATTACACCCGAGGAAAAACTTCAGTCAGTGTCTGAAGTTACTGCGTAAAGCCAGTACTGCTTTTTCCGAAGCTGGTGTTGGGCTCCCGCCTTGTAACCGCGTCATACGCAACGATGACGACCGCACTAGACAGGGGATGAAACGTGCTGGGGCCTTATGCAGAGGGAGAACAGCCCATGTTAGAAACAGCTTGGGGAGGAGAATCCACTTCTCCAGATGCAAATAGAAACTCATCTTTTAGTCCAGTTCTCCCAGTATTGTCTCTAGGGTGCTGGGTGTCAGCTAAAACTGGATTTACATCCCTCTCCTTTATTACTAAGCTCTGCCGAGTTTAGGTAGGTCAAGGAATTGTCTTATTGTAAGATTGTTCCCCCATCTTGTCACGGTAGAAGATGTAGTATGCTATAAAACTCTGCACATGTTAACTTGTAGTCAAAAAATGCTTATAGTTGACCCAGCTTCACTGAGGATCTATAGTACTGAGTACTTTCGCCTTAAAAAAACCCCATTTTTCTTTATGGTACCTACAGGGAATCATGTAGTGAGTATCTCCACTGTTGGAGTGGTATTAAACACAATTATCTTGCATCAGTTAGTACTGTTTACTTTCTACCTAAAAGAAGCCAGGAGAGAAAAATGAAATTGTGTAAACTGTTCTTGTCTTGAAGTCAGCTGAAATTACTAGCTCCATCTTGTAACCTGCTCCTCTTGCATTATATGTAAGAAATATTCATAGTATTCTACTTCGCTGGAGACAGAATTTGGTCTTATCTTTCTGAAGTATGTGCTGCCGTCATCTCGGGTGACTTTGCCACCTTGCCTGACAGCATGGCAAACTTTTGCAGAAATGAGTATGGCAGAGGAACCTGAGGAAACCCAAAACTGTCTTAGTTGCATTACATTCCTTTATCCTGGTACAGCTGTGTAAGGGATTTTACTGTAACGGATATCATGTCAGAGCTGACACACTACACCACTCAACTCTGTAATGTATTGTAAGTAATACTCTGTATATAGTGCTATTTTGTGTCTAATTTGCTGTGGATTTGTGTAAATTGATTAAATAAAATTTGAAGTTTCATTGTGTTTTTTCCTTCTTTTTAGAGAATGGTTGTTGCTATCTTTTCTTCTTTTTTTCCTGTGTTAGAAGAGGAGTATGCACTCTGGGGGAGAGCGGGGTTCTAGAGCACTACCTGCTGACAGGACAAAATTGAACAACAGAGGGAATAAATTTCACTTAGAGGGAAGTGAACTTCAAAAGAACAACACAGGTTGCTAAACCAAGTAAGGCAGTCAGTTATTTTGAACCAACCTTTTTATTAAGCTGAAAAGTGATATACACAGTTGGGTATATATACATACGGTTCCCCCCAAACCACAGGATAATTCCGCTCAGGCTGAGGCTTAAGCATCTGCTTCTACAGGCTGCGGTACAGAGCCCTTCCGGAGAGCCACAGCTTTGGAGCAGCCGCTTCACACGCTCCCTTTTCCAGCAATGACTTTCAGGCAGCGTGGGCAGGGAGTGCTTGAGGAATCGGACGTGTACCTCCTGCAGCGAGGGCATTTTGCTTTGGTAATGGGCAGGGCTATAACTTTATATGAAGATTCTTCACGGATATCACCCCCTGTTACAACAGAAAGTTGTAAACAACAACAATCAGTACTGAGACGGCGTAGGTGGAGTTGGCGTACTCAACTCTACAGCGGAAAAGAACAGCAGTGTGTGCTGTAGCACAGAAAAGCAGCAGCTGCGTGGCAGAGTGAGCTGTCAGGAATAGTTCTCACCTTCCAAGTTAATCAGAAATGTCCCTTTGATGATGTTTGCATCTGCAGGTGTTTCTTTGGGTAGCTCACTCAGCAGGGTTGTCTGGGAAGCCATCATTATTTCATTCAGCTGTGAAACACTAGAAATCTCTTCAGCCTGCAGCGCCTGGGGGAAGAGAGTTCATTTTCAGACTTGCAACCTCTTTTTTGTTCCTCAGTGTCCTCCTCTTTGAAAACGTTAAAGCAAAAGTAGAATTAATGTGCATGTGATTGCAACAGCTGTCATAGCCTTGCCAGGAAGAGCACACAAGTTTGTTTACACATACACATGTGCCTAAACGCGCGCATATGTAAAGTTGTGTTTAAATCCAGCATCAAAACTGAGGTCTACCACTGCAAGCTCTAAGATGGTCTGTTCTCTAAAACAAATGACAGTGGCTCCTAATCAGAGTGGATGATTTCAACCAAGAGTCTAATGTACTTACTCCTGGTAGGAGTAAGAGTACAGACTTGAACTGCAGCGTCCAAGGTTCCCTCTGCAGAAGTTTTCAAGTTACTTTGACCCTCCCATCAAGAAAGCAGATGGCTTTGGAAGAGCACTGCCAGTGCCACCAGAGCAGGCTTTTTTCCAAGGAGTCCAGAGCTAGAGACCAGTCACTAGTAGGGTAGCTCAGGGGTCGGTATGGGGCCCAGAACTGTTTAACATATTAATTAATAACCTGGGTGATGGGGCAGAGTGTACCCTTACCAAGTTTGCTGGTGATACAGTGCTTGGAGGAGCAGCTGATAAACCAGATGGCTGCACTGTCTTTCAGAGGGACTGTAACAGGATGGAGAAACAGGCTAGCGGCAGCCTCATGAAGTTCAATAAAGGGAAATGCCCAGCCTTGCCCCTGGAGGACTCCACACTGAAGGCCAACGGGCTGGAAAGCAGCTTAGCAGAGAAGGGGTGCTCCTGGTGGACAAGCAGCTGACCATGAGCCAGCACTATGACCACGGCTCACAGGCAGCCAGCAGGGCGGGGAGGTGATCCTTCCTCACACCTCTGCGCTCCCCAGCAAGAGTGATGTGAACTTGCAGTGCGAGTCCAGCAGAGGGCCATAAAGATGATGAGGGACAGGAGCACCTCTTGGAGGAAGAGAAGCCGGGAGTTGGGACTGTTCTGCCCGGAGAAGAGAAGGCTCAGGGGGATCTTATTAATGTGTGGAAGTACCTGATGGCAGGGTGTAAACAAGATGGAGCCAGGCACTCTCAGCAGTGACCAGCAACAGGACAAGAGGCAACAGACAGAAATTGAAAGAGGAAATTCTAAGAAAACCCAAACCCACTTATCTGCTGTGAGGGCGGTCAGACCCTGGCACAGGCACCCCAGAGAGGCTGTGGAATCTGTACCCACAGAGTACACGGAACCCAACTGGGTGCAATCCTGGGCAACCTGCTCTAGCTGAGCCAGCCTGAAAAAGGGACTTGGGCTACACCATCTCCAAAAGCCCCTTCCAACTTCAACCATTCTGTGATTTCCTGACAAGTACAAAGCAGAAGAAAGTTTACAGAAATCAGTCATTTTTGCACAGACAACACTATTCTTAGTTACCTCCATTAATTCAAACAGCAATCCAGGCTCAATTACGACGACGACTTCATATTCCAAAGCATTCTTGCCAGAGATGGACCCAAGGAAAGAGTCCCTCATTGCACAGGCACCTTCTATTGCTTCCTCAATGCCAGGCTTCTTCCATGCTGAGCTTGCATTAATCCAGCCAGTACGAAACACACCCTCTGAGCCTGGAAAGCAAAGCGAAGGAATGTTTAATTTAGTGTCTTTCTATGCAAGTGTTTCTTAAAAAGAATAAAAAAGAATGTCGTTATCTCTGTATTTGCATTCCTTTTAACTGTGCAATTAAACAGTGCACTAAAAGAAGTCCTTAGAAATTATATGCGCTTTACCTTTCTTATAAGGGAGGTGCCGGAAAACCTCCTCTGCCAAGTGAGGAAGAATCGGTGCAAAGGATCGGACTACCACGTCTAAAGCCTCTGCTAGCACAGTCTGACACGAACGACGCTTTGGATCTTTTTCTTCCTCACAATAGAGCCTGCAAGGCCAAGAAGAAAGCTGGAAAGTGTCTGTATGTTCACATTACTGTTCTTGCTCAAGAGCCACACTTTCAAGACATACTGTCACAGAAAGTACAGAAGTCTGACCTAGCTTGCCTTTCCAAGGAAAGCTTTTCCCAATTACCCTTCCTAGGCAATCACAGTGGTGTAGGTACCACGGGACCCTTTGCATATGCAGCCACATTTTGTCATAGGACAGGAGATTTTGTACATGGTGTGTTAACGTGCTTCATCTGTATAGAAGAGAATCTTTCCTCAGAGGTGAGCCTGCAGCTCTGTCAGCCCTTTGTTCTAGTTCATCCACAAAATTTGGCATTAGGGCTTTCCCCGCCCCATCCCGGCCCTTTACCTGCATTCTGGAAACTAAAGACCAGTATAACCCCCAATCAGTACAACCCCCTCCCTCCATGAAACAGCCCTTTCAAAATGTACACATTTTGTAATTTCTATCAGTCACCTCCTTAGGATTCTTTATCTGTTTTTTAGATGAATAAAAGACATTAAGTTGCTCAGATAAGTGCTAGAAACCCTTCCCCCTATCTTCCCATATTCAGATGCACACACTTCTTGCAGGTAGGAAAACAGATTCTTGGCTCTGTACTTAAAGCTTTTATTTAGTTTTAAATACTTCATTACCTTTCAAAATGATTCAGTGCCCATAGTGGACAGAATACAGAAGCACAGAGATGACAAAAATACTCTGCTGACAGCAGCTGAGCCTTCGCCCGTGTGCTTTATGGCACTGCTTCACAATACAGAACTGTGAAAAGTTCTCCAAGATAGAGAATTCACTCAGCATTTGCCTGGAATATTATTACCTCCATCTCAAACTGATTAACTTGGTTTTCCTCTTTTAAAGGCAGCAGTGATAAACTTACCTATCTTTGATTGTGCTGAAATAAAAGTTCGACAAATTTCTGGAACAGAACGCTTGCAATAATCGAACAACTTTGCTATAATCATATTCTTTGTATGCTTCTGTAACCTGGGAGAGGGAGCAGAGAGATAAGAACAGGGCATCAATTTTCCTCACGTGGCGTACAACAACCACCCCTGATGAACCTGAACTTACAGAAACTGTGGTAAGTGACACAAAGTCTGGAAGAATCTTTTCTTTAAAAGGTTGTTGGAGGCGGGGGCGGGGGGGAAGCTAATTCAGCGAACAAAGAAATAATTCCAATTCAAAGTTGAGGGGAAGGGACAGGGGGAGCCCCAGAAATTATGCCCGTACTTTCTCATTCAGCAGAACGGGTCCGAGTGGCAGAAATAACTAAATTTTGGATGACAGCAGATTTCCAAAGCTCTAGAAATTTTTGGGTTTAATTTTTTTATATGCTTTTCTAACCATTTCTAAAGACTTCTAATTTGAGGCCTTGGGCAGGGGAGAGAGTGGGAAAAACTAGTCGGATGTCAAAACCAAGTTAAGAATGGCAAAAACAAAGCCTTCCTCTCAAAAGCTGAAATGGGCTTAAGGGAGCGCACGCTGCATGACGGAAACCTCTGTGGCCATAATTTGCCTATATGACATATACTCTTTACTCATACACTTAAAGAATTTTCCCTAGAGGGTATAACCGATGAAAAACTTTACACACCTATTAATCTAAATACAATTTACCCTTACCTTGCTGCCATAATCTTGCAATAAATGCAGCATGTATTGATCTACTATGTACATCTCTGAAGGGGGGATGGAATCCGTTTCTGGATTGAAGCCAGCCATGTTTCCCAGCATGAAGCGTAGTGTATTCCGAAGCTAGGAACAAACCAGACAAATAAAACATTAATGACCTGCACTTTAGACGAAACACAAAACGATAATATTCTATAATGAATTAACTGAAGTTGGCTGGTTTTCAAAATGATTGTTTGAATAGTTACAAAAGTACCATGAAGAACATATGCCAAAATGACCTGCAGAAAAGACTGGCTATTACTGAAGCACGCTACAAAACCCAGTCTTTTCCTTTCTACAGTTTACTACTTGATCCACAGATGTAAAAAGCAGCAGTACCTGCCTAATTGAGTTTGGAAAAGCTTTCTTTAGTCTAAAGATTGAAAAGCTTCGCAATGAGTTCTACTCAGCCAACACAAAACCCAGCATGAAGGGACCTGTCATTAGAACGAAGAGCGTTGGTGTAGTTGGCTCTTACCTTGTTGATATCATCTCTTGCAGAATTGAGTACAACAGGCCCGATCAGCACCTCAGTAAAAACATTGGATTCTGCCACCCACCAGCGGAGAACATCGGCGCCGTATGGCGGGTCCTTGGTGTGATCCTAAGTAAGGACAGAAATGCACGCCAGTAAAACTGCTGGTGGCCCTGCAGCATGGTGAGCAGTGCAATTCCGTGCTGCCAGCGCTGTGAATGTACCTGCAGGTGTGCCCAGGAGGCCGCTGTATTTGGAGGCTTTCACACTCTTTTAGCAAGATTTACTGTTAAGCCAGGGCTACAATATATACTCGCAGCAGTCTGTGTACAGGCAATGCTGGAACTCAGATAAATTAAGATAAACTCATCTTACAGCCTTGAATCCTTTGAACACTTAACATTAAAATAGCAACGTTAATATCTAAAACTACATACTTTCCCCCCCACCCCCTTCAGACTGTTTTCAACTCTGAATATGGCTTCTCTCCTTTTTGAATGGATAGAAACTACTGTGTGTTTTACTGAACAGATGAGCAAGCCTTCATAAGGATTGTTTCTTTTGTCTGGAGAGTTGCAAAATCCGCTTAGCAGCTGCAGAAAGAGCAACAGCAGGACCGGGGAGGGGAAAAATTGTCAGAGCATCACCTGCAGTGCAACCTCGCTGACCGTGGAATGAAGCAAGTTTCCAGAGTCAATAAAGAGCCCAGGCTGAGAGCAGTCAGACCGCTGGGGTGCAGCTGCTGCTCTGACTGCTGTACTGCTAGGCCCAGCTTGTAGGTTTCAGTTTGAAAGCAAAGCTTTTTATTTTAATTTTTTTTTTTTTAAACCCCTCCCTGTCATTCCATCAACAGTGTTCCCAAGTAAAAAGGGACCATTCTACACCTTCTATATAGTGCGTTTTCTTTTAGCACAAAACAAAGTTGGGATTTTTAGGCACTACAGCTGAAGCAAAACAACTCAAAGAGTTTTACTCCAGCCAAAGGGAAGCGCAGTGTAGCCAGAATCTTTAGAAAAGCTTCACAGAGTTCTGCTACAAGACAGCTGTTTAGAAAAAGACCTGCCACAAGTCAGTTGCAGGATCTGGTAGCGAAAAATTGTAACTAGCGATTCTAAGAAACTCAAGGGCTTGACTTACTTCGCCTCCATTGATTACTATGTCAGGGTCAACCACATTGCCAATAGATTTAGACATCTTCTCCCCTTTCTCACCAAGAGTAAATCCATGAACTACCAGGGTCCTGAAGGAAAAATTTTAGTGAAAAGAAAATCCCAGTAAAAAAAATAAAATCTATGTTAAGAATGCATTTCTAATGAGGATATTCGTAAGTCAAAACACACAGAAATCCTCTATTTTTGGTGAGCCTGAGGCTTCATCTGTTGAGTTCAGCCAACCATGAGCACGTTGCACTACCACCCGATTAGTGCACACTACTTTATTTTCCTCATTTAATTTTGCCATGTGAGCAATAGATTGGTTGCTGATATCCAGGGCACACGTATTTCAGATCAATTAAAGACTAAAGCATTATTCACACTTTAAGCCAATACGTTTCTCCAAATTGCACAACCTCCTTGCTACTGACCGGCATTACCCTTTCCTACGCTTTCCATCTTCGAGGGGACAAACAGAACGTCACAGCTCCAGCATAAGACATGCACAAAGTGATTCTGAGTTCCTTACAGCCTAACATTCAATTGGCAAGTCAATGATGTTAAGAGATTTTCATACTTCACCTCCCATAACAATCCCTTTGATTATGGGAGAGATGGCAAAAGAACAGACCTGTATCTGACAGTGTAATAGGATATACCTGAATGACTGAGAAAGAAAACATCCACTAAAATTATGATGGAAAATATTTAACAATAATTCCATTACAATATAACCTGAGACAAGCTTTATACTGAAAACGTAAGAACGTAAATCATATACTTGGTAATGGCTTGGTTTCTCTTGTTTGTACACTACCGCCACACTATCAAAAGCCCAGTATTTAATAAACGAAGCAGCAATATGGTTGCAATCCATGTACTTACTTATATGGTGCTTTTTTCCTTGCTGCCACACTAGTTAATAGAGAGGATTGAAACCAACCTCCCAGTTGGTCTTTTCCTTCAAGGTATGTATCTGCTCTTTGCTCCGCACCTTTAAAAACACAAGTTTTTTTTAAAAATATCAGCCTGCATCTTCAAACAATTAATACACTTAACAGAAAGTCTCTGAAAGTGATTACTGAAACTTACTCTGCTCTATAAAGCCAGTAGATAAGTTGCTTTTACAAATAGTGTATGGCTACTTGAACACGATACATGTGATTCATTAGTATCATACTTTTAAAATCCAAGACTTGCTGAACTCCAAAATTTAACAGGTAAGCTTGCTTTCCCTCAAATAAAATAATAAATTTTGAAAGCAGAAGCCATCGTGCTGAGAGCACTCCATAAGAAGTTCTCAGAATAATTTCCAAGTATTCCTAAACCAACTGAAGGACACAGGAAAAGATCACTTACTTTGGAATTAATAAAAATCTACATCACAACCTGGAAATTCATCTACTGGGAACTACTCAGGCTACAAGCCACAGATGTAACGTGCCTGACTAGCCTGTGTAAGGCATCAGGTATTTTCGGAGGAGACCAGGAAGCTTTGGCAGGGACCGCAGCTCACCTGCGACAGAACTTACAGTTCTGGTCGCTGGTGTTCCAGGAAAATTTAAAATTTCAGGAAAGGGTTAAGCCAACAAAGGGAACAGAAAGCCCGTTGTGGAGAGAGAGGTCTGGAGGAGCCTGGCTTCTTTAGCTTATCCAAGTGAAAGGTGAGTGGAAATACTATTCTCTATAAATACACACAAGAGAGGAACGCTGGAGAAGAACAACTGGAGCTAATGAGGCCTCTTGGCATCGGAGAACAAGTGGGCTGCAACGCGCAGACTGGGTATTACTAGGTGACAGCACGTTAACTCCAGGAGAGCACACCCAGCTCTCCCAAGGGGCTGAAAGAGGGCAGCAAACCCTCTGTGGCCTCACTGGTGGAATTCAGTCACTATACAAAAAGGTTCAAGATTGGCTGACTTCAGAAGTCCCTCCTTGTTCTAAACCATCCCAGCCAGGCCACCTTCAGAATGAGATCTTTTAAATAATGTTGAGCACAGCAGAAGATGCAAGTCGAAGCCTACAAACGTGCAACATTATATGCATATTTGGCAGGAATTTAGTTTTGATTCTAAAAGTCGGTGGTGTGATTTTCCAGATATTCAGACAAAAGTTTCTCTACTCAGTTTTTATCTACTAGCTCCTTTTATCCTCCTCCTAGGACCCCTGAGACAATGCTTCTTTCTGCTGCTGACACACTTGATTTATTTGTTTAACTTAATGGAAGTTTCGATATTTAGATCCATCCTGCAATAAAAGGAAGTTCAACATTACAAAGGTCAAGGCCGTGCAGCTCCAGCTAGCACAGGAAAAATGTGTGGGTGGATGTTATGGTTTTTAACACATTTGTTTATTCCTTGAAGAAAATCTACAAAGAATTTGGGTTTTAAAAGTAGAATGAGTAGGGATCAGCTTTTGTATTAACAACACAGAAATACTTGTGAGGACAAGATTAAAAAAAATAAATATCTGCGGTAAGGAGGAAAATAACCGTGGAAAATCTGTAACAGCAGCAGCGACACATTTCCTTTTTACAACTAGTTTAGTAGCCATTGGTTTCAGAGAAGTGAACTTTTCATGGAAATGCCAGTAGTTACAGCTTAGAGGACAGAAGAATTTAAACAAACAACAGCTTACAAATAGCAAACTCTACTGGTCTTTTCTGACGGGAACTCGTACATCTGGCAGGCTGGCTAATGTAGCTTACAAAGTTAACCGAGGCATGAACATTTTATCTCTGTAAAATACAAACACGGGTTTTGCATTTACAAAGCCTGTCTTTTAAGTGCCCGGGTAGCTCCCCTACCTCAGTTTCATTAAAGTTGTGATGGTCATATACAAATTAATTAGCACAGTGCGCACGTTTCTTTGTAAATGGAAGGGGTATGTCCAACAACCCAGAAGAGACTTCTCAATTGTTTATTTTACACCAAGGTACAGTACATAGGTCATTAAAGAGAATTACAATTTATGATCCTTCTGGTTTGGATTTCAAGATTCCGTATCTTTGATCTTACAGACTTTGACTTTTAGATTAAACGTATTGTATTTTAATGCCAAGAATGAATCAGCTAAGATAAATTCAAGTCTCTCAGTCAGCACAAAAGTTTAAACACTTAGATAGGCAAGTTGTAAAATAATCACATTCATTCAGTTAAATATTAGCCAATAAGATAGGGGAAAAAAGTTATGATGCTGAAAACTATTACCATTGCAATACAAAACTATGAGTAAAAAGCTGTATGGCTTCTACCAACGGCATATGACACTGCAATACAGTCCAGTGTGCATTTTTACATGAAATGTTTTGAAAAAATATAATAATCTCCGGTGTGTAATACAGAGGGCACTCTGCCCATGACGAAAATGTCAAGGCTAGTAAGAAAATTTAAAGACAGAAAAGAATTCTCTAAAATGGATACTCCAAAGCAAGCACTGAACACAAACTGAGCTTCAAAGAAAGAAAAGAAAAAAAAAGTCCTTGGCACTACAGCACTGCATATTCAAAAAAATCAACAAACGCTCTTGAACCAAATTTTGGTTTTACCATCCCTTCTTTTTGGAAGCAGGGTATTAACACTCTTCTACCTCCGAGCAGTACTGTGAAAATTAATGTATTCATGTATGAAGCATCGAGACTTAAAATTTTGACATTGCATAAAAGAATATGGAAAAAGTTCTTTCCAAAAATATTTGAGGAGTGTGTAGCAAGAAATAAACAGGATTAGATAGCACAACAATAAACTATTCAGTGAAAACAGCATTAAACAAACAAAGCACTAAGGAAGCAAATTGTAGCCCAAAAAACTGTAGTAGCAGTGTGGTTTTTCAGAGTACGTTGCACATGTGGATCTGCTCTCACTGGTGCAAGCGGGGTAGTATTTGTTTTACGTACAATCTAGTTATAACCGTTCATTTTTTGGGTTTGTGACTACAGTAGCCAAATATTTGATCTTAGTGTGTAAATCACACCTTCCTAGCTGCTACACTGGTTAATTTGTCATTTAGTTAGAAGCAGTACCTTTGACACACCTAGGCTGGAAAAAGGAAGCCAACCATAATTTAATGAAAAAAGAGCAAGTTTAAGTCATTTCCTTGAGAACTATGCCCTGTCTCTGGTAGGAAAGGCAGCAGGGCAAGCATTCGAAATAGAGCTATATGCATCCAACCTATGATTTAGGCCACTGAGCTTGCTGTCACCGAGCAATTCCTTCAATCTGTTCAAAAAGACTTGTATTGCAGAATCTCTGCTCTTCCTCCTCCCCACCCTCTTCCCAACCTGCTGTATGTTCTGGAAGCAATCTACGTGGCCATCAGCTACAGGGATGAATTTTATAACGGCTCCATCTCCTTTCATAAGCCCAGACACAGCTAGTTCAAGTCCAGTGAAAACTCAGGCCCAAGTTCCCCAAGTTGTAGAGACGTTGAAGAGAACGACTTATTTTTGCGAGACTGGAACAGGCAGGGCAATCTGTAATGCAGTTTATGCCTGCTGGCTACTAACAGAGAGATCATTGATTTATAATTTTCAGTAACTTGAGTTCATGATAGAGTGAAACAATTATAAATTTTAGTCTCACAGTTTTAGCCATCTATCATAGAATTACAGAATCACCTAGGTTGGAAGGGACCTTTAAGATCATCGAGTCCAACCACCAACCTTAACACTGCCAAAATCACCACTAAACCGTGTCCCTCAGCACATCTGTCTTTTAAATACCTCCAGGGATGGTGATTCCACCACTTCCCTAATTATAAACTCCGTTAACTCATGTGCTGCAGAAGACACACTGTCATCAGAAGGCAAGCAATAACTGCCATTATCCCTGATCCCCTGCTACAAAAATTAACAGGTAGCACTTTGCAGGCAGCACATCAGCTTCCATGAGACTCTGTGCTTTCATGAGTTTAAGCCACAGGAAGTTGTTCTTCCTGTTGTGACATTTCACTAAGCAATTTTGGATTTCTCCGAGGATTTCATCCATTTTTCCCCCAAGAGTACTTTGGGAGAAAATCCCATCAGCTACCCTGCCTTGCCAATGATTTTTATTGGCATAGGAAGAAGTTCTGCAAAAAGTTTTAAAAGCTGGTGCATATTGGGAAATACAAGACAAAACTATTAATTCAACAACTTCTCTTGCAAAGTGCATTTTTCAAAATGGGTAAATAAAACCAGTAACTTCATATGAATGGCCGAGACCGTACTTCCACTTCTGGCAGTGGCTGGGAGTCTCAGTTACATCAGGAAAACGGTAATGCAACTTTTGTGTCACTTTTGAAAATAAAGAGCCTTACAAGATCACACTGCTTGTTACTTGTTCCCCCAACTTTTGAGCCAGTGGGGCCATTCCAGTCGTGTCAGATAGCAAAAGAAGATGCCTCGCACACACCACACACACCAAATTCCAGCAAGCTTCATGAAAATAGATGACTAGATAAAGAGCAACTTTTCATGGTTCCATGAAAGAAGTAGTCTGTACCGTGGAAGACCCAACATGTATTAGACATTACAGAATCCATACAGGAGCCTTGCACAAATTAACAGTGAATCAAGAGTCTTGATTCTGCTATTTCTTATTAAACACGATGTCTCTCCTCTACACAGGTTTAGAGGTAGTTTTTGCATACTGAAGTATAAAGCCCTTAAAGAATGCAAGTATATAACTGTGCACATAAAATACCACTACTTTGCTATACCTTTCAAAAATCAAACCAGAAACATATTTAAAGAGTATGAACTTTAACATATGTAAAGGTCTTCTAGAAAATCAATGTTTGCTGATGGTACTGTCGCCTGACCAGGTTGCTAAGAAATAAAACCTCTGATACTAACGTGTTTTATAATTCAACAAGATTATTATCACGCAATTGTGTACTGAGGGTTTAAAGTCCAACAAACTTGATGTATGGGACCAGACTCCTCCTTCAGAAAGGACTCCTGACTTTGGACCATCCTCCAGGCAAACTCTGTGTATTTTATATATTTTTATACCAATCTATACCTGCTAAGTAGAAACTACTGGCAGGAGGAGCTTTAAATAACATATAGCAAGTGTAAATATTTTAAGCCACAATATACTGCTTTAGTTACTGAAAGTTATCAGAAGTGAAAAAGTACACCCACACTGCTAAAATAATAAAACTCACTGAGATTTAGCAGCTGATCTCAATTGTGTTCTGCTTCAAATAGCACACATGAGCACAAACATCATTTGTTAACTGTAATCAATTTAAGAGTTACCAACTAGCAGCGAAGTACCTTGGCCGTTTGTGTCATGAAGCTCCTATGCTCAAACCAAATACGTTCTCATTAGATGATGTATGGTATGCCACATGGCACAATCAGTCAGAACGGAATATTAGAAAAATCTCAACTTCAACTATGCTGAAAATGAGTTTGCAAACATTAAACCCTTATCTTCACGAGCAAAAGCTGCTTTACGAGAAGTCACAACCAGTTTGCTGCTGGCATAATCTAACTCAGTTTTGTTGATACCAATGCCATCATGCAAAAATGTTCTCCAAGTATTTTAAAAGAAAGATCAACGCATTTATTCTGTACCTTCCAAAACATGAGCCCAGGAAGTTCCACTGTCAAACCAAATGTCTAGGACATCCTGTCCCTTGACATAATCCAAAACATCATGACCACCAGCCTATTGGAAAAACAATTATTAAATAATGCAAATAGAATAATCTATTATCATCAATGCTTTTCAAAGCTAGAAATAAAGTAGATCTGGTTTCAGGACCAGTTTTGTACAGATTCTGCTATCAGCTTTGTGAGTGAACATGAAATAATTGAGACAATTTTTCACAATAGCTTTCAGATAATTAGCAATGAAAACCCAAAACAGAACAAGGAAAAAATACCCAAAAAACCTGAGATGGCAGAGTAACACTGCAGTTTGTGTGCTAGCTTAAGAATACAATGGTTAAAGGAACAATAAAAAGTCAGGAACAAATAAATAAAAATTCTAATCTATTTTAATGACAAAGACTTATGTTTGGGCTCATAATTTGGTTAATGAATGTCACTTTCCTCCTTAACTAATAGGAGGAGGATGGAGATCTCTGCCCTGAATTAATGGCACAAATCTGATTGCGTGTATTTTGCCAGATCTCACTTCCTGAATACTCCTTTCACAGGATACCTTCTCATGAGGATACAAAATTGAAAAAGATTATGGGAACATACGAAGGTTTTATATTATTTTCTATCACTGAACCGTCTCAAGCACCTTCTGTATTCGAAGTAAAAAAATTACCTTTGCTACAGCCTCTTTTGATAGTAGTTGTTCAATAGGAAGGGTCCACCATGCATCTGTTCCTTGCTGCTCCACTATTTTGATGACATCTGTGACGGTTTCACTGGGTTAGAAGGAAAAAAAAGGGGGTTTATGAATTGATGAGTTAATTGTACCTTTTCACAAGTATCCCAGATCCAAAGCGGTGAGATGTACTGACAAACAGATCAAGCTATTTAAATCTGTGACTTTCCAGCTTTTAACCCAGACAAGACTCCACAGAGCGTTCTGCGCATATTAGAAAGACTTCCTACTTTTGTCTTCCAAGAGGAGTAGGATTGTGTAAAACCTGGACGTACAGAAACCCGCCATGTATTCCAAATAGCCTTTTCTGCAGTCAGTAACTGGGCACTCGGAAATGATGCTTGAAAACTTCTAAAATCCATTTCACTTGCTATTTCTTGACCTTGAATTTACAGAAACTAAACAACTATTTCCCCTGACAATATTTGCTCTTTTTGACAACAGGCTTCTTTGCTCCGCTGGATAAAGAGATCTTGAAAACTCATGTAGAAATGAAGAGTTGGGAAATGGCAGCATTTCAAATAGTGTACACATATATTCGACTTCTGATTGCTTGGATTTCCCCTTTTTAGCAATGCATTTTTTAAATGGTAAGGAACATATATATATATATTAATCCCAATAATGTGGGAAACAAACTTCTGTACTCAGTTGCGGAGTGATGCAAACAACCATTCAACATACACTCTGAAGGGAATATATGAGTTCATATGGTATAGCACCAGCTGGGACAAAGGTCCCGAAATAAGCAGATACCATGGAAATAAGAAAAATAAAAAGATTAACTAAGCATTTTTTTTTTTAATGTGAACCGATAACACAACCACAAAGCATGCAGTTCTGTGCACTATTTATGACACAGTCAACTGTTATTGGCAGTACATAAGGCGACAGGGAATTGATTTCTAGTATCATTTAATGCCAAGTCTAGACATAAATTAAGATAGCTTAAAAAACAAAACAAATCCCACACACTTTGTCATGCTGACTCACAAAGCACTTACTAAAAAGGTGATTTTTAAGACATCTGCTGTATTTGAGTACAACTCAAACAAAACCTGCTGCATTAATCAAGCCACCAAAGATTTGGTTTTAACTCAAGAAATGAAGATTTAATCAATTCAGTAACTTCTTGACACAGTATTGTGGAAGGGGAAAAAGTAAAATAATGATCTGGTATAATTATCTTGAAAACACCAAAGGCAGACGACGTAACTTCTTCAGTGTCACCGCTCAGCTTTGTATTTGGACTTCAGCACAATATTTTTTCTGCACTGGTAGTAAGTTGAGCTACATCCCTACAACATTTAGTGGACTCTTACCCATGGAGCTTAAGCAAGAAAACCCATGTTCTCCAAGATGATGTAGAACAAATCATTATTTAATTACATGCCATGAGGTGCAACAGTAAGAAGAAAATGCAGTTTTGCTTTTGATTGTGGAAATAAAATTGCAATGATAGACTAACAGTTTTGTATTAATTAACTGATGATTAACTTTCCAAACTAAATTCCTGTAGGATTTCTGGAGAGAAAACCCACTAACCAGTAACGCTCACAAAGCCACAGCCAGCTAGCATACTACTGCCGTTCTTACCCTTTCAGACTAAAATAGGTATCATTCACCTTCCAGTTTAATGATGATAGGACACAATTTATGGCTTTGTACTATATCTACTAACATTTATCTTGGTAAAACAACATTTAGGAGCCCCGGTTCTGAGTGGTATCTTTTCCCTTCAGAAATATTTGCACAGAGGCCTATTTGCTCGTACTTCCATTTGTGAAGTGTTACTCCTCCAAGACAAAAACAAACAACAGCTTCAGCCCTGGTAGATAGCTGGTAACTACCCCTTATGTCTTGCCTCCCTTAGGCTAAATCTTCAAATTCAGAAAGCTCTCAGGAAAAAAAAATCAAATAAGCCAAGGAGAAGTTTGTTTGTCACAGCCCAGACTAAACTATTCCACTGAATTTGTCTCTCTTGCAGGGTCAGTACCTTCCACTGAAGCAGCTGGCTTTACACCCAGACCTTCAGTGATGACACAGACTGTAGCACCTGGGAATATTTTAGAAAAAGCAACAAACAACATTATTTTTTTTACTCCTTGCCAACAGGAGGCTCCATCTTTGATTCTCCTCAAATACACTACCCGTGTATTTTTAAAAACAATTATGGATAACTAGTTGTCTTCAAGTGACGACAGTCTCTCCACATTCTCAATGCCTTCCTGTTACCGGCCAAGTCTTACCCATGGCAGTCACCAGCAAAAGAGCAGGTAAATTAGAAAGAGGACGATTTACCCCAAAACTTGCTTATTGCCAGATAAAATGTTAGTGCGTGCTGAGTGATTCATGGAAGAATTAATTCAGTGCTCGGCTAATGGCTCTGGCATCAAACTAGAGCCAGAACATTTTTCTGATCAAGAATTATACCCATAACTAGTATAGAAAATTTACCAGTGTGCCCTTTAATGCAACCAGAAAATTTAAACAGGAACTAAGCTTGCATCTCCATAACTTTTCCATATTGCAAATACACTTCAGTAGAGGAACATAAACTCTAGGAATGACTTCATATTCAACCTATATGCTTTTAAAGCATTCAACAGGTATTTGATGATATCAGTGTTTGTAGGGATTTTTAAAAGGTGATAAATCCAGTTACAGACCAAAACTACCAGCCACCCTGGACAACATGTAGGAAATACACTCTTAACAGTGTTTTCCAGTAACCGTATGGATTCAGCTTGATCACAGCAGAAATCTCTGTTTGTAAAGGCGATAACAGCCTGAAGTGCCACCAGTTTTCTGACACTGCAACTGTTAACTGCAATGCCATCTCTCCTCAATAGAGGACATGATGATGAAGGTCAGGCCTATCACACAAATATTTGGAGAAATTAACAAGGTGGGGGGCCGGACGGACACGACACACACACCTGAAGTGCTGTGCTAGTGCGAACCATGTTACCTGTACAAGGATGAACTGTTCTCCTTTCCGTGGGGGGAGGGACAAGAAGGAAATAAAACCTTGCTATCAGTCTCTCTTGGGAAACCATCATAAAACGACTGCCTTCATTTACAGTAAGTAAGCATTGCCAATGCCCCACAACAGTTGCCTACCCTTGTAGATGCACCATTACCAAGGAACACACTATGGACTAACCTTTTGTCAAGTGTATTGCTATGCAATGCAAAGGCTTATATTGTCAATTTATGAAGGGCAGAATTATTTGAAAGGCACATTTTCATGACACGTGAACTAACAGAAATGCTTATGCTACAGATACAGGTTTTCTGACATCTAAAAGAAGGTCAGATTTGTGTTACCAATCACTTACAAGAAAGAGTCAATGACTGTGAAGGTCAACCTGTTATTGACCGGTATTCTCAAAACTCTATCGTAGTTTCATATCAAGTAATAAAAACATTTTAGCAGTGCAAGTCTTCTTCATTATATTCAGTTTCTTAAGAGAATATAAGTGAAGATTATCAGGCAAATATTTTATAAGAGAGACAGTTAAGTGTAAAGATTTCCCAGATACTGTTTCAACAAATACTTTTTCCTCCTGTGGTTTGAAAAACCCAAGACAAACAAACAAACAAAACCCCTGTTTCCTTTCTTTTCCCAGGATCCTTACGATTAGCTATTACTACAAGAGAGAGAAATTGCTACATTTAAGGTATCTGTATTTTAAGGAGGAAGATTTTTGCAAAGCATTTTTATGTAAGGTGCAAGTGAAAACCACCTTTCTCAAATAACTACTCATCACTTTATAATCTGTGGGCTTCAACGTGAGCATGATAATTCCCCGAGTTAGCAATAAACACCATTGTAAAACTTTGCCCTGTATTCATACGCTATCTAGAAGAACTTGCATTACGTGTCACTTGCTACGTTTTAACACTGAAATCCCTACGGCAATTCACGCTACCACGACACCAGCCAATCACTCTGAAGTCTGATATTGATTATGCTGAACACTTATTTAATGTGTTAACACAAATTAGGCAGCATTAAGACATCGTCATGAGGAGAAGAACACAGCGCCTGATGTTCTCTCGACTTCTCTTCAAACAACAGTAAAGAAGGCAAGTTATCTTCTTTTTTTACATGAGCGTTGATACTGCAGTAGTAAGTATTTAGGTTACGGTAAGTTGCTGTTGCTTATAAGTCACTGAATTGTCTTAAAATATTAAGAAGCAAATTAAAGCGCAGGGTAGCTCTACTTCAAAAACAGGCTGGGGTTTTTTTTGTCAAACTTACTTGTTAATCAAAGTCACAGAGAAGGGGACAAAAATTCTCAAGCATTAGAATAATCTTTGCAATAGTACTTATTATTACCAATATCTGAAAAGTTAATTTGTAAAGAGGTTAATGCATGAGGTCAGATGAAAGTATGTATCTCACATTTATTACCTGGTCTGAGCTACTACTGGAAATACAAATCTCTCAGTTTATTTTTGGAGCTCTTTCTCTCTTCTCTTCCACGAGTTACAGAATTTCCTAGATTTAGAATGTTTTCTCTCAAAATCTTTTAAATTTTGAAAGTTGACAAACAGTATAAGTGTTTGTGCATGGATTTTATTTACAGTCTTTTTTCTTCACTCCTGCAGAAAAAAAAATCACCCAGAATCTTACCTCTGTTTCTTCCTGAAAAGGGCAGTAATGAAAAAATGTTCTCTCCTCTCTCTCATACAGAATTTTGGGTTTTTATAAGAATTTTTAAATTCCTGATTACAACATGATGTGATATACTCTACATCAATAATCTAATCATCAGTAGTGTATTAAATTTATGACCATAGACAACAGTTTCATACAATCAAACGTCTTCTAGGGCTACAGGGGGCCACAGCAGCAAACAGGAAGACTCACGGAGCTCTTGCATCAAACTTGTTGCATACAAGATTATAATCTAGCTCTTGGCTTTCAAGTAAGAAAGACAGGATTGCTGGTGTGGAAAAGAGACTTTTTGTTTTTCTTTTTTTTTTTTCTTTTATTTTTTTTTCTGTCCCCCCCAAGAGACAAGAGGTTGCATCTTGAAAGAGAAGCTTTCTGTAGCCTTTCACATGACAAATTCAGAGGAAACTCTCACACAGGGAAAAACAGTGGTTTATTTTGGGGACTTTTTTTTTTTTAAACCCTTTCTTTTTTCAAAAAAAAGGCTTTTTACAGGTGATACATAAACAGGATCACACAAGACGGACCATTGGTGCTCTCATATGTAACAGCAACTCCATGTGGACTACACTGACTTCCAGTGGAGATGCTGTTACTTTTGATAGCTACTCAAAAACTCCTGAGCAGCTGCTACTGGACGCACATTTATCCAGCATTCCAGATAAGAAAACAGCTTTCATTTTGAAATGTAAGTTATTTACTGTTGTTTTAATGATATTATTCATACAATATGAATATGAAATGTCTTAAGTGTTACAAATATGTCAGTAGCCTACTGTGATATGATTTTCAAAATGATAATGCAAATGAAAAAAATATTTAGGCTTAACTGTTTATTTCAATAAGAACTGGTGTCCAGGAAAATGACCTATGAATTGACAGACTGCTTTCTAAATTTGCCTGTCACTTCTATAGGCCAATATTCTGTACACTTTTCCTGCTCTGCTTACAGAAGTCTGCCATGGCTAACGTTAAATATTTAGTCAACGTTTTACAGTTTTCTTTCACCTCTACTGTAAAATACATTAGAAGTAAAGAGTACTGACCATAAATAAGCATCAGAAGCTGTCCAGCAAATGAAATAAAACTATTTTTCAAGCATATTGGATGGTTTCTTTCTTTTCCCCTAAATGTCTCTCTTTTTTCCTCCCAGATCAGATCTAACCAAACATGCCATACTGTCCCTTTGCCCATTCACCTACACGCGCGACCACTCGGCCAATACCCACACGCAAAGGTTGAGTTGTTAAACTATTGCAGAATTTATCACATCAAAACGCCCTAATTGCCACAACTTCAGCAATAATCTCACACAGCTCACACGCTTACAAAAGACACGCTTTTTAATACAGGTCACTGGCTTTCAAGGTAATTTTACTACAATCTAAAGGAATTGCCAAGCATCCCACCTTTCAAATGGTTTCTGTACCAGCTGCGTCAGCTCCAGTGTGTGCTGAAAGAGCTATTGCTTTATGGTGCCCTTCGTGTTTGCCTGCCAAATGCTAAACTGTTTTTCATTATGCTCTTATTTTGTTGTTAAACTACGTATTTACCAATTTTAAGCAAGCACGAGTAACACACCCAAGCCTACTCCACAGACGGGCTACAAGTATTCCTCAGAAACTGTAATTTTTTAATGTGAACATATACTTACTTTTTAATATGGTAAGTTTTTGCAGCTAAAACGATTTTACACCCCACGGACCCTCCATCCCTTTATTTCCTGATGTGCGTCAGCATTATTCAGGTACTATAAACGACTATGGTTATTGTGGTCTTTTCTCACAGTTATTGCTTGCTGTGACAGAGTCAAAGTACATATCCGTGCACGTACACACCCAGTCACACTAGGTGAAGCTAAGGACTAACTGCCTAAAGTCCATTCCCTGCTCTCCACACCCTAAGCCTCACCTGTTACTATACTTATGTGCTTAGTCCAGCCTCTGGAAAACATGCTGGACACTCCGCAGTATATTTAATCAACACCAGAATAAAAAACTTTCTGCAACACTACTTAAGTTCATCTCCAGCTACATTATCCTATTATCCGTAATGAATCTGCACTAATGGTTGTAAGGTTAAGATTTATAAAATGGAGTTACGGTAGCATACCTCAAGACAGAAAACAATTATGGAAATAAACAATGAATGCGGAGCTCCACAATGCTACTTTTATGAAATCAACTCGTAAAGGATATTCACAATTGAAAACCTCTGCTCGCCAAACAGGTAAAAGCAGAACTCTGTTACTCCTTAAAAGACAGAAAAGGATCATATTTGGTTGAGTTTTCTTGTTTTAAAGCGTAACTTGGATTTCCTTCCTGTTACGTTGCCTGGAATTCCTGAAATGCAGTGTTTGCAATATCTGGATGTTGCAAGATGGCAGAATAAGGCTAGCATCTGAAGCTTTAGACACACCAAATCATAGAACTAAAGGTCACTTACTTACATTTATTGAGGCTGGCTCTTCAAAAACACCCTATAATTTTATTTTGAAACAGAGTGCAGTTTATTCTGCAACTGATTTGGTTATTCCACTTCAGATTATCTCATTGTCACTTACTCAGCTGCAAAAAGCTCTTTTGACGAAATGCCTGTATTGTTCAATTTACAGTGCCACAATTACAGTGGTGATCTATTCCAACTACAACTTGCAATTTACTCCTTGCTTAAATGTAAAGGCCAGTGATTGCTGCCAGCTCACTTAAATTGAAGATGCAGGATGAAAGCAGCAACTACCATCAAGGGGACTTTTCAGGTAACTTGAGTATCTAAGTAAACTGATTCCTATTACTTATATACAAGTCACCTTCAGCAATGAGTTTCTGATTGTTTTAATTTATAGCTGAATTACTTCTACGTATAAACAATTACAACTACAAGCATGTATCTATACTTAAATAGTTTTATAATATCGTGCAACTGCAGCACAACAGAAAGTGCTCATTCTTTCATTTTTCAGCGTATAGAGCTAGACAAATACCTGTTTATCAAGCATTCTCCTGTGTTCTTCTGATAAAAAACAGGAATCGGAACACCCCAACACCTTTGCCGTGATATACACCAAAACGTCCTTCTGTCCAGCATTTCGAGCATTCTGTTCACTGCAGATGTAGGAACAACTTTCACTTTTTTCAGCACTTCCTATAAAGTAGACAGTGAATTGTTGAACATGCGTCAGCATTCAAACACTGGTTATGCTACCAGTACAAAAAACGTACAGGTCTACACTCCCACTCCCAGTTCTGAATACCACGTTCTCCAGCAGCTGTCACATTTACTTTGTTTACTTCACTGCACATTGCTCTTCAATGACATCCTTTGAACGTTGTATATACTGTACGTTTCCTCACAAAGCAGCCAACCCTTTTTTGCCAGCTCTGATTCTCTAGCAGACGCACCCTAAAGCCAGTTAGAAAATGCGACAGTATCTCTATCTGAAGTTTAATTGCTCATTGTGTCTTGTGCTGTTGTCTACTCTGAAACCTCATCTTGATACGCGCTGCCTGTGTTACAGAGTGTGGGCTACCACTCACTCCCAACTCCACTGAATAACCATCCTAATTTCCTTCATTCTAGATAAAGATAAGTATGGAATGAAGGCCTCATGCCCTAATTAGAATGAAATCACTGCTACCCAAGACAGCCTAAGGTACTGCTCTGAGTTTTCTGTGCGGATACACATAATTTCAAAGAGCGCTGCATGTTAAAAAAATATGTCTTAAGTCATTTAAAATAAGACTCCAGCAAAAGTAACAGGGGAGAGCAAAGATGTCTGGCCATGCAAGACTAACTTAACAACAAAGGTAGTTTTAATTGCGATAAACTTGTCTCTTTTGATTTAATTCTTTGACATATTGTATTTTTAAAAATACTTGTGGAAAAAAAAATAAATCAGTAGTTCTAAGGAACTTACACATCTCCTGTAAATACAATGACAAATAATCCAGGAGAAATACATTGACTGGCCTATATCAATATTGACAAAAAAAACCAGCAATATTCATCACTTCTACAAATAACTAACACTTTTCAACTAGCATTTGTAAATCCTAGAGAAGAATATATACTGGAGTGAGCTATAGCAAGATTGTTTTGCTGATTCCAAACGGCATCAGCTGTCTTTAAATGTCCCACAAAAAAGCAAAATTATATACCTGTGCTGTAGCCTTCACACTTGCTGTGTTTACAAACCACTGTTTGCTGGCACGAATAATCATTGGTTTTTTAGTCCTCCAGTCATATGGGTAACTGTGCACATATTTCTCCTCTTTTAACAAACTCCCGGCTGCTTGAAGCATCTGAATGACTGAGAGAAAAAACGAGGCAAGATTAAAGTCTGATTTGAACATACTGCCACTTTTAATCTCAATTCATTCCTTTTCATGATCAACACCTAAGAAGTGCCTGCACCTCATTCACATTCAAAATGTGTTTAGTTTATATGAACCCTCAAAATATACATGCAGAAATGTAACTGTAAAGCAACAAATGGCTAAACATCAAATACTCACCGGCTTCATTCCCTTCTTCAAGGACATTCTTATTTTGAAGTTCAGGACCTGCAGCTTCGGTAAAAAACCCACCCTCATCGACAAGGCAATCCTTAAAATAAATATGTTAATCATGTTAATAAAACCATGTGGCAACTAATTACCTTTTTGGTGTTCAAAAGTAAGTTAAGTGCTCTGAGTAACTACTTTTCTGATGAAGTATATTCTATTTAGGTACACTTCAGATTTAGTGAACTGCAATTTAGTAATCTACCAGGCGAGTGAATTTTATGTATCAGAAGAAACAAGCGCCATTACATTTGCAGACATACCACAACTGTCTTATATATCAACCCACTGGTTCATATTTCAGTGACTTTCCAAATTCACAGTGAAAAACAAAACCAACCAAACAAAATGACAAGAAAAACCCTACCCTCAAAAAAAACACAAGCAAAAATACGAGTATTATCAGGTTTTGGAACATCACAAGAGTTACCTCTTTAAAAAAAGGGAAATAGAAAAAGAATACCCTGCAACTTCATTTTCATCAAATAAACTGATTATGCATAATTAAAGAGTATGTGAGAATTGTTGTCTGTGTTGTCCTTTAAAAAAAAAAAAAACCAGAACCCAAACCAAAAACACAGAGCAAGAAATTGGATTCCATTTACGACTTCCCTGTAAGCTATAATGAGCAGGTACTTCATCCTTTTATTTTGATACACACTTTTTTTAAGGTTAGCCCTGCACTCCTGCAGGCCATTAGTCATACTCACGCTCATTTGAATGCTTCAAAACATTTTCAAGTTTTATGCACAAATTGTAACAAGCACTTTAGCAGCACATGATCAAACAATTGCAGGAAATCAAGAGCAACAGCTGAAAAAACAAAGTACCATGGGCAGCTGATGGTGGGAAGCTACGCTGTAGTCTTCCATACCATGAGCTGGGGCTGTATGAACTAATCCCGTGCCTTTTGCCAGTGTCACATGATTTGCAGGTAACAGAGGAGAGACTCTGCCAGGAATTGTGGGATGAGCACAAGAACCATCTGCCAAATCTACACCTGGGGGTGGGGGAAAAAAAAAAAAAAGAGGAGAAAATAGAGAAACCATTCATGCGTTCAGCTGTTTTTATCAGAGAGCAGAAATGGAACACCTGATCAGCAAGTATATGCACAGGATACTATTCAGATGTACGACTGGGTCCCCATCCAAATACTTCCAAATTCTCTGCATCGTTAATCTTGCACATAGGTATTTTTCTTTTCTTCTACCTTAGAGAATGATATTCTGTTAGTAGTGACATTCCATCTAGAGACGCTCCACACATTCCCATTCCTTGGAGACCACTATCTCAGTGTTCCAGAAACAGATTTCAATAATGATTTAGCAGGCTAAAAACCTTGAATGTGGGATCTATTCCTAGTTCTGCCACTAACTACTAAGATTATCAGGAATAATTCATTTAAATTCTCCAAATGACGTACAAATAAAAGGGAATACAGCACAAATAAGCTAGTGACAATTTAAGAAGCCTTAATAGTAAAGCCTTTCTGAAAGTCAAGAATAACAGAACTAGAGGAGTGCTTCATATGACAAAATGGGCTTCATTGAATGCTTTCCTCTTAGAAGGAACGTGTTTAGAAACTGCTATCAGTTAGGTACACAAATACAGAAAAGTAACAAACATAACTAATAAATGAATATATGGGAAGATAAAAAGAAGAGGTTCAAATAATACATTTCTTTTCAAGAAGGTCCAACTCTACTGTTGTATGTTATCTGCAAAACATGTTATTCAAGAAGATGGAACCTGTGAGAACACCTCCACCTGATTTTATCATTAGGTAAAAACAAGATTATTAAGTAGAAAAAGTTAACTGTTCTAGTTTGTCTGTACAGACAAAAGTCACCTACATTACCTCAACAGTCTTCATGGTATGGTGAAGGCTTAAGACACATACTAATAATGAAAAACTTGGAAAGTAACGTGAAATGACAAGAGAAGCTGATAGCGCTACCAATTCTGCTACACTAGGTAATTCAATAGTTTTCATAGAATTTAGCAATCAGGCAGTCAGCAAGCATACTTGTAATTAGCCCCCTGTCCTCACAAGCAAGTTATGAGAAAGACAAGACAAACTGCGTTCAGTGTAATTAAGATTTTCATAGTGAGCAGACTTCCACTCTGTGTTTAAATTTTCCAAGTCTGACTCCAGATTTTTAAAAGTACTTCGAAATCTCTGGGTGAAAATAAGAGCTTCAATACACCAATATAAAGTCTGACAGACTCCTCTTTGTATTACTTTAGTGAAGCATGTTCTCAAAATACAAACAAACTTAATACATCAGAACTGAAGCTGTTTTCAGACATCTACAAGAAGATTTCTAAGCACCTTAATAACATTTAAGCTTACCTTTACACGTTGAAACAACCTCAAACTGTGTGTCCAAAACGGCAGCTGTAGATTCAACTCTATCTGCAGCTAGAATGAAGTATTCACCGGTAGATGTACATTTCACAACTGAGTATCTACAATGCAAATACATATTTGTAATACTAAATACATATTTGTAATACTAAATAATTACAAACACCATAAAGCTACAAATTGTTTAAAGGCTCTGTCTCTAAAAGACAGCAAAAAATGTTTTAAGATCTACATGTCCAATTCACTCTTAAATCTCAAAAGAATTTCAAGGCAACGTAACATTAGGAAGAAGAAATAACCTCTAAAAAAATAAAAATGAAAGCAGAAATTAATACATTTATAGAGATACAGAACAAAGCTTACAATTGTGCCACTAAAAAAAAAAAAAAACACCAAAAAAACCAAACCACAAAAAAGATGCCTTAAATAAAATGTAATGGTAGTCCAGAACGTTTTAACTTTGCTGATAAATAATGGTAAGTACTAACGGAGATCACTGAACCAAGTCAAAGATACATACGCTGAATCTGGCATGTAACAAACTGCCTGATTGGCTGGCACAGTCCAAGGCTGCGTGGTCCAGACTAGCACGCTAGCAGGGGATGATCCATCTAGAGAAGCAAATTAGAAGTACTTTACTTAAAATCATAGCAAAAATAAAAGCTATCAGTCTTAAAATCTACACAGAAGTCATACCTATCACAGAAGTCAGCTTCGGTGGTGACTTTAAGAGGGGAAATTTCATATACACAGACCGACTGACATGCTGCTCATTGTATTCAAGCTCTGCTTCAGCCAAGGCTGTTCTGGGTAGACATCAAGCATAAGTTAACACACTTGAACATGAGAAGCTGGTGATACCATGGCTAAAATTTTGAAAACAAAATAGTAAGTTGATTCTTACTTTGCTGAGGGGGACCAGAACACAGGTTTATAGTCCTGATAAATAAAACCCTAAAGAGGAAAGGAAGGGGAGGAAAAAAGAAAATTAGGAGAATCAAAACTCACGACAAATCAAAACACACTTCAACAAGAGTTCAACATACCTTATCATACATTTTATAGAAGATTCTCAGCTGGTTTGCTTCATACTTTGGATCAAAAGTACGGTAGCAGTTAGCCCAATCTGCCATTACACCCCAACGAATGAAGGCGGATTTCTGTTTCTCAATTGCTCTTTCTGCAAATTCTTTGGCTGAAAGGAATAGTTCCATTAAGAACATGGTTTAGCCCACTAAGACCAATACAATAACATTTAAAATATGCTATTGACCTTTTTTAGAAAAGCCTGAGCTGAACAGATTGAAACTACGCGCTAATTACTGATGTGTATTAAATAGATGATTATGCCTCAAAAAAATATCTATTTCAGAAATGTAGCTACATAAAGTAACCACAAAAAGAGATCCAGGAGTGTCACTTTTTGGCTAATACAGGAACATAAAGCTCAAATGTCTCTAGAACAGAAACTTTCTTTTTAAGGAAGGGGGGAGGGAAGTATATTTAATTACTAGGAACAATTTCTCAAAATGCATTCTCACATAATGCAAAATAAATAACAGTGAAAAATAACCACCTCTGCTGATGCTGATCCAAACTTTTCAAAGCAACGTGCATCTGAAGTTAGCCCATTTAATTGCCGCAATTCCAAGCTAAAGCAATTTAAATTGCTTATCACCAATAGCTTTGCAGCTGAATGTTGATGTCTTTCAATACATACGGTTTCTGAAATTATTTCTTCAAAATAGCTCCCATATAATGCAGACTAACTTTCCCCGAAAGGGTCACCCCTATAGTTTTGTAGTATTGTTAAAAACATAGTCAACAAATACATTCCTACTTATGATACTAAGCCAAGCTGTTCTGATGACACCTGACTGTTACATACATCTTTTTAGCTCTTAATCAAATTCAGCCTTCAAAAACCAAAAGGATGTTGATCTGATAAATATCAGTTTCATGCCACTACACAGTTAAGCAAAGCAGAAACCCAAATCCTCTACCCTCCCCCTGGTTTTTTAAACCCACGGTCAATGCTATGCATGATTGTTACAGCAACAAATTAAGCCTGCGTTCAATTATCCCATTTCATAAGATCACATTACACTCAATCCACTTGGCAAATACATAGAGTGATCATAAAAAATGTCACCAATAGTGAACAGAAAAGCCCACAATAAAGTAAAAAAGCTATACATAAAGCATAAAATACAAAATATTAGTAGGATGTACAAACACTTAAGCCAGTATTTTCTATAAAGACGTTGCAAACAGTAATTTACCTCTCTGTCGAATTTCCATTGGTGAAAGATTTTCCACTCCTTTGACTTCTGACAACGCCTTCAACTCAATTGGCAATCCATGACAATCCCATCCTGGCACATAATGTACTTTATAACCTCTCATCATGTAGAAACGATTAGTGATGTCTTTCAAAATCTGAAAACACACAAGGGCCTGTTATCACTTTAGCTCCCCCATGTGGAATAGCTACATTATTAATTAAGGTCCTCCTATTAAAAAAGAAAAAGAAAAAGAAAAGGCTGCATTACAAATTTACATTTAAGACTGTGCATTTGTGATTCCTCTTGCCCATCATTTTGTATTCTGGCAGAACCTCAAACACCTCTGACCAAAGGAATTCACATTCTGTATAACTGCAAGATGTAGCTTATAAACTTGCAAGACATGAAGTGAACAAATCCTACTTGCTCTCATTTTTAAAACATTGCACTAGATCTAAGCGTTGACCTAGTGCATATTATTGTTTTTTCATATAAGTGATGATCTAACAAAAGTTGTCATTTTCAGATGCCCAAGCTTTAGCACTAGTACTGTGAGAAGCTGCGGGTCACATTTTAGTCTTTCCCGCTTTGTAACACTTGTAACACCGTCATTCTGAGGAGTGAAGCTACACACATCCAAATGTATTTAGGAGTATTATTTCAAAGCTGAAATTTATATTTCAAAAGCCATTAACATTTGGTCATTGTGCTTCCGTTGAGGATACCCAGATACAAGAAACGCAATAAACCAAACTTACAAAATACTCAAAGGAAGAAAGAATAGCAAGGCACAGCTCAACCATGCATTACAGTAACATTATTACATATACACATATAGAAATATACACTCAGCCATGAGTGTACACTCAATACACAAATAAACCATGCATTTAATATTGCTTAGGAACAAAGGCTGGACTTTCTCTTAAAATGTTCTCTTTTTACCAAAATGTTCAGCCTCATAAATGAGCACTCAGAATACAGGTACCATATACTGGTATATGGTATTTATGTCATGACATGGTATCTGTGTCACAGTGGTGTCATATGGTATCTACATAACTATGTCATTTGCTTCTTAAAAGCCATGCCTACAAAAATACCAAACACTTTAAAATGTTATTGATTTAAATGGGAATGGAGAACACATAACACATCATGGGAAGTATTTACCACTTCAAAACAGTAGCGTATGAATAAGCAAATATTTACTTTATTTAATGCATGGCCAACATGAGGGTCTCCGTTGGCGTAAGGTGGTCCGTCATGAAGACAAAATTCCTGCTTTGCTTTCCTTTGCCTTTGCCATGAATACAGCTGTGAAAACCCACATTTCTGTAAAGACAACAAAAAACCCCACCTAAATCATCACCGGTCTTTGTGCTTCCAAAAAAGTCTGAATTTTGGCTTCATATGAGAAGGTATGTTGAAAACAAAGAAACAAACGTGGAGAGATAACTTTTCTAACTTGTAACAGAAGACGTTGGTAGTTTAAAGCTACTAAGAACCCCGAGACGGGCGTAACGCTACGCCTCACATCACTTCCCTGGCTCTCCCGCTACCAGGAGGGTGGTTGTTCTTTCTCCAAACGAAGCCGTAACACAGTTGAGCGCATCCGGACTAGGAATAACCGACTGACCAAAGGATCCCGAGCTCTCCCCCTGCCCCGACAGCCGCCCGGCCACCCGCCAAAGCCCGCACCCACACGAAGCGAAGGCGGGTCCCNGCAGCACCGTGTGGCGGTACCGGGAGTCCTGCCGGCTCTCCGCCACGGGCTGCCGGCTGTCCGCCTCCCAGGCGGCGGAACGGGCCCAGCCCCAGGCGAGCCCCCCGCGGGCCCGCAGCCCGGCCCGGGCCAGCGGCGGCGCCCGCCAGGCCCCAAACATCCTCACGGGCTGCCTGCGGCGCGCGCTAGGGTTACACTTCCGCCTGCGCCACGGCGAGCGGCGCGGCGGCGGCGACGGGCCGCGGGAAGGGACACGTCAGGCGGCAACGCGTTTTTCTCCCCGCCGCGGCGGGAAAGGGCGCGGGAGGCGCTGCAGCCCGTCCCGAAACCGGGGGGATTTGGGGCGTTTCGAGATTATTTGGTAAAGGCGATGGCATCCCCCTGACGCCATCGGGGCGGGTTCTTCCTGAAGAAGCCGGCGCAGAGGCCGCAGGGGCGGGCCCACCGTGCGGGCAGGGAGCTGAGCGGGGGGGCTTGGACTTCGGTTTCGGTGAGTCCATCCCGTGGCAAGGGAAGAGGCAGGAAGGACGCCTGGCCAGCTCGGAGCGCCCGCGGGCTACCGGTGAGCGGAGGGAGAGGGAGCGCGGCGGCCGGCGGAGGCGCGGAAGGGACGGTGCCGAGAGCCAGGGGAAAGCGCGGCTGGGGACGGTGAGTCCATCATCGCACCTCGTTTGGGGTTTGGTTTTTTTGTTTTGTTTTGTTTGTTTTTGGTTTTTTTAATATACACTCAAAAAGCCTCAAAGCACATTGGAATGAGGTGGCGCGGCCCTTTCCCGCGGGAAGTCCGCAGGTGGACGGCAGCGGGGCCCCCTCTGCCCCCGCCGGGGAGCACGAAGTGACAAGCGTGTCCCGCGGTAGCGGCGCGGCAGGGGCTACCGTAAAGCAAGGTGGGGGGACACCTCTGGTGGCCTGGGCTTCCAAGAGTGCGGGGGCAGAAGCCCGAGCGTAGCGCTTGCACCTAAAGGTGTGCTGTGCTGCACCCGGCATCCGCTTTCTCCTGTCATCGGGCCAAATCATAAATGTCAAAAACGGGTGTTTGCAGAAGAGACACTGAGGCAGCACCATCAACAAATCCTTCCCGCTCGTTTTCGATACAATATTCCAAAGTTAAAACGCGTAACCAGAACTTGAGAAGTCAGTTATTTCAGTTGGTGTCAAAGCAGGCCGATTTGTCAAGTTGAGACCATCCAGCAATGTGGTTGCTAGGCTGGGAGTAAGGATGGATGGTCTCCGGAGGACATAGTATGTTTTGAAAGTAATATGCAAATTTAAATTGAGGGATGGTTGCCAGGCAATCTTTGTAAACTGCACAGTTTTGTAAGAGTAAACTTACAAGCAATATATTCTTGAATATATTGGGGAAGTATACATTAGACGTTGCCCTCATCAGAAAGAATGCACCATAACTTATAAATAAACTAGCTAATTTGAGATCAAAACGTTACAGAGATGAGAAACTTACAGCCAACTAGCACACGCACGCTTATCTAACCAAAAAGGTCCAACACACCAGAAAACGTGCCACGCAGGAGATGCAGCCCTGGAAAAATAAAAGGTGGCTTTTGCAGCAATAACATGCTTTGCACTTCATTGGTTAGTTACTCTGTATCACGGGAAGGGGGTGTTGAACCTCCCATTTCACTTTCTCTTAAAAAATCTTGGTTTTCATAAGAATATTTTAATTTTAAGGCTTGCTTAGATATTTCAGGTGGGTTCACTACAGAAAGAAAATAGACTTGTTTGCCTTAACAATGTCCAAGAAAAATGTGCCCAAGAAACATCCCGAGTCAAGCTTCAAAAATGTGAGATAGTATTTGTGCATTGTTTTCTGAGGCTTTTGAAACTTTATGCAAACAGGTAATAAACCAAGCCTTTAAAACAATTGAGTAAGTTTTTCCTGCTTCATAACATCAAGTTAAAAAATGTGCAGTAAAAGGTCAAATGAAGAATGAGAAGCTGAGCATAAAAAATAATTATCTTCTTCTGAGATCAATTCTTTAACCCAAACTTCCCATCTACTATGCTAATTTTTTTAAATGCCTCTCTCAAAAGTGCTCATATTCCAGACGTTTTCAGTATGGAATGAACTGCATTCAATTTTCCTTCCTGTTAACTTGTTTGACGCGATGGTATGTACTTAAAATGGCATCTGTCTTCCCATGCATTATGACACATATTTGCTCTACGACTTTCAGTTGTTTGAGAGCTGCTTTTTACCACAGGTAGCATTTCCAAAATTTCCTCGGTAACCATTGTTACCAGCCTAAGATAAACCACGTATGCGCTTTGGGTAGGGACCTTGGCTATTTTACAGGACTCCGGAGCACTTTGCTCCCATTCAGGAGCAGTAAATAATTAACAGTAGCAACTGTGCTTTTTGAATGTACTTAGACCATCACTCTACTCTTCTAGCTTCAGAGATCTTCTGACTCTAGGGGTACCCATACAGTGTTTCTAAAATGCTGAAAAGGTTCTTAAACCAGCTAAATCTGGGGTTTTGATACCTCCAACATTGCTGTTTGCCTTTGCTGCGAACAGATGTGAACATGAGGTCACATCAATATCATCTACAGTAGCTAGACTTATCACCTTATCATAGTATACTGAGTAGATTTCTGAAGCAAGAAAGGGAAGGTATTGTATAACGACCTATTTCCACTTATGCAATACTTCCTGCAATCACTGCAAATCCTGATTGTGAGGGAATAATATATATGGTCATCTACGTGCTGATTAATGAGTTCCTCTGTATTTTTTTCTAGCTTCTTGCTCAAGGGGTTACTTGGAAGTATATCATACTTGTGAGCCCAACCCAAAAATGCATGTGATCTACAGAGACAGAAAAAACTGACAAGGGAACATAAAAAGCAGTTAGCTCTGCATTTTAAAGAATACAGCGTGGTTAGCAATACTTCTTTTTCCTGAGGCAGAGAAAAGCTGGGAGGAATGGATGACTGGTAGCCTTTTGCAAGAGGGACAGTTACTCTTCTGCTTGGGAAGTGAAGGCGGCGTGAATTGCACTGCTGTGTGCCGGGGAACAGTCCTAGAAGACAATAACAATGGGAAGAAGGACAGGACATACGGTCCTGAGGGAAGGAAGGGAGATGTAATACATTTCCTTAAAGAAATCTAGAGAGGTTAAAGAAATACAGAAAGGATGGTAAAGTTTAGATGAACAGTCTTTTGCATACAGTTGCAGCGTTTGCAGTATCTGCGTATCGTTAGCCTGTTTTGTTTCGATCATTAGGCCATCTACAAAAGCCTATTTTATATTTGAACAAATAAAAAAAGTAAAGTTGCTCTTCTCATCCTGTGTGGTAGCTTTGTACTTCAGTCTGGACACAAACCAACTCTGTAGATTTAGTTCTGAAAAAACAAACTTATGTTCAAAATGTCAAAAAAATGAGTACTGTGGTTAGGCTACAGTTTTTCTGGACATTTATGAAAAAAAGTTTCTGCTTCTGCTCTTGCGCTCCTTTAATGCCAGATGTCATTTTAGTTCAGAGAACTAGGTTCACTATCAGAGCACAGATACTTGAAAAACCTGGTCTAAAGTAGCTTTATAGCCCTGTGTGTGTTAGTTGTATTTTTAAAAAAATCAAAGCTCACTTCGTTACTCCTCAACTGGCAGTAACCCACTTTCCCTTCCTACTCAGCCTAAAGTTTTGAATGTTATGTAAAATATTTTCCTTCTTGTCTTCTCTTGAAGAGAGAAATCTACAAGTTTGCTTTTTGTTTCTTTTCAGCATTCAGTATGGCTTCTCCAGCTCTACTCATGCGTGTGGTCGCCTCCGCATATTCTGCTGCGGAAAAAGCTGCAACAATTGTTAGAAGTGTAATGGCTGCAGGAGATCTGGGGATAGTGGAGAAGGTATTACTTTTACTTTGTTCTAATTTAATTGCCTTCTTAATGCTGAGTTAAAGGTCAAAGTGGTATTTTTGAAGCTCAGCAACTGGGGAAGGAAATAGAGTCCTCACCTCTCTGAAAAAGAAATATTCCTTATTAAAGGATTAAAAGAGCACTGGAGAAGTGTCTTTTGACTAGCATTTCTGAAGAATGTTCAGACACTTAAAAGAAATGCACCATAATTTTGTCCCAATTTTGTCCTGATTCCTGTGTCACAAAACACAAGGTTTGGGGAGCATGTCAGAATTCAAAATAATGTATCTTTCCCATTAATTTCCACACCTGTGTTCTAACATTTGTAGTACAGCTTAAACTACTGTGCCATTGATGAATTTTGGATTACGATAAATAAGTGTTTAGTTTCTTAAAACAAAAAAGAACCTTAGATTTTACTGTAAATCACATTTTTCAAAATAAATTCCAAGCTTCACATTTAATTCTAAGTAGAAAACAGAAATGAAATTACAATCATCTGCACAAAGTTGTTAATTTTCTCTAAGTTAAGTAAGCTGCCCTGATGAGCCAGGATCTTTGTTTTGACTACAGTACTAGAATTGGTGGAATTAACTTTTGAATTAACTCTAGCTTTACAAGTATGTCACAATATTATGGACTGCATTAAGTATCTAAATTATTTTTGGTTTTTACATTGAAGTAATGGTTGGTATTTACATTTTTCTTGATAGTAAACACTTTCAGCCAGTTGTGAAGAAAAGCCTGATCCTTCATAACTGACTTTTATTGTCAGTTCAGACAGTAGATGCAAAAAGATTTTTTTTCCCCATTTGGTCAGTTATATTCACCACTACCAAAACATTTGCAAGTTTTTCTTCTCTTTTTCTAAGCTATTAAAACCAGGTGTATGGGGGGGAAATTAAAAAAAAAAACCCTGGAAAGTAATGATCTGTGTTTTCCAAAGTACTTAGGTGCATAGCAGGATTCTCAGACACATGTAAGTAGAATACACTGTCCCACATAACCTGCTTTTAGGTTCTCGGAACTACTAATGCAGCTGCACTACAAGAAAGCCCTAAAATACTTGCATCCAGAGGTATGAAGGAAGCACTGTCTCTACTTTGTTTGATTAACCAGTTAATTTTCAATGCATAAACAAGTTTCATTAAGCTTATTTCTAGGAGCCCAGCAAAGTTAAGGTAATTTTAACTAAACGTAAATGCTGGCTTTAATCAGTTTAATTCAGTTTCACTTTTAATAAAAATGCAGGTGTCTTAATATTATTTCCCAGTAAATCAGAAATGCATTGCTCAATCATTTTCTAATATAATAAAACCAGCAAATGAACACATTTTAAGCTCTGTAACCAATAAAGTAAATAATTGTAAATAAAGTATAACAAAAATGATCAAAAGTGATATTGGTTCTAAGTAAGACTGGTTATACTTTTTTTTTAAATGAATACTACAAACACACAAAATTAGATCAAAATCAATGACCCATAATAAATTACCCCCGCCCGCTATATAGCAGGTTATTAATATTTAAGGAGAAATTACTGTCACCCATCTGGCAACATACGTTTGACTACACTGAATCTTCTGGGAATGCTTTCAGTCACTGTTTCACATCATCTTGAGACACCAAACCCACAGTTTCCTCTTCAGTATTTTTGCTAGAAAAAAAACGTATGAGTGTTACTGTCTGGTTCAATTTCACTGGTTAGCTTCTCGCCCTCCTTGGTCTTTCTCTGCGAGACTACGGAACCATTCACAATTTAGAAGTTTATGCATCATAATTGTTTCCATTTTTTTTTAAACAAGCTAGATTAATTGGACCTTTAAATCACCTTTTACTAACACCTTCCCTGTATTTCTCCTCTTTCCTAAAATGCCACATCTCTCCAGTGAGCCTTAAGATATTTATTTTCTCCTGTTAAGATCTTAATTTTTGTTTTTCCTTCTTCTTGTATTATATCTGGGTCCATACTTGTATTAATTTATGCTGTACATAGTGTAGCATTTGCGCAAATACATATTCAGTACAATTGCACCAGTGCACGAGAAGAACACAGCATGTAAATATTGTTCTGATATCGTACTGGTTTATTTTATCTCTGGGGTGTACAGGGAAACTCTGCTTCTTTCAGTTTTCAGCCTGCCTCTCTCAAGATCACTTACTAGGTTGAAGATTTATCAGATCAGACTTGTTGTTCATTACAAGGTAGATATTCAGTGACACATGGGCCATTGTACTGCTTTGCTGTTGGTTTGAAATACACAAATCCCTATTCATCCTTTGACAGACTGGAGCCAATGACTTGCAGACCAAAGCTGACCGACTGGTACAAATGAGCATTTGTGCTTCCCTGGCACGGAAGTTTCCCAAGGTGACAATCATAGGAGAAGAAGTAAGTACCTAGTTTATGTCATACTAACAATTTCACTTGCTGTAACTTGCCATGGAATTTGCTTTGGCAGGTTTTAGGAAGTCATCTAGGGTTTAGGGTTTGGGGTTTGGTTTTTTCTTTGTTTGGTTTTTAAAAATATTTCCATCCCATTTCATCTGTCCATTGCATACATTTTGTCAAGTAAGCCACAAGCAAATCCATAGCTCTACAGCAAATTGAGTCCAACACCTTTTTCTAATAATACTGAGAATCCTTTTGTTAGGAACTGTCCACTGATGAGGTAACTGAGGAATTAATTGAAGATGGCCACTGTGAAGAAATACTGCAGAAAACTTGTCCTGCTCAGTACACAGGGATTAAAGAGGAAGAGGTAATGTGGTAATGTTATACATATGGCTTCATATTTTACTCTATATTATTTATTGATTTTTGCTAAGAACGTATTAAGCAAAAAGGTTATTTGAATGTTGCCAATTTTACTTTCTGGTTTGAAAACTGAAATGTAGTCATGAGAATCACACCTCCAGAGCTGGAAACGTTGCATATCCCTCTGTGCAATAATGGGAAATGGACATTTATTTCTTGCAACTTGTGATTCAGATCAATTTGGAAGGAATCTACTTTGGACATAAGAAAGTAGTGTCATTTCCATGTGCAGTTTAAGCCTTCATACCTCTATTAAGATATTTGCTGAGAAGTTCCAGTCAGTTTTTAAGCTTTTGTGTGTAAAATACTATTGTAAACTTCAGTCATATCACAATGTTAAGAATTTGAATCTCTTTATTTCCTTACTATCTTAAGGAAATAAAAGCACTAAAGATATACTTTCTGTGGTAATTTACATGATTTGTATTTGTTAATTTTCCTTATTTTTTTTATTTTTAAAGCTTGTAATATGGGTTGATCCCTTGGATGGAACCAAGGAATACACTGAAGGTTGGCTTCTCCTTTAATTCTACTGATTAAAAAAAAGCAATGCAATAGAGTAGCATGTACATGTAGATGGTTTTATGATAGAAGTTACATACAATATTATTTCATAAGGCTGATGTTGTTTCTGTACTTTGAGTTCCGTGGAATTTTTTAATCATTCCATTCAGTTCTAACCGGTTTTGAATATTCCTGATAGGCTACTGAGTGCCCACCAGATTTTATCATTCCAGGGATCAAAGAGCTGCCTTTGATTGCTGGCAGGTTGTCTTAAATTTTTAGTTAAGCTTACAATTTTGCATACACATTGACTTGAGCAACTAAATGTCCCATTTGCACAGGAATATACCCAATTATATTTACGTCCTCCTCTTCAAACAACCCAAATACCAGAGCTGTATTTGTAGCCCTTTCAAAATAAAACATTTTTCCACAAATCATAATTTTTCAGTTATGGGAAGAAACTGTTTTCAGCAAAGCCTAATTGGTGCCCATAGAAATAGAACCTAAAATGAAAAAAGGGAAGAAAAAGAAAAACCTCCAAAACCAATATGCTGAAACTTCACTTCAGCCTTCTGCTGCGTCTTTTATTTCATTAATGTAAAATCTTTTAGGCAGATTTTTTTCTTCCCTTTTCATCTCTTTTGATGTACAACTGTCAACAAATTGCTAGTTTTTAATACTAATAAAGAATTCACACCACAATTTTAGAAGAATGTCATCATATACTGCTATTTAGTTGTATCTTTAAACTTCTTTCTCATTATGTGTTAATTATAACATAGTTCTATTAAGAGAATTCTGTCTGGGGATTTTTCATTTTGCAGACCTCAAGGCTAAGCTAAGTGACTAAAAAAATTGTATCAACCAACCTGCTACACCTGAAAATCCTGATTAGTGTTTGCATTTTTAAGATACCACTCTGCATATTAATTTGTGGCCTTCTATTGACAGTTTATTTTTTTATATACTTTCTCTTTTTCAATCATAACTACATTCATATTATTTCTGTATAGGTCTCCTTGATCACGTAACGGTTCTTATTGGAATTGCTTATGGAGGCAAAGCAATAGCAGGAGTTATTAACCAGCCATATTACAACTACGAGGTATTGAATGCATTGATTTGTTTAAAAGCATTTGGTGATTTATAACTGTCACTTCTAAGCCATTTCTAGTTAGCACACTTTCAACTGAAAAGCACTGTGTAGTGAAGTTAACACTGTAATAAAGTAGTGTTGTTTTTATTAAATATATACAATTTTGAATGTCACCGACACCTGGGCTAGAGTGTATCGGGCCAGGTTTCAGGTGTACATCCAAGATGGCCAACCTACAGATGTTTATATATGTTTGCAGATTATTTCAGTATTATCCATGAGGGCTAAAAAAAACTTGGCTACAGTCTGATAAAGCTTACTCAAATTTAAAGAAAAAGCTCTTGAGTGATGTAATGCATATTATCTGATTCTCTATGTTCTAAGCATCTCATGTATCTATGATGAAATATCTAAAAATGGCAATGAAGATATTTGCAGTTACAGATTGGGCCTGAAGTAGAGGAATACACAAATCTTAATTTGCCAGTCATTAGAGGCAGGACATAGTGCATCACCACAATGTCACGGATAAGGAAATGGAAAATGGAGAGCCAGTTTCTCACTCAGGGCTCTAGAGCAGTTGTTTTGAAGTGCCACTGTTCAAATGGATATCCCAGTCTTAATCTTATGCTCCCCAATAAGCAAAGATTTCTCGAGGTACTGCTCTCCATTTGTGCACTAAACGCTGATCACTACGCTTGACTGTCTGGACCTGTGTACCTTTTCCGTAGGCAGGAGCTGGTGCTGTGTTGGGCAGGACAATCTGGGGAGTCCTGGGCATAGGTGCCTTTGGATTTCAGCTCACAGAGGCGCCTGCTGGGAAACACATCATTGTTACCACCCGCTCCCACAGCAGTACCCTGGTGAACGAGTGCATCAGCGCCTTGAACCCAGACAGCGTCATCAGAGTTGGAGGGGCAGGAAACAAGGTATGGAAACTCCAGATCTTTTGTTTTCACAGGGAGGCGGTACCTTTGGAAAAAGAAAAAGAATTTTTAAAGAAATCATTTGCTTACTTGCATGAATGTATAGGAGACATCCTCCTCCTTCCCCAGCTCAACTTCTCTTCCTAGCATTCAGTCTGCTGTGAGATGGAGAGATTTTGGTAGAGGTGTATTTGTAACAGTGGCCGTGGTGGTCGTGGCTGAGGTCCATCTTCCCTACTATTCTGTTTTTAGGGGAGAAAATAAAAAGTTATAAGACCAGAATGACTAAATGGGAATTCAATTTAATCACAATTAATAGACATTTGCTCCTGTTCATGTTAATAAAGTTTTTGTTCCAACTAGCTAGCAGCACATAATGAAAGGATAAAAATAGAAGCACACAGTGACATTTCCTCTGCAAAACTTCTGAGGTAATACTCATTTGCTGCAGTTTTTAAAGCTTAGTTTTGTCATGGCTGTCAAAAACAGACCCTTCAGTCTCTTTTCTCCAAGATGTGCAAGGCCCAAAACAGCACCAAGACAATGCAGAGATAGTTTCCACTTAACTTGCTTAGTACTTGCACAAGATGGGAATTCTTACTTATGAAATTACAATTTTCATCCTACAGACTGTATTTACAACAATCAAAAAATAGATCATGCAGAATGGTAATACAGTATAGTGTTGTAAATCTTAATATATGTTTCTTGTAATATTGGAAAGGAAATGGCTAGTGTCCCTTTTTTGTCCGTAAGTACAATAATAAATTATATACTTATAATAATAATCTATATATTATATATAAAAAAATATATAACTTTCCTGGTGGTGGTATTATTTGTTTCTATATGCTTAGATTCTTTGCAGTGATTGCCACTCTCTATTCATAACAGATCATTCAGCTTATAGAAGGCAAGGCATCTGCTTATGTATTTGCCAGTCCTGGGTGCAAGAAATGGGATACATGTGCACCTGAAGCTATTCTGCATGCTGTGGGAGGTAAGTTAATAGCATTCAGAATTCCAAGATAAGTGAAACTGCATCGGTTAAAAGTTATTTATACTTTTCATAGAAAAAAAGAACTTCAAAACATGCCTTTGGAAAGAAAAATGACAGTATGTATGTATTTTTAAATAGTCATGATTCACTAGGAGCTTTGAACCCTTTGAAATCAACAGTAACTCCAAAGGGGCAGAAAATTATGCTCTGGGAAGTATGATATGATCTGTTTTGCCCTGGACCAATATAATCAACAACTGTCAAATAATTTAAAAAGCCAAACTCCAAAATGTTGGTTATATTAATTTTAGTATTTTCAAAACAAATGGCTTTTTTTCCTGTTGGGTACTATTTCACAGTAAAATTACACTGTCCTACTAACTGGATATAGTAGTTTATTATTAGTAACATATTATATAATATGCTGACATTGAGTTCTTTAAAACAACAAAAGTAGGCCAAATCATTCAGTTGTTCCTCAGATGTACAAACTGCAAAATGGAGCCATTCATGTAATTCCCTAAAATCAGTGGTCTCTTACCTTTCAAGGGGGTAAGGAAAGTTACAGGAAGTCTCACTGACAAGAATTTAAGTATTATTATTATACTTTCTCTGCTGTTCACGTTGATAGATCTTTTACCACCATGTGCTAAAATTGTGGGGGTTTGATCTCCTAAATTCTGTCAAGCAAGGATAACAGGCTTCATAACGAGATTATTTAATTCCTCTGTAGTCTCTAATGTTGATGACTGGGATAGCTTTAAACAGGTTAGCTCAGGCACAAAAAAGGAACCAATCTGGGGCAGTACACTAAATACAGGGCTGTATTTAGCCTCCTTGTTATGTAGTATCTCATGGTTAAATTAGCTTGCATAAGGATCTGTGGTGCTCTTCTTAAGTGATTTCTAGAAACTCATTTAAAACCAGCTGGAGTGTTTCTATATTATGTTAGAGTTTGTTGTATAGACTTACCCTGCCTTTTCCTTGAACTGAGGGGTTTTCTTTCCTTCTCCTCAAAGGCCAATGTATAAACTACTCAGGAAGCATTTTAGAAAATCCATAAGCAAGAGGTGTTATTTTTCCTTTTCCTGAAACACAAGGAATTTAAGTATTGCTGAAGGGGAATAAAATCATTAGTTATTTGATTTCAGTCAATAAAAAACTGTTCTATTTAAACTGCGAGCAAAGATATTTCACATCTGAAGACAGGCACGTATACCCCAAAGACTGTCTGGTTTTTTAGTTACATCGCTTGTACTAATAAAATAGATTATCTCTCTCCAACTCCTGTTTGCTGGAATAATTTTTTATTGTTGTTTTTTGCAGGCAAGATAACTGATATCCATGGAAATTCATTTCAGTATAACAAGGAAGTGAAACACATGAATTCCGCTGGGGTCCTTGCCACTTTGAGAAATTATGACTATTATGCCAGTCGTATTCCCAACAACGTTAAACAATCTCTTGTGCCTTAAAGCAGTAAAGCATCTTCACTTGGCCGGGAAGGCTGAGAAAATGAGCTTGGAGAAAGAAAGAAAGAAGATAACTGAGCTTGAAATTTTGTTTTAAAGAATCCGAACTGAGTTCTTAATTAAGGTGTTCAATAATTTCAAAATTACATACAGAATCTCTAGGTGTATATTGGATTGTATTGTTTTGCTGTGTTTAGCAGACAACATCAAAACAGTCACAGTTCTTAAATCGTTTTCCATATTCTTTGGGAGCATTTGTTCTTTGTGACTATGCTTAATATACTGCTAACAGTCCAAAACTAAACTGCAGTCCAAAAATCATCTCAATATTCAGGGCATAAAATCATGTAAAGTCATCTACCTGATCTTGTTCAATGTTTTTTGTTATATGTAGTCAACAAGGGTTTATTGTGTTAAATGGACTAAAAATTTGCCTGGATGGATTAGCCCATTTATTATAAAGTTGACAGTTTTGATTCTTAGAAGTGAATCTTTGAATTTGTTGATCTGCACTTAGTTTTGTGATGTTTTGCCTGTTTTATCCAGCTCTCTGTGTGGATAGAAGAGTGGCATATGTTGGGTTCTCAGGTTTGTGGTGTCAGAACTTGGTTGCTTGCTTACAGAAAGCCTGAATGCCTGCATGATTTTCTTTTTGCCTTACCCTCTGCTGACACTATGAATGGCAAAGTGCCTGCAAATTGCTCTGCACCCATTCTTACTTCCTCCCTGCCCACAAGATTAAGTCCTCCTAGTAACTACACCCTCAGTCCACTGAAACCATCTTTAAGTTAACACTGAAATTCAAGATACAAAAAGCTATGTTTTCCATACAGAAGAAAATTTCAAAATGCAGTTTTCAACAGTGTGATCAAGTTATCTCCTTCTCCTTTCATCACACAAGGTATTTAACAACTCTGATTTAGAGTCCTTAGATTAGATTCTTTCCTCACAGCAGGGTAACACAATATGACTTCATGAGCTTAAAGCTGGCTGTATTTCCAGCAAGCAGCAACATCTGGACACCACAAGATATGAACAAGGCAACTCTTGCTGAAGTGTTCCCAGTCTATGTGCACACATGGAGAAGAATCTAAAGAAGCTCTTTCATTAGTGAGGTCATCTTATCGTAACACAGATAAATTAGCAAGATTATCACTTAACCTCATGCTATCATCATCAGCCAGTTCATAATGCTGCATCTATAAGAACATCAAATGCTTCTACTCCTTTCATCTTTAGCCTACCTTTCTTCTTCCTCCTCGAGCGCATGACTAGCAAGAGCATGCAAGACAGATGTGGTCTGCTTTAATTAAAGCCACCTTCATATTTTGACCCATTAGAAGTTTAATCTTTCCACATATTGTGACTGAAGTTTGAACCATGCAGCAAGTACAAGATTAATCTAATTTCACTGCCTCAGTTATACATAATTCTCACCTTCTGCAGGATTCTTGGATGTGCATGATTTAGTATTCACATCAAAACCTGCATGTTCATTTGCAAAATACAGTAAGATAAAATGTAGAACAAGTTAGATGACAGAAAGCCTGCCTTAAGACGGCCACGTAATCATTAAAATGCAAAGTCAAGTACAGAACCCACTGTTAGTGATCTTCATCTATGCCTCTCTATCCCTAATTTCATCTGAAACTTCGCTATGTGTTTGAAACAATTTCCTCAGCATAAGCCCCTTTCTAATACTGCTGTAATTTCTCTGCTCCATTACAGTTACCTCAGTGGGAGTAGAACACACATAGCATGCACCAGCTTCTACCTGATGCATAAAGACACTTATCTATGGAACCACTTTCCATGCTTACAGAAACTGTAAAGCTGCTAATCCAGGAGAACATTCAGGAAACTTGAAATAAACTGCAGCAGCAGCAACCAAGCAAAAAAGTGAGCGTGTAAGGTGCAGTCACGCTCTGGCTATAGCCCTACACCTCCTGCACAAAACAGCACCGGTCTACCAATCAAGCATTTGATAATTTCTTTCCTAGCACATTAGGTGTTATAGTACTATCTATAAAAAAAGACTGGAGGGGAAAAAAAAGGCACAGTGACACAGCATTGTCCTTGCAACAATGTGAACTTGAGCTTCTCCTGCAAAAAACTGCTGACACAGTATTTTTGTAATTCATTCCAAGACTGGTTTGACCCACTAGCAAAAATCTCTGCATTTGCGAGGAATGTTAACAATTAACCTTCTACAAAACCAGATGTGTTAGACCACCATACTCAAACATGCCGGTGTATGTTGCGCTCTTTCATTTGTTTGTGTCATTACAGACAGCAGGATTGAAGCTCCCTCTCCGGCTGCTGCCAGACAGCTTGGGAATTCCCACAGCGAGCTCGACGCTCTGGGGCAGGCCCTGCCCGGTGGCCGCAGCAGCCGTCAGACGAGAAGCTCCAGCGCCCGGCCCCGCCGAGGATAGCGGCAGGCGGGGAGGCGGGGCAGCCTCTGCCGAGCGCCCCCCTCTCGGGGCGCTGCTTCACCCAGGGCGGGTGGGGGCCCCGCCGGCCGGGACAGCCCTGTGCGCCTCCCGCGGCTCGTCCCTCCGTCCGTCCGTCTCCCGGCTTCGGCCTCACCGCCCCCTCCCGGCGGGCTCGGGGCCGCGACTGCCGAGCGGCAGCCCCAGCCCAGCCCCTGCGGCCGCCACAGACACCGACCGGCAGCAACAAGCGCGAATTGCCACCCTGCCGCCTCCCTCGCCCTCTCTTGAGCGCCCCCCGCCGGAAGTGACGAGAGTGGCCCCGCCCCGCGGCGGCGGGCGGGCCCAAGGGNAGGCGCGTGGCCGCCGCGTTGCATCATGCCGGTTGTCCTCGCGCGCGGGGACGGGCCAGGCGCGAGGGGAGGCCGGAGCCCGCCCTGCCCTTCCCTCCCCTCCGCCCGCCCGGCCCCGCTGTAGGCCCGCGGCGCGGCTGAGGCGGCCGGCGGGTCCCCGCGGCGGCGCCAACCCTCCGTCGCTGAGGGAGACGGTGGGGCCGGTCCCAGGCGGGCAGGTGGCGGCGGGGGGGGGACGACGACGACGACACGTCGCCGCCGGGCACTGGGGTCCCTCTGGCCCTTTAGGCGCTGAGGAGGCGGTGGCGGCCCGGGAGGCCGGGCGCATGTCGGGCTCCGCCGCGGCTGCTCTGCCGCGCCGGCCCGGCCCCGGTCTGCGGGGATTGGGAAGGGGCTGGTCTCCAGCGGGTTGCTTTTCGGGGAGCTGTTTAGGCAGCTGCCGGCACTTAACCTAACTGAGGCTGAAGAAGCCAGGTCGTAGGTAGACCCCGCCGGGTGATTTAGCAAGTTGAGGCTGAATTTTCGAGGCAGCCCCTAATTCGGTTTGCGTCTTTGTGAGCCCAGCCTAATTGCTGCTACCTTTGGTGGTCAGTTCTAATCTGCTGCTACAGTTCGGCTCGTCTGGAGGGCTGGTTCCAAGTTGCACTGCAAAATTTTGCTTTTTCAGTTGCTCGCTGTCCTTTGTTGTTATATTGCCTTTAAAAAATGGGAGAATCTCCTTCATTACACTTTCTGCCGTATGGAAACAGGCTTTTATACATATTCCATACCACTTCTCCATTTTGTTACAACTATTCAAAATACATTTTCTTCCCATTCTTCATCTTAGTTTATTGATTTCTGTTCATGCTCTTATTCCCAAATGCCTTTCCGAATTGAATACAACTTGCATGACTACTGATTTAAGGTATAATAATAGATGAGTTTTAAATAATGTTTCTCCTGATACTTTTTTATACTGATTTGCTAGACAAGACATGATGCAATATGAGCTATGATTAATGTGGGTTTAGGGGCTTTGGAGGATTCTTTGCTTTGGATAGCTGGCGAGTAGCACTAGCGATTTAACTCGAGAGATTGTATAATTATGTCAGAAATACTACATATGAAACACTTTGATAAACATTTGTATCAAGAAGACAAGCACACTCATCCTACTCGTTCCTACTTTGTACTATTCATCATGGCTGTGCACTGGGAAAAGTATAGTAGCTTTTAACATCATTAGTATTAATTACATAGCTTGGTGTGCGTAATACTTGTAATTTTCAAAGCATTCCTGTGCATGTTATTAAAATACTTGCGTGTCTTACGAGCATATTGCATAAGGGATGTCATCATGACTTTCATGGATGGATAGCTGCGGGATGGGAAGAAGAACCTTGACTTAGTGTTGAGAAAAGCTTAATGCCACAAGAAGGGTTTGCAGCTGAGCAGAGGTGAGAGCTAGGGAATTCCTAGCTCCTGTGCTTTGTATTTAGGCCAGTGTATTAATAGCTTACAACTTCATCTGCTTTGGGCAGTCTCTGCCTCGTTCTAGGGAAGTTAAAGTGCACAGCACACTATGAAGACTGTTAACAGGTTAGATGCCTTCCAAAACCTAGAGTCTAGTCCTTTGGCTAGTTTCTTTGAAGTAGTATTTGCCTGTGCAAGCACTTGCTGTCTTTGTACGTGCTTCCCAGCAAAGGAGAAGAGCACAAGCTCCTCTACTTATGCTCAACCGGCTGAACCTGGACCAGACCCAATCCAGAAATACAGCCAAGTTAGCTCGGTGCTTTGTTTGAGCTGCTGTGTCGGGCTGTAGAGCATCCAGATTAGAGCAGGTGTGCATCAGGGCACTTTGAATATGGGCAGAGCTGTCTTCCGTTGATGATGTAGCTTAAAAACTTCAATAGTTCTTTTATTTCTTGAGGCGATCCTTTACTGTCACTGATGAACTACTTACTCTGAAAACCCTGTATAAGCTTCCTGTGCTTTTGCATGGATAGAGTTGCTTGGTTTTGAATGGCTAATGTTTTCATAAACATTAAATCAGGTTAAAAATAGTCTTATCCTTGTTCAAGGAGTACTGGTATATTCAGTAATTGATCTCCTTTGATGCATATGTCAGGGCTGGGATGGAGTACGTTACTATACTGTTCAATAATTAAAACCAATTCAACTACATTCTCTATATCTGTTGGGGGACAGGACTAATTGCTTCCTAAGGAAGCAAAATGTTTTGCTGCCAACACTTGCTGAGCTCACTGCAGGTTACTGTATGCTGGACATTATCCATCTGAAGCTGTAAGGATTGCCAAGAATAAGGAGACTGAACATTGATTTCTTCCCTGGGCAATCTTACTTGAAGGAGTCAGTTTAGTCACTTGGTCCTATTTGATAAGAAATGTAACTGTTTTGTTGCTACTGTGAAAGATACCTTTCCTGGGAGAAAGTTCAGTATCTTTTTCTCTTGTTTTTTAAAGGAGCTCTGCTGACGGTGGAGCATGTGAAGAATGATGTTGAAATTTCAGTGGAGGAAGGCAAAGAAACCATCCTCCGTGTGTCCGAGTAAGTGACTTTGCATTTCTCCTTCTAGCTTTGGGTCAGCAGTTCTAAAAATCACATGGTTATAACATTGACAGTAACCTTTTCAGGTAGGAGGAAGAAAATAATACAGTTTTATTCATCGCTGCATTACTGATGTCTCTTTGTAGCACAGACAAAACATTTACAATATAGCCTACACTTGATCTGATGGAAAGAGCGCTGGTATTCTTATTTGGATGCACTTATCTCTAATTGTTTGTACTGTATCAGTCACTTTATTGTTGAGATATTTGCCTCTTAGAGGTGTCATGGATTGTCAAAAATAAGGCCATTTTAGATTAGGCAAGATTGGCATACAGCATTCCTTGGACTTGTACATATGTGGTGGAATGAATTTTAAAGGTTTAAGTAGCATTATTTTGGGGCTCACTGCTGCATATAAGTGAAGGCATGATGTTATCTCAGAAAAGTGCTAATTAAGTATCCTATGTTATCCAGCGTATCCATATGCATCCTGTAGAAAGAACCTTGAATGTTTTTGTAGAAATCTACCGTCTTTCCTTTCGAAAATACTCTGCTGTTGGAGTAGATATTTTCAAGTTTGGGGCAGGAAGATGGTTTTTATGATCTGAGTAAGATCACATGCATATCAGAAATGCAGGACTAATGGTGTTAATTTTGGGAAGCTGCATTGTCATCTTAGATTCCATATCATGTAAGGTACCTGGATCTATCAAGAGGAGATATCCTGATATCGTAAGTGCCACTGACATACCAGTGGAAAATCGATGTCTAGTATCAACAGTAAGGTGCATATTTTGACCTATAAACATCGCAATCCTAACTTAAAGTATATTAACTCTATGATGAGTTTCAAATTAGTGATTATAAGTGTAGGTTTTGAATACTGATTGTTTTTTGGAAGAACAGGGAAGACACATGTTGTTCACGGACTTGCTGACAGACTTGTGTTTTGTGAGCTATTTCAGTAGAAGATGCTGTTAAAGCCACCAATGCATCATAAATTAATATTCCTGCATGTCTGTAGATCAGTTATAAAAACAACATAGTATTTTTATGTTGTGTTGCAGAGATCCTGATTTGATCCTCATAAATTAACACCGAATGAGCTTTTCCACTGTCTTCTAACCTTAGGGAAAGAGCTTGTCCCTATGTATGTATTTCTGCAAAAAATCAAAGTACAGGATGATTCACAATCTTCATTCATAATTGTTTTTCTGGTTGCAAATACTGCTTTCTGTTTGAAATGTTAGACTTGAGCTCAGATATGAGTTCTTTCCTTACTGTAATCTCTGATTTTACGTGTTGCCTTTGCTGTGCCTTGTGATTGCATCAAATTTGGGGTTTTGAATTGAAGCAAAAGAAATGTTGCAGATTGTATTGGGACTTAATTGGTTCAGCATTAATAATTTTCAGTGTGTGTTATGCACACGTGGTATACAGCATTCATAACAGAGTTAACACAGGGGGGTGGTCATGGAGTAATACCAATTTATATACTTGACTTTGAAATAATGTTTTATTTTATTAAATAATTTTATATTACCACTCCTTCTTCCCACTACATTGCAAAAACATTAATTTTAGTTGTAATGGAAATTGTCAGAAAGGTAAAGCAAGAGCTCTTCTGTACTTGAGCCATGTGTGAATATTATCTAGAATCATGGTTCCATCAGATGGAATTTTTTTGTGTTACTGTCCTCTCACCCCTGGCATTGGATTATGTTTAAGAAGTTATTCTGAACCTCAATATTGCATTAATTTTCTCTTGCTCGGTTGTACAATCATTTTAAAAATTGATTCTCTGTTTTAAAGTCTGTTAAAAGTGTATCTGTAACTTGAGAAGCATCAGCTGAACTCATATCTCAACTAATGCTTTTGGTAAATGGATTTCATGGCATCAGTTCTGCTGAAGCTATCTTATTTTGGCATGCCTTGAAATTCACTTGGGATATTTCAGACTCTGATTTTTTTTTTTTTTCAGGAAACCATTAATCCTAATGACTTGACTAGGAGAAGAGAGAACATATTATTTGATATTTTTCTAGGTTATATTTTGTAGTGCAGTTAAAATCTGATGACAAACTTTCATGAAACTTAACAAGATGAAACTTATCTGTCAGCTAGTTAGCTGAAAAGTTTATCACGAAATTGAGATTATGAATTTTATTTTAAAGGTAATTTTTGGAGCCTTAGCTTCAAAACTTCATGTGGCTCCTAAGCAAACCACTCTGCTAAATGCTCATGGCTTTATGGAGTGTTTTAGTATACCTGCATCTTATCAGATAACAAACTGCAGTACAACTTTTCTGTTATGTGTTGTGAGCACATACATACTTCAGAGGAGTATTAGTCTTAGGCAGGTATATCCAACCTCTGCACAAAACCATTCTGCAATGCTTTTTACAAATTCATTAAAAAAAATGAATTGTTACAATTGGAGATTCTCTGTGTTTTGTTTTGTGTTTGGTGTTTTTCCTTCTCCCATCTTGTCTTCTGCTTCTTGAATGTTTGCCCTGGTGTTTAATTACGTGTGCTTTGCCTGTAACATTACATTGTCCCTGTTTATTCTTCCTTACTTACCGCTGGAGGTAGCAGGCACTTAGCTGCAAAGAGCGGCCTTAATGTTTTGTAAATTTTCGAAGAAAGGAAGCAATTTAGCACTATGTTTGGGTGGAAGTAGATCTTTTTTGCCCCCAAAAAAATAAGCAACTTTTTTAATCACAAGTTACTCAGAGTAACATTGTTACATTTCATATATTTATTCAGTTTTGCTTGAGTAATCAGGGGTATTTGTTTTAGTATGAACTAGTGAAAACAATGAAAATACATTTCACGGACATTCTGAAGATACAAATGTATTAGAAATGTTTTGTTTTTCTCAGTTTGAAAAAGCTTAATTAAAATCCCATAGCAGTGTGAGATTATAATAGGACATGCTTGGTGTATGTTAAGCCCCTCACTGTGGCTTTTGTTTTTAGTTATATTTTATACTGGATCCTAGAAGCTTGGAAAGCTAGAAGCAAAAAAACTGCAAATGAAGTATGTTTCTTCAGTTTTGGTGCAGTTAATCTAATGAGACTGACCGATCCACTTAGTCCCACTAAAAATGGGACTCATTATAGTTGTTAATATATCAAGTCTTCTATAGCTTTTTCAGAACTTTCATTGATTTTTGCAAGGCTTTTGGAGGGCTATCAAAAATCCTTTTATAAAGGGCATAGTAGGTCTAATAGGACCTACAGAAGAATGGCAAAAGAGAAATGAAACCTTGTTTGGACAAGTTGAAGTGTAGCATTCAGTCCATTAAATTGAGTGGAACAGAACACTTACAGGAACTGTTTTTGTTGATGTCAATACTTGTTTGGAAACAATTGGAGCTCTAATTCTGTAATCTCGACCTATGTGGGACTGTGGAGATGAGTATTATCTGGAGAATTGATGGTTGTGATTTGTCTTTGTCATGGTTTAGGCTGGACCGGCCACTTCCAAAGTTTTGAAGTAAATATTAATGAAAATGTTCACATTTATCTTAGATTAATTCAAAGTTAGATTTCTGACAATGCAGCTTTTTGTGATACTGTATGTAAGGTAGAAGAGGGAGATTAAAACACAGAAAGAAGTATGCTCTTTGGAGAGCCTTTTGCCTCCAAATAAATCTATTGAGAATTTTCAACAGCAGAATGGGAAAAACAAGTGCAGATGAGTCTTTTGTCTGGAGAAGGTTGGGTGAAAAACAGAAATACAGGCAGCCAAGTTTGTTCAACAGCGGATAGTCTCTATGGAGTGTAAATGAGTAAAGTGAGTAACAAATGAACAGTTTTTTTTCCTCTGGTGCTAGCCCTTAACACCACAGTGGAAACCTCTTGATTTCTCTGTAGATTCAGTGGGAATCCTCTTCAAAGTCATCCTTCTTGTATGAAAAGAAAAGAAAAGGTGATTTAGGTTCTTATATTCTGGAAAATATGTAGCTCAGGTTATACTTACGCTTTCTGTCAGATGTGGAGAGAGTGTTTTATTCTTTGAAAGAATAATCAGAGTTTTAATTTCTAAATTTCTGTCTATTTAAACAAAATTTTTTCATGTTTAGGAGCTGCTTGTTCCATCTGGTGTTAGAAAACCAAGGACTGATATATTCTTTTGTTAGATTTTTAAATTTATTTATTTATTTTATTCTGGTGACCTGGTACCTGTTGGTTCACCCAAAAATGATTTTGCTTTTGCTTTATACATGTTTCACCTGCGTGTGTGTATTAAAATTGAACTGGAGGTAGTAATTTAATATACCTTTATCTTGCCTGTTTCTTTTTTTAGGCATGTTTCATTTACTGATGTGAATTCAATAGTTCGTTATCTGGCTAGAGTTGCTAGTTCTGCTGGGTTGTATGGTTCGAATCTGTTGGAACACACGGAGGTGAGAAGGAATCATGCCTCTTGTTTTAATTTTTCTTTTTCTCCTCTCTCTTGGACTGTGATCAAAGCGGTTTGTTACTGTTTTTTGTTTGGTTGGTTGGGGGTTTTTTTTGGCATTTGTGTTTCTGTTCTGCATTTTATTGTTACATTGAGGTTCCAACTATGTGGGATGCTGAGGGTTTTGTTTCCTTAAGCTTGCTCCTTCTTATAAAAAGGAGACATAAATCCGAGCTTTGAAAGGATTGCCCTTTCCCACCCTGGCAACAGCAAGTAATAACCTGACAGTTCACTAACATAAGGGAATTCAGGTTGGAAGGACATATCTGCAATTTTCCTTCTTGGCTTTCCTCATGTCTGTTGCCATCAGTTGCCACCTTGTAACACTTCAGTGTTACACCAAGGAACACCATATGACATTGAAATACTGAATTAGTTTTTGCTGTATATAATGGACAAAACCCTGACGTTGACTTCTTTCAGTGAAATGTGGCGTGACGTCGCCACAGAGGTGGACAGTCCCCTTGTGTGAAGTCCTGTATTCCATAACGCTTCCCTCGTGGTGCCGCGAGGTCACCAGGATTTTTGTGCCCAAGAGGGAACTTTTTTGGTCTTCCTTGCTTACACAGATTACGAAAAGTTGTTAGGAACTGTGGGTGTGGTGTGAAATGAGAAGGAATTCTTCCTGAGTGTAACTCAGGGTAATCATATGCTGAATTTTAAGTTGGTAGCTGAAACTAACAAATAAATTGAAGTTTATTTCCTCTGAAATTTGAGGGGGGACTGAAGGGCTTGATTCAGCTCTTCTCTACAACTACTTGAAGCTAGTAGTAATCACTCTTCAGCTCTTATAGCTGGTCTCAAGGGAACTGTTGTCTTAGTATATTGCTTGTAAGGCATTTAAGAAGTTGTAGGTTATTTTGTGGCTATTTAAACTTTCTGACCAAACCCCTTGTTTTTAAGTTGAGCTCCGAGACCTCTGCAAACATGCTTTCAATATTGCTATTTCTGATAAATTACTACTTTTCACTTCTGCATCTTTCAAAAATGAAGTTGCACTTCAAGAAGTACAGTGACAGCTGCATTTGTGGTGCAAATATTTTGGAGCATAACTGCAAATGACTGAACTGAATTCTGCGGTGATGTAATTACATCTGTGCCTGCCACGTTGGCTCGAATATTGGACGGGTTCCTGATGCAGTTTACAGAACACTTGCACATGAAATAGGGACAGAGGAGTAGATGAGACGCTTAGTCTTTTACAGGGCTGAGGGATTCCATTTATAGACAGGGCTATGTTATTAACCAAGGGCATGATTCATAATTTTTTTTTTGTTTATGTACCAAAATATATTTCCTTTTATGAGAGAATACTGTTTTACAGGAGAGGGGGGAGGGAAATGAGGTTGGGGATAGATTTGATTTCTCCAAATCTAAAAGGAGATGAGACAGAGAAGATAGGGACTGAGGGGAAAAATGGTATACTTATCCAGTAGCAGTACCAGGAAGATCAAATAGGTCACAAATATGGTATCTAAATAATTGAGGGATAATGACAATTGTTATATACTCTGTGTGATAAATAAGTACCTAAGAACTGCTGATTATTTTTACCAATAGCAATAGCTTCAGTAAAGTCAGTATTTTCAGCAGTTTGAATACATCCTGAAGGAAGAAATTAAATTTAATCATTTAGTGTAGTTCTGGGTGAAAGTTTCAGTATATTTTGTTTTAAACATTCTTTAAGCACATATTAGGATTTATTGTCCAATATATTTAACGCTAATGTTCCAGTTAATATTTTCTGTTCAACTATTAAATGGATTGTTTATTACTTCAATTTTTTAACAAGCTTCTTTCTCGTTCCTTTAGTGACGTTGACTGTCTTTTGTTCCTTACAACTAGATTGACCATTGGCTGGAGTTTAGTGCTACAAAGTTATCTACAGCCAGCCAGTTTCTTTGCGCAGTCCAAGAGCTCAACCACTGTCTCTCCCTAAGAACATACTTGGTCGGAAACTCTCTGAGTCTCGCAGACTTGTGTGTCTGGGCTGTACTAAGAGGTACTAATATATATGTTCTCGCTTTCATTGGCTTGCAATCAGTGTGTACCAGGAGTCCTTAAATTTCCTTGTTTGTGGATGCTAGTAGCTACTCTTAGCTATATGCCAGACTATATACTCTTGTGCATACTGCTTTAGCCTGTGCATTACTAGTGATGGGAACAGTATAGCTTGGGAAAGTCTAGATTATTTTTTTTAAATTGTTGTTTGAAATTTATAGGATGTAATCATAGATGGGAATTTTTTCAACTCCTTTTGTGTTAACTGTAAGAGTGTCTTTTCATTACCTGTCGCCTAAGTATGAAAATTCAAAAATTTTCCATTAGATCTTTAAATTATTTTGTAATACAGAGTAAAATTATACACACAGACCTTGCCATGACATTATCTTACTAGAGGAAATTTCTTTGGTGTTTAGTTTGAATTATTAAAAGAGGTATGTATATGTTACCCTGTGAAATACCCTTTGGTGGTTAAAAGAAGCTTTGGTGATCTGTTTTTATGGGTTTGGGTTTTATATTCTCTTAAATGTACGTCTAAAGTTGATAGGTGTCAATCTACCATTCAGTGTAACCAAATTCCTCTTGAAAGTAAAATGCATATTCAAGATTAAAAGCTAACATTTTTCGGTATTTTTCCAAAGTTGGTGCTCTTGAGAGAAATCTGAAGGGGGTGTGCTTCTTTCATTTTTTTTTCTACTTTCTCTGTTAGAATCTTTCTAGTGAAGTTGTGTTCCTTGAAAATTAGATTGTGGGGTTACAGCCCTTCAGAAATAAAGGATAGTATTGATACATGCTTCACTTTTAATAAAGCTTAGAAAACATCAAATGTATACACACTAGAGAGATATCCTATATTTCTGTCTTTAAAAAAAAGATACTAATTTTGAGGTGGGTGATATGAAGGAAAATATATGTTCCCCAGTCCCCCCCCACTTTCTGCTTTGATGAATCTAAGAAAGAATGCAGTATTTTGGGGGTTTGGAGGGAGTTTATTTAATTTGCTTTAGAATTACTTGCGTCCCCGTGACTAAATGAAGAGAGTGTAGGTAGATGTTTTAAAATCATAATGTTTTTTTAGTCTTAAAAATAGCTGCTGTTAATCATTCCATTTTTATAGTTTAATAGCTTGAAAAATGATTTGTTTTCTGACAGATAATAACATATGGCAAGAGCAATTACATCAAAACAAAGCTCCTGTCCATGCAAAGCGATGGTATGGCTTTCTTGAGGTACAGCGTGCTTTTCAGTCAGTAGGAGCCAAGTGGGCTTCTGGTACGCCAAAGGTTAAAATGGTAAGATTTACTTAGATCCTCTGGAGAGAGTAGCTTTATTTGTGTGAATACACTATAAGACAATCTTTTTTCTTTTAAGTTAGAGAATGAAAAGTTAAAAGGAATCAGTTATACAGTAAATTACATTTTTGTAAACTCTTGTTTAAAGACAAAGATGTCACTTCCGTAATTAGAAAGGCATAAGTGGTCTAGTCCAGTGCTTAAATGGAGCTATGTGAAAATAGCACCTCTTAATCAGCACTGCTCTTTAGGTATATTGTTTGCTTTTTCTAAAGAGGTTTTTGGATCCTGATAGACTTGCAAAGATTGCAGTCCTTAGTTGATTGAATTTGTTGATCACATTCAGATTAAGAATACTAAGATATAAAAATATGGCTAGAAACTGTTTCCTTCTGTGGAACAAATTAAACAGCTTGGTGGGATTTTTCAGTCCTGGATCAAATTTGAAGACAGAATAACTTAAAACTCCAGAATTAATTGTGTTTTGATGTGCTACGAGTAATGTGAAGGTTGTGAAGAGATGAATTTGGGTTCCAATATGGCAGCTTTTTGTCGTCTGGTTTGAAAGGAGACCTTGGTGCAGAAGCTATTATCTAGAGTTTTATATCTGATTATACAGCTAATGAGATCTGTAATTATGTCTCTGTTAATTTTTAAGGCAACAGAAAAGAAAGCGGATGTCGGGAAGTTTGTTGAACTTCCTGGTGCAGAGATGGGCAAGGTCATTGTAAGGTTTCCTCCTGAAGCAAGTGGGTAAGAAACATAAATGCTTTGAGAAGGTTCCATTTATGTTATTTCTTAAAAAAAAAAAAAAAAAAAAAAAAAAAAGGCATGCTTTGCTGAGGATGTTAATCAGCTTATCAGACAAGACTTTTAAGCCAAAAGAGTATTTAAAGCTTTGTTCACACCTGCATTAGAGCTGTGTGTTTACTTCTCTCTTCCTGATTGCACTGTTGCCTGAACTTGGAATAGAGAGGTTAGTTGCCACCAGGTGACATGGTGCTGCTCGGGGGTGGGATGAGGAGAAGCAGGACGGCATTTGCATGGATAATAGAGGCATGTGCACTGACGGGAGCTATGATGTATAAATATGGTCTTTATGGGTTGGGTGAAAGGACTCATAGTGCTTCACAAGGAAGCTTAGATTAGAGAAGGGAGAAGATGTATGGGATAGCCTCCCTTGGGAAGCTTGACACCAGATGTGCAACGAATGCCTTTGGCCCAGAGGTCCAGACTGTCTGTAGTCCCAAAACACAAACTCCTTAAAGACCACGCAGTGGAGATGTGATGAGCTAGTTTAATAAATACAATTTTCAGCCAGCGTTTTATTTTCTGTTGCTTTTTAGAATTGCCTGATGAACTGTAAAATTTTCATGATTGTATTTCTTCATTAAACCAGTTGCTTAGCATCATGTGACTTCTGTAGTAATGTTTCTTACTGTTAGTCCAGTATAAACTGTTGTTCAAATATCATAACTTATGTGTTATGTATGTGTATAACATATATTGTTCTCAAATTGCTTTAGTAGCTTTTCACATCTACATTCTGGTGGTTTATTTAAAACACTGTTCTTTAGGGACACGTATTTTTAAATTTTATCAAAGGGATTTTCATTTGGTGGATTAAGTTTTTTACATTTAGTTTAAACTGACAGACTTTTAGCTTATGTTAAAAATAAACAGCAACCACCATTTCAGAAAATTCCACTCTTCTGAATGTGATAGGTTCAGATTATCTGGTAGCTACTACTGAGTATCATCAACAGTTGGTTTAAGTGAGTCTGTAAAACTGGAGATAATTACAGTCCTATCTTTATATCCGTGGTGATGCTCTAATTTACAGATTTAGGTATTTGTAACAGTTAACTACTAAATTTATTGTAGAAAAAACATAATCTGCTTTCATAAATGCATAGTATTTCAACAAAGATCTTGGGTTGCATTTTTGTGTTAGACTTAGGTATTGCTTTCCATTCTTTCTTCTTCCCTCACTAAAAGAAAAAAGTAAGTCTAGCTGAAGTAGTGCTGGTGTATATATTTATTTTTTATTTCCTTTTTAGATATCTACATATTGGTCATGCCAAAGCTGCCCTGCTAAATCAGCACTACCAAGTTAACTTTAAAGGAAAACTTATTATGAGATTTGATGACACAAATCCAGAAAAAGAGAAAGAAGACTTTGAAAAGGTATGATAAGAGAGCAGGGAAATCCACTCTCTGTATAGCTAATTCAAAGGTAAATGACATGCAGATCTGCTCTCGCACACTTTTTTTACACTAGATTTTTACAGTATCAGTATTACACTGAATTGAGTCTTATGCTTGGAAGAAATTTCCATTGTCTTTGCTTGAAAAAGCTTGAAACCCTTTTACTGGTAACTTATTTCTTCCCTTCCTCAGGTGTTTTTTTTGGGTTTTTTTTTTTACAGTATGCAGTATGTAGATTTGCAACTCTAGCAATACACTGTTATTTTTATTGTATAAATACTGCTTAGTCTGTAACAAGTAATTTGTTTCAGCTTTCATCTTCTTTTCTTGTCCTACCTCTTTCTTGAAGTTGCTTAAGTCTGTTCTTATATAATTATAGGCTGTGAAAAAGTAAGTGCCTGCCTCTCTTTTCTTTCATGCATGTCATATTATTCTTATGGCTTATCCTTCCTGGACAAAAGAGTATTAAAAACACCACATCTGGCATAAAGAGGATATAGGTTTAAGAAAACTAGCTTTCCTGAATATTACAATATACAATTTCACACTTTGCAGGTTATTCTTGAAGATGTTGCAATGCTGCATATCAAACCAGATCAATTTACATATACCTCAGATCACTTTGAAACAATAATGAAATATGCGGAGAAGCTTATTCAAGAAGGGAAGGCATATGTGGATGATACTCCTGCAGAACAAATGAAAGCAGAGCGTGAGCAAAGAATGGAATCTAAACACAGAAATAACTGTAAGATATTTTAAGCTTCCATCTTGCTTATCTTTTTAATTTGGCATCAAAACTTGATTTTTATTAACAAAGACAGGTGAGATGACTAATTGCCTATCTGTGAGGTCCTTGTAGGAACTTACAAGTGTTTAGTGCTCTCTTTTGCAAGGCTGGCATAAGTGTACATTTAGACAGGTGCAGTAAACTTATGTATGTATGAATTTCTCACTATTCATTACCACTTTAAAAAAATTAAAAATCTAAAATGTGCAAAAATGAATTCCAGTGTCTAAAAAGGGGGGTGACATAGCTTTTTGTTACTGCAGTAATAAAATGTGGTTCTGTATCAACTTTGTGATACCTTAGAATATTATTTATTTTTATTTTTCTTAGGTGTTAATAAGAATCTACAAATGTGGGAAGAAATGAAAAAGGGAACAGAATATGGACAAACTTGTTGTCTACGAGCAAAAATAGATATGAGTAGCAACAATGGATGTATGAGGGATCCAACTCTTTATCGTTGTAAAAACCAGCCTCACCCACGTACTGGAAGTACCTACAAGTATGTCCACTTCCTCCTTGTGTGATTTTTTTTTTTGTTCTTTTCAGGGCATTTACCATTCCTTAGTAAACTTCTTTTAATACTTGGAACCTGCTATTATTTTTCAGGCAGAATATGTAATAAGTCTCTTGACTTTCTGAAAAGTCTGCAAATGACCTTTTAACCTGTGAGTTGGCCATCATGGTCAGCAGTGAATGGTATTTCAGTTTTGGTCCGCAAATACATTCTGTGTCAGTGAAGAGCTTTGAGTCACAACAGGAACTGAGACTGTATCTTCTACATTAAGACTGTATCTTGGACAACAAATCTGTTTGCTTTAACTCTTGGAGCTTAAACAGAACCATGGCAATTTTACATTGCTACAACTTTATATTGCTGCAAAGCATCTTTGATCTACTTACCTGTGTGGCTGCTTCCATTTTCATAGCAACTGCTGTCTTTGTGCAGAATGAAGAATTACTACATTGTGTATTGAAGTAAGCCTACCCAATTGTTCAAGGCTATGGTTCAGTGCTTATTTGAAACCTCTGTTTCCAGCTCTAAAACTCCCTTTTTGGAAACATTGATTTAATGTCTGTATAATAGTGAAGCTATGTCTGTGGGTAGGGGTTTGTTTTTAAACATGAAAGCTTGGCTCATTATTCAATCAACTAACGATTCTTTTTGATATTTAAGGAAAAAACCCCTGTAAGTCAGCATTTTATGTGTTTGGAAAAAAAACAGCGTAGGATTTTTTTGTTGTTTTTGTTTAGTCTTTAATATTGTGGATGTGATCAATTAATTTCTTGAAGACTTTCTTAGTTTTAAAAATGTATTGCCCTCTGTATATTTTTATGGACAATTTGTTGTGTATGTGCTATTTTAGTCTCAATCTGCAAGTTTTCAGGATCATAGATTATAAATATTTATAATATACTTAAATATAAATTATGCTTAGTTTAAATGTATACCAGTGAGGAAAGTGTTTTGTTCTTCTGCCCTGCTAATTGGAGGTCTTTGTTCTTAGGGTTTATCCCACATATGACTTCGCCTGCCCCATTGTTGACAGTATTGAAGGTGTCACACATGCCTTGAGAACAACTGAATACCACGACAGAGATGAACAATTCTACTGGATCATTGAGGCGCTGGGCATACGGAAACCATATATATGGGAGTATAGCCGACTAAACCTCAACAACACTGTGCTCTCTAAGAGAAAGCTTACGTGGTTTGTCAACGAAGGGCTTGTGGATGGATGGTATGTTACATGGTTGTAGTTCAGCATTGTTCCTGAAAATACTTGTGACTGAGGCTCTCATTCTTTGTCTTGGACAGTGCTTAGACATCAAAGCAGCAGGAATGAATATTGAAACAGTATTTAAGAGTTGGGATTAATTACAGTGGCTTCTGCATGTACAATGTATCTGTTTACTACTCTGTAGTAACTGCGTACATACATATTCATGTCCTGTAATAAACATGAGGTAGATTATTTTTGGACTCTGGCTCTTGCTATGGGTGCTACTTAACACATTTTCCATTCTGAGTCATTGGGTACATTCCTGAGCAATGCCAGAAGGGGGCCTCAATTGAAGAACTTCTGGTCCTATCCATCTAGTTAAATCCGTCCTACTTCCCTTCTGCCTGCCATCCCCCTGCTTCTTTCTGTTCTTTTTTTCATATTAACTGGATTTCTGCAGACAGTGCTCAGTGCCCTAGTAGTCTAAGTATTCTCCTAGAAAGGGTGAACCATGGGTTTACATATCTGCAAGTCGTTTGGAGTCTAGAGAGGCTCCTTTGATGAGTACCACAATTGGCTGGCTGTGGGAGCACACCATCTGAAGTCCTCTCCTCATAGTACAGGAGTCTGAAGTAATTAATGCATAATGCTCAGTCAGAGAACTGGTTGCAGTGTTTTTCCTGTGCTGGTTTTAGGTGATTCTTTGCTCAGCCTAGAGGTGCATCATTATACACAAGTTCCTAGGCTGCCTGGTTGTTTTGCTTAGGTGTGCCACGTGTGCTTTTTTTCCTGGTTTTATTTTTCAATTGTGTCGGAAGCCTAGATTCCTAGCTTATGCATGAAGTCACTCTGCTGGAGCCAAAATGACCTTTTTTTTTTTCCACTAGAAGTGTAGCTGGTCTTACGATGACCTCTCCCTCCCTAAGCCCCCTTGTTAGCTCCTCAGTGAGGTTTGATTCGTGTTCCCGCCAAAAAGTATTTTACATTTCAGATTAGGCCTTTTTATTTTTTGCATAAGAGAATAAAAATCATAGAATCATATCACTTATATCATTGAGACATAACATTGTGATTGCCACTCATCTCTTTGTGGTTCTCTTGAGCAAGAAAGAATCAAGCCCTGTTGTTTCAGGTTCCATTATTCAGGTGCCATTGAAAAGGAAGTAGTGTGATAGAGATAGAACTTTTGTCTGGCCAGTTTTTGAGGGAGTTAAGATTGAATAGATACAGGAGAAGAGCTTCTTCACCAAGCTATGGCCTCCCTCCCTGGGGTGAAGCAGAAGAAAAACTGCATCATGCATTTTGTACAGATAAGAGCTCAGTCTTTTCAGCTAGCTCTTCTCACCTAGCTTTTCATTCATGTAAGCAAAATACATCGAAGCTGTGCCTTTCATGTGTGGTAGTGTTAGTAAAGTTTCTGATCAGTCTGATTAACAGGTAGAACTCAGCGTGTGACACTGATGAAACATCTTTTTCTACTAGGGATGACCCAAGGTTTCCCACTGTGCGTGGTGTCCTAAGAAGAGGCATGACAGTGGAAGGGCTAAAACAGTTTATTGCTGCTCAGGTGGGTTTTCTCTTCTGATTCTTCGAATCTCATTTGGTAAAGACAAATTTTTGTGAAGTTTCAGTTAAAGTACTTGTCACTGGGAGGTTTATTCTTTTGAAGACTTGCTGCTTTCATCTGTGGTGCTTCAAGAATATTAAAACCTGTGAGCAGCTCCTGGCAAAATGGGATAGCAGATTTCTTACTTTAAAAAGTGTTAATTTTGCAAGCTAAAGTTGCCCTTCTGAACTGTTTGGATGAAAGCAAACCGTAGAGAGTTTGTAGTCGTTACAGGAGTCTAATAGCTAGAATATTCATTTTATTGTGTTGTGATTTTTTTATTTTTTTTCCCAGGGCTCCTCTCGATCTGTTGTGAATATGGAGTGGGATAAAATTTGGTCATTTAACAAAAAGGTACGTGCTTACTTGAATTTGATGCTACTCTTGATATCCTTTTTCTGGGATGTGTAGAAAATCCAGCGTTCATTGGAGTGCTTACCACAACAAGTAGCAGTTGCAGTATGTTGCATCATTTGGCACACTTTCAGGAAAATGGAATGTCCCCCCCTTTCTAACCTGAGCTAGTGCTAATCCTATTGGTTCTCCTATATCAATACTTACTTGCCTTACTTAGTAGTATGGGGAAAGATAATGATATTTGCTGTAAATCTGATGTGAAAACTGCATTTCATTTTTCTGCTTTCAAGCTGCGAGCTATCTGTAAGAAGGTATTACTTAATGCTTTTTACCTTAGCATATAGCTTACAGTGCTGTAAGCATACATAGCATAAACTATCATTTTGCAGCTTCATAGCACAGTCACATTTGCTTATATAACAGGAGCTCTACAAACCCACTGAAAATGCATTATTCCTAGTTTTAAAAGGCTGCCCGTTTCTGGTTTGGCTTATTTGTTAACATAAACACAAATCTTACTCAATTTGATTCACGTTGGCCGCTTTTCCTTTCTGTGGCAAAAGGACTAACACTGGGTATACCGCCTATGTAGATTAAGCCAGCACTGCTGATGTTTCTAACTGAATGTCAAATAAGGAATATTGCATCTTGACATGGTTAGTCGCTTTTTGGCAGCGGATGCTTGGACACTATAATAAGGCGAATTGTTATAATGCTGATTGCATATTTTGTGTGATTGTGGAAACACCTGTTATTTTGCATTGGGATTCCTGCTTGGATGTGCTTAGATAGTACCCAGATCTGTTCATTTGAGTAATTTTTGCTTGTCTGGCATGTGTCTTGTATTTTTTCATGTATTTTGCATTTGGTCTGTTATGTACACAAAGGTTTATGAATTGGTTCTTTCTGTTGCTGCATAAATATACTTATGACTAAGAATTGGATTTTGGGGAAGAATCCACAATGGACTGTCAGGGCTCAGTTTTTGAATTGGCTTTTAAAACTGAGTTTCTTATACCTCTGACTCGACTCCTTGGACAGCACCATAGTTAGTGGCCAATTTTATTTACATGTTTCTGTGCAGATAGTTTGCAGTCTGCGATATCAGCAAAAACAATTGGTTGTGAGCAGGTAGTTGTGAGCTCAGAGACTTCCATCAGTGTGAGCGCTCTTATTTTTATATGTTATCCTGTAATTAGGCTACTGACTTTTTGACATCTGTCATCTGAGGAAGGATTGTGAGTTTTAATGAGTAAGATAAAGCGCTTGGTAATAACATTGTAAAATTCATCCATTTAGTTACCAAAATTATGATACTAAATCACATAGTACACCTATATTTTGAGATACATACACGAGTCCTTTTTTTAAAGTGTGTCTAACATTTAGGAGTCTGACTTCAGTGACTATGAGCTTAGAAATGTGTGACTTCTTAAAAGTGTATCATTGTATCACCTTCCTTGCTAATGTGAAGTTTTTCACTTGAGCAGGAATGAACCGAGGAGGAAAGAAGTCACTTTACATTAATAAAAGCAGGTGTTTTCCTTTGTGTTAGTTCCCAGTTAAACTGATATCTCTGATATTCCTTTTGGACCTAGACAACTGTTTCACTTGAATTATGCTTTTAAGTGCCTCTGAACAGTTTGACAAACCAATATTTCAGGTGTGAAAAATGCTGTGAAAAACTATGTCAGTTGAGTTTGAAAATGGGCAATAAAAATACAGGAAGACATTTTAGTGGTATGGTTTTCTTGCCAAACTCATGTTGTAAAAATCCTGATGAAGTCAATGTTATGGTGTTGCCTTATTATAGTATCTAATGTGTCTGTATTAAAATTGTAGACTTTATTGGTGCTTCCTCTATAGCCAGGTCTGTCCCTGATTCTGCTGGAGTACTGACCTGGACAATAAGTATGGGATCAGGTCTTGTGCTGCTGGAAAAAGAGTGACCTGCACTGATAAATGACTGCTTTAAATTCAGCTACCTAGAGAGAAAGGGGTACAGATGTAATACCCTATGTGCATAGTAAAGCTGTATCAAAGTACATTTTGCTGCCCTCCCCATGAGGCATTAGTTCGTAATTTTTTGTTAGTTCTGGTGTCCGTAGTACCCAATCTATATTTTTTACTCAAAGTATTTCAGTAAAGATGAGAAGTTGTGAAGTATTACTACTGTTTTCTCACTTTTCTCTTTATGGCTTTGGATTAAAGTAATAATAAAGCACACAGAAAAATATGCAGTAACACAAAGAATACCAGTTAATATTCCTTTTCGGTGGTTCTTGTTTTATGTAACATCTTCTATCTCTGTCAATGTCATATATTTATGATCCACCTCATTTGTTTTCTGCAGGTTATAGACCCAGTAGCACCTCGGTACACTGCTTTACTGAAAGATGCAGTGGTCCCAGTAAATATTCCTGAAGCTCAAGAGGAGATGAAAGAAGTGGCTAAACATCCAAAGGTTCTTGCTTTACTCTCTTAATATTCTTGTATTGCAGATCAGTAAGGTTGGAAGTACCTTGGCTTGGAGCAGTCAGCAAGGAGAGTCCTGCTTTTAACTTGCTCAGACAGCATGAGATAAAAAAAAGGTGTACTTTTTTTTTCCACGGAATTGTCAAAAACAGGGCAACTACTGAATGTGTTTGTTCTGCTAAGAGCATGTAGGAAACTGCTTTTGTAAACTGCTTTTTGTGCATATAGACAGTGCATTGAAAGGCCTTTCTGGGAGTTTTCAGAAGAGGTGAGATGTTAAAAGTATGGAGCAATGCTCAGACTGTTTTTATTACTGTTTGATACTACATTTCACAGAGAAGTTTAAATATAAAATCTTATTCAAGCTTTATGGGAATAATACAGTAGATACTGCTTATCCATAAAAGTAAGAATGCAGGAGATGATTATTTTTTAAAATAGTTTATAAAATTACTTATGTAGAGAAGTCTCTTGTGTAGAGAAGAAGAATATATTAAGCTGTTAATTCTACCAGTCTCTGAATTTTTTTAATATGACTTTTAAATGCAGATAGCAGTTATTATCAAAAGTTAAGAACTTGCTCATTTAATACTCTTAGTATCCAGTAACCAGAATAATATCCCTTAAGAAGGGGAGTATGTTACTGATACAATTCTTTTTTGGCACTAGCATTAGGAAAGATGCTTTCCTTTGAGTGTGACATCTCAAATTTTACTTAAGCTTCACTGAACACATCCCTTAGATATCACACACTGAGAGACAGGTGAATGTTGTTGAGGTTTTTCTTCATTTATTTGTTGTTGTTTTGTTGCTCTGAGCATTTCTGTAGCTATTTCTCATAACTGAGAGGCAGACATCTAATTTGCCTTCTTCCCCTTGGGAGATAAACAAGGAAACAGGTTTTGAGAAGATGCAGGAGAGAATTGTGACTCTTCAAGAGTCAAAAGGTCTGAAGTTTGGTTGGATGCAAGTCAGTGTATTAAAACATTGATATTAAAAATGCTGTCTGTGGTATATAATGAAATAAGTACTGACCAGAAGAAAAATTTCCAACTCCCGACCATTTGAAAAAGTCTGAACTCACAACTGTCTGCCTTTAAAACATATTTGTTTCCATATTAACTGTGTAAAAAGATAAAAATGAGAGTTATGAAATAATTTTTGAATGGAATTTGTATGGCAAAATGGAAACTTGAGAAAAAACTTATAAGATCTTAAAGATCTGTAGACCTTAAGGAAACAGGGTGTGCTATCAGTTGTGTTGGAGCTAGTATTTGATAGAAGATAGGATTTTTTGAGTGTACCGTCAGAGGAATGCGTGCAATGCTTGTGAACGAGAAACCTGAGAGCTGTGGAAGAATACTATAGTTTTACGTTACTGTTATTGTCCGTCTTCTATCTTCTTCTATTTTCTCTCATAAATAAAGAAGTGTTTTGGCACTGCTTTAACTTTAGTCAGCTTATATAATAACAATCTCTCCTTTGAAATTAAAATCATTATTCACAGAATGCTGATGTTGGGTTAAAGCCTGTATGGTATGGCTCCAGAGTCCTGATCGAGGGCGCAGATGCAGAGACCCTGACAGAGGGAGAGGTGGTTACATTCATAAATTGGGGCAATATTATCGTCACCAAATTAAACAGGTAACCTGTTTACTGGGAGGTGAAACAAATTTTTGCTTTTCAGCTTTTTGTTGATTTTTCTTTTAATAGATAGCTTGTAACAGTAAAATATTAATGGTTGTCCTGATACATCCATTCTAGGATTCTGTATATAGATATCAACTTTGAAATATGCCACAAAACTGCATTTCAGCATAGAGCATATTTTATTGTAGATTCAAGTCTGAAATCACCAGTCAGTCCTGATACTGCATGTCCCTCTCATCCAGTGTTCTCCGTGTTTCTGTGGTAATATTTCTACTGTGAAACAGCTTTTTCAGACAAAAAAACCCACCTGGAGTTTTAACAACTTTTACCTTGCAACAAATTCTGCTTTTGCATACTAAAAACCTAAACCTATCACAGTTTCAGCTGCAGAACTGTTGAGGTGGGGAAGGAGATCATTAATATCATCATAGTATCCTTGAAATGGTCGTGTTGAGACAGTGGCAGAATGGGGTGAGCTGGGACAGAGAACATAAATAAGTAGAGATTTTTTTTCCATGTTCTTTATAGTCTTTTGATATTTAAGAAATCCAAATTAAAGGAGAACTTCAATAGGAGTGAATACACTCTTTCATTTGCTACATCTCCCACACTTGAAAAATGAACTCTGAACACTTGTTTTTCAGTGAATCTATTGATGGTCTGTAGTATCAAATGAGAGCTAATGAAGTTAAGCTTTACTCTTGTCATTTCTGTTTTCCTGTAGAAATTCAAGTGGAAAAATTGTGTCTATTGATGCCAAGTTGAACTTAGACAATAAGGACTTCAAAAAAACTACTAAGATCACTTGGTTAGCAGAAACTCCACGTGCACCACTCATCCCAACTGTCTGTGTTAATTATGAACATCTGATCACTAAGCCAGTTCTAGGTAAAGATGAAGATTTCAAGCAATATATCAACCGAAATAGCAAGGTAAGTTATGTTTTTGTCCCCTTTATTCCACAAAGTTTAATACTTGAGGGTTTTTTGCCATCGCTATTTCCAGTTACTCTTTTTTTAATTTAAAGGTTTAATTTGTCAAACAAGTAAATCATGTGCTAGTGTATCTAGTTTCCATGTTTCCATTTAACCTCTCATAACTTTAAAATTAAAATATAACTCTTGTGTTTTCTCAGGGGTTGCCTGGCTTTTACACATCTGGGACCAATAGTTTGAGGTTTTGTCTTGATGCATTCTTATGATATGGCATCTTTTTGCTAGTGCTTGTTCCACTGCCTGTATCATTTCAACACTTCCAAAATCAGAAAATCACCATTATCCTTCTACAGCTCTACTGTATTTCTTCGTATTTCTTGTGCTCTGTTAGATTTGGACTGATTTCTTCTAACACTTACAGCAAGAAGAACTGATGTTAGGGGATCCTTGCCTTAGGGAGTTAAAAAAAGGGGACATCATACAACTTCAGAGGAGAGGATTCTATATTTGTGATCAACCCTATGAGCCAGTGAGGTAAGCTACCTGAGAATGGCCTAAGCAGACTTCACCAAATTTGCTTTAGCTTGCTGTGTTTTAATGTTTTCACAACGTGTTGGCAAGAGTAATGTTGCCTGCAAGTATTTTCCCCTTTACCATGACCTCTCGAATATTTCTGTCGATTGGCATGGCTTTTAGCTTGTACATTCCTACCTCTTCAAACTAAGCCAAGCACATGGCAGTTTAGTGCAAGCTAACTTGGACTTAGTAAAGAGATTGTGATTTCCTTGTGATCCTAAGTATATAAATTAAAGAAAAACATTACAGAACGAAACAGGCATTTGCACAATACTACTACAGAACGTAGTATTTAATTGTAGCAGTTCTTTGGCAAGCTACCGAACATCTAAATTACACTGCATTTCAACATAGTATTATAACATAAAGAAAAGTTGTATGTAACAAGAATCAATGCAGATCCCCAATTGCGTAAATTTCAGTAACTACACTTGTGTACAAAGATAAACTTGCAGTTGTGCCAGAGCATCTTGTAGAAAAAGTGGAATATTTGTTTCATATGTATCTTGTATTGCCTTTATTACTGTGTTTTGTATAAATTCTTTTATAGTCCTTACAGCTGTAAAGATGCCCCATGCATTTTGATTTATATCCCTGATGGACACACTAAAGAAATGCCAACGTCTGGGTCAAAAGAGAAGACCAAAGCTGAAACTGCAAAGAAAGAGGTAAACCTGTGTTTTAGAACAGTGCCATGAAATGTGTTACTTTACAAGATTACCATGCTGAATACTTGGCTTTTGTTTGTTTGTTTTAAGGCTAGTTCATCTGCAAAAGGAAAATCTGCTCCACTTGCTGCTGGTACCTCTACTCCAACCTGTACTGTATCAGAAGGTCACCTGGTCATTTACAACAGGGTGGCTGCACAGGGTGATATAGTTCGTGACTTGAAAGCCAAGAAGGCAGCGAAGGAAGATATTGATAAAGCTGTGAAACAGTTGCTGGCCTTGAAAGCAGAATACAAAGAGAAAACGGGCCAGGAGTATAAGCCTGGGAATCCTCCAGTACCTGTAACCGAACAGTGTGTGTCTTCAAAGCTTGGGACCTCTGGGACCCTGGACAGCAAAGCTCTGTATGATAAAGTAGCAGAGCAAGGAGAAGTGGTCCGAAAATTGAAAGCTGAGAAAGCACCTAAGGTGCCTGATTAAACTATTTTTTTAATCTTTTTTTCATTTGGGTTTGCATAGCCCATTGTCTTCTGTCTGTGGAGGTGAATGGTGGCTTAGGGATCCGTGTTTTCATGCTGATCATCATTTGGACTGGGCTCTGTTCTATCAAGACTTCTGTCTTCCAGTACTTATCTTTTTAGCTAGATATGTATGACAAAGACAGTGTTAATAATCATAGAGATGCACGTAAATTCCTATATTTCTTAGACTGCTGTTCTGATGTGGACAGGATTCACCCTACAGCGTGGGTTGATTAAGTATTGAATCTTGTCCTTGGGGTTGAAATGTCCCGCAGCATTTATTTATTTATTTTACTATATATGGTGAAATTATGTGACTTGATAGGATTGACTTGTTGCTATTTAGACCTTAAAATCAAACCAAGCACAAACTCGGAAAGGAAAAAAGAAAGTAAAGATCCAGATACCAGAGGTATTTTTGAAACCTCCTCTTGTGTGGAGCTGAGCATAGAAAACGTAGTTACTAGTAGCTGTTTTCTTTCTGTTCTTTCTAATGCAGACAAGAAAAGACAGGAAATAACATGCTTTGCCTGGTGATTAAATACTGTTTATAATAGCGTCTTGTTGGCACCATAAAATCTAAATAAATGGGAAGAATTAGGTAATTTATTGTTAGAATTTTATTTAGGACTATTAGGAGTTACTTTGTTAAAGTAGGGAACTAATAGAGAAGACTTCTGAACAACTGTACTAAATAGTTGAGAAAATGGAATAGGTGAGCATGAACGCCAAATCTTTTCATAAAAGTAATGAAGGTGCACTTTGGAGTCTTATGTCTCTATGTCTTTCTTCCTCCCTCTTTCTGCCCTTTCTCTTTCAGGATGAGATAGGTGCTGCTGTGGAAGTCCTTTTGTCACTAAAAGCAGAATATAAACAACAGACAGGCCAGGAGTACAAACCCGGAAGCCCACCCGTGGTCTTTGTCCCTCCTCAGTCTTCTCCTGTTTCTGCTCTTCCATCCCCATGTCCAGTAGACAGCAAATCTCTGTACAACAAAGTAGCTGAACAAGGCGAAGTGGTCCGCAAACTTAAATCGGAGAAAGCTTCAAAGGTGTAATAGCAGTCAATATTTGAGTGAACGATCTTTTCAGTTTTGACTAAAACCTAATTACATGTTTTGTGAAACTTGAGGAACAAAACATAAGAAAGTGCTTTCAAATTCCAGGAAGCGCTTTCCCAAATTCTATTAAGCTGATACGGCTGACTTCATGAGTTCTGTGATGGTGCATGGAGAATCTGGAAAATAAATCAACAAGTTCTTTTTTTAGTGATACAAGATAACAAAGCAGAATATAGGCAGTAACTTGAAAAAAGGGCTGTAACTTGAAAGCTAAAATAGCAATAATAAATTTGGTCGTAAATAAACAGTGGCCAGGGAACTGTTCTTTATTCATCAGAGTATTTGTTCCCTTTCTCCGGTGTACAGTCATGGACTGCTGTAGCTGCAGGGAGCTAAGCTGTCTAAAGGGGAATCTTTCATGGCACAGAAGTCAGCCCTTTTGTGTACTGCCTGATTAGGTCCTTTGATGTGCAGCTCGTAGGTATTGTGGCTAAAAGTTTTACTACAGAACTCAATAATGACAACTTACAAGTTAGCTCTAGAAGCTGTATTACAACAGCTGTGTTAGTGTTCTAGTAAAGGTTATGTTATCTTAGCTATTGTGCTGCATCTCTGTTGTTTCTATCTTTATCTGCAACTGCTGTTTTTCCTTTCTTGCTTCAGGAACAAATAGATGAGGCTGTGAAAATTCTTTTAAATCTAAAAGCAGAATATAAACAAAAGACAGGTCAAGAGTACAAGCCTGGAAATCCACCTTCAGCTCCTCCTTGCGTATCTTCTACTACACTTCCATCTTCTGTATGCTGCAGCAACTTGGCATCCTGTAGCTTAGTGGATGGAAAAGCACTTTATGATAATGTAGCTGAACAAGGGGAAGTGGTACGCAGACTCAAAGCAGAGAAAGCTTCCAAGGTATAACAGTAAATAGGGAGTAAGCAATTGTAATTCTTGCCACGTTTTGCCACTGGGGGGAAATCTTTCACCAAGTAATAATCAGTTTACTAAGCTCCCTTGTGTCTGGGTCATAGCTTAGCCATCCATCTTGCGTGTTCTGATAATGTCACACAAGGTTACTCTGATGCTGGATACTTTTTTGACTCTGAGGTATAAATTCTAAATTCAACTGGTGTAAAAAGTCTAACTTAACCTCTCACATCTAGATGAATAGGCACAAGCATGGCAGATATTAACCCTGCAGAAGTTTTTAATGTATTTTACTTTTTCTTGCTATATTTGGGAGAAGTGAAGGTAAAAGTACCTACTGTACTACAACAATAGCAAAACATTTCAGAACTTGACAAACTCAGTAATAGCTGTGGGAAAACAAGACAAACCGATATAGTTTCAGGAGCTGCTGGTTTTTTTCCACCTGTGTTTCTACCTTGCAGAATTGGTTTGGGGTTGTTTTGTTTGTTTTGTTTTTTTAAAGACCTTTTCTAAAATAATTTATTTTATTTTTCAGTGTAGATTCTGCTGCAATTATTAACAGGTTGTAGCTGGTCAGTTGGGCTAGGGGAACATTCTGGTGTAATGTGGCAGCTCTCAAATATACAAATATACTCCTGTTGCTTGGGGAAGAGCTTTGACTTGAGTCCTCCCCTAATTGTGAAGCACTGTTTATTGCTAAATGGAAATTTTGTTTTCTTTAATTCTCACCAGTACGTCCTGCTATTTGTCCTCCATATAGGATGAAATAGATGAAGCAGTAAAACTCCTTCTTTCTCTAAAAGCTGACTACAAGGAAAAGACTGGGCAGGACTACAAACCAGGACATCCACCAGTAGCTCAAGGTGCTTTGCCTCAGGCATCAAACACTGTACCCAGTGGTCCAGACACACCCGAAGCTAAAGCCCTGTTTAGCAAAGTAGCTCTCCAAGGAGATGAAGTTAGGAAATTGAAAGCAGAAAAAGCAGAAAAGGTAAGATGTAATATATGTGTTTAAATCTAAAAATCTATTTTAAATTCAGTGTGATCATGGGAATTAGAAATTTACATTTAAAATAGGCAGCATTTGACTTCTGAGATCTGAAATGTACTTTTAAAATTCTTCCTGTCAGATATGGTCCTTAAAATGTTAAATGCATTAAGTATTGGCCTTTGTAGATTTCCCCCCCAACACTGTATGGATGTCCACAATGCAATACATAGATTAATTATATTTTTTTGATAGAGCCATTTTATTCTGTGATTCTGTTTAAATTTCTTTTTTTTTTTTTTTTTTTCATCAAGGAAAAGATAGATGCAGCTGTTAAGGAACTTCTTCAATTGAAGGCCCAGTATAAGTCTATTGCAGGTGTGGACTATAAACCGGTTTCTGCTAGTGGCACTGATGACAAAGACAAGAAGAAAAAAGAGAAAGAGAACAAGTCTGAAAAGCAGAGTAAGCAACAGAAGCAAAATGATGGTCCGAAAAAAGAATCTTTGCAAGGACAGAGTGGTAATGAGCTTTCCTCAAGTGGATCAGGAGAGGGTCAAGGCCCTAAGAAACAAACCAGGTAAAGATGCAATCTTTAATCTATTTGCTAGAAACCTCAGATTTCTCTTCAGATGTTGGGTGTTACAGGTTTCTCATTTCAGTTGGAGGTGTGGACGTTTACAAAATAACACTTTCATATTTAGGATCAAGCCAAAAGCAAGTTACCAAAGTTTATTTAATGTCAGTTGTACCTCAGCATCCTACTGAAAAAAATTCTGCTGCCTAGCCTGTAGAAAGCATAAAGCAGTGTGCACACGCTGTTACTGTGGGTACTCTTACTGTCGTTGAGAACTTGCTATGCTTCACTGCTTGCTTCTACAAATGTGCTGTTTTATCTTGGCCAGTATAAACCCTGGGGAAAAAACCCCACCCTTATCCATATTTAATTGTACCATGGTTTCTAAAATATTTACTGTGAGTACCATGAGAGGTATGGAGCCCAGCCCAGAGCAAGGCACTGCTGTTGTTGATGGTGCAACTCTCCAGTGACAATTGCTGTGCATCCCCTCTCCTGCTCCCACTCTGAAAGTTTAGAAGTCTTTCCACAGCAGGTATTATGCAGCGCTATTTATTTCCTGCTTCAGATACACGAATCACATGTTAGAGACAGAGATGCGGTTATTTTGTGTAGAAATTATGCCAGAAAAATGCGTTTTTCTACCCCTAAAACTTTTCTGTTTGTAGACATAAAAAAACTTTACTTTTGTCTACAGTTATTCAAGTTGTGTGAGTTAATCCTTCTTTAGGATCTTCTAGTTTTACTGGTTATTTTGATGATAGAGTCAGTGTTCTGTCTTAAACAGTGTGACTGATGTTCACATGAATGGTGAATTCAAGTTGCGTATGTATCCTGAAATTGTAGTGACCGGCTAGCTAAGAAATTTTTAAAATAGAGTAAGCCAGCTTACACACAGGTCTGGTTAATCTTAAGTTTTTACTGGAGGTGCTTGAGTTTTTTAATGTGTCGTTATGCAGCTGTTTGTTGCAACCATGGTGACAATTAGAACGGTTCAAACAGTAGAAAAGAAACTGAGCTGTTTTAATGAAATACTCTTGTTAGCCAAGGTAAGGAAATACTAGCAATTCGTACTAGCCAATACATACTGAACTGTCAGAAGAAATGTGGAAAAAGTTAGCTTTATGAAGTAAAATTAATTTTGGTGTTCTAAATAAAATAAATCTCCCTCTTTCTGTGTCTGCCCCCCACCCTGAAAAAAAAAGAAAAAACATTAGGATAAATTTCACGGCTAAATGCTGTGCAGCACAAATCTGGTTCTTTTCTTGTACCATAGGCTGGGTCTAGAAGCTAAAAAAGAAGAAAATCTTGCAGACTGGTTCTCTCAGGTAAGTGCACATCAGCTTGAATTAAACAATTATTTCATTCTCTTATAAATCAAGAGCTGTTCTGGATTTATATTTTATCATGTGTTTATGTTTGTTTGTTTGTTTTAAACACAAAGCTAAGTATTTACTCTTGTATTTCTTACATAGCTTTCATGGTCTTAAATAGAAGTGCCTGGATTGGAGAGCTGAATAAATTTAGGAAACTATAAAAAGGATGAGCATCAACTATTTTACCCCTCCCTCCCTCCCTGTATAAGATTTTGTTAATTCCTGTATGAATTCCTCTTTCATTAAAAGTGCAAAACTTCAGTGAAGTGATAGGAATTTCACAGGCTTGGGAGTTTTATTTCACCTCAAGATGATGCGTATCAAAAGTTAGTACCTGTTAATACTAAATGAGTTTTGCTGGCTCATGAAATTCAAAACAACCAGAGCAGAGATGATTAGTTTAGCTTAGCCTCCTTATACTGTAAATAGGTATCAGTGGTGTACATTGCCTCTCACTAGTATCATTTTTGCCTATACCCCAAGGAATAAAAATCTTTTCTGAGATGAGCTAGAGGCATTTCTTACAAAAGTGCAGTTCATTGCTTCACAGAAATTAGTACTGCCTTTTATTGAATTAATTAAATTGATTTAGTTAAGTGATTACATTATTCAGATCTATTATTAAACTTAATGTTCTTGGTCAACTTTCTCTAATTCTAGGTAAAAAAGGTGATCTCAAAGTATATCTTTGCTAACTTTTTGAGCACAAAGACTTTTAAATAGGAGACTTCTTGAATTGCATGCCACACACTTGAATTACTGAATGTTATTTGTGTATGAAATTGAAACTTCCATATCTAAATAATCTTTTGAAAGGTGATCACAAAATCTGAGATGATTGAATACTATGATGTGAGCGGCTGTTATGTTCTTCGTCCTTGGGCTTATGCTATTTGGGAAGCTATCAAGAACTTCTTTGATGCAGAGATCAAGAAGCTTGGAGTGGAAAACTGTTACTTCCCCATGTTCGTGTCCCAGGCTGCCCTAGAGAAAGAGAAGACTCATATTGCTGATTTTGCTCCTGAGGTACACTTCAAAATTTTGTTTTAATTTGAGTGTAAGAAAATCCAAGCACTTAACCTGCAGCTGAGTATGAAAGTAAGGGGTTTTTTTTATTCAAACTTGTTTTGTTTTCATTTTTTTCTCTTTTTTTTCCTTTTTTTTTCCTACTTTTTCCTTCCTTTAGGTTGCTTGGGTGACAAGATCTGGGAAAACAGATCTGGCTGAACCAATTGCTGTGCGTCCCACAAGTGAAACAGGTAGACCTCTTTTCATGCAGTTTGGCTGTAAAGAAAACAGTTATAGGTATAGTGTAGCTGATAAAAACCAGTCCCTTTTGAAAAATGGAAATCCGTTTTTAAGAATATCTTCTATACTTTCTTATCAACATTTCCTAAATTTGCTGCTGCTTATAGCTAATGTCACAACACTATAGGTTCCCTTAAATGGACTTTTCTAGGAAATACACACTTTAGGAATTTTTCCATTAAGATCCTGAAGACTGAGTTGCTTTGACTGAAAAATACATTTGGTTGGGTTTCTTATATTGTTTCTAAGAAATTTTCTTCATCTCATCGTTCACTTCAGTTTTGCGTGTACTTTGACTATAGTTATGGAACTTTGCTTTTACTAAAGTTTTCTCTGAGTAATTTAAACAAACATTTTAAGACCTAAGGCTGGATGTGTTTTTAATTGAATCAGGTATGGTATAGCATCCAGAAACCTTGAGGCCAGTGAATTCCTGTTTGTGTACCTAGATGTATTTACATACTCTTAAGCCAGTGACTCAAACATAGTGTCATTAGATATTAAGCTTTGGATTGTACTTTGACCAGCAGTAAGGAAGCTATTTTGCAGAGACACAGGACAAAACAAAAGTACTTTCAGCGAAAATATTATGTGTTAAGACAAAAAGTATGTTTTAAAAAGAATTAACCATAAAAGCATAGTTCTCACAGCAGAGAATATTAAGCTTGTAGGGAGCAAAAAGAAAACTCTGGCATAAACTGGCTGTACTGTGCAAAGACCCAAAACTACTTTCTTTTTACAGTCATGTATCCTGCCTATGCAAAGTGGGTGCAGTCACACAGGGATCTTCCTATCAAGCTTAATCAGTGGTGCAACGTTGTGGTATGTCTGTACACAATTCCTCAGTAATTGTTGTATCATAAGCGCAGCGTAGGACAATTACTCTTATGTGGATACAGCATGGTGATACTGATCACAGCATGTATTTCATGGCAAAAGTATGAATGTGCTTCATGTGATTTGTTTTTCTCACTGTTTTTAATAAAACATACTTTATCGATGTATATTGTGGATTATATTGATTAAGTAGAAATCTGCGAACGGTTGACTTTTTATCTTTATTCAGAATTTTCTAATACTTATTTATAAACGTTATTTGAACAATAATTTGACACTTCAGTGTTAATCATGGCATTCACTGTTTTTATTCCCCCCGCTCCAGCGCTGGGAGTTCAAACATCCCCAACCTTTCCTTCGCACTCGTGAGTTCCTTTGGCAAGAGGGTCACACAGCATTTGCAACATATGAAGAAGCAGCAGAAGAGGTAAAAAGCAAATGCGCTGGTGCTTTTGCTTTCAGAAAGTTACCTTACTCCATAGCAACACAAACAAATCATTTTACTAGGACCTCTGAGAAGTCCTCCTTTTTTTCGGGGCATCTTATGAAAAATGCCAAGTATACTAGAACCCATTTTTTTCTCAGATGTAACTAATATCTGAGACTTTAGTCTCTTCAGACTTTACGGGGAGTTCGAAGAGTGTGATATATAAAGAATGCTTTCCTTAAAAATTCTTTAAAAAATTATTTTTTCGTTAAAAACCTAAATAATGAGTTCACGTTAACTGCTAGAAATTTTAACACTTCCTTTGCCCAAAAGACAGATGTTTCACTGAGTATCATGGCATGTCTTTATTTACTTAGCAGGTGTTCAGACTTTTAGGTGGAAACTAGAAGTCAATATAACCCATTGGACTGGTGTTTCTGCAGTGACTTTTCTTATTTTCTGTCATGGTTTATAGTTGTTGTTTGATTCATAGAAAATAACAGTCAAAGTTTAAAGCAATTGAAATCTTATTTTTTAATCAGAATTTTGAGAAAGTGTTAAATTTTAAAGATTTCAAATTCTGACATATGAAAATATTTCATTATTTAGCAAAGGCAAAATACTGAGTAATCCTTAAGACAATATGTTGATCGTAGGTGATGCAGATACTTGATCTGTATGCTCAAGTGTATGAAGATCTCCTGGCAATACCTGTTGTGAAAGGAAGGAAGACAGAGAAGGAGAAATTCGCTGGGGGTGATTATACAACCACTGTAGAGGCATTTATATCTGCAAGTGGAAGAGCTATCCAGGTATTTATATATTAGAATTTTTTTTTCAGTGAATACAGTAAGATAAAAGCCTTAAACTGATGCTTGATAGACTTAACTATCCATTGAGTAGAATTTTCTGTGTGTAACTATTTCAGGGAGCAACGTCACATCACCTAGGGCAGAATTTCTCAAAGATGTTTGAAATTGTATTTGAAGATCCCAAGAAACCAGGAGAAAAACAGTTTGCTTATCAGAATTCCTGGGGCATTACAACTCGAACTATTGGTGTAATGACAATGATTCATGGAGATAACATGGGATTGGTGCTCCCACCTCGAGTAGCCTGTGTTCAGGTGTGTAAAAATGCTTTAAATTACCTTTTTGTTTCCTTTCCTGTCTTAGAATTCATGAGCATTTCATATTGGGCATCTGGAATACTTAACATAGGGTAGGAGCTGTTGTAATTACAGTGTCTACTGTATAAAGTTAATACAAGTCATTAGGGTACTTGTGATGGATAAGCTCTCTTTAATAGTCTGTCCATTTAAAGTTATTTTATCTGTATCATTTGGATGAAAAGGGAAATGTGTCCTTTACTTATGTGAACTTGAAAGAAATTACTAGGATATAGGGCCACAATATTGTTTTTAAGTTTTTATAGTAACTAGGAGATAATTTTTTTTTAATAACGTAAAGTACATGTCATGTTGTGTTGCAGGTTGTAATTATTCCCTGTGGTATCACAAATTCCCTTTCCGAAGAGGACAAAGAGGCTTTATTGAAGAAATGTAATGAGTATCGTAATAGGCTGCTTAGTGTTAATGTCCGTGTACGGGCTGATTTAAGAGACAACTATTCACCTGGTTGGAAGTTCAACCACTGGGAACTTAAGGTACGTTTCTTTCCAGGATGTGTTCTGAAGCTTATATGTGGAGGCTATGTATGAGGCATGTTACACGTGCATTGTGTTTTGAAGGCAGATATTATCTCTAAATGAAGAATTGCTGCCTGATAATCAGTGATCACTTTCATTACTAAATGAAGAAAAGATGTTTTCTGACACTTGCTCTGTTTGCTAGAATTTGCGTGCCATTACCAATTTTTGAACTTCCAAGTCTCTCGACTAGGAACTGAAATTAATAGTACATATTACTTGCACATTTAAAAATTTGTACTAACACTTAAGTATCTCCAGGGACACAACAGTGCCTTCTTTTCTGACAGTGGAACAGAGAAGACAAATCTGTACAGTGTTAACAAAGAAGGGAGCATTTTTTTTTCCCAAATTACTGTGTTCCTCTCATGTAGTAGTTGAGAAGAACAGTTCTGCTTCATCATATATAGGAGGCTTTTGTAAAACAAAAATAGTGAGCAGAATGAAACAATGGTAATTAAAAATTGAATAATGTAGTGAGTGATGTTATGGGATCATATTTCTATTCTGAATTTGAAATTAGCTTCAATGTGTTAATCTTCACTGTAGGATGATAGAAACTCCCTGGGTTGTTGAAAGTTCCCATTGTGTCCAAGTTCTCTTCCTTTTGTGTAACCTTGCATTTTTTTAAAATGGAGCTCTAATACCATGAATCCATGTTGGGGGATTTTAAAATAAAATGAGATTGATCAAGGAAGCACAGCATGGGGCAAACTTGGTGTTTTTTATAAAATCTTCTAATGTGTCCAGCATAATACGTAAACTGCATCTTCAGGCTAATTGCAGACAAAGTATACTCATTTTATTGAGTACTGATAAGGAGTTTTATAGGGTTAAAAAATACAAGGCTACTAGAGTAAGAAATACAAGAATGAACTGGGAGGTATTTTGCCTTCTATACTACTTAGCTTAGCAGATTTCTGATGTTATCTCCAAAAAGAGCCAAGTCATTGGTACTTGTTTTATAACGTCTGGTATTAGTCCCATCGCTCCTTCTTAGGAATTCTTCCTACATGACCATTAGGCATCCTTCTTTCACCGGAAAGTAGTATTACAGTTAGAAATACTAGATAATTTCTGCAGAGTTTTAATTACGGAGACAGGATTTTTTGTGTGTCATAAACTAGAGTGTTCAGTTTAAAATGCTTGTTAATAACAGTTTTGAATAGCTTTTAATGTAGCTTTGCATTAGGAGTAGATGTTTCACCCTTCAAGCAGATTTTACTATATTATTCATCTTTTTAGCATAAATAAGAGGGGGCAGGTATAGGGAATCATTGGAAGCTGTGAACTTGGAAGAGGTTCCAGAGCACAAAATGCATAGGAAGTTTGGGTAAATGTCTTTGATTCTCCTGTTCACCTGTTGAACATTGTAGAATGTTTTTAGCTTTTAGCTTTTTACCTTACTGATTAGATTTCCCTTGAAGGAAAAAAAGCCCACCAACCGACAAAAAACAACCAAAATGCATTCACACTTACTCTCTTCATTTCCTGTAAAAGGATGTGTACAGCTTAGGACATATATTAGCAGGATGTAGAGAAAATAAGTTAGACTCACTAGACTCTTAACTGACTAGTAAAATGGAAACTCTCTTTGTCTGATGGTATATGGGAGATGAGAATTAACGATGAATTAATTCTTCTCACCAAAATTTATGAAGCATAAAAGATTTACATAAATAAAGCAACTCTCTGTAGTTGTAATTCTGTGCAATTAATGTTGATATTAGGGCTATATTTAACAGAACTTTTGTTATTTGCTTTTCATATAGTTGAAAGTGTTCTGTGAAAGCAGAATTAAAAGGCATCATTGGATGAACTAAAACATTAAAATGACTATAGAAAAGTCCTAATCATTCAGACTTTAAAAATCAGATTTGCCCTATCTGGGATAACTGTCTTAGTGTAGTTTCAGTTGTGCTTTAACTGTATGACTTTCACATTGGTGCAGATGCCATGTCCAAGCTAGTGAAGCAAGGTTGGAGCAAGGTGTAATGCACAAGTGAAGAGACTGTGGAGGGGAAATGAAAGAAATGCATAAGTAGTGGTGGAATATATTCTGATTTTTTTCAAAGAAGCTTAAATATGTAAAGTGATTTCATATTAAGATGGGGCTTTAGAACAAAAGAAAAAAAAAGAGAGAGAGGAAAAAATAAACTTTTCGGAGAATGATTTATTCATCACAACTTCTACCTTTTTTTGATGAAGGGTGTTCCAGTTCGGGTTGAAGTGGGACCACGAGACATGAAGAGCCAACAGTTTGTAGCTGTTAGAAGAGATACGGGACAGAAGCTGACCTTTTCTGAACATGAAGCAGAAGACAGACTGAAGCAGATTTTGGAGGAGATCCATGCTAACCTTTACAACAGGTAAATTGAGAGGTACAGCAAATGGCTGTGGTAATCACAGATGCACTTTACCCATCAGGAGAATTTCTCACATTATTGGTTCATCTGTGGAGAAAGGTTAGACCTGTCTTTGTGACGTTTCATTTTTCTGCCTGTGAAAGATAGTGATTGGCATTTCCTATTGTGCTTATGAAACAGAATGTTAAAAGTTGTGAACTTATTAAAAAAAACCAAACTTCTATGAATTCACGTGAAGTATTAATAAACAAATACACCATAAATAGTTCATGGGATAATAATGCGCAGGATTCATTCCTGAAAAATGCTTTAGGGAATTTTGAACGACACAAAGCTGTCCAAAATACTTCAGTAGTTGAAGTTCTGTGTTCAGAAGTGTATTTTAAGACCCTATATCCTATTGACTTTCATAGTATTGTTTTCTTATAAGCAATCAAATGCTTTTGGAACTGTTATTTACACTTTTTGCATACGCCAAAAAGCCCTTGCATGTCTGTCATTGCAAACTGTTGTTTATAAGTACACTGAGAAAGAACGGGGTTCTGATCCAGCACTGCAGCAGATGAGTTTTGCTACTTTCTTCTGTGTTGATCAAAGTTGCTTACAAGCAGAATATTTTTACCTAGTTAAAGAACATTTTGCTATTTAGATGTAGAGTATAATCAAAAAAGAAAAATCTACATCTGTAGTACTTACCTGTTTCTGCCTATAGCTGGTCGGTGTTGAACTGATACGCCCAACAATGTGAATTAACATGGTGAAATGTGCAGCAATCTGGAGAACACCCCATCGGCAATTAATCAAAATTTTATCTCTTTGAGGGCAAAAGTGGTAGAAAGACATTTCCTGATTAGGAAGATTTGAATGATTACATAGCTTCTCTTGTAATTTTTTGCTTTGACTGACTCTGAATACTTAGTTCATTTGGCCAGTGAGGTTGTGTACATGAATCTGCCCTGACTGAGTATTTTTTTTCCTTTTCTTAGAGCTTCTGAGGACCTAAGAAGTCATATGGTGGTGGCCAATACTATGGAGGACTTTCAAAAAGAGCTTGATTCAGGAAAGGTAAGGAAATATATTTCATCCTATACCGGTAAGAGCCTTCACACACTTTCTGTCCCTTACAAATAATCAGGACCTAGAAATTTCACAGCTTTGTATATAAATACTGTTGTGGTTTTTCTGGAACTCTCCCCTCACAAGCAGATGAAGCTTCTCCTGTAGAGCTGCACAAAAAAAATTAGCTCTCCCAAAATATATTGCTTTCTTCTTTTGCTAAAATACTGTATTTACTAAATATGGTGTTTCAGGCTATCTATCACCATTCAAAATTTAGTGCTATGCCAGAGGTGACAGGGTATCTTGAAGTGATTTACAATGCTGCAGTTTGCTAATCTGCATTTGAAGTGTTACATTTTTATCAGGAAATGCTTTTCAGATAGATTAATGTAAATATTTTATTCAGATTAAGATGAACTTACTGTCGCTATTCTAATGCAAACAGTGAAAAACACTTGTTAAATGTTGTAATAGGGTTCAAGTAAGAGTTTAAAGTACATGCTATTTACGTCAAAGAAGTTTCGCATTTATGACCTGAGTAGAAGCCATTGGGTTCATTGAGAATTACTGCAAGTCAGAAGCCTCCTTGAATTGACAGTAAGAATAACCCGTAATGTGGATGACTGAGCTATACTGATCTAGAGATCTGTGAAAAATGTAAAGTTCTGGCAAAGTATTTGAACTTTAGGTGAGAGATTAAGTCTTCGGTAGAGAATTCGGCTGCTGCTTCTTTTTCAGAGATCCACTGACAGAAGTTCTTAACCCTGAAATTCTGTCACAAATCTCAGCTTGTGAAATTGTTCATGTATTTAGATTAATGTGTTCAAGCAGTAGGATCCCCAGGATCAATCATTAAGGCTGTGTATTTTATAAAGAGAGATCAGAGTTTTATGTGTACCAGTTAGGTCTGCTCTGAAAATTTCAAAATTTCTGATGGAAAATGCACCAGTGTCTAGAATTCATAGTACTTTTGTGAACTTCAAAAATAGATTTAAGTTATTCTTGGTTAGGCTTGACCTTCCATCCCACTTCAATGCAATTTCTGACAAGATATAAAGGAATAATTATGAACTTCAGAGGAAGGACTGATTTAGCATGCTTATGAAGTTGAGGATATAGACTTTTTAGACATTCTGTGCATAGGTGCTATATTAGTAGTACTGCCTTATTTTCCTCTACAAAACTAAATACAAGCGTGAAATACTCTGTTTCCAAACAGCTTTGGGCTCTTCCTACTGAGTGCAAAGTATCATTTCTTTGGGGCAAGTGTCTCTAAATCGTCTGATGATTCTGGTGGTAGATTTAAAACCAAAAATCTTTAGTCTTTGCTTAGCAAATAATTCTGCTCTGCATAGATGTTCAGCTAGTGCTACTGCTCTCATGTATAGTGATTTCAAGATATGCCATCAGGTATCTTTCCCTTCTGAATTAAACAAGCACTTTGAAGCTGTGCTTGACTGTCTTCAAGACAAAGAAATAGTTGAGGAAGACATAAGCTCTTTAAAAGAAATAATGTGAAAAGATGCAGTAAACTGTATGTAAAAATAAACTGAAATGAAGAGTCAAGCTCATTCCAAGAGCAGGAATGAAATGTGAGGTTAATTCTGTATTTGCACATGCACATAAATTATTGTTCTTTAATTTTGATGAAATACTATAGAACCCCCTTTCTTCTCCTCCTGCTGCAGAGGTTCCAAATGATGCTCTCTGCCTATGGAGAGGATAAAATGCCTGGTCTTCAGTGTCCAGCACTCACTCTTGTGTCCAGCTAGATTCTAGAGAGGGCCAAGAGAATTAACCGATTAGCATTATGCTTAGAGCTCTAATATAATCTAGTTTACAACGTAGATAAACTTGGAAATGTGAAACATTTTTACGTTCCAGGTTGGATACTTTGGTACTTAGGTGTTACAAGTTTCTTATAACCAGGATTATCTGAATTGGAAAAAATTACGTACGTCAATTTATGATTATTTCACTCTCTACCTATATATGTTACATGGACAAAATTTTATAGCATGTGTATTGTGTGATTTCTTGAAATCACACTATGTTAGCGCTGACTACTGTTTAAAAAGAAAATTTGTAAGCTGCGGTACTTCTGCATAATTCCTGTTGCTGTTTTCCCCTTACTATAATTGCAGTGTAGGCTATTTGCTCTTTCAAAATGCAGACTCCTTCCATGTTCGTTTAAATTGCATGCAAATTTTAGTTGAAACTCTTAAGAATAATTGCACAGGTATTTAAACAAAGTTTCATTTAACTAACAAAAGATTAATGCAAGAACACTATAGTAGAGTGGTAATAGTTCCTTTTTGAAGTTGCAAGAAAGCGAAGCTATAAAGTGAAGTCTAATAAAGGTGTGTTCCAGTTCAAGGCAAACTGAGAATTTTGCACTAAAAATGTAAATTTGGTGAAAGCCAGACACAGGCAAGCAAACCTTATTCTCAGTTTGGACTGAATTAAAATGACTATGATGGCTGAGTTTAGTAGCTGTTGTTGCCCCCAGCTATTAGCATTACATGAGTGTTCAAATGTGTGCAGGGGGTGTCTTTTTAACAGGAATCCTACTTTTTAGTCATAAACAGAATTTTCACTGTAAAAGTCCATTAATGAAAAAAGTCAGTAAAATGGAATATAAAACTTAAGAAAAGATATTTGGTACAATAGTTAAGATTGGTACTGAGAAGAGTGTATGAGACTATAATTTCAACTTTCTCAATTTTCTTCAGTTAATCTAACTGAAGGAAACAGCAGGGAAATACACAGCATTTTGCCTCACCCCCTAGAAAAATGTGCTGTTGGCAATTCTGTTTTCTTAAAGTATGTTATGTCCTGGGGTAGTTCAGAAAATATGAAAATTCATAGTAATGGAATTTAAATGGAAACTTTATTAGGAGAGCACTGCCTTACAGTATGTAAGCAAGCATTTCAAACTTCAGTTTGAAAGTTTTAAACGTTCCCTGAGAAACAGAGTATTTCAGGAGAAAACAGTATTTATACTTTCCAGAGAAGGAAGATGTATTGGGTTAAAAAAAAATAAAAAAATTCAGCACCATGACCTGATTTATATGATGCTTTGGGTTTGTGTAGGCTTTTCCATCCTTCACTATGGAGGGATGACTGTGCTTATCTATTTCTCTGATGACAAAGAGCTATTAAAATTTAATTGTAGCAATCGCAACTTTTCCCACTTTGAGTGTATATGAAATCTTAAGGTTTAGGAATCTTCTGGAGACAAGGATGACTTTTTTTTTCAATGTATGACTGGTTGTTTTTCTTCTCTCTTCCCCCCACCTTTAGATTGTACAAATCCCTTTTTGTGGAGAAATTGAGTGCGAGGATTGGATCAAGAAGACCACTGCCAGGTAAAATACAAGTGAACTGGAGAGTATCTACCAAGATCAAAATCAAAATATTTTGAATATAAAACAGGAATGTAAGATGCCTCAGGGTATAACACTGATGTACAGCCCTCACCCTTGGCTCTTGCTGTCCTGGATAATTGAGTATATTTACTGCCTTAGTTCTGAAACTTTCAGACTAATTAGTGTGCTTTTGAGATTTTATGTATGATACACTTTATTGGATCTTTATTTTTAAATAAAAGTATTTATTTATGAATATGCTTTTATTTCAGGGATCAAGATCTTGAGCCTGGCGCCCCCTCCATGGGAGCAAAAAGCCTCTGCATACCTTTCCAGCCTCTCTGTGAACTACAGTGTGGGGCAAGATGTGTCTGCGGCAAAAACCCTGCCAAGTTTTACACCCTATTTGGTCGTAGTTACTAAATTACTAGTGAAAGCACCTTCTCCTTTATCTGTGAATTGAACTTTTTTTAATAAGACTGAAATAGCCCCCCAAACTTAATCAGTTTTGCGACTTTTTAAACGATTCAAAACGCAAAGCCATAAACCATAAAACCCCCAAGTTGTCAGTCATAGGCTAGCAGTAATTCACAGACTTTTCTGTAAACATCTCTAATAATAAACATGTATTGTGAGCTGTAATATGCTTTGGTTGTTTTTTCTGTGTTTCTTAATGGGGAGGAGAGGTATCCTTTGCTCATGTCTTTTTTTCCGTTTTGGTGTGTATATTATCTTGTACACTGAGACAATGCCCAAAAGATTGGAGAGAATGTGGTAAATTGTATGTACAGTACAGTTGAGTGTGCTGACATAAACTTTATAGCTAAAACATCTGCTTTTAATTTTGCCTTTAATTTTTTCAATTTTCAGTACAGACTTGCTGCTAACTTTTAGGCATAGTAAATGCTACCCTTTCTGAAAACTCCCTCTGGAGCCAGGTGTTTCAAGGAATATTTTCACACCATTGTAAAACAAGTTTGAAAAGCTATCTTAGATTAAATGCCACATTGTTAGCAAGATGCATGTGAATGCCATTTCTGGCAGGTATTTTGCAAAGCCCTGTTCCTCTTATCTTATAAACTGGCATTTATAGCTGTCTCACAGTGATATGCAATGAGTAATGCAAAGGCAATCTGAAGAGAGGTATTTTCAGTGTTAAAGATTTTAGGTTGTGGTTGTTATCTGTAGCATGTTTCATAAAACCTTTTTGCTTTTCCTGCGCTTACTGTATGTTGCTTTAGCAGAGAAGGCTGAATATTGCAGAGTTACTAAATTATTTTAAAAATAGAATTACTTCCACTCTGAGCGTAGGATTGACTTTAAAAAAAAAAAAAAGATAGCCCTGGCACAAAATAACTTTTGGATGACACATGCTTAATTTGTTACTTTTTTCTCCTGTATCTTTGAAGGCTGTCTACATAAACTCCTTTCTCTGAAAAGAGTTGAGTGATTGACAATTGGAAAGTCGGACCAGTAAGATCCTCCCCAAACTCTTCCTGGGACAATATGACATGACTACCTGTTTCTAAACACCTATTTTTATGTACCATCAATGGTCTAAAAGTGTTAAGCGAGGAGTTAACAGTGCTATTCCCAGATCTTCAGGCTTCTCTGCTTTTCGAAAGCATGCAAAATGTTTGCTTTTGCCTTGATTCCTGTGGTCAGTCTTCCTAGTCAAAATTTTGAATATTAAATTTAAACCAGTGGCCTGTTCTGTTTAGAATCATCGACCTGGTGATAATACCCCAGTTTTTCACAGAAAAGTACAAAAAATATTAAATATTTCAGATCAGCTTGCTCAGAGTGCTTGAGCACTTGGAAATTCTCTGTAATATTCCTTGGGTGATGGTTAATTCAGAAGGGCTTTCTTCAGTTGCATCTTAAAATCGTCTATCTTGCATTCATCTCTAGATATTTTCTCACTGTATAGACAAGGTCTCAGGGGTAGTAATGAGCAAAGGACTTGGGGATCGATACATCAGCTCACGCATTCCTCTTTCATTTTCCATTGACGCACCAGAAGAGTGGCCCGAAGGTCTTTCTATCCTGGTTTGCTGTCTCTAATGCTGACTGGAATTACACTTTGGGAAAGAGCATAAGTGATACCAGAGGGATGTTTTCCCAGCCTTAAATGATGGGTAACTAAGACAAGTCTTCAGAGGTATTGCCTCCTGCCGGGAGAAGCGGAGAGGCAGGAACCAGCAGCTTCAGTATCTTTGGGCAAAAGAGTCGGGAGTGTGCCACGATTCTTTGACAGAGCAAAACAGATTATCAAGAATCAACGAGCACGTTCAGCTCCCATTGAAACGCTCTACAACACCGGTATTTTAAAAATCAGATGTGGAAGCTGTTGATAGCTCAGAACAAAGGAAAGGCAAAACTAAATGCCTCTCAAACACTGCTGCAACCTTATCGGTTTGAACAAACAGCCAACCTTCAACCAGTTGGCTGGGTCAAATTCATGAGTAAACATGTTAACAACACTGTTCTTAGAAATGAATTGCTCTCAACCTACAAAATGGGGTTTTTTTTGAAGCCAGAGGTTTCACGGAAGTCTAGCCCTTTTTTTTTTTTTTTTTTCCCCCTTTCTTTTCCCCAGTATGTTTCTTCCTGATCATAGTGGGACTTGAAGTGCCCGGAATGTGGATGACTCACCTGCAGATCTCTGGTGATCTTCTGCAGATATGCTAATGCCGGTCTGGGAGAGACCTGTCAAGTGTCCTTTCCCCAGAAGCACAGCCTGAGTTATCTGTACAGCATTAGAGAAACAGCCATGCTCTTTAATTATACTGGTATGAAAACTTTCAGACTTCGTAGATTGTGTCTGTTAGAAAATAAGTATATGAATCAGAACAGTTGATTATGTGATACTTCTTTGTGTTCTTAATAGAACTGTAAATCTCTTGGCGTTCCGTAGTTCTTTTGGTTATATACTGATAAATTTGTGTTAAATAGCATAGTAAGGTGGGATGTAGGGGAGCTGCCTTAACGTGGTGCTGCTCCTTATTGACAAAACAGAGCACACTTGAGCATTTTGGCTCTGCTGCAAAGGGATTGCTTCATTTACCTCAAGCTCTTGTTTTGGTAATCAAAACCTTGTGTAAGGCTGGATTTTGAGAGCTCTGAAGTTGGACCTTGGTCTGTTCCCATTGAAAGGAGTATAACTCCTGAAAAAAAATTTTTGCTTTTTGTGCTTTGTAGTTCAGATAATAAATAATGTAGTTGAAGATTGTTTTAATGCAACAAGGAAGAAACCACCATAGAAATAGCTGGAATAGAAGTAGTAACACGGGTGGGAGGTGATGAAAAAGAGCAGGTATCAGTTGTAATGCTGTAATTGGTGCCACTGATTCGCCCTACCTGGGTTAGTGATGTTCTTAAAATGGGGGGAAGTGGAATCCTCAAGCTGCAGTGTGTGGGTAGCCAAATGACCAAATGTTAAAAATTACATCTGTTGGCAGGGGAGGCTTCTAACAAACTGGACTTTAAACATAAATATTTTGGCTGTTGAAACCCTGTGAGCAAAAAAAATAAATAAAGACTGGGGGGTGGGTGTTTGAGTTTTCAATCTAAAGTTAATTCACCTTGGGAAGTCTTAAGGCCAGCAGGGACAGTTGGTCAGCTCAGGTTATCAGTATTATTATCTTATCTCTCTATGGCTGTACTGCATGCAATTTCCTTCCATTTTATCTTGTAACTAACTGTGTGTATATATGTACGCAGATGGGCATTTCAAACAAAAACTGGATCATAAGCTTTTCAAGGAAGGCACCTGGTCTTATCATCCCTATTGCATAGTGTGCTATTAGCAGCTAGATTTCCTTCACCGTGGTTTGTGAGTGCGCATAAACTATGTGTACACTCAAGAGCTCAACAGGTACTACAGTGAGTGACAAAAAAAAGTTACTGGTTGAGGTTCTTACACTTCTCCAGAAATGGCGCCAAGTACAAGCTAGGACTTCTGCAGCCCTTATTTCCCCCTTAGCTTCTGGTCGCGCTTTCCCCAAATCTGCCTCTTCCTTCCAAGCATGTGAGGATTACTTTGAGATTTTGAGATAGGCAGAGTTTTTTAAATGGGAAATAAACAATGTGCTTTGGGTTTATGGTGAAGGCTCAGCTTCCGTGTCTACTGGCTGCGTGTTTAGAAAATGGCATTCAACTTTGCTCCATTTCCATGGGCAATGTTAAAACGTGCCAGAAGTACAAGCAGCTGGGAACTCTAGGTTGCTAAAATGGAAGATCAATTCAGTTGTCTTTGTAACTTGCTCCATGGACAACGACCCTCGTGGGCAGTTCATGTTTACCGTGTTCGTAAGAATAATGTCCACCCAACATGGATTTCAAATGTCTGCTTCCACAGGAATGGAGTAGTATTTTCTCAGTACTAAATTTACTGTCAACAAAAATGGCTGAAACAGATGTCAGAGGAGAGTTTGATGCAAAAGAAACGCCTCCTCTGACTGCTTACAATTCTGAGCCACCTTCTTATGGTCTCCTATCTGGGCCTTGTTCAGTTTTTTAGGACAGTGCCGTTGAGTAGAGCAGCAAGTGTTGGTGCTCCCAGTGGTCTCCCTTAGTTTATTTTTGGTTTTGTAAGAAAAAAAAAAAAAAAAAAAAAAAGCCTCCTGAGGGTGGAACCCCTGCAGCACTGACTGGAGCCTCCAGGCTGCCTTCACATGACGAATCTCCCTAAACTGCCCTTTAAACTGATTTATTGCTTTACTGCTTCCTATAAAAGTGGCTCCCACATGTGAGCAGCGCTGACAGGTGAAGGGCAGGATCGCAGGCAGCGAGCTGCTGCGGGCACGGCTCTGTCTGGCGGAGCCGCAGCCCGGGGACGAGAGCAGCAGAAATGGGGCGCTACTCGGGCAGGAGCAGCAGGCTCATCCTCATGTGCGTGGTGAGCCTCGTGCTTTTCGTTGTCGAGATCTCAGTAGCCTACGTCGGCAATTCTCTCTCCTTAGCTTCAGATGCCTTTGCTGTTCTCTCCCACTTCATCTCCATGATCATCGGTTTGTTCGGTGTCAGGTTCAGTCGCATCAGGTGGCACAAGGCTAACACTTTCGGCTTCAGCCGGGCAGACGTGCTGGGAGCTTTTGGCAACACTGTGTTTGCCACCGCTCTGATGTTTAGCATCTTCATTGAGGCAATCAAGAGGTTTATCAACCCCCAGAAGACGGAGAAAGCGCTGCTCGTCCTCTTTGTCGGGGTCGCAGGTCTGTTCGTCAATGTGTTCAACTATGTTATCTTCATGGACTGCTGTTACTGTCGCGCACCCCAAGGAGACGCCGAAACAGGTAAATAACCTAATGCGGTTGTTCAACGTTCCCAGCCCTCTACGCTTCTCCTCAATGACTTTTCTAGAGACTATGTGCTGCTGCTCTGAGATGGGCAAGTAAAACGTTGCAGTTTGCTTTGTTCTTCTGTTAGCAAGAGATTTGACACCTCAAATCAATGTTAGCAAATGGGTTTTGTGCCTGAACCCACATGTGTGTTTAGCTGTCACCACATAGGTTTCTCAGTAAGTAACGTGTAAGTAGTGCATGCTCCGACTTTCTAAAGTGTGCAGTGATCCACACTGTACTCAGTTTTCTAGGGAGAAATTTTCTCCCTCACCCACTGGCTGGCCATACATGGGATAAAGTGTACTACCACCCTAAGGAGATACTTAATTAGGAAACACCTGATCCTGAAATACTAATCATCCACAATCTTCCCTCTCTATGCTTTAATAATTCTGCTGTAACTTTTGTCTAGGACGTGGTTGTATTTTGAGAAGTGTTCACAGTGTGTATGAGACAAAAGAATAGGTAAGGGCAAAAGGAGAGTCTCAGCCTTCCTTGATATGGGGCTAAAAACTGTTCTGAGAATATTTGGGTGCTGACCAAAAAGCCTGTGAATATGCAGCTGTGAAGTGTTTTGCTGCTGTTGGTTAACCTGTGCTTGGGAGAAACAGGGATACTCTGCTACATAAATCTTTTGCAGCAGGTTCTGTTGAGCACACAGAGGTTTAGCCTTTCAGTTTATTTTTCGTAGCACAGGATTTCCAAATTTCTACATTTGGGAGGAGGAGGAATGGGGACAATTCATTTATTCCTGCAGAAACTACCTCACTTTATTTGACATAAGATACGTGCAAGTTCTCTTTCTCTCTCTGTGTTCCTATATATACACATACAAACATATTTCTTAAAAAGAGAAATAATCCAGTTGGGATAGGAACTGGGCATTTGTAAAGCGTTAACTGGACATCCTGGGGGGAAAAGCTGAGAGAACCTGTCTAATAAAGCAGCTGCTGTTATGTACTGTTCTAAGTGAGGTATGTCTTCTATTTGACTTTCAGGCTGGACAGGGCTTTGGAGCTAGAAATTAGAAGTTTGTTAGTTTACCTTTCGGTGTTTAATGTGTTTTCTTGTCACGTTCTCAAACCGGGGCATTTCTGTAGAACTTAAAGTGGAAAAGGTTTCTGTTCATTTTTAAAAGTACCTCCAGGTGATATTGAAGCTTTAACTTTACTGGTGTATAACACTAAAACCAGATGTGCAACTTATTTTGCTGTCTGTCTAGATGCCCGACTGTGTAAAATTTGAGCTGTTCTTAGACTAAAGTTGTGGTGGTACGTAATCAGCAGGGGGATTTAATGGGATTTTATGTTAGGAGCTGTCAGCAATTCCTGACAAAATCTCTGTTTATGATGGCTTCTTGGAAGACAGCTCCCAAAATTGTGCCTCTGGGGGAAGTCAGGGAAGAGGAACACATCCGTACATAAAACCAAAGGTGGAGAGTGTCAGGCAATTAGGGAATTAACAGAAATTAACAGCAACTGTGTAGGTAAATGCTATTCTTGCTGAATTTCCAGGACCCTGCTCCTAACAGCTCTCAGGGACAACACAGCCATTCCCCTCCCTCCGATGGTCGCACGTCCAAATACCTGGCAACTGCACCTTGCTTTCAACTGAATTTCAGTTGTATAAGCCAGGATGAATTTTGTACCATCCCATAAATATAGTGTGTAGATTTATCGGTGATTTTGCCTCTCTGTTTCTGGTGCGGTGAATCTTCTCTGCTTGCGGTAATGCCTACAGGCAAGACGATGCCATCTTATACTGTAGAGGGAATGCTCCTTTCTTCTGGACTTGATTTTATAATCACCACTTTGGAAAAATTTCACAGTTATTTCCTCTAATTCACTCTAAATTAAACCCTAATGGGTTTTTCATTACATTTCTTTTAAAAGAAAACATTTCTTTTAAAACATAAAACATTTCTTTTAAAAGAAATGTTATTCCCCAAATAATTGTACTCTGAAAAATATACTTATATGCTTTATATATATTTCATATATATACAAAAAACATTGAAAAAGTGGGATTCTATCTCTTTCTGTTGTCGTTCTGTGTATGAGGAAAAGATACTCTTTCTTGGAAATGGAAGTCAAGGCAAATTTTCTAGTGCGTCAGGGCCACTATCAGAAATTCAGGTGGATGGATATGGCCTCTGAAGCCAAGCTGTCCACAGCCATTACCCTCGGTGACACCAGAGCAATCTTGTGACATCAGTGACGGTTCGCTGGAGGGCAAAGGTTTGCAGAGTAGCCCTCTACCTCATAGCCTTTCCTGGGAGGTGGGAGAGTTGCCTTCAAATCCCTTTCCCCCAAGTAAGGAATGGATTTAAACAGCCCTCCTCTCTTGTATGCGATCATTTGCATCACTTTGAAGAACACAAAGCAAAAAATAGAGAGAGCAGTGCAGTCCCCTAGTGCAGTATTGTGGGTCCTGAGGGCGGTGGGAACGTCTAACTCCGCTGCAGCAAATGCTTCCACGTATAGTGCCACGATTAATCACAACAGGCAACAGTTCATCACATTCCTCTGTTGTACGGTCTACCATTACGGATGGAAAAATTATCTGGGGGGTTTCGTGGATGCTGCTGTGACAGCAGGGGCAGAGCGAGCCGTGCCTACAACGCGCGTTGCTGGCCAGGTCTGAGAGCCAGTGGACACAGAGGGTGGTGTTTACAGGTGTCAGCCCAGCACTCCATCCTTTCCCCTTGTTCTACTTCTGTATTCCTCACGTAGCTCATTGCAACACCCGTGCCTCACGTTCTCACCTTCGTACAAAACTTCTTGGTGAGGGAGTATAAATGTGTTTTTCCCAGTTGCCATGGCTACTTTCCCAGGCAGACCCAGTTTCCCTCCTCCACCCATCAGCTGGGTTTGTTTCGCCTCTCACCCATTACTCTTCTGTCCCTCCCTTTCTCTTTTTTTTCTGGTTCTTGCTACCATTTGCTCTGTGTCTGACTCCCTAAGTCTTCACCTGCTGTCGTCCCCCTTTGCCTCTCTCTCTCTCTGGAAAGTTCAAATTTGTCTGTCCCCTCTGCCAGCTGTAAGCACCCATCTCTTCCCATCATGTTAAATTAAGGTCTCCCTGCCCTCTAGGTCCATCTTTGTGCTCGATTCAGACAGCGTAGCTTCCCATGCTACGTTAGGACTAAGAGGAGAGGTCAGTAAGAGTACAGGGAGGACGTGCCCCTGTTCTTTCTTTTGATGCTGGCTCAGAGCAGCTATTACAGGTATAAAATGTTTCTACGCTCTCCAAAGGAACTGCCGTGTGGAGGTCCTTGGGCCAGCTGGGCCATCCATAGCAGCGTGGAGGGCAGCACAGACTAGTTATTGCTTTGACTTGAAATCCAGGAAATAACTTGTTAAAACACAGAAATATTAAAGATTCCCTAAGAAGCTTTTGCCAGAATTTAACATTCACAAACCACTTTTCTTACTGTTGCTGTTGGAAATGACAGAGTAGCTTTGGCCAGAGTTTTCTGTCAATTTTGAGGTCTTGTATCTTACGTAGAAAGTTTTTGGCATGAAAATGAAGAATATGGCAAAGTAATAAGCTGCTGAAAAAAAAAAATCAGGCTCTTATAATAAATACCAGACAACTTCAACACTGGCCATACCCTTTATAGTCAGTCATAAAAATACAGAAGCATGTTTTACTGCACACAGAGATCAGCTTACTCTTGTTTGTGCAGTTCAGCGTCATTGTCTCTTCAACTCATTTATATACAGTTTTAAACTGTTAGGGGGACCACAGTTTGAAAAGCACCGCATTAGTCTGATTATAGTAATTCTCTGCTGCTTGTCTTGAGAAAATGAATAAAGATTTAACATGGAAAAAACATTTGTCCTGTCATCTTGTGATCTGTATGGGGAGGAAGAGGGGAAGTAGGAAATGAAGATGTCACCCAGCCCAACCCGTCTGATACTGAGCCACCCATAAAAAGGCTGGGGCGGAGAGAAATAGCCCTAATCTTCTCAGGAGAGACCTCGTGGTCTTCACGCAGTTCACAACTCATTAAATAAAACACGTTCTGTGTTAGCAGGCAAGTGGCTTGCTTTTATGTTTTGGCAGGTGCAATTCAGCAGGCATGTGCGTGAGCTTTTGCTGTAATAACGCTGTTGGGTCTTGATTTTCCCCTCTCACTCTGCACCAGCTGCCTGCCTCTCAGATAAGAGGCATGTAAGCTAGCAGTCACGTAACTGGAAAACGTACCTCCTTTCTCCTCCTGGGCCTTATGCGGAGTGACCGCGTTTATTCTGAGGCTTGCTGTGGGGCGTATCTTTTTTTTCCCAGGCTTTTGTAAATAGGCGAGAGTTGGGGGTATACGTGTGTGAACGAAGCGAGATGTGGTGAGGCATTAGCTTTAACTGGAGGGGTGATTTGGGGAAGCTTTGTTGCTGTAATATTCTGAATTCAGTTTCTTAATCTATTGTTGCAAACATACTGATTCTGGGGGAAGTGAGAACATTTATAGGCCAAAATAAGTGGATAAGTGGCTGCTTGACGCGCATCTTAATGGCATAGACCTTCCCAGTGGAGAGCTGGGGAGCAGAAGTATGCACCGAGAACCAACTGTGTTTTCAGCAGACCCAACAATCTATACTGGAGGAGACAACAGTGCTCTGGGGACGAGAGATCCAGACCAGAGGATTTCAGTTTCCTAGGTTGCCAGTGCGAAGAATAGAGATCCAGACCAGAGAATTTCAGTTTCTTAGGTTGCCAGTGTGAAGAATTTCATGATTGCTTAATTCACCTGCATTTAAGAAGGGAAAAATAAGTTCCCTGGTCTGACCAGGTTTCTGCTGAAAGGGTGCCAGAATAAGCCAGGCCAATGGTTTTGGGACCTTTTTAAGGAACAGGAAGGAACCCTGGCTGTAACACCTGTAACAACAAACCTCTGGCTTACTGTGCTTTTCACACCTAAAAAGCCTGAAAGCTTTACCTCAAGATCAGCATTACTACCTCTGTTTTACCTCTCTGTTGAGTCTGTCTTCACCAGATTGATACTATTTTTCCCCAAAAGCACCGACCCTTCAGTAACAGTGCCAATTCATCTCCTGGCTGCGTTCACCAAGAGATGAGTGCTGGATGCGCAGCACCAGAGTTTACCAACAGACGGCTGCTTCATTCCCACAGTACCTCCTCATCCTCACGGAATTATGCTGCCTGTGTAAGTGTACTGTGGCAACCAACCCCTAAATGCTTGCCAACATAGTATGTATAAATGAAGGGACATAGACCTCCTGCATTTACTTTCATAAATCCCAGAGGTGTTAGTGTGTTGGCATGCAGGTGACCAAAGACTACTCTAACTGAGTATTTTGATTTTCTGGCTTTGATTTCTACAGCGTTACTAGACGTAGTCCTCTCAAATGGAATAAATTGGCCAAGAGAAACTCTCAAATATTTTAAAGTGTTTGTCAGATACCTAAGACACGTATCTTTTCTGAAGGTCTTCTTTAGTTTAGTAGTGTGCCAAAGAATCCTGACCAAATTCTTCCAAAGCTTTTTGAGCAGCTGCCCCAAAGGTTAACAGATCTGTGTTAACTTACGTTAGCTGAAGCTCTAATTAAGAAAGCTTTAATTAAGAAGCTCTTGTCTTAAGAAAGACAAAACAGATGGGAAGAGACTGTGAAGTTTATTTAGCAACACGCTCCACTAAATTTTCTTCAGATCTGTTTTGAATGCTTCATTCTCATAAAAGAAACCTCAGAAGAAAATCTAAGGGAGAGACATTTTACTTTGCCCGACTGTTTCCAGCATGAAAATTTTGCATCAAAACAAGCAGAAGCAAATGTTTTGGGGATACCTTTTGGCTAAAATAGAAAATGCAGAACGAAAATGTTAAGTCTGTAAGTAAAGCAAGCAAAGCATCCCGGAATGGATTATGCAGGTGCATACAGGTAAGACCAAACCTTCTGAACCCAGATTCCAACAGTGCTAGTACCACTGAACTCTGGGTAACTGCATTCACTCTCAACCTTGAACCAATTTCATAGTAGAGGCATAGACAGACTGTCTGAGTTACATCACAGTATCTGTGGTGAGCTGTAAGGAAATAAAAGTACTGTAAGATAACTGAGTTCAAAGTCATAAACAGCTTCAATACAATGGGGTTTTTTAAGGCTGACATGTTATATATGTTAACTGCAACTTTTTAATTTGGACTCTGCGGGAGCAGAGAGTTTGCTACAGGCACAGCTTTGCTATTACCCTCAGTCTAGAAATGCTGTTGAGGTAGAAAATGAAGCTTTTGCAGTAGGACTCGATGTAATTTACAATGATGGAACTAGTGAGTGGCTTTCTCCTCTTCACGTTCTTTGCAACGTGTTCCCAGTAGGAGAAGGTTACATGGAGATATATAGATATATAGATACACGCACACACAGACATTTATACGGAAACTTAACAGAACTACACTTTTTAGAAGTGAATTATCAAGTAGTTGAAATGTTCAGGGAAGCGCTACCCAGGTGGTGGAGCAGATACTGACTGCGTATGTCTTAAAGTATGTAAAAGGTTTCTCAATGCTAGATATTAAGAGCAGGGAATGGTGGTTTGTAACTAACAAACTGAACAACCATCTTAAAATCGAAAAAAATCTAACACAAAGAAGAGATTCCAGGCCAGGAACTAAATAATCCCACAGGTTTCAGCATTCCAGATTCACCTTCCAGTGTATTCAAGGCCCTTTTGGAAGGGCATGAAAAATCCATTCTCCGTGTTTAGCCAGCCTGTGGTCTCTCCCCTCCCCAGGACAGTTTCCGGACCTTCATGAAGAGTCACAGCTCCGATTAAAAAAGCCAAGGACATTCAACTCTGTACTTTGCCGAGGACACTGATAAAACTTTCATGCAGACTGCTGAACTTTTGCTGCAGGGATAACTTTTAGGCTTCTGCTCCCTGGATTGAAGCAGACGTAATGAACTGATTTCCCAGCCCTCCTGCCCTTCAGCGAACGCCAAGAGACCCCAGCTTCCTCTTGCAGATATGGTTCTGAGCAGAATTAGTGGGAGATAAAAGTAAAACAGGCAAGCAGCTAGGAACAAACCACCTGCCAACAGAATACTCTCGTACTAACCGTCTTCCACAAGGTCGGTTGGTCGGTGTTCATTTTGTGATTGATTTTGTGGTCGAATTTATCTGTGGCAGAAGCCGACCACATCGTTTCAATTTAAGCTTTCTATGAATTTGGTCCAGCATTTCTAATTTAAAGAAACAGCCTTCACAAGCTTCGCGAGAGCCTTCAGGACTGTCACCAGGTCTTGTTGGAATGAAGCTTAAAGGTCCACTCTCATGGAACCCATTATGTTTCAGGCTCTTACAGCGAGGGCTGCTGCCTTTAAATGCAACGTGCCTAGAGACTGCCTCAGCTTTTTAGTGCAAATGCAATATTTTTCTCTCCACAGTCTTAAAGAGGCATGACTCCTTTGTCACGCACAGTGATGAGTGGGCGGGCGTTTGTTTCGTTCATTCTCTAGTTTCTTCCAGATCATTCCTGAAATATCTTTTGTAAATCATTTTTATGATGGGTTAAAAAGTAATCTCTGCCAGGACTTTGATAAGCAGGATGAAGAGTGATCTGTCTTAATTATAGTGTTCATAATTCGTTCTTTATTTTAGTGATTTTTTTTTTTTTTTTTACTATCCAAATTCTATAGTACCAAAAGGCTATGAGTGATCTTATTTTCGTTCTTCATCCAGCAGTGGAAGAAAATTACCGTTGTTACTGCTGTTACTGTTGTCATATTTCATAACAATACAGAGATATCCTATTTTCAAAGGCTGGTAATGGCTTCTCCGAAAGGAACAACTATGTAGATTTTAACCCGTCACTTTGAAAATGAGTAACTTGAAGAGGGTGTGACAGAAGCCTGCAACACTGAGAGTGGCATAGGGGAGGTCAGTAGTCGTTGGCTGTTTGTTCTGCCCTCTGATACAAGGACGAGGGTATATCAGATGAAACTAGCAGGATCCAGGTTCAAAACAAAGAGAAACAAGTGATTCTTCACACCATGGGTAGAAGATGTGTGGACTTTGTTGCCAAGCAATGCTGAAGTCTACATGGGTGAGTGAAAGCCTGGACTAGCAGTTGGAAGAGGAATTCATTGAGGGTTACTAAATACAGCCATCTAGCTTGGAAACTCACTTGGGCTGAAAATGCTTGAAAGATGGAAATGTATTCTGGGAAAGTATCATATATACTTGCCCTGTTCTTACTGCTACCTAAGCATCCCCTTATGGTCACAGGTAGGGACAGCCTGTTGGCTGGGGGGTCTGACTGCCAATGCCCAAGTATTAAAAATTGGTGTGTAGAGAGCTTTAAAAACTTGGCACACAGAATTCTTGAAGCTTACAGGAGTGCTTTGCATCTTTGGGCTTCAGAAAGAAGGTCATCTCGTTTGTAATAATGTTGCCGATTTGTAAGAATTTTACCAATTTCTGTGCCTGATCAGGATGGGGAAACTGCAATAACAGCTTTTATAGCTGAAACTAAAGTTGGCAAATAATTCAGAAAACTAAGGTGTGGGACAACCTTTTCTGAACCTCCTAGGTGCAAGTTTTTAGCACAGCATAGTTAGAAACAGAGGGATTGGGAATATTTAGGTTGATTGTTTTGTTTAATAGTATGCAGCTTGTTCAGGCAATCTCAGTACTGGATAAATAATTGGAACCATAACATTATATTGTTGAATGATTGCAGCTGGTGTAAAACACGGAAGGATGCTAAGCACGCTGCAAAACAATCAGAACGGTTCCTTTCTAAAAGGATTTGAGGTCAAACTTTCTGATACTGCAAGTGGATTGGTGCAAGTGGAACGGTCGTGTCCACAAAGGGGGAAGAGCCTGAGTGAAAACCCTGGTGATGGTATCAGTGCCTCCTACACGCGGGATCAAGTTTTTCTTTTGGACTATGTGGAAGGGTGCAAAAGAGCTACGGGGATAATGCAGACTTTATTCTGAAGATCGAGTGACATTAATTGTTCTTATTACTGGAAGTGACGACTTACTGAACAAGAGTGATGTACCTTTGTTCAGATGACAGTTTTGGGAGTCGTTTGTCTTGAAGGGGTAGCGGTACCTGGATGAAGAGGGCCAGGGAGGGTTGGAAGTACAGTGGGGTGAGCAAAAGCTTGGATTTCCAAGAGGCTTTGTAAGCAGCCATGGAGTGAAGGGAAAGGCCCTTGCATGGATAAATAACTGGTCAGAAGAGAAGAAACAGAAAGCAGGAGAGAATGATGAGTTCCATAAAAATGTTTGCTAAATGCTCGTAAGGCAGAAAGCCAATCAAACGTGAGGCAGTACTGGGAAAGGAGGAAAGGAGACAGGACCTTTGCTGCGCCTCTGTATGAATCCGTGCCTGACCTGTTTCTGGAAGGCTGTGGGCGGTTGTTTCCCTCACCTCCAACAGATGTAGATGGGAACTGGAAACAGTTCAGAGATGGACCTCTGGTCTAAGCCAGCACAGACGTTGCTCCGTTCCTGTGTCACTGTGTGGCGCTCGGACTGAGGCTGTGTCGTGAGAAGCAATGGAGACGTGTGAGCTTGACAGGCAGAAGAAGGAAGAATCAGTGGATCAGTAGATACAGCTCCAGAGCTGAGGCTCTTAACACGTGTTGCTTCTGACTTCTCTAGTGAGTCATCTATAATTGTGCTCCATGTCAGAGGACTTAGTCACAGCCTTATTTGCTGAAACTAATATTTTTAGCACTATTTCTTCAAAATAACAGTGATATTTTTATGTTTTTGAAGTGAGTTCAGGGCTATGACACGTCATTTTTTTTTTTCAAAGAGAATTAATGTATATTTTACACACGAGGATTAGTGATGTTCCAGCTACTGCATTATACGTCGTCCTAAAATAAGAACCACTGGAAATTCTTTTCTGTTCTATGCAGTTACAATGAGCTGGGCTTCGGTAAATTATTTTTTGCCTGTAAGTGAAGTGCCAGAGGCAGAATTTTCTACCATTAATTATGGTAAAGAAGATATAGTCTGTAATTTTAAAGTTTATATCTAATAGACTATTTAACATCCTATAACTCTCATATATTTTTCTTCTGTTTGTTCTACCTATGTCACCCTGCTTTTTATTTGGCACGACTGTTTAAAATCTCTCATCTTATGTTGGTAGTTGTAATTATAGAGCTGAAGTGTGTGTTGATGTAAATGATGCTATCTGCTCTCACTATTGTGTTTATCTTTGTGGTAGGGTTCTTTTCAATAGATTTATTTTTATGCATTTGTTCATTTGAATATTGCAGGGTACTTTCATTGCTTGGGCGTTGAATGTGTGAAGGACATGCACAAGAATCTCCAGTTAATTGGGAGTTCTGCGTGTTAATCCTTGCAGACACACAGGAGAACGTCCCTGAATGGCTACTTAAGTCCGCTCCAGAGGTGTAGATACATTTTGGGTTATTTGCAAGGCTTTGGTTGCGTACACAGAATTTAGGCAGAATTGAGAGGCCTCATTTAAAAGATGTATTCACGCCAGGGATCAGCAGTAACAATGCGATTGCTTCAGAGTTAGAATATAAGAGGAAAATCTTGAGGCCTTTGATGAATCTCTGACTGTAGAGACGACCACCTTTGGCAGGAGGGACTTGCCAGTATTCCCTGGCCATGCTGGTTTCTTATCTGACGGTGATGTAAACTTTGCCAAGCGTGGTGAAATGGTTCGTGTGGCTTTTCAGTGTGAATCGCAGCTGCTGAAGCAGCACCTCCAGCTCCGGTGTGCCTCTTCCGTAATTGAAATACTCCAGCCTCTAGCAGGATATAATTTTAAGGACGTTATTTTCTTTAGGTCTTATGTCTTTTATATAAGTTTATTACTCTTGGGCCTAGTTCTGATTTTCTTTTTTTGCCTACTTCGGAAGAAGTCAAACACGAAAAAGAATTGTACGGTGATCGATCCCAAGCCCCGCCTGGAGTCACTGAAAATGTCGTGACATTAGCAGTTGTTTTTGACAACCCTATAGCTGAGAACGGCTTAACTTCCCAGCACCTCCTTTGATCGTCCGGCGGCTCCCATCATCCTAAAACGCTGTATTGGTAGCCCGGCTCTGTCCTTTTGCCATGTGCGTGTGGAGGCACCACTCTCCCGAAAACTGTCCTAACACCACCACAACCTAGGTAAACAAGAGAGGGGTTTACTCATTTATTATCCTTCTTCCAGATTACTCCGTAGGGTAAAAAAAAAAGCCTGAAACTATTTTCCCCATAGGCTGATGACACCCATGCCCCCTTGGGCGGCGGCGAGAGGCGCATCTCCAGAGGCTGGCTGCAGGAAGGGACCTGCTTCAGTAGATGGCACCCTGTCCCTTGATTCGGCCCTTCACCCTCCGAGCGAGCGCAATTAGGGCATCCGCCACCGACACCTCCCCGTGCTCGGTACCGCCGAGGGACGGGCAGCCGCCGCCAGTCGGTCGCTGCCGCCTGGGTGGCTTTGCCATTTATTTCCCATTTTATTTATTTCGTATGAGCCACGCTCGCCNGCGGCGGCGTTAAGGGCCGGGGCGGCCGCACTTGTTGCGGGCTGCGGGGCGGCGGGGGATGCCCCGGCGGTGAGCGGGGAGAGGGGCGCCGGTGGGGCCGGCCGCCGCCGCCATGGGGCGGTACTCGGGGAAGACGTGCCGCCTCATCTTCATGCTGGTGCTCACCGTCGGCTTCTTCGTGGCCGAGCTGGTGTCGGGCTACCTGGGCAACTCCATCGCGCTGGTGTCCGACTCCTTCAACATGCTCTCGGACCTCATCTCCCTCTGCGTGGGCCTCTCCACGGGGCGCATCGCCCGCCGCAGCCGCCGCGGCCCCCGCGCCACCTACGGCTACAGCCGCGCCGAGGCGGTGGGGGCCCTCAGCAACGCTGTCTTCCTCACCGCCCTCTGCTTCACCATCTTCATGGAGGCCATCCTCCGCATCGCCCGGCCCGAGCCCATCGACGACGCCCAGCTGGTGCTCATCGTCGGCACCCTCGGCTTGGCCGTCAACCTGGTGGGGCTCCTCGTCTTCCAAGACTGGGGCGCCTGCTGCCGCCGCCACCGGCCGCCCGCCCCGCCGCCCGCGGCCGCTACGCTGACCGCCGTGCCCGGCAGTGCCCCGACGGGGCAGGTGGATGAAGCAGGTGCCTTTCGGCTGCATCCTCGCCTCGCTGTCCAGCCTTCCCCGCGTGTCCCACACCTCTCCCCGCCCCTCGCACCCTTCCTCATCCCTCCCCGTCCCCTCTCCTCCCTCCTGTTCGCCCCTGGGACCCGCCGAGCTGCCAGCCCCATCCTCTGGGCCCTTTTGGAGCCCCAAACCCACCCGTGGACCCCGGGCGATTTCACTAAGCTCGACTGGACACCCACCGCCTCTCTCACCTTGTACTTTACACCGGGCTGCTGAGCGTCCCCTTGGGATGGGGGAGGGAGGCGTTGCTCGGGGAGCTGCGTGGAAAATGTTTTGGCTTGCCTTTCCCTTTTTTTTTTTTCTTTAATTTGCTTTAATTTCTTTTCATCGTCTTTGAAATAAGTTGGTTTTGAGAAGGATGATGTTTTTTCTGTTTGTAGAACTTATACACAACACAGCGTTTCTTCTTTGAATGCAGGTGATTCACCAAATGACCAAAAAAGCCCTGAAGAGGGGCCTGAGAAGAAAAAAGAGAAGAAGTCTGAAGCCTTGAACATCAGAGGTATAGCATGGGACTATACTGCTAATACTGTATTAACTTTAAATGCTTTCTAGTTTCCATTTCAGATTTTTGTTTGTTTGTTTTTCTCAAATATCAGCAAGAAATGGAGCAAAACCCCAGGACTTCTATGTATATGGACCCAGTTATCTTTAGCAGAAAGCTTTTGTTTGTGTGAAATAGCATAGATAATAACAAAATAGCATGATGCTGATTTGGCTCCGAGTGCCTTTAGATTTTGATTTTAATTCTTTGGAAGAGTGCAGCTAAACTTTTTGGAAAGGAGACAAAAAGCCTCTTGCACTAAGCTCAAGTCACCAGAGGGCTTTATAGGAAGGTAAATCAGGTGTCTATGAGGAGCTTCTTTGAGTGTCACTGCTGTAGTAGTTAAGCAGTTTTCAACTTTAAAAAGCTTTTGGGCAGAAAGCAGAAATTCTTTAAATCCCAAGGTTAACCATGGTTTGTAGTCAGCATGAGAAAAAAGGTGCTGAAACTGGTGCATCAGCACGGTGTTTTACCAGGTCCTTGAACTGTGAACTCTGCCCCTGAGAGAGTCTGTGACAGTGTCAGCCCTTCCTACGTTGTAATTTGGCAGGGCACTGGTTGTCTGCAAGGTGAAGTGGTATAGGAATAAATTAGCCAAGTGTCTCTCCCCCTCTCTGTTAGGTGTAAATGCATACATATTTGCATACCTATTCTGAGCAGAGCCAAGAGCAGAGATCTTTCAATATATTAAACATTGAGTTTGTCTTTCAAGGAAAGTGTTGTCAGAAAGCTGAAACAGGATGGTAGTTTCAGGCTTCTTATGGTCCCTATCAGCATTTGATATTCCTGCAAAGTTGTGTAAGTTGGCCTCACATGAATTCATTCAGCTTAAAGAGATCGAGATGGCAGTCAGGTATCTGTTTTGTTTTGGGTTTTGGTGTTTTTTTGTGGTTTTATTTTTTTTTTTTTTTTTTTGTGTGTGTGTGTCTACCTGCCTTTCAAAAGCATTTTCAGACTTCCACAAATGTATCTGTAAGGGAAGACACTTTGGAAATGAAACCATGTGCTAGAGCCACAACACTTTCCTGAATGTCTAGAAGCTGGTGTCACTGGATATTATGGCATTATAGTGGTAAGATTATTGGAGCAGGAAAAACAAACTGTCACTTTCAGGGATGGAGGCGAGAAGGATAAGAAACTGATGAGTATATTTTAGGGAAGGCATTACTTGCCTGAATGACAGTGCTTAGGCATAATGATGCTGGAAACTTTCAAAAATGTCTGAAAGTTAAGGAGTTTCATATCCGTTATTTTAAGATACCTGTGTCTTTAATTTTTAAAAACAGATTTTTCTCTGAGTGCTACTTTAACTTTAGTCTGTCGTCTTGGCAAAATCAATTTTTATTGTCCTTACAAATATTCCTTCCCTCTTTAGCCAGTGTTACAGATACATGTCTTTAAAATTCTGATTCAAAATCTATGTTTTTTTCTTTGCTTCTGTAAGTTAGTTATATGAAGTAAGCTATAGTGATTACTTCATAATCACATGGCAAAAAATTCTGTACATAGTAGAATTAGAGCCTCCTCCAAAACATGGCTAGACAAAATAGACAGGTTCCTTGATTTTTAAAAGTGGTAGGAAGGAATCCAGTCATTCTGCCTGACTGGGTTAATTACTGTAGTGTAAAATTATCCCTTTTACTTCTTGAGCAGATGCAGAGTAGTTCACACTTTTCAACACAAGCTGTTGGAAACTATGCATTACGTATGGTCTTACCATACTGACTTTATTTACTAAAAATTTCTTTTTGGTTCTATTTTATAATGATGGCTTTAGTGGATCTATACGGAAACGGGCTAATTTCTGTCTAGGCCCTCATGTGATGCGTAACAAAGATGTACACGTTAGCAATACTAATAACGTAAAATAAGCATTTTCCAAATTCCATATTCTCAATTCATAATTTATCACAATTCTGACATGCTTACTTTTTTTTTTTTTTTTAAATTCCAAAGAAGACTTTCTGAGACATTTTCCTCCTCTTTTTAAGAGGAAAATGCTGTATAGTCCTTTTAAGAGGACTGTGCTCTCTAGTTGGTTGCTTTGGCAATTGCATCCTGCCTGTCCAGCTTGTTCATGCAATAGCTGATAGCCCATGCTGAATCGGGATTATTTGTAAATGAAAAGGAAACACTGCAACACTGTTAGGAGCAGTAAAGCCCTGTGGGAGTCTGCCAAATGGGGCAGAACAGGCCTGACTCCAGCAGAAAGAGCTGCACTCCCTGGAAGTTTGTACTTTCTTATCTGCCCCAAGTGATTCGGAGGAACTCCGGTGGTTATTACCTTCATTTCTCACACTGAAGATCAATGTTCATGCAAAGATCTGGCAAGAAACAGCAGGACAGGCACGTCTTTAGGTCTAAGCCAATGTCCAGCATCACCAGAGAGTCAAAAGTCTTCACTGTGTTGTTAATGAGTCTCAGAGCATTTTACAGCTTCTCCAGCCCAGAGGGGGTGATTAAATGGGAGTGGAGCTCCTGAAAGCGGTTCTCATAGGGATGTTCAAAGGAGATGGTCCATTTTGTTCTCTCACACGATCTGAATAAAAAGTATTGGCAAAGAAATTAACTTCATATATTCAGAGGTGTTATAAATTAGGCATGGGTTGGAATGAAATCTGAGTCTGAATGGTAAAGACTGAGAAAACTGGAGCTCATTTGGGCGGTGGCGGGAAGATTATGTAAAGTAGTCAAAAAAAAAAAAGTAATTAGAAAGGAGTTTTTAGATTATTGTAGCTTCATGGCAAGAAGACTGCTTTGGTAGTTGAAAGGGCAGCTAAAAGTCCGTTATTACAAGAGCCTGTTTGGTGTCTTTACGTTTTGTGCAAAAACATGTCTATAGATGTAAAAAGTGGTACTCAGCATTCCTCTCAATTTAGAGTAGTCCAGGCGTATATTAAACCATGGCATCCATGTAACTAATTCTGATTTTTCTGGGGAATCTGAGGGCTAGTAGTGTTGGTGGAGCAAGGTTTAATATGACTAGTAATCAAGCTCGATCCAAAAATTTGGAATTTGACAGCATTCGGAGCCATAGGAATGGGCTTATGTTTCACTTAGGTAATTTTTCAGATTTCAACAGTGTCACAGAAGCTGATGGAGGAGAGTAACTGTTACTGGGGGTGGTCTGTGGCTTTCAGCTTCCAGGGTAGAACAGATAGATTTAGTCATCAATTTTTAATTGAGGATTGAGCTATAATGTGCCAGTATCTCTTAATAATCTGCAGGCATTTAAGCAAACACGTTTTATGTTGCCATGGCATTGCAGTTGGACCGCAGTTGCTAGCGTACCCTACATGTTTAATAATGCATCCCGCTTAAGCAACTGTAGTTCAGAGTCAGTATTTCCCTTGCTGTTTTGTTCTGAAAGCTGTTATTGAAAACTTTGGTTATGATGTTAGTGCTTGCAATATCACATTTGTCATGACGAGTAGAACAGACTTGAAAAATGCAGCTGTACTGTCCTCCCTTCCCCCCCCCCCCAAAAAAAAACCAAAACACCCACCCCAAAACCCAAACCCTCAAACACAAAACAATCCCTGAAAATCCCAATCAACCCACTAATGGAAATTGTGCCATTTGTTTCAGGTGTTCTTTTGCATGTTATGGGAGATGCACTTGGATCTGTGGTCGTAGTAGTTGCTGCTACAATCTTCCATGTACTTCCTCTGGGGGATGCTCCATGCAATTGGCAGTGCTACATCGATCCAAGCCTGACAATAATTATGGTGTTCATCATCTTGTCTTCTGCATTCCCGCTTATCAAGGAGACCTCAATTATTTTGTTGCAGATGGTTCCCAAAGGTGTTAATATGCAACAACTGAGTAAGTCAGATTTGTTGTTGAAATGCTATTAATTTTAATGATATATTTCAATGCATATGTTATTTCTGAAATGACATGTTTGGATTATTTACTGGTAATAGCTCTAAATTCTCAAGAACCGTGAGAAATAGTCACATGCCTGTGTCCTAGCAACATGACTCAAATCTCTCTGGATTAGTTAAAGCATGCATTTTGAGAATGTGGTACTCCAACAATACATCAAAGATACCAGGTCTTGAGCTGTTAATGCTTTGTGTGGGGTGTTTGTGAAAGAAACGACACTGAATTACAATATTTCTGAAACCTGCAGCAGCTTCTTCCAAAAGGCTTCCGAAAGAGCTTAGGAATTTCTATTAAGGTTGGTTACTTTTGTAGCTCTCTGGCGTTGTCCACACTGGTTAATTGTGGGCTAGCACGGGTTACTTCTGGAATTCCACCATGCTCAGGGCTAAAGAAACTAGAAGATGCGGGGTCTTGGCCAAGGAAGTGGTATCTAACGTTGCTTCTATGAATAGACGGTAAACGGCCATTTGGGAGCCTGAGGGATGAGGTGAATCCAAACGAAGGGTGACCTGCTCATGTGGTCATCTGGAAGCTGAACTGAAGGCAGCTGGGAGTAGGCATATTTATTAAGTGCAGCTCTTTTAAAAAGATAGTTTGGAGACCGCTGCTTTCGCATAGGGCCCTTAATGCGGAAGCTAGTAATTAGCCAGTACGCCAAAGCCTCTAATATCTTTCTCTTATGTCTTCCAGCGGACAGACTAGCTCGTATCCCAGGGGTTTACAGCCTTCACGAGGTGCATGTTTGGGAGCTTGCAGGTGGGAAGAATATTGCTACTCTTCATATCAAGTGCCAAACCCATACTGATTACCAAGATGCTGCTTATAAAATACGGAAGGTTTTCCACGAAGCAGGGATCCATTCTGTGACCATCCAGCCCGAGTACGTTGACCACAAGAGCTCCCAGCTACTGTGCAGCTCACCCTGCATCTCAAAAGCTTGTGACTCTCAGCTGTGCTGCAGTCAGCGGGAGCACCCTCTGGCTAAAACTAATGGCTACACTGAGAAAAATGATAGTTGCCTTCCTGTACTGCATAAAGACAATGGTTCGAGTAAAAACGATATTGAAATCCCTATCGAGTACCCACTGGCAGAGGATAGCATTAAAAACGTGAAAAATTGTGGCGTGTCTGATGACAAATCACAGCTGAGCAGTACACGACTTTAGGTGATTCCCTCTGCTCTGCATGATGTTTTCACAGAACAAACATATGCTGGCTGGGAAGGGGGGCATCAGTGGTTGTAGCTGAAGCTGGTGCGGCAAAAAGATTTCTCTGCTTTAGCTGTAAACCAAAATACACCTGAAAAAACCTTGCATCTGAAATAAGGATTGATATTTCCATGAAGGGTGTTGTGTTCATCTCAGATTTTTCTGATACAGCCTAAGCCAGTTCCTTACCATACCGTGTGTGAGTTTCTGTTGTTAGAGTGGGTGAGGTGTGTTGGTGTCTGCACTGATGCTTGCAGTTAATGGCCAGTGGCACTGGGAATGAAACTCTGGCCTTTTCTGCTAGAAGTGAGCTGTTTCCTGAAAGCCCTGTGGCCAGTTAACAATTCTACTGGGCTGAAGTACTGTATATTTATAAAGGACTTCAGTAGAGGTGCTTTACTGATCCTTAAAACCCATTTTTGCATAGACAGTTAATTTTTAACAGTGATGCTTGTGCTTCTGGCCAGTGGAGTTTGTGAACGAAATTAAGAGTGTCTAAGGAGGAAGGGAAGCACTCAGGAATTTTGACTTGCATTGTTTTCTTGATTGACTCCTGTATTTAGGGACAGAGCAGAAGCTGTGCTTGCTTCTCTACTAGTAATACTGGAGTCCTAGCCTAATCACAAGTAAGTATAGTAACAAATAGATTTCTTGTCATGAAAGCAAAGAAATACATACTAACATTGTCTGTACTGAACCTAGCAAATGGAAATGCAGGCAGTCATCCAATTAACTTTTGTCTTGTTCACCGTTGTGATTTTACGACTCATTCTCTTTTATTTTTATTTTTTTTTCATCCTGACAATGGAAGTTATAATAGCCACGTTCTTAATTTATCACTGTGTGGGATGATTGCAGTATCTTTAACACCGAGTGTCTGTCATTGTTCATGCTGAATAAATAAGCTAATATGTTTATTATGAACAGTTAAAATTCTGCAGTTTTATTATTAAGACACAATTTAGTATTTTATTAATTAATTTAAGTCCCCTTGAAATTTTATATGCAGTGTTATCACATAGAGGAAGCTTTAAAAAACCAAAACCCAGGCAATTTTTTCCTTGTTTAGTCTTGATTATTTCTTGCTGATTTATTTCAAAGATCTAAGCCCTCCCCTCCCCTCCGCCCTGTCCCTCCTCCCCATGCCCAGTGGTGTAATTCAAAGTGTATTTAGTGAAGCAGTTCCTTTATCTCTTTGCTGCTTGTTCTTTTTGAAGGCACGTAAGGGCGCTCTAAGGAAACCAAGATGATGTGCCCTGTCACCAGTGCTGGATTTAGGCCAGGTCTGTTCTCCAGGTTTTTGGGAGAGGAAACCCGCTGTCTAATCCGCACTGAGTGTAGTGCTTAGCCTCACTGGTTATACAGACCAGATCCAGAAGCTTTCAAATACATTTTGCTGTCAAAAGCAGCCTTTTGGTGGTCTGTGTGGCCTGGGCAGGCTATTTCATTCATTATGTACGGGGACACCTCTATAAAATAGTGGTGTCTTTACCTCAGTGACATTTTAAGAGAAAGGGAAAATTGATTTCCTGCCTGGGCTGGGAAAATACCGGGACCTCCTTGTACGGCTGGCTTGAAAGCAGCCAACTCCTTATTAATAAGGATGATTACGTTAAGTCAATGAATATTAAAACACACAGCAGGCTGTTTTGCTGGTTGGAAAATGGTATTTACTGAAGCAGTGACTGCAGTCTAAATAGCGCATTCCTAGATTTGTAGTTATCCCCTTTGAACAGATTCTTGGGTGAATTAATATATTTTATAGCCTTCCATTGTAGGTTCGTATTATATAAATAAACTATGTGTTAGTATAATTGAAAGCTTGATCCTCCAGACTGTTTGATTCTGTTGGCAGAAGCAGAGGTGAAAGCAGCAGGATCTTGCTTGGCAGTTATTGCACGAAATAATGTAAATCAGGAAACATTTTAAGAATTGCTCTGTCTTTTGAAAGCATGTAGCATAAAGTAAGACAGTCCTTTCTTCTGTTCTTTTTGTCCTTATTTTCTTCTATGATGATGTTTTACATGTAAATAGCAAAATATATTTATACACTTTCTGAGAACTGGAATAGAAAGCTCCCAAAATAACAACAAAGTCTATGGGAGAACTTGCTTACCAGATATCCTCTAAAAGAAGCACCCTTTCATAATTATGCATTTGTGTCTTACATCAGGTAATCTTTTTATATCTACATTTTATTAAATGGTTGAAAGATGGAATGGCAGTATTGTTTGCTCTGTAAGTAGAGAAAACTAGTATGTGTAACGTTGGGGCATTTGACAAAATGGACCATCTTTTCCTTTATCCTTCAGTGTTTGTTAAAACTGTGTTTATCTATTTTTTTTAAAGTTTTTAAAAGTGTTGTAACCTGAAAATACAATGAAGTAGCATTCTTAAACTGTCTGGTTGAATGTACTGCAATTGTTGCCTGTGGATAAATAGGAAAATACCAGGGATTATAGAAATCTTCAGGTCCAGAAAACAAGTAGATTTAAAATTTGCTTTATTACTTAGGTGAGCAAAACCAACAGAGCTGTATTATTGATGAGGTGAACCCGCATTTTCTGTGAAGGGACTTTTCAGGGTACCCAGCTAAGGTTTCTGACCTGATATCCTTGCCTTCCTTTGAGTCCTGCAACACCATATTTTTCTCCTCTGTTTTAAGTGTGCCACAACTAGGTTCTACTGGGTGTCCCCTCTTTACTTCTGTAGAAGACTTCATTCCAATCAGTGTCAATTTTGTATTGGCTTATCCCCCTTCAGTTCTTGGCATCTCTCTTCTAATTCTCTTGAAGTATGCTCACCTTGTTTTGAAATACAGTATGTTTCAGTATTTGCCCTTATCTATGGGCACTTGTTCTAAAGTCAGTTTTGTAGTGTATTGCACTGTCATTAAAAATCTCTTCTCTGGTCTCTTTAGCTTAATTGTATTTTTTTCTCCTCCGATTCAGTAATGTGAATTTTCTGATGAGTGCAGATTGATTGTGCTACCCTGTCCTTTTCAATTGCTCCCTTCTGATTGCACCATTATGGCATTCAGTTTCTTTTGCACTGGTTGCCCCCATCTGTCTGTCACTGTCTGTAGCAAAGGAAATCTGCTTAAAAGACAGGTGATTTTCAACCAGTTGTCCAGCTTATGTGGCCCTCTGGTCCATAACCAGTCATATATGTCACCCAGTTGTATGACAACGAAACATTTGCTAGCCTTGGCAGGCGGTTTTGGAGCAAGAGTGAAATCTGGAATAAATTAACCTGGCATTGAATACGAAAGCAATTTACTGGCCTTTATCAGTCACGGGCCTTTCTTTAAAGCAAATTCATTTTTTTGTCACCTTTTCACGTATTGTCTTTTAACCAAACATGTCAATTTGATAGTTAATTTTCCCTTTTGTAGCTTTCTAAATGCAGATCTTGCCTTCGGTCTTCTATGTAAAGGAAAATAACTGATGCTATTTTTAGGAGTGGTGCCCTTATTTTACCAAGTTTTCAGTTGACTTCCTTTTCCCTGAGTTCTTTGAGACAGTTGTTTTGACTTGTTGTGCAACCATGGTTTTTTTCCTCGTAATGTTTTTCTTACTCCTTGTCTCGTCAATAAAAGTACTATGGTTTTGCTAGCCTTCTTCTGGTCATGGTGATGTACCTGTAATACAGTTTAGAAATACCTCTTTTATGCACTGGTTTAATTTTTGCACTCCACTTTATTGAAATTCACCTGCTTTCTGGTTTTGCTATGTGATACACTTTACCATTGCAAACCACTTTTTGACCTTGTTTAGTTTTTCCTTTTCTTTCCCCCTCCCCTACCCAATTATGACACTTACCATCCTGAATGCTGCCTTTTATTCTGAACTTTGAAGGGAATATGCCAGCATCTGTATTTTTCCAAAGTGAAGTTTATCACCCGAAGTCTATGCATGGCTTGATGTGAGCTACTCCAAGGACTATTTAATGTCCTGTGATCTGTGTCAAAGTGTTGTCTAAGTAGTCATCCTGAGATACAAATATATATATTTATATATATTTAAATTCTTTATAAACACTCCACATGAACCAACTCTTTAAAGAAAGTTGGTTTCTAAGCCTGAGAAGGTGTAATGAAATCACTAGGGTTCATTAGTCATTCAATAACACCTGAGGGGAAAGTTTGGATCACTAATTGGAAAGCAGATAAGAGGGACATTTCTGAAAAGATAGTCCAAACACTGAAGATTTCTATAGGTTCTACTACTTACTCTTCTGTACAGTGGAAGCACTTTCTATAAGAAATACTTTATTCGAACAGTGATACCTTGGTATGAGGATGTCACTGTATAAAGTTGTTACATTTCTGGAGTTGTGTTGCTTAAAAGTTTCCTTCAGTTTTTCTGTTCATTATGTGGTTTAAATAATGTGCAAAATGTAATTTCCATGATTACTGAATCAATGAATGGAAAATCTCACTGTGGTTTTAATAACTATTAGTGAAAAATGACTTAAAGTTTTCTGTACAGTTATGTATTTTTCAAAATAAAGTTTGAATGTCTTGTAAATAAAGTGTATTTTTAAATAAACGTGTTGTTCTGAGCTTGATTTATGCTGGCAATAGGGAACTTGTGCCAATTTGGATAATTTTAAGACCTTTCTATGACTGAAGTTTTCTCTTCAAGTGTGAGCTTGTTAATGTTGGGATTAAAACTGCACACTCCAAATCTTTTTCTTCTTGTCCTAAAGTGATGGCTTTCAACTTTTATTAATCCAAGCATGACCTCTTTGAAAAGGAATCCCAGGATCACTTGGGCAGTATTGCTCTGATGGTTTGCGTGTACCGCCAGCAATAGTGGTGTCAGCTCTCCAGAGAATTCACTCCAGATCAGACCCATAGGTTTGTGTCTGAACTTGTCTCTGCGAAAGTGTGGTCAAAGTTTAACCCCATTAAAGCGGGGTCCCTTGCTCTGATTTTCTTCTTTTAATGGGGTAGCTAACATGCTTGTTGTTAGATGCAAGAGGCACCTATCTTGATGAATAGAGATAGCGGGCATTTGAATGACAGTGAATCATTATCGACTACTCTATTAGTAAATTAAATATATCTGGGTATATTTAAGGGCACAGAGACCAAATGGCGTAGAAAAGCTTGCATCTCTGCTAGTAAAACACCATCCACTTCAAAAGAGGGTGGCTCCATGCTGATGGCTAACTGGGATTAGGTCTCTGGACTCTGAATTGACTCTGGACTGTGCCCGGGAATGGCTTGGGGGACCAGTTATTGCCACAGGTCACAAAATACTTGAACAGCTTACTGATACAGATGATCATGGTTTATCCCAAGGCACTGTTTAATTTGCTAATGTTGATGAGGCCCTTGGTCCCTGCTCCTCTGGGCTGTTTTGCAAGGTAGCGGTACCCGCAGACAGGGCAGAAGATGAAGCTGGTGGTGGGTTCTTGGGATCTGGGGTGGAAAGATTTCCTCTCTTTCCACACTTAATGCCGTGCTGTATCAGTGTGCAGGGTGAGCTGGGAGGGGAAGGGCTGCCTGGATCAGCAGTGCAGTTAGCAGATAACGCTATCATCGTGGCTGCTTGCATGGCTCTAGAAACAAAAGGCACGCAGCAAGTGGCACGTTCGATATGGCGTTGCACTTTGCTTTACCTTCTTCCAGTCCTGGTACACTTATTTATCTTTTTTTTTTTTTTTCCAGCATTCACACAGGTTTAATAAAGTTCTGTGTCTTTTTAATCACATATCGCTGACCACCCTGTTGTGAGGAGATGGAAACACATCTATGTCAAGAGGCTTTGGGGTATGTATGGGAAAATGAACCCCTAAAGATATTACGGTAAAGTCATCGAAATGGCACAGTAGGTCCACAGCCTAGTGTAAAGCAAGTTTGGTAAGTAAGGAATTGCATAATTCATGAGATAGAAAAGAGACAATTTTTCAATATACGCTTTAAAAATTGGTTTTGTAAAAAGTGTCTGATGTGGATGAGCCGATCCCCCAAGTTTTAAAACAGAAGTACAACAGGCAGTGGGAAATCAGCACAACGAGTGCCATGACATCTTGCAGAACAGCACTTGTTTTAGTTAGATATTTCTCTTTAAAATTGCCTTATGAAGTGGAGACGGTAGATTTTTTGCATAACCCGGGTTCCTTTGCTTCCCTAAATTGTTCACAAGAAGTGTTTCCTTATGGCAGCCTGGCTTAAGAGCCCAGTAGCATGCAGGGTCTACCCTGCGATAAAACACCCGCCAGCAGCACAGTACCTGCAGCTCTTCTGCTGGCTACCGCATGCTTCAAACATTTGCACCCAAATCATTTTGGGGATGTTGCCATCAGGGGAATCACAGTTCTACTTGTGAACATCTTTGGTGCTGTGTAATTTTTAAGAGTGTAAGTGAGTGTTTGGTCAGCCCTAAATCGTCTGGGTGTAGCTTGGTAAGTCACAGCAGAGGGAGATAATCAGGGCCCCCAAAATAATCATGAACCTTTGCATGGTGCCAAGAGGAGCTGCTCTCCAGCCCTTGGTGAGGAGCAAGAAGATCCTGCTTCTCCCCCAGCTGGCAGTGGTGGAGCAGACCTGTCCCTGTGCCGCGGCAAAGGGACTTTCTGCATCCCCTGGGGTGAACTTGAGCTGCTGCCAGGGAAAGACTTGCTGAGGCTTTCGGAGAGGGAAGAGTGGAAACCTGCACAGCTCCCTCGGTGGCCCCTGAAATACAGTTGTCCGAAGAGCAGCTGTGTGTTCAAGCACAGTTTCTGAGGCCATCCAGAAGTGGGCAGTGGTGTATACGTCATCTTTCTGCTTCCTGCTTCTGGATGCTTTTTATGTGAAGAAAAAGGACTTACTTGGAAATGTGCCGAGGCTTTTTTACCATTTCCCTTAATTCCCATTGTCTCCAGATGGCAGCTTTTTCATTTGTTTGCAGTATGTAATTTGCCTCTGCTCTTTAGTATCTGAAATACGAAATCTGATCTTAACTGACCAGCTCCTTAGGTTCACAGTCACAGTGAGTCTTGTCCACCCCTGAAAGCAGTACTAGCCCTTCTTTTATGCTAATGTTCCAGTGCTGTATGTCTGCACTGAAAAGAAAGAAAAAACCAAAGGCAGAGATCCCAAGGTATAGTTCTCCTAAGGGCTGTGAAGTTCTGCAAACCAGAAAAAGGATTATGCTTCCTCCTGGTTGTAAGGCAGGGTCTGCTCCTCCAAGATGCAAACTGATCATTTTGGGTTAGTGGCTGGGCTGAGGTGAAGGCTACCCCCAAAGCCTGCCTTCAGCAGACCAAGCATCACTGTCCTTGCAGTTCTTTCAGCTGTGCCAGCCCAAGAAGGAAAGGATTTGGCTCCTGATGCAGGAACACAGGAGCAAATTATCTGCAGGTGGAAGTAAACACAAGTGTGTTGGCTAGAAGGAAGTTCTGGCTATTTTCATCAGATGAAAATGTGGCCCTTTGCTCTGCTCTTCTCCATGTAGCAGGGAACGGGGCTGCCGGCACAGCAAGGAGGGGTTGCACAGCGACTCAGCGGTCACCTTAAGGGGATGAAAATTTATTTTCATTGACTACAATGGTGATCTCCAGGGTCCATGGAGAAGTAAGGCAATGTCCCCCCTTCCTCCCCCATTGACAGTGGTGCTTGTTCCTGTACACAAATATCTATTACTTCTGGCAAAAATCAAAGGCTTCTGCTAATTATGTTATATTTGCAACCCCCATCTAACACTGATGTTATGTTTCTTTCCCTCTGAAAGACAAATACCGTCTCTCTTAAGCACTCTGTGTCCTGGCCAGAGAATAATCATGTGAGGCAGCGGCAACAGGAGGCCGAGGGGAACAAAGAGGAGCTGGGCTCACAGAGCTCTTTCAAAGTAGTCATTCACTTGGCCAAGGAGCTCGGCAGCTTGCCTGTGCCTTCTTTGAATCCAGCATCTCTCGTACAGCCCCATGCCCACCACTGTGTGGGTCAGGGTAACCTTCTTTGTATGGGACACACACACACACACACACACACACACACACACAAAGCAAAGAACAGCCTGGGCAAATGTGGCCTCAAGACAAGGAGCTGTAAGGGAGAGAGGGATGGAGAACGTCTCTCCCGTAAGATGGAGGTTGTTTCCACAGCACGTGCCAGCAGCAGCTCTGCTGCCTGAAGGGCAGTCAGCAGAGAGCATCTGATGAAACGGAGAAATGTCTTGTATTTAACACGCACACAGGTGCACATACATGTACATGCATGCATTTATTTTTGCCTGCACACACATGTGCATACGCACACACGCACAAAGATATACTGACATGTATGTGAGTATTTGGTACTGACTATATACGACCACATTTATTATCATTCAGCAAATGAGAATTTTTGCTTTAGTCACAGTGCCATACAAATACTGCTTGCTGGGTATCCCCGATATCTTCAATCTGGTATATCCTATATCCTTCCTGCTCATAACTTTGAAATTGGACCAATTCGGTATGTCAGGATTGCATAGTTGCCCTTTAAATAGTTGTGCCTCTGCCTGGCAGAAACCGCCAGGGTCTAGCAGCAGGGCTTTGTGTGTATTTAGTATATATTCTGTACCATTAATGAGCACTGCCGTGTGGATCCCAGCTGCATGAGGCGACTTTCTGCTAGGTACTGGAATTGTGCAAAGGGCAGAGGCATAATAAGTGGACTTCCCTTGTTGTGAGGTTCAAGCTGATTTTCCCTGCTGTGGTTGGTATGGGCAGAGAGGAGCACAAAAGTGGTCTTTAAAAATAGGCTGGACACGCATAGGGAGAAAAGAAGAGGGCATGGATGGCCAAATACAGCCAGTCCCCTGGGGGAAGTCCTCCTGCTGCTTTTGTTCAGTGGGTAACTGCTACTGCAGCATGTTTTTCGGCTGGTGACAACAGCCATGATCCAACCAGCTCTTATCGCCCCTCCTCAAGCGTGCTGGAGCCTGCTCCACCCTGACTCTATCTGGGGGCTCCAAACTCCGGCCCCTCCGATCCCTTTGATGATTTTCCTTCCCCCTGCTCTCTCAGGTGCTTTCTCCCTTGTCAGCCAGCTCCTCCCTAATCTCCTTTCTTCCTTGCCCATCTGTCCAGGGCTGCCAATCTGTCCCTCGACAGCACGCAGCTGGCCACCTTGCGGTTGCGGTCTTTCTGCTCGGAGTCCTCTTTAGCTTAGTCCTGGAAAACATCAAAAGGGGACGTGTTTAGAGTGGCCATATATTATGTTTTGAGAAACCCAACACAATTTATTGTCGTTTAGACAATTATTCTCTCACCCAATGGCCCCTCCCCACCCAGGAAGTGGAATTGAGAAGAAAACAAGAAAACCTGGGGGGTGAAATATAGACATATTTAATAGAATAAGACTAGATAATTAACAGTAATAACACTAAAGACCCAATATTGATCCTGATACCAATATAAACTATACAAGGATTATGCTAGTATGTTCAGCCCATTCTACCAGTAGGAAGCCATGTGCTCCCAGCAGTGGACAATTAACGTTGGACACTGCGAGTGCTATGGCTTCAGGAGAAAGGGAAGGGCTCAGGGGTCCGACACCGAGGCACAAAGTTCTCTGGATTGCTGCCATCAAGGGAGAGACATCTTCTCAGCAAACTTTCTAATTTATATTGTATGTGATGTTCGTGGTATGAAATAATCCTGTTGGCCAGCTTGGGTCAAGCGCCCAGGTCTCGCTCCTTCTCATCCCTGCACCTGGCAAGCTTGAAAACACTGAGACCTTGAAACCCACACACCATACCTGTCTACAGAGTAAATATTTTCACAAATTCAGACACTAGAGTCTTCTAAAAGTACAGTTTTCCCAAGCATTAGAAAAGAAATTTGTCTTGTGTCACTCAAACCAGGACACCAGGTCTAGGGCTTGAAAAAGCATCTGGCTCAAAAACTAACTTGCTCTTTAGGGAACTGCTGCTCAATTTTATATCTAGACCTGAAGGTTGAAAATACACTGCTGGCCATTTTTCTCTTTTTAATTGAAAATTATCAAGTGATGTGTTAGAGGTTAGAAAGACACTAAGATGTGAAAACTCAGCTCAGTTACTGTGGCTAAGTAGAAGTGTTTTTTACTACTACTACCACCACCACCGTTAAAAGGAAAGGCCGTGGTGACTAGTTTCAGGCAATTTAGAGAAGGGGATCAGTACAAAGATAGACTGCAATATTGATACATAAGGAAATATCTGTGAATCCTCAAAGCTTTTGTGGGAAACTATGTAAATTCCGGGGTAGAGGATGAATTTGGCTAGAGTATTTTCCTCAGCCTCCTTCAGGGTCATGCAGTGACACCCAAGACAAAGCTCTCTCCAGCTGCTGAGTGGTCTCTGTTTGGCAAAGACCACAGATATCCTCAAGACCATCCTTGAGGTCTTGCCCACCTGCAGCACCGACAAACCACCTCTCTTTTAAACCTGGTTTTCGTCATCTTTGAGACCAGGCTGGCTAGACTGTGACCAAACGGGGCTGCTGCATGGCTGACCTGAGCTCAGCCCGTTGCTTTCTGCCTTTGCCACCTTGGTCTGCTGCCTCCCAACAGCAGAGCTCGGAAAAACCCAGAGCGTCCTTTGGATGCGTGATTTTTCTCAAGATATTAAATACATTTTAGAGAGCTTGGGGTGAATACAAAACAAAGAAAGACGCACGTGCGTGTGTCTCTGGTTCTCCATTTATTGTGTGAGGTGGGGAAGGAAAGAGGGTGTTTTGGGTTCAGTTACAATAGAGATTTATATGTGGTCTCTACTCAGCACTATGGGCCTTAGCATAAACCCCCTGACCCCTAGGGAACTGCTGCTGTCATGATAACAAGCAGACATTATGAGTTAATGCTTATAATAACATTTCATATGGTAAAAGATTTCCAGGGTTTACAACTTTGAACCTGTTATCCTATACCAGATTAATACAACTGTATTTACAGAAGTGATTACAAAGGCACTTCTCTTGAGCTGTGCAACTTTTCTTGTATGAATGATTAAACAATTCCGACTAATTTGACTGCCGTTACACTTTTTAAGAAAAGAAGTCTAACAGACCTTGAGCAAAGACTCCAGCCACTTAACCTTGTAATCTGATTAATTTAAAATGAAGTTCTGCTGATTTGAAAGACTGGTGATTCTACCTTCACTGAGTCCATGGGTACTGTGGGAGCTGTGGGACTGAACCCCATGAACCACCACTGTGACACTCATCACTGCAGCCTGTTTTGCCTGGCTTCTGTCCTCTCAGATTTTTTTTTTTTTTAATCTGCCCCCTCCCCTCTGAGCTTTCGATGATAAGATTATGTTAATAAGGCTGAATTTTGTTTGCCCAGCTGAGCATTGTAAAGAAACCCTCTGAAGTCTTGTTTGACTGTATACTAAAGAGTAAATGTTTAAAAACGTTAATCTGTATAGAAATGTCCCGAAGTTTATTGCTCTTAATATTACTAATCACTCATTTGTTAGGAGAGCACCTGAGAACAGGTGAAGGTCAGACCCTGGTTTGCCAGATGTACTAGAAACATAAAACGAGTGGCACTTCTGAGCCTGAAGAGTTTAAAATGTAGACCAAGTTTCTCAAAATTCCTGCTAAGACGGGGATTTTTTTGATGTGAGTTTTGCTTTTAGTGGGGTTTGGTGTGAGTTGCCAGTCTAAGCTACGGTGAAAGGGATGTCAGAAGCATGTGTAACTTTTGCTTCTTGGTTGCTTTCTCTTGACTTCAGATTTAGTATGTTGGGTCCAGTTACGAGTTAGTACATCAGGATTTGTGCAGGTAGTTATATTTTAATCAGTGAACTCATTGATTTCAGTTGTTCTGTAAATAGCTTAGGCTTATTAAAGAGACTAAGAAGTTAATGAGTCCATTCTTCAGCTGTGACAGGAGTGCTCAGGCTGGCTTCCAGTCCTGGTATCTATGTCAAGCTTCATGCTTCACACTTCACTTGTGGGTTCAAAAAGGAAGTTATTTGGTCCTTGATCCCAGGCCTGTGGCAGTCAAGGGATGATACCCTTCTGTAGATTTTGGGTTGTCAATATAATTCAATTCATGCTTTTCAAGAAATATTTCATGAGGTCCTTTTGGAAAGGCAAACACAAGCAGTCAGGAAACAACCTTGTTTTTATGGAAAGCATGCTGAATTGGAGTTGTCTGGTGGTACAGGCTCTATACTCTCAGGAATTTTATTGTCAGCCTGAACCGCTTCCCTTTTTCCTTATCTGCTTACCACACTGTGTAGCCAGAAATCTGTTTTGTGTGCTATACACAAAACAACTTAAGCATTTATTTTAAACAATGTGGGTTTCTTAACGAGCTAGTACTGAGCTACACAGGCTGCCTTTTGGAAGCACGCACCTCTTCTTTCATACTGCCCAGGGACCTTCTGGGTCTGATTCTGGGTTTTGGGTTGCACACTTAGGGCTGGGAATCCCAGTGCTGCTGCTGGAGGTTTCTAATGGGCCTTTGGCTCTCTAGTTGTATAATGGTTTTCCGTAGGACAGCAAAGAACATCAACAAGACATGCAATCATACCAGAGTTGGAGAGCTTCTTCAGAGGCAAGATGAAAGAAAAACCTTAAAATGAAGAGCACGGCAAGTCTCTGGTGACTTGTTTCTCAGCTTTTATGTCATTTGTTGAAGAAGAGCCTGCTGAAAGTGGCAGCTTAGTTCTTATGTGTCAAGTAATGCTAGGAGGGTGTTTTGTGAAGACTGCAGGGTTTCTAAATAATAAAAATCTTTTCTAGTCCTCTTTTCAGTACAGGAAGGACTGGTACAGGGAGTCCTGCTGCAGGGTGGCAAGGACTCATCTAGTGTGGGTTGACTTGACCGACACAAGGACAGGCTGCTCTCTGGAAAACTGAACTTCTTCACAACAAGAGAGATTTCAGACGATGGCAAGAAACAGCAGATTACTAGCATTTGACAGCTCCTATTGGACTTGATTTCCTGATCAGAAGCTGCTTAGTGGTGAGAGAAGCATAAACTTTATGCACTAATTCCCTGTCAGTCTTGCGTTGCGCTTAAAAGGCATGACCCCGATGACCTGCCCTATACTTGCTGTGCAGTTTCAGTCACACACTTGCACCTCAGAATGAAATAAGCTACCGATGTAAACTGAACCACACTTTAGTTTTTATTCAATGGAAAAAAATCAGAATGGGTTGTGATATCACTGTTAACTTAGTGATGTCTTTGGTTACACATGCATCTGTCTGGGCCTGATGCAAATAAACAGAAAATAACACGGCACATGGGATCTGATGTATTTGTCCTGCAGTTGATAAAATAGATTTCTCCTCATCCCCAGGCACTCAAGGTTTCCTTCTTACTCATCTTTTCAAGGTCTAATTGTTGAATGCCTGCCTTTTTCTAAGACTTTTCTTTTAACGTACTGTTAGTGTATGATTTCCTAGGGGTTTTATTTGTTTACATAGGAACAAACCAAAACAGCAGTGCCCCCAGGGATCTGGAGGCACATATGGGAACACAGCAGTGAGGGGACCTCTGATTCGAGCAGAGACCCTCTGTGTGTGCCTGCACTTCAGTAGGATGAAGCTTTTTTAATGGTGAGTTTCACATGCAGGCAATCAACGTGCCTGTTGGACATATACTCTTGCCAACAATATTTCTGTCCTTGTTTCTTATTGATTTTCTCTTTCTCTTCTTTCACATCACCACCAGGAGCTAGCCTTCATTCCTCTGTTTTTTCGAAATAGTGTCTTGTATGCTCTGCAGTTTCCCCATCCCATTCCCAGTTATCTCCTCTCACCTTCTCTCTTCTAAGTTCATCTAGTCATGGTCTTCTAATGAGATGTCAGTGAAATAGAGAAATTAAGTGGGAAGTCATGCTAAACGGTGGGAAGAGTGAGGGCTGAGTCAGCCTTCTTCACCTTTAGACTTGAGGATCAGCATAATCTCCAGAGCCACGATGTCAGAGTCTGTCTCTAGGTGATGTTCTGTTTGCCTTGACATAAACCAGAGACACAAGCCTGATAAATATTGTACTGAGTTACATCTTTCACTTGCTCTAGCTTCATACTGATGTTGCAAGTGAAATTAATCCTGGTTCATGCTGGAATGAATCAAGGGAGAATCTGTGCTGTGGTATCTTGAAGTCTCAGTAAGAAGTCTAATCTGAAACACAATAGATTTAAAATCCTAGTGAGTTTACTAGGTGCTGCATTGTGGTCAAAGTTAAAGTTTATGATGACTCATGTACCTCGGGTATAAACAGGGGTTGGTTCCTGAGTCACTAATAATTAGTAAAAATGATTCATAGAAGAAGCAGAAAGTTGTGGTCAAAGGTGAGATGAATTAGGCTGCCAGTGAGGCTCCTCTTTGCTACCGATCCATGTCTTCCTAAGCCTCGGGGCTTTCCTCTTTCAGAAGAAATAGCAATTCTCTGAAAAGCAGCTGTAAGAATGTTTTAGTGAGTGATTAGTAATTTAGTTTAGTGATTACTAATATTAAGACTCGGGGGGGGGGGGGGAGTCTACATCTTTTAATTACCAGTGTTTTGTGAACAAAAGCATCCTGCTGTCGTTTAAAACCAGCGTTTTCTCTCCTCGTTGCCAGTCCTAAATATACTCGTGTTTTTATAGCCTTACACATTAACCTCACACAAAGTAAGACTTGTAATGCCTCGCTGTTGATGACCAGGACTGTTTCTCCAGCGGCGCACAGGAGGAGCTGTGGCGTGGAGCGGGTTGTGAGGTTCCTGGGACCACGCTATCTGCATCAGGGGGCATCAGGAGCCTGCTCTGTGGGTTTTTGGATGTGGGAGGGACCTCTTGCTGGACTCCCGAGTCATCCTTTAGTGCAAGTCAGTATGTGAGGGAGAAGATACATTTGTTCAAAGCATGGGCAGGTTAATATGTGCTAAGACTTCCCCTCCCAAAATAGCAGGAGTTATGTGTGCTCAGTACAAACAATCCCAAGGTAATAAATCCAAATGTTTCAAGATGTTGTTGGATAAAAGCAGACAAAGCAGCACAAGGGAGGAGAAGTGCTGTGCTGGTTTACTGGAAGCTGATGGGCACATTTTCTCATAGTATTCCTCACCAAGTATTCCTAACACAAGGAAATTACAATGAATAAACTAGTGACCCTACACCCAGCCTTCTGCTGAAATATGCAGCAAGGCTTGAAGAAGTATATAAAGGAAGATCTTTGCACAGTACCGATCTTTCTTAACTTCCCTTTCCCCCGAAGTATGATTTAAAACCTATTCAGTGAAATTTCTCCTACAGAAAGAATATCCTTCAGGGAGTTCATTCACAGTATTATGAACAATACCACATATTATCTAGCAAGCAGAAGCATACAAGATTAGTTAATAAAATATTTAAAAAGTGACTGTAAGCGGGCAATACTGAAAACAGGTGATGTTAAAACATTTCTTATTGAGAGGAAAGCAATGCTGCAATTATCTCAGATGAACACAAAAAAATTCAGGTCTGAAAATCTTAAGAAATTGATGAGCCAAGATAATCTTTAACTCAAAGAGATAGCCTGAGGCAATACATTTTCTTTCTGCCTTAGGAGACAGGTTTTTTTTTCAGGTATGTGTCCATTTACCGCTGAACTCTGATGAGCTGTGGAGTTAAAAGCATTTTCAAGACATATCTCTGCATGACGTCATTATAGTTTGGGAGACATAAACAGCCCTAGGAAGGCAATTTTAAATTTGACTGCAGCAGACTAATGGTCCTTGTTGATAGATGTAGATATTTTCTTTACAGTCATTGTTTTCCTTATTCTAATTTCTGAGAAGACAACAAGTTTTTCTTCAGTCTCTACCTTGGAATGCTAACAGTCTTCCCAAGGTGAGTTGTTTCACAAAGGATTAGACGTGTCTGGTGGGACATGGTTTGTGATGAGGTAGGTGAGGTCAATGTGCAGGGAAGACTATATTTTAAGAAGAAGCTTTCAGAGGAAGATAGAGCTCTTCAACAGTAAAAGTGGTAAAATATTCCAAGTATAGGAGTAAGTATTAATAAGCAGGACAGAGTAGAAAAAAAAATTATTTCAAAGTCTGAGAACTATCTAAGGAAATAGGTGTAAGAAATATTAGTTAAAGGCTATTTCATTTCCTTTCGTCTGAAACCTTTCCTTCAAAACTTTTTGAAAATTGATGTTTTCGAACATTCATCTTCTTTTGGACTGTCTATCTCTGACCCAGGAGAAAACTTGGCTGTTTCTAAAGGCCCATCATAATTATGAGTTAAAAATAAATCAAACCACCACCCCAAACCCCGTCACTTTAATTGAATGTACTTTAAAAATATTTTCTTACAGTCTGTTGAAATTAATTTTTAACTATTTCTTCCTAAATGTGTGTGGCAGTCCTTGTTTTTCTCTGTTCTCTAAACTAGAAAATAGTAGATAGTTGTTATCACTGTTGCATGCTACCAACAGTTGGCACAAAGGTAGCAATTCCTGTGACGCAGGCATCCACATGCATTTTTGACACTTGAGGCATTTTAAATAAAAGTGAGAGATATGGTAGCTAAAAAGAAACTCATCTAGGGTGACTAACACAGTTTGAACCCGATAATTCTCATAACTCTAATAGGCAAGAATTTTCCATTACACTTTCTGCTCTCCAAGGGACATATCTGTTTTTCTTTGGAGATGGTTGAAGTATTGCTGGCCTGATGTAAGACATGGCCTCTTTTCCCTGCAAAGAGTGGGATGTCCTGGATACAAGTTACGTACATCTTCTGCTGGCAGGGCGAGCCAACACTGCTGAGTCTTCCATGGAGGCTGGGAGGCAAATAATTTTGATTCTCTTTCTGCAACCGCAGGAAACTTCCCTACATTAAATCTCTCTAGTATGATATCAGGGACAGTTTCAAGTGGAAGTGGTTTCCCTTGCAGGAAGCAGTCCTTACTTGAGTAGATAAATGCTGAGAAAGGATGGAGAATTACTTAACTGCAGCTAGGAGATATGGTGTAGGGATCTGCAGCTAGAAGTCAATGTTACAGAGGCTTTCTCAGTAAGAAATGTTATTGTTTGCTGAAGAACAGCAATAAAACAGAGGAAGAATGAGACGCTTTCTACCAAACAGCAAGACACCATGACAAAACCTCTGCCTGCGCAGCAGTTTTCAGATTCAGATGACGCAGATCCTGGGGACCATTTGTGCAATTTATCAGAGCAGTCTGGTGACAATGAGTTCGCTCCTCTGCTATCAGCCTTTCCTAGCAGCCATTTGGTTCACCTTGTTGTTTCAGTTCACATATGAGGTGGCTAACAACCCTTTAAGAATTTGCTCTTTGTATGTAAAGATGAATTGTATACCCTGAACTCTCTTGATCTCTGGGTGCTGTAAACGCTTGTATGTCCTTGGCGCACACGTTGCTTTTGCAAACAAGGCCCATTCAGTGCTCACCTTGAGCAGAGGCACCAACCTCTGGGCTATCTGCATTCACAGGCTCTTTTCGTCCTCCTAGGACAGAGGTCAACTGTGGGGCACCATCAGCATCCACTCAGCCCATTCCTGCCTCCCATTTGTATCACTCCCCAGTGCCCTGAATGAGATCAGCCTCCCACTGTATGGACAAACAAGAAGTCATTTGCTCAAGGGTCAGTCTCAGGCCTCAAAACGGGTCTGTTCATCTCATTTTTCAGCTGCTTTCCACCAAAGCGTCTGAGTGCAGTTCCTGAAAAATCAGTATCAATAGCAAAGTCGCTAGCAGGTTATTTTGAGCTTCTGGTGTTTCACACCTCTCAGAGAAAACCCATCCTTTGGGATGAGTTTTTATCTACCTTTGATTTCTTTTTTTGTATCATTTTCGTTGGTCTCATTTTTTAAAGGTCTATTTTTGTTGTGAGATGATTCATGCTTCTTTGCTAGCATTTTGGAGTGTTGCATGCTCGGGCATATCGTGAGTGTGATTCTTAGGGGATAAAAGCTGTTACCTTACGACAGGAAGAGAACAGATGGAGGGGAGGAGAAAGGCAGGGCTTCTGCCCCATGGATGAATGAGGAAACTGGTGCCCAGTGGGCTCGCGCTTTGCTAGAAACTGCAGCTGCACCAGCTGCACCGCTGGCAGCAGGGGCTCTCAGCTCCCTCCTCTACCTGGGACCTCTCAGGGTAGTCTGCGGGCAGGGAAGGGATGCACAGGGTGTATAACACTTGTTCAGAAGGACCATCGGTTCTTGTCACCAGCAAGGGTACATAGTCACAGGGGAGGGGGAAAGGATCCAGGATGTGCTTGCTTCAGTTTTTTCAGTTGCTTTTGTACTCCACCAGGAGCGCTAGAAACCTCCTTTCTCCCAAATGAAAGCTGAAGTCACCCATGATTGCCAACTGTATCCTGGGGTGCACCAAAAGAAGCGTGGCCAGCAGGTCGAGGGAGGGGATTCTGCCCTTCTACTCCACTCTCTTGAGATCCCACCTGGAGTCCTGCGCCCAGCTCTGTGGCCTTCAGCACAGGAAAGACATGGACCTGTTGGATCGAGTCCAGAGGAGGGTCACGAAGATGATCAGAGGGGTGGAGCACCTCTCCTGTGAAGACAGGCTGAGAAAGTTGGGGTTGTTCAGCCTGGAGAAAAGATGGCTCAGGGGAGACCTTATAGCAGCCTCCAGTATCTGAAAGGGGGCCTACAGGAAAGATGGGGACAGATTTTTTAGCAGGGCCTGTTGCGACAGGACAAGGGGTAATGACTTTAAAATAAAAAAGGGTAGATTCAGACTACATATGAGAAAGAATTTTTTTACGATGAGGGTGGTGAAACTCTGGAGCAGGTTGCCCAGAGACATGGTGGATCCCCCATCCCTAGAAACATTCAAGGTCAGGTTGGACGGTGCTCTGAGCAACCTGATCTAGTTGAAGATGTCCCTGCCCATGGCAGGGGGGTTGGACAGGATGAGCTTTAAAGGTCCCTTCCAACCCAAAACATTGTATGATTCCATCAGGTGGGTGGCTTAACAAACCCATGCAAGGACATGAGACTTGCTGTGATTTCATGCCCGCTGGTGGCACTATGTTTTGCACAAGTTCACAAGCCAGCCCAGCTCCATCAGCAGAGCTGTGTGGGGCAGGTGATGGGTGCATGCTCCAAGGGCACAGTGCTGCTGGTCCAGCTCTGGGCTTTCCTGGGGGTCTCCTGTCAATGGGAGCAGCAGCCAGTTTGAGAGCTCATGAGACTCAGGTGTGACACGTTGCGAATCAGTGTGACTTCGAGGTGGACGACATCCTTAAGTGTGGTTTAACCTCCAGAAAGCAGAAGCTCTATGTCATTGTGGGATGGACACTTAGGCAGTGAGACTAATTTTTGTGTTTTACACTTCTTGAAGGAGACTGAGAATTTTACAACATGAAGAGCTACTGCCTGTTTAGTGACTTTTCACTCCTCTCAATCTTAACTGAATCCCACTTTGTCAGAAAATGCCTTCCATTTATTTCAGCAGGCTTTAGGCATATATATTTATATCCCACCCTTTCTTCTTTTTTTATTTTCTCATTTAACTGTGCTTCGCTGCTGCACTGTATCAATCTTTTATTCTGGGGTTAATTTTAAGTGCAGATGTAAAATAGCTTGAAGAGCTGAGTCGAATAATTCACTCTCATAAATCTGGCAATAAACATGCATTGGGCAACTTGAGCTGTAGCTGAACCATTAACACACCACAGCAGCACAAAGGTACACGGGTGTTGTAATGGCATGGTTTGACCGACAGGGATTTGGGTCTTAGAAAGAGATTTGCCTTCCGTGCAGCTGGAGCCATATGGAAACGAGCCCTCTAGTGGCGACTTGAAAAATTAACGGGTGCTGCTGCTCGGCAATGAAGTGATGGAAATGAAATGAAGGAAAGAATGAAAAGATTGCCCAGTGTTGGAGAAAATAAAGGAAAACAAAAGAAGAGACGGTCACATTTTCTTAATTTTTACCATTGAAAAAAGATTTTAAGATGATTGTTATGGAAGTGATAACCATCACCAAAATGCTCATTCAGTGACTTTTGCAATACTCATCAGAGCACCTTCATTTAGATTTTTTTTTATTGAAATAATGAGATTGTTTTATGTATTATCATAAGTATCATCTTCTTGGGAGAGAAAAAGATTTGAATATTTATGAAGTACCTTCTGAGTGTTCAGGAAGAAAATCTGTTGTGATTTCTTCCTCAAGGAGAAGGCATAAATATTTTATTGAAATGACTTTTTAATTTTTCAGTCTTTTTCAAGAAATTTAGAGAGATTTTTTTGAAGAGATTCAAGCAATTTACAGCCGAGAAACAAAGTCAGGCTTTGTGCTCTAATGAGCATTGCAAGCACCACCTGCTTCTGGGCCAGAGACATCATGTGCACTTCATTACTCTCATTAATCATTGTTAGCACATCTTGTTAAGAGCAAAGCATAAAAGATCAAGCTTGCTGGCCCCTCTAATACAGATGTGTGTACTAGAGTCATTGTGTGTTCTGCTTAATGTGTGAAATGTCTAGACAATATCTGATGGAGGTCTGAGGTGCCAGTTGTCTTTAGCTGCCCTGAAGTAACTTGCAGTTAATGTTTTCTTGTTGCTGCTACTGTGATAAATCTTTGCAAAATAGCCCATGGCAGCCTCTGCAAGCAAGCTCTTCTCTGTGTGACCTGGTGGTGTATCATGCCACACTTTCCTGTAGGCTCAACACTGTAATCCTGTGTTGTGAGAAGTGCTTCCTTGTGTAAGTATAAATCTGACAACTTTTGGGTAAAGCTCCAGGTGGCCCTATGCCACCACTGGAATGTAGCTCCTGTTGCCAGCTCCTTGCTCAGCTCAGTGGTAGAAAGGCTGTCGTCCATAGATGGGAGTTATGCTACCGAAATCTGGTTCCTTCTGGGTATGTGCTGTATCTCCTTTCATCCTCTCCTGTGTCTAACTCCAGTGCTTCTCTCCCCAGGTCCTCCATCCCATGGCTGCTCTCTGCCTCCTGCTCACTGGGGTGCTCCCAGGAGAGAGTGGAGCCTGCTCCATCAGGCAAGCCATGAAAACCCACCTTGTTCCAGACTCAATGTAAGCCCCTTCAGCTGGGTGCCTGGCCAAGGGCAGACCTCTTGGAGTTGTTCTTCTCCAAGCCACGCAGCCACATCACTATCAGCTCTTTTCAAGGTAAGAGTTTCAAATGTTTTTATTTTCAAATGTGTCTGTTTTCAGACTCTTCTTGAGATGCGAGAAGAAAAGGGAGGACCCCAAAAGCAGGTGTTCATGCTCTAAGTAAAGCTGAGGCAATTTCATTCCCTTTTGCGTGGCTACACAGAAAGTCTCTGCTGATAAGCTGTGCCACTCATGAGTCATGCTTGGCCATGCTGATGCTCCATGAAGCTTCAGCAGAGGGGATCCATCCCTAGATCTGTATTGCAGCTTCCATACATAACCTACAAATATTTTTATTCTCCAGATATGCCCTTGTGCTCTGCCACTGAAGGGTCTTCTTTTTACCTTGTGAGGCTAAATTTGTCCAATTTGGAGGCTAACAGAGTAATGCTTTCTTTTATATTCCCAAAACATAAGCTCTAATTGAAGATTAGTGTGTGTTAGGGGCAGGAAGAGAGAAGAAAAATAGAGATGGGGAGAAGAAAGGCAGTGCCTTGACACCAGCCTGAGTGATAACTTGGTGTCACTGCAGAGTCTCATGTTCCCTGGAACTATAAAGCAATTTCAGAGAGTAAGTAATGTGGTTTTAAGTCACAGTGAAACTGCTTCTGCCCTTGTCAGACAATGGAGGATTCCACTGTTAGGCACTGCGTATTAAATGCTTCAGAATAGAGATGTCTGAAGCTTTGACAACAGTTGTAACTTTCCTTGATGTCACATGCTATGTTATTATCTTGCGGCATCTTAGTTTGGATTTAAGTCGTGACTGGACTACGGAGTTTGTCATGTTGGTGGTTTGCTTGACAAAAGTATGAGACCACTGAAATGTATGACATTAGCTCTTTCTGGGTATTATCACAGAATAAACGCCTGGATCACTTATTCACACCAGTCTTCCATTAGATCAAATTGTCTGTGGAAAACTACTTGTTTTGTAAAGAACTAGTGAAATATTTCATCAAGCTTTGACTTCAACACACCAGCAGGACTTATAAGTAAAGTTCCAGTGAGTGGTGCTGGTTGAGTTCGCTCCTGACTTGCCTTTGTAGAGAGGATGTTTTTTGAAAAAAGTTGGGGTGTCTTTTCTCCTAGTCTGCGGATTTTTCCCAAGTTGTAATGGAGACAAAGGGCTTGTCATCACTGTTTTGACTGTACATGATGGGAACTATTTTTCTAGGGATTGTGCTGAATTCAGCTGCTCATAGAAATCCCATAAAAGGATACTCCCCACCATGGAAACCAAAACAACATGAGTTCAAGTAGCAGTGAGCTTTACAGCTGGACAGGATCGCAGCTGATCTCTCCATCTCCGATCAGGGGCATCTTGCAGTGATTCTTCCAGGTAGAACGTGGCTTGCAGGTAGAGCATGTTGTTGGTTTTGCAGAGGTTCCTTTGTTATGTGTGGACACCTTATTGTTTGGTCCATATTTGGCTACATTTATTAATAAATATGCAAATTTAGCAGCAACCTTTTTATCTTCACCAGAAGAAGTGTATCCAGAGAAGGGTAATGAAGCTGATGAAGGGTCTAGAGCACAAATCTTATGAGGAGCAGCTGAGAGAACTGGGATTGTTTAGCCTGGAGAAAAGGAGGCTGAGGGGACACCTTATTACTCTCTACAACTACCTAAAAGCAGGTTGTAGCGAGGTGGTTATTAATCTCTTCTCCCAAGTAACAAGTGATAGTGCAAGAGGAAATGGCCTCAAATTGTGCAAGGGGAGGTTTAGATTGGATATCAGGAACAATTTCTTCACTGTAATGATCATCAAATATTGGAACAGGCTGCCCAGGGAGGTGGTGGAATCGCCATCCCTGGAGGTATTGAAAAGCTGAGTAGACATGGTGCTGCGGAACATGGTTTAGTGGTGGTTTTAGCAGTGTTAGGTTGATGGTTGCACTTGACGACCTACTTCCAACCTAGGTGATTCAGTGATTTGAAGGAACTGGATCAGGCTTATACAGAATTGAACCTATCCGTTGAAGCTGCCTGCGGGTAGTGCTGTTATTTTCCTTGGAAGTGAGCATCATTTGCAGAAATTAGTTCTGTATTTGGGACACAAATTCAAGGAAATTAAAGCCTAATGCCCTGTCTTAGGTTAAGGGAGTATCGGTGGTGTTTACAATGCATTGCCTGCTTAAGACTTGCAAAATTTTAATTCAATGCAAATTGTTTCTGCAAACTTCTGTAGTAGTAGTAATTGCCCTACTGTACTGTGCGACCCTAAGTAATCAACAGTAATATGCTAATTAATGTAATGACATGTTTGCACTAAGGGATAGGGATATGGGCTAATGATGCCCAATCTGTTCTTTCAACATTTGAGTTGTATATAGTGTACAGGAAGTGAAAGCAATTTATGCAATTATGTAGACCATCTAAGTGATCAGACCTGACAAGACTATGGGTTTTGGGGGAGTGTGGTTATATGCCTCGAATGTACTCTTAGGCAGGCAGTTGACTCCACCAACCCCAAGAATCCATAGACCACCACAAAATACATCCCTGCAGGGTTTTTCTGATGTTGAGAGGCTTGTTTTTGTGTGTGTTTTTTTTAAAAAAAAAAACAAGTTATAGTTTATACCCTTGCAGTGAACTAGGAATGCAGTGCAACCTTGTAATTGGCAATCAAAAAACTCTGCACCCTGCCTTCTAAAATCATGTCAACATCAAATGCTCCCAAGGGTATTATAAAGTGAACTTGATGTGGGGATTTTGAAACACTGGTAAAGTTTTGGCTTTAAGTACAAAAATCAGTTTAGTTCCCCATTAATTTCTTCTAGGAGTTCTGGCAAATATTTGTATTGAACACGAGTGTTCATTTGCAAGGTTGAAAAGCTGTAATGCATGTCTGAGCACAGGTGACAATCCAGTCTTTGAAGGGTTCACAGCACTCAAATGACTGGGGTATTGGAAGAACAAGACTTGAAAATAGCAGGCTCAAGACAGGGCAGTTTGCAAGAGCAGCCGTGTAGGTAACTGAAAGAATTCCAGGGAGCGGGCTCAACCTGGACTGAGTATTAGCTGAGTAAGGCGTGACTAATAGTGTCACTAATAGTGTGTGTGGTTTTTTTTTTTAATAAAGCATTTTTAGAGTCTGAAAACATCTATTTCCCTTGAAGGAAATCAAACACAAGTTTTCTTTTTTTACCACTGATCTAAACTAAAGATCACTGTCTTACACTTAACTTGTGTGGTGGGAAACTGCATGCAATTCAATTTGGAAATATTGCTAGGGTTTAATCATCAGTGAGCTGAACTCCTTAGGTCATTAAGCATTCAGCCTTTCTGCCATCTCAGTGTAAAACTGGGTGCCTGCTTTTCATGTCAGCTGGGGTGAGAATGTTGGAAAGCAGAATGCAGAATTAATTGGCAAATTAGCAAAGATTGAATTACTTACAGCTTCCACAAGTGTAACTGGGATAGGAAGGTTGGAAGTGTTTACTGGGGGATGCAGCAGTGTGTATAAATGCACGGGGGCAGGAGGATGTTCTGGAATGTGGTAGTTCTTGAGCTGGAGAACAGGTGGAATTCATGCTGTGGTGTTACATGGCACTCTTAACACTGTGTAACAGTCTCCACCACCACCCAGTGGCTTTGTGTTTTGGGACTAGGCTTAAAGTAGAGGATGAATTTCACTGATTGCAAGTGTGTCTTAGCAGAATATTGATTAAGGGCGTGATTGTATTAGTTTACTCGGGGACAGACCCTTTTCAGTAGGCTCTGTAGTGATAGGACGGAGGGGGTAATGGTTTTAAACTAAAAAAGGGTAGATTCAGACTAGATCTAAGGAAGACTTTTTTTTACAGTGAGGGTGGTGAGGCACTGGAACTGGTTGCCCAGAGACATGGTAGATGCCCCATCACTGGAAACATTCAAGGTCAGGTTGGACGGGGCTCTGAGCAACCTGATCTAGTTGAAGATGTCCCTGCTTATTGCAGGGGGGTTGGACTGGATGAGCTTTAAAGGTCCCTTCCAACCCAAAACGTTCTATGATTCTATTTAGGAACCTTTTTGTTGAGAAAAGTATTCGTTAGATTCTGTATAGTTGGCAGGTGCCATTCAGAAGGTGGTAGTGCAGGGGGGGAAAGAACAACAATTGTAATTTCTTCTTAGTTCCAGGACTTACTTTTAGCCTTTGTACGAGAACACAGATACTCTCCTTTCAAGTCTGCAAGTCTACCCTTAACCACAGTATGGTAACTCTTTGCCTATTGCCCATGGAGACTGTCATTCTGCAGTTGTGCTTTAACAGAAGAGATAAATGGAGAGCATTCTCGGGTCATTTAAGAAATGCTTCAGCATCAGACACCTAACCCTGAGGTGATGGGCATTTTGATGCTTATGGTGCTAAAGTGATTATGTGTTGGGTTGTTTTTTTTTACCGTTTTGAGGACAGTCTAAATACAATGGAGTGTTAGCAATAGTGAATATTATTTGTAAAGTGGACCCTGGATCATGTGAGCTCTTTATGCATTTGGTTGGATGTGATTGATGCTGGTGATTTTTATTTTTTTTCCATCTATAGATGGAGTCGTAAGTTGTAGGTATGGTAAAGCATTTCAAGATTTCGCATGGCTCTTTCTTTCAAGAAATGCTGAGTTTGATGTGTAATCAGGTAGTGCTAGGGGATGATATTGACCTAAGCAGAGTAGATGGTTAGGCTGCTGGGTTGATACCTCAGGATCTTAGCTGGTGTTAAGCTGCATCACAGTGCTCCCTGCATGGATTTGTGAGAAAGCTTTGTGAACCATGTGGGGTCTTTGAGCAGTTTAGCTGGGAACCCTCGCTGGAGCAGAGGCTCTTGGTATTTCTGGTTTCAACCCTGAAGAAGCAGACAGAATTTCTTTTAAGACCACACTGAGCTGATTTTTGACTTCTGTCAGTGCTTTAGATTTAGGGGCCCATTTTGAGTAGCTTGCTTCTCTGGAGCCTGCTGAGGAACTGGGGTGAAAAGGGCTGGGGGGAGCCGATTGGTTTACTTTTCAGACAAAATAATTAAAATTTTTCTAAACAAAAAGATACTGAAAAGTTCTCTTCTTTAGAAAAATCTCTAATTGTTGAATTCTTATTCCCAGTTGGGATTAGGTTGTTTTCAACACAAAGCATTTTTCTAAGGAGTTTTCAACTGGCTGTAGCCACAGAAGGGCTGGGAAAAGTTAGATTACGTGTCATATGTATTCATAACACCACTTTCTGCTGTTTTCTATTAAACTACACTATGTCAAAATATGCCAAGAAAAGGAATGATTTGCTGCACAAGTGATCATATTAATTTGTCATATGATCACACAAGTCTTTTGTTATGTGACAAAGTAACATGAATGTCCAGTTCACTGGTAATGCTTGTGTCTAACATGATGTTACTCTTCATACTGCACAACATGAGGCATATGCATTCCAAGAGACACATGGTGATATTTTAATGGGGGGAAAGTTAATTGCCAACTGAAGTGTGAATTTAGCTTTCCTAGAAATATGACTGGATGGAGCACAGTTCAGGAAACTGGGATGTTCTGTATATTTTTATAGGGCAATTGGGTGTAGTTGTGACTAGCATCAAGCTGAAGATTCAGCCTTCTTGGCATTTGCATGGGAAGTCATATGTGACTCCCTGTCTTCTATGACTTCAGCTCTGCATCTTCATCGGCATGGTGGCTGAGCAATGTTATTCTGCACTATTTAATATTGCCCATGTAACAAAGAAAGAGCCTGTAATGCAGTCCTAGCAGTAGTAGGCTTTGGGGGCGCTTCAGCCAGGTGATGTATAGCATCTTTATTTATATTGTGCCAGTGTGAGTTGAAAGATCTGGTGCATAATCTACTCTGCTGTTGTACTGAAGAACAACTGTCACAATTCTTATTGTCCTCGTTATAGGTAAAGAAATGTGCAGTTTTGACTTGAGCAATGAGGAATGTTTTGAATACCAAGCATGGCAATCTATAGTGCAAAGTAAAAATGGGTAAACCAGAAAAGTAATAAATTATCAATGGGAATGTGACAACTATGGAAAGCCTGTCTGGAAACTAGAAAAATTGCTTGTAGGAGATTCTTTTGTTGGGGTTTGGAGAAATCAGGAGTAGAGTAAGTGTGTGTATTTAAAAAAAAAAAAATCTCTTCACAGTATTGAAGGGAGGAAGTAGAAAAATTTCAAAGTGAAACAGATGGACAGTTGTTACATAAATGAGACTACCTATGCTGGTTTGAGAGTGAAACGTATTTTCATGCTGTTGTGTTGAGTTTGGAACAATTTGTATCTTTCTCACACGTTTGTTTTTAAGTATCTGATATTTATGATGTGATTTTTTTTTTTTTGCTATTAAGTTTGTAAAATGTGTATTTAAAGCATACTTCATTAAAAATGGAGAAAGTGTATTTTTAAAGCATAGGTATACATATAAAGTCCATGTAAAGTGTAGGTGTTGAGCATTATATTCAGGTTGCTAGTTTTGTCCACGCATGAATATGTGTGTACACACATACGTAAAAGGTTAATGGACAGTCTGGATTTTCCAATAGCACCCTGTACATATTCAAGCATATTTTAAGGCTCAGCACATCTCTCGCATTCTGTCCCAAAGCCATAGAGACATCTTTGTCTGAGGATGTGTATACATTTATGGAGGGTGTGAAGTCTTTTACCATTTCCTTGGTAACCTAAAAATATTTACACCACCACAATTTTCTTATGCAATAAACAGTTGCTGTTCAGCTGGCTAGGGCATCCCTGCTCTTTTCTTCCTCTGAGCTGTGTGACTGAGTTATCCCAGATAACACTTTTGAATTGTCATTTACTGGGTAAATGGACAAAGGACAGGTCTGGGCTCTGTAAATTTATTTTTTTTTCATGGAAATGCAAGCAAGAGTTCTTTGTGCTCCCATGAAATTTTTTTCAGAGATGCTTACAGGAAACAGGGAAGACTTCTCTTACAGAAATAATAATTCTGTGGCTTTTCTTACTGGTATTTGGTATTTCATACAAGAAGTCTTCCCAAGTCCCTCAATCTTTTTCCTCATTTGCTGAGGGCTGCTTCAGTTCTTCGTTCACGCAGCTTTTCTGCTTCTTGGAATGAATTCTTTGAAATCCAGAAGATATTGTCAGCATTTGTATTAAGTATGTAACCAAAGGATACACTCAAGTAGATGGAGGACGTTCTTGTTCAGCTCACACAAACAGTGACGTGTGGGTTCAGAAGAGCCTTTCAGGAGTGGGTGCACCAAGGCTGTAAAGGTTTCTCGTTCACCTTACTCAGGATCCAGGCTGGATAACCAGCAGGAGTCACCTTCCTCCCATGCAGGATGGTACTTCTATTTCTAGTTCCTCAGAGGAAACTAGAAATATTAGTCATGCCTGGAAATGTAAATAAATAATAAAAAAGAGGGAATATTATTCTTACAAAAAAATTAATTTAGAAATTGGAAAATTAACTTCTCAACGGAGAATTTACTTTAGTTTTCTAACAGCTAACCCACCTCCTCTGGCCTGGCAATGCTGTTTATTTTAAGTGGTTGAAGTAAAGCCTGCATTGTAATGTACCTAACAGCTCCAGAGGTTCATGGTTCTTTTGTGGGTGTTGGTTTGTCCCCGTGTCAATATGTATTATTGACCACACAAGATCAACATGGCGTGAACTTCTCTACCCCTTTTCTTCTGGATCATGTTCTGAAGGACACGGCACTAAACTATACTTTCTGGAGGGGGAATATTTCATTTTGATGCACGCAAAAGGTAAGGGCTACCTTAGCAGGCAGAGGAATGATAATGGGGATTGCAGGCTACCGCATAAGCGTAAATATCAAAGAATATTCATAAATAGATGAACGAAACGGAGTGGCCACAGGAGGGCACCAGAACCTCAGTAATGGAGATGCGCTGCTGCCTCTGTCCTCACGGGCTGCGAGAGCTGCTGTGCCTGTCACACGTTTGAAAAGCAACTCTGGCAATAACACTAGGTAGTCAGAGGGGTAAACATGTCCCACAGTCATAATAGTAGACGAACTCAAAGTCGACGTGCTTCTGCTCTTACTTCCATGGGTCACTCTTTAATTATCTATACCGTGTCCATCCAGATTAGACTGTAAGGTCCTTAGGGTAGGGACTTGTCTAAACAATGTATAGCTATGCACACCTATGACACTGTGCAAATAATTAACTGCTGTAATTATCGTGCCTGTAAAGCACCCTCACTTGACATTGCTACTGGGCAGTTACTATCATCCGAATGTGACTGTGCTGGCCAGACTGGGACCTTGAATCTAAAACTGGAAGAGGCTAAGCCCTCATTCACTAACGCATTCTATTGCTTTTAAGTGTTTGTAGAAAGAAACCAAAACTTTACCCATTAAGCTTCTCCTTAAATGCTTCCTGGGTGAGAATGACAAAGCAGCCTGGGCACTAATGGTTCTCAATGGTGAGCATATGGGAGAACCAGGTTCTGGCCCATGGTCCACTAAATATTAAACCTGCTTTTATTCGACATAGAAGGAAATGCATTAGCAAGGGCTGTTGCGAGACCTTGGCAAGTTTTTAATCTATTTCACCATCTTCCGAGGTGCCCATCAGAAGAAGATGATGTTTCTAGGGAACATGACCTACCACAGATGTTGACCTCCTTCCATGTACTGTCATGATGCTCAGTGTGTTAAATTGGACATGGTGGCTCTTGAGAATAGTTCAAATCAGAAGCTGTGGGCAATCTGTCTCACCTGGCTCTAGAAGAGCTGACTAGGATGTTCTTCATCCCTTTTCTTGGCTCCCAGAGTGACAGAGTCCCTTGAGTACACACTGACCTTACTGGGGCTATGGGCTTGCTGCCAGACCAAGTTAACACATGAGGAACAAATGCTTTTCTTTCACAGGCAAGAGCAGGTAAAAGATCATGAAGCCTCAAGGTACTCTTAGCAGAGGAGCCAGCTCTTGTGCAAAAGTCTTATTTTTGTGGAACAGGTGCCCTGAGCCCTTGCAGAGGGGTAATGGGGGACTGCTGGTTAGTAAAGGTGGCTGTCAATGGAGGAAATGTGCAAAAGTAACTTTATACCTTGAACATGCAGAGATCAAACAGGATTAACATTGTGGAAAACCAACACAGGTGTGTGCATGTGCTTGTGTGTGTGAAGCTTAATCCCTCGATTTCAGGGAAAGGGTGGTGTTTGCAGCAGAAAGCACGCTGGTGGCAGCAGGAGCTGGCCTGGTTGCGTCAGGGCTGCAGTGAAGAGCTTGAAACCAGTGTCTAGAGCACTGGTCCAGCTACTCAGCCAGAAGGGGTAATTTAGGGCTGCTGGTCACTGCTGCCTGGGTTATTTCCTTTATCTCCAGTAGCCAGTGTAACACCTGGACAGGCCCCTAGAAGGAGGAAACAGTGCAGGATGCTCTCTTTCCAGCTGAGCACCTCAACTGCTTAACTGCAGCATCAGGTTCCTTTCACTACTTTCTGGAGTTTTACCTTCTTGGCTGTCTGCTGACTTCGCTTCAAGAGGGGGAGTGGACTAGGGTCATGAATTCACGTCCCTCTGAAGCTGAAGAGGCCCTGGGCATATGCGTTGGTGCTCTCCTGCCTCCTGGGGTTTGTCATGGAAGTGTTTTCCCACCACAGGTTCAGGCAGAGCGGTGTATTCTGGCACAAACGAGGCTGTGCCCTGCACTTCAGATGCTGTCTCAGATGCTCCATCTCCTCAGCGGCTGCGCAACTGTGTGATGCTGTACTGACGGCTTCAGGCTGGAAAAGTCACACGTTCAAAAGCTCTCAATTCAGAAGGGTCAGTTGTTGCAAGTTCATACCAAATGGGCTTTGTTACATGGCTGTGCTTTAGCTTTTTCAGCTCTCCTGGGATGCAGGTTGGTGTTACTCCTGCTTTAAAAATAAAGGCTAATTGACTTTCTCCTAAGGGCTACAGCCAGTCACAGCTACACACAGAACCAAGCTGTGTGCTGTCCTCGGGCTGTGCTGCCCTGTTCTGGTGTCCTGTCTGTGTCAAGGGCAGAGGCCAAGTTCTGCAGCTCTCCCAAGCACATCTGCAGCTCTGTTGAACTCAACAGGATCAAATGCTTAGGAGAGGGGAATTTAGTCCTAAATATGCAAAAGACTTAAATGGATGATTTGAGACACCAGGACAAGAGAGGGATTTCTGAAGAGTAACAAAAGGTTGTGAAATTGTGAAGGGATTAAGTTGTTTAATAGAGCTGGAACAATGATTCAAAAAAAAAGGTATAAATTAATTTTGATTCTTAGCTGATTTCAAGATGCCAATTTCTGAGCTTTCGTAGCCTTTGATGTAATTCCAGCTTTCTATGATGTAAGTGGATTATTTTTTCCTTAATTCTGAAGAGGCCGTTTCCCTCCCAGCCCCTTTCAGAAAAACATTGCAGCCTAAATTGCAGACTCTTAAAAACCACTAGCTTTTTTTTTTTTTTGGCTCACTGTGGATATTAACCCACTCCTGGCAGCAGTCTATTTTTTGTATACTTTTTTCAAGACTTGAGTGCCAGATGAAGATACCAGAGGTAAACTGCTCTTTTAAATAACAATAATCCTAAAACACATAATGGACCATGCACTCCAGTTCCAAACGCATACATAAAGAACAGTTAATCCATCCTTTAAATACAGCCAAGTTTTGGGTGGAATATGGCAGCTTTTTAATATGCAGAGCAGCAAAACACAATTTAGGCTGCAGCATGAAGAATAGTTTATCCAGCTGAAAGCAAAAGGGAAATGTAGACAGGAAGAATGCAATTAGACACCTGGACCTAATCCAAGACACCTGAGCTGACATCTCTGCTCTAGCTGAAACAGCCCCAGAACTCTTCAATCACGCCTAACAGTCAAGGCTGTCCACCTTGGGCAGTGGCAGTGACCTCCAGTGATATCAGGGTCCTTCCTCTTGATGTAGATAAGCTGGATCACTGTAGGTTCAGAAGAGGATGTCTGCCTATTGAATTATCGCTGTTACAGCCTGTCTATTTCTAGCATAGTAATACCCCTGACAAGAACAATACACCATGTGAGAATTGCTGAAATCACAGCTCAGACAAGTGCGGCCGAATATATTGTGGTATATTTGGGACCAAAAATAACATGGCTTTTAACAGAGAATTGTAAAGATGAACTTTGTATCTTCTCCGTTTTGGTCATGGTGTACTTCCCTATGGGGCATCCAGCACCTTTTATATCACACTGGCAACCAACATCCCAAAGAGTCTGGTGGAGCATCCAGGAGCAGGGGGATGCAGAAGGTTTCCTATGGGTATTAAGGAAAAATGACTATTCTGTGATGGGGCTGTGAGGGGACGGACCTCCCTTTTTGGTGACTGGCACATGCTGCAAGGTATCATACCATCAGCAGGAGCTTGGGTATTTTCCAGCCTAGAGTGGTTTAACTGTGCAATGGAGCATACTTCTGCAGATTAACCTCTTGGAGCAGACCATCTCCTTTGCCTTGCATAGCACTAAGTATTGTCTCTCTGTACTCAGCACTGGTGAGGCCCCACCTCAAAAACTGTGTTCAGTTTTGGGCCCCTCACTACAGGAAAGACATCGAGGTGCTGGAGCGTGTCCAGAGAAGGGATAGGAAGGTGGTGAAGGGTTTAGAGAGCCAGTCTTATAAAGAGTGGCTGAGGGAACTGGAGTTACTTAGCCTGGAGAAAAGGAGGCTGGGGGAGGCCTTATTACTTTCTAGAGCTACCTGAAAGGAGATTGTAGTGAGGTGGGGGTTGGTCTCTTCTTCCAAGTAACAAGCAATAGGATGAGAGGAAATGGGCTCAAGCTATGCTAGGGGAGGTTTAGGGTGGATATCAGGAAAAATTTCATCACCGAAAGAGTTATCAAGCACTGGAATAGGCTGCCCAGGGAAGTGGTGGAATCGCCATCCCTGGAGGTATTGAAAAGTCAGGTAGATGTGGTGCTGAGGGACGTGGTTTATTGGTGGTTTTAGCCACCAGTGGCTAAATGGTTAGTTTGATGGTTGGATTTGGTGGTCTTAAAGGTCTCTTCCAGCCTAGGTGATTTGATGGTTCTATCACAGCAGAGATGTGGAGAATGTGGGCAAATGCTCCTCTGGCTTCTACTCTGGTATGAGCTTACTTGCAGGTGTGCTGAGTGAGGAACAACTGGTGCTGCTCTGGCAGTTTTTATTTTTAGAGTCTTCTGTGCTATAAGTAACATCTTTAGGCTTTCTGTATTAACTGCAAATGTTGCTCTCATGAACAAAACAGTAGTTTGTAAATCTAGATGTTTAGCTTGTATAAACACCTTATCAGAATATTTTAATGAGTAATCATAACCAGTCTCATTACTTGAGACTCACTAGTGATTCTTCTTTGATTGCTTTACTTTCCCTTAGGAGAATTCAGTACACAGGCTGTGAAACCAATACTGCTGTGATAAATATACGCTTAATTTTGGGGCTGGCTAGGAGCTTGTGTGCTGTAAGGAAAACATTTTCTCTGTGTAAGCATTTAATAAAGGAACTCGAATGTTGAGCAGATACAATTAATGCACAGCAGCCCAGACCTAAATTTTACAAACAATTGCAATCTGAAATTTCATGCTAAATATGTGTCCAATGGTTACCTTCAGGATGTTTTTCATTGGGGAAAAAGGTTGTTTCATGTAGCATCCAGCATGCACTAGATGGCACTATTTTATAGCGTGTGTACCTGTCATTTGTCGTGCAACTGAGTTTATTACTCTGCGGGGAAAGTTAGTGCTCAGATAGTTGTTATATTTGAAATACTGGTAAACAAAAATATGTCAAATGAATTCTGATTATTTTCATTTATTATGCAAATTGACTCAAAGCACAATACTGAGACAATTGTTGGTTAGGTATTTTGGCCTGGAATCCGGAGGCAAAGTCTATAGCTAAAGTTTTAAATCACACCAACAAAATCAAAATCAACTAACGTTTTTGGGAGGCTTTTACAGACTTTGAGCCCTCAAAACCCTCCTTATCCCCTAGTCTGAGCAGGTCCTGGAAGCTGTACAGGAGCACGACACCAGACGCAAGGTAACCCTGTAGACATGCATGCATACCCATGGACACCAACTTGCTGTCATCACTGGGCCCTTGATTTGACCTAAAATATACAGCATAAACATACCTTGCCTGAATTCCTAACCTCACCGCTCTTATCTGTACTGCAAGGGTGTATCATTTTTCCCCCCCCTTTTATTGGATTAGGCTGTAAATAATAGCGACACTCAAGTTTCCCTTTTTTTGGCTGGGGCCTCACAACTGCTATTACTATGAATAATGCTACATCTTCATAATGTATTATGGCCCCAAAATGGCAATGAACTATATAGGAAGCTGTGTCCTAGGAGAGATATTAATCTGAATAATATTAAGATTCCCCATTCAAAAATTCCTCTACTCCCTCTCCCCCTAAAAAATAGCCGACACTGGTTGTGTAAATTTAGGTGTTACACCTCTATGTACCTGAACACAGAATGGCTTTGTGTGCAAGAGTAATGAGCATGCACTTACTGCTAATGGCACATACAGGACCATGAGAAATAAGAGTGAGACCCAGCTATTTGTGTGGTTTTGGGTTTTTCTGCTTATTTGTATGTGGTGGGTTTTTTTGGTGTGTGGGTTTTTTTTCTTTTTTTTTCTTTTTTTTCCCTGTGATACAGAAAAGCTTTTGGTGGCTCTGGATTACCAGGTCACATCCATTTGCAGTCCTTCTAGGCTTTGAAACTGGCAACCCATCAGTGATGAACAACCACCAAAGCACTCCTGAGAGCCAGAAATGCAAGCATTTCTGAGGAGGCCCAGATCTGTCTTCCCTCTCACAAAAACATTTAAACATGGTTTTGTTCACTAGATGGCACAAATGCATAAGAGATTGATTTGGAAAAGTTTTCCCTGCAGTTTTACAGTTGATGTTATAATTGTGTCCAGGGTAACTTTGAATGTGTTTCAGCTCCAAAGTTCACTTTGGAAGGGAGACCCATACTGGCTGGTTCCCCATGACCCTATCAGTGCACTGAGCTTTAGTCATCTGAGCAATGCTTCTTCCAGTACTTTGATACAACCAGCTGGGTTCATGTCCTTCGTGTTCATCACCATCCTTCTTCCCTTCTTGGTCATCTCCCAGGTCACAGAACCAGGGGAAGACAAATGATCAGCTGAAAATAAAGAGAAATTTAACTTTCCAGTTTCAGTGAGGAAGCTGGGTGTGTCAGGGAGCCAAATTTATTTGTAGAACTTAAAAAAGAAAAAACACCCACCCCACCCCCCCTCCCCCCAGCCAAATTAGAAAAATTCAATACTGAAAAAATCCCATCAATTCCAGTCATGGAGAAAAAAGTGAAGAAAGGCTCTAGTTGGGTAGCAAGAACAGTGTGAACCGAACAGTATCAAAAGAAATACAAGTGGGTGCAACAGATGGTAATGATCTCATTCTTCACCTAAGCTTTGGCTGGAGGGAGGGAGCAGAAGCAAAGCCAGTGGCACAGTGAGGAGGTCTGACCTGCCTCCCACCAGCCGTGCTGCTTCTCTCAGATCTGGAAGGACTGGGCTGGAGATGGGAATTTTAAAGATCAGGTTGTTTGAGGTTCATTTTCTGGCTTGGCAATACAGCTTGGCTTCGTACATGTGCTTTTAGAAAGCGCTAGCACAAATTCCAAAAGATCTGTGTCCTCTACTCCTTTCTCTAAGGATCTAATTTACTACCTAAGGTTCCTTCAGTTTCACCAAAACGGTATTTTCCAAATATGATTTTTTGTTTGACATACGTATGTAAATATATATATTATTTTCTGCCTTGATAAATTCCTTCTGTTAAGGGATAATGAGCTCTTGGGTTTCTCTCCTTACCTTCACTGCTTAACTCTGAGGATGATAGAAGTGATGTGATTTCAAAGTCAAGGGTGAGTGCAAGACCTGCCGACTCGTGAGGTTTGTGCTATGAATAAGGAGGGAGCAGGCAGTGGCAGAAAGCCACCGCAACCATTAAAATGCAAGTGGAATACCACAGGTAGGGAGGGCTGAGGCTTTGAAAGCGAGTAACTTAAATATTTTCTTTCCAAACATCTGTAAATTGTTAGTCTGATTTATTTTGAATTAAAAAATCTCTTTTAGCAGACTGACAGCTTATTTTAATTTTCAGCCATTTGAATTAGACACTGCTCCATTGCCTTTCTTGGAGAAAGGTGTCCCCACTCATCAGGTATACTTGGGTCCTTTACAAATGAGTACCGTTTTTTTATTTTTTTCCTTCATCTGTAGAGAATAACCTATTACCAGTGTCTAATCCCTTCTGATCAAGTCCTTGAGGCTGTCTGCTACCCCTCCTGAGACTGATATGGTTTTCAGTCCTACTGAAAACATCATTGGCTTGCTTCCTAAGCCAGTCAGATGAAGCTGTGTCTTGGTTTAAATTTAAACTGTTCTAGTCAACCACTACAGCAAACGTGGGATGCCTCTCTCTGCATGGGAGCAGCCAACATAAAAAAAAAAAAAAAAAAAACCCCAAAAAAAAACTATCAAGGACTTAAAGCACCCCTTTCCCCCTCACTGTTGGAATTTTGCTTTTGTTACAGTGGTAATTGTTCAGTGAAATTACTTGCTCTCTTTTTCTGGAAATCCCAAACTCAACTCGTATAAGCATTTTCACTTCTAATTTCAAAAAGATTTATGAAAGAAAGGGAATGTATTGGATTGTATCTCTACCATTCACTCTGGTAGCCAATACTGACTGGAGTTCAATTAAGTGCCTATGATACTGAGTTTGGTGCTCTGACAACTGAAATAACTGGGCTTTAACTTTTTTGGGTTTGCTCTACAGTTGAGGGAGGACTTCCAGGTAGTTCAGATCTGTGCCTTGCTGTGACCTTTCTAGCAAATACATCTAAGGCTTATATTTGGTAAAAAGTTAGATCTGAATTTGATTAGACTCACTTATACCTGAAATCATATGATGTAAAGGAAGAGTTAGGTGTTTCTATAGATGATTGTGTTCAGCATCCACCTACACCTAGATTTCAAGTAATCTGAAACTGCTGAATTTTCTTTGTTTCCAGGCCCACACCACAGGATTTAATACTGTTTTATCTCAACCTGTGAAATTCCTCCTTGGCATCTGAAAACCTTCCAGTTTTGCTTGAAAGCAGTAGCAAGCTCTGCAGAGCTTTGGGTGAACGAGTTGTTTTGGTAGGTCCTAGAATTCACTAATCTCTAATAAAAACCTGATCACCCTACAACCGAACCCGATGCAGGTTGTGGCAACGACACTACAGGGTGTGTCACTTTTTAGGATTCCTATTCTTCATATCACAAAGGTCTTTATGGCCAAGACAAGTTTTCTCTTGACTGTGGCCAGCAGATAGTAAGTATACCTTCCAACAGATGACTTGATCTCAGAGTGTTGTTAGGTTTGGATATTATGGTAACAAGCCTGCATTAATGTTTCTAGATTCAGGCCTCCATTTTGCAGACTTCCCTCAATGCTTGAATTTGTAAGCAATATGGGCACCATGGTTACATGGGGTTCATCAGGGATAGTATGATGAGCATCTTTCTGGGTCTGGGGAGGGAACTATTTGGTTTGTGTGTAAGAGTAAAAAATCTCCCTCCCTCCCTGCTCGTCTCTTTTGAACATTTGACAAAATAGACATTGACAGATTCCTGAGCAATTCTCCAAGGCAGTGGGTATCCCAATGCTTTCCCAGACATTCTCCTGTTGTGACAGGTCCTAAGCCATAGAACTAACAAACTACTTCCACCTAATGAAAAAAGTACAGGATAAACTCAATGAGAATGCATGCAAAAAAATTCAGTGACAGAAACATGCATGCGTAGATTGAAGAAGTGTCTACGTGTTAAATTCTTAAGTCTAACACTTGTACAGTGTTTTGGGGGTCCTCAACATTGAGGGATTCTGACAAATTACTTTTCATGGAAAGCGTTTAATGACTAGGCATAAAGCAAATGCACCAGAAGCACTTGCCCAGCCTGAAAAGTTTAGGTCTGGACAACTTGGGCACCTCTTTAATACAAAAGTTGGACTGAATATTTTGCTGCGTTATTCACAACCCCCCCCCCCCAACCATTTTTTAGTAGATTTTTTTTTTTAATCCAGTCTTTCTGGAAGCACAGAGTTTGGTTTATGCACAGTTATGGGTGAAGTGTGATATGGATATGAATCAGGGAAATGCAGTTCTATAAGCTATCAAATATTTTTTGACGTTATACTGAGAAACTATACTTTTGCAGTAAGTGGTGGATGAAAAGCACCTCGAAAAATCAGAGGGAATGCAAGAAGTTTTGCAGGGAATGTGAGTGACTTTCCTAGACCGTAAGTGTCTGGCTGCTCCTTCCTATCAGCCTCCTGTTAGCCATTCCAGCAGTAATGGTCTCGCTGGCCTCTGGTGCACTGACAAGATCATGTAACTTAAGAGCTTGGGGAAACCCACAGTAGTTGCTGCAATTTGTTCTTCCAGCTTAACTAATGGCTTGTGAAGTTGGAAATCCATTCCCTGAGTGTGGTGGATTTTGTTTGGAAATTGATCCCAGTGGATAATTCATTTGAAAGAGTTCCTAGAGATCAGACATATCCAGGGAAACCTATGTAAAACAAGGCTCATCTCAATGTTTGCAGCCAGCACAGAGATGCGAGAAAGAATCCTTGATAAAAAGACTCATGTATATTTAGTGTGTGCATAGTCATGCTGAATGATTTTCAAAGCCGCCTTCTTCCTCTTGTATTTTTTTTTAAATTCATACATCATTCTTTGAGCTGTCTTTGCACGCTGTCTTTCCCATGGCACTGGGCCAAGAAAGAGGACACAGGGCTACCCTATAATGGGAATCCAAGAGGAAAAGGTCAGTCATTCTCAGTCCACAAAAGAGGACTTATCAATCAGTTGTCAGACCATGAGGTCAGAGCATCCAATGCTAAAGAAGCCTGAAATGGATCATCACAAACACCTCACAGCTCTTCTGTAGCAAGTGCACAGAGGACGTGGGAGGGAATTGGGCTAGCTGGTCCTTCAGGTCTGAGAGGAAATGTCATCGTTCAAAAACCTTTTGCAGTTCCAGCAGAAACAGTAGACAAAGACAATTGTCTGCAGGGTTAGGAATTTCATATCAGCGAAGGGAGGGGATGCATGGGGACAGTGGAGAGCAAAGAACACAGCTAAAGGGATTCAGAAGAGTTATTCTTACTGTCCTCTGTGCTGCTAATTGTTTAAATAATTGCTTTTCTGGTAGAAAATTTTTTTCCATGTATATGTTCACAGTCTCACCACCAATTTCACACACCAAGGAGTCTGGGAATGTACGTATGAAGCAGTAGCTGCAGCCAACAATTCTCAAAAGGTATTGGCGCACCAAAGCCAGTGCATAGTATGTAGAACTTTAATACTAGCTGGGTAACTCAAATTGAAGATGCATACAATAATGTGAATAATTAACTCCGGGGAGGTTCACATCTGTATCTGAAATGTTCCAGCTGCCCTCTCCATGTGTACAAAAGGCTGAACCATAATGCTGGATCCAAGTAGACATAATCTGGGAAAATTCAAGGCAACATGTAATCTTCCTTACTGGCAGCCATCTCCTTAAAGAGAACAAAGAAAACTGCAGATGTGAACTCTAGGAGTGTTATGGGCATTTGTGATTCTAATATGGATGCTACGTGTACAGTTCTCTTTAAAGAGAATAATTAGAGAGACGAGATAAATGTTAAAATTAAGTCAGAAGGAGACTTGAAGTCCACTTAAGTAGTTACTGTATTATAGGTTGCCCTTAATTGGGCAATTGGCCCTAAATTTGTTTTTATATATTTACTTATATATATTTATATTTACAGCGGGGGCCTGTTGGCTGGAGTCAGGCCTTGCATGACTTCATCCACGATGATTCCTGGGTTCATTAGGGATTATTTTAGTCTTGTAACACCTAACATTAATTTGGGTTTAGGCAGCAAATACAAAGCTGATGCTAGCTTAGATTCTGGTCTTATTTTGTTAAAGTATCTGCTAATGGCCTAAAGAGAAGGGTTTGGGTTAACACAGAGATGGACTCAAGATGCTGCCACTCTTGAATCTGGACACACATTTAAAAGCTCTAGTGCGAGGTGGGTGGAGGGCTACTTGGACCATTATAAATATTTCAAGATGATGAATGAATAAAGGATAGATATTTTGATTTCATTCCATTTCTGTTATCAGCTGCCAATTCTTTAGAGTCCCCACCCTAACTCTTATGGCTAAAGCCAGACTGCGGAACTGTTGTAAACCTCCTGACACTCTCAGCTGTGACAATTATGAGACTGAATGAGTTTGCATTGCTGAGCTCCATCTCCCAGCTGAAAGTATCCATGAGTTGCTGCTCATCCACGTAATATCTTTAACGTACTCTTGAAGCGAACAACAGATCTGTTTGCCTCTTGTAGCTGACAGGCATTGTCCTGCATGGGAACATTGGTGATGGAAAGGTAAATCCACTTGAGGACTGTGGTGTGCTGAGCTGTAGTGAGATTAGGTACGCTTCTTGTTCAGATCTCCAGTGCTGCTTTGGGATGACCAACCATGGCCATCTTCTCACAGAAACCCCTGCATAATGTTTCTTTCTAGTATCACCACTGTATAAATTGCTAATGAAACTGTAGGTGGTGTTTCTTGGTAGTAAGTCGATGAAAAAGCCGGGGGTTAGATGGGGAAGTGGGGAATGCCAGAAGCCTTCATAAGTGTTTTGGGTTTCTTCAAGCATTTCTCTGAGGTGACTTGCAGGGGGAGAGAAGCCTGTGCTCTGAAGCAGCGAGATGTGAGCCAGCTGTAAACTGAGAGTTCTGTGGCTGTCTTAGGGCAGTGTTGAACCCAGGGTAGTCTAAACCTGCCTTTCAGCAGGGCTAACCACGATAGTATGATTTCACGTTTGGAGTTGGCAGGCTTGGAGAGCACAAGCAGCATCACCTTACTTCAGCCCACAAAACACTATGCAGATATACCTTTGGGCTTCTAAGAAATTCTGGAAGTCTTTCTTCCACTGGCAGGGCTGAATTTACTTTCCAGAGACATCCGTTAATGCAGGCAGCCATACCACATACTCTTATATCCATGGGGGTCCAGGATGTGCAAGAAGACTATCCGTATATGAAAGGTAGCATTACACTCAAAACTTTGTTCTGCAGAAAGAAAACATACCTTGTATGTAATGTCAAACATTATTTGTGTCACTGAATTACTATCAGCATAATTAATGAATAATTATTAGTCCAGATCTAAGTACTAGAGAAACAGAAAACAGAGTACAATTCTTGAAAATATCTCAATAACAATACAGTTAAAATGGCTGTGTACACCCTCCCTCATGCATACCCTTTCTCTGCTGTTACACACACCCTTCCACTGCCCTTTGGGTCCTGAAGTCACTGGCTTCAGTCCAGAGGAGGAGTTACAGTGTCACATCCATGTCCTAAGTTCTGCACAGGTTGGTGTTGAAGGCCTTTTCCTCTTACGCTTGGGATTATTTTTATTTTTTCTTTACTAACATGCTTCAACACTTTTTTTTCATTACTCTGCAGCTACACATTACACCCAGATTTGCAGTTTGGAGCATCTTGCAGCTATTAGATAATTGTTTTTTGTTCCCTTTGCTCCCCCTAATACCAGTTTTGCGCAGTTCCCAAGTCTGCAGTTCTTTGATTGGTGGCACGTTTATATCCCCAGGGCCTCCAGTGCTGTCTTGTGCCACCTCTCTGGTCATCCCATGCCTGTACTCCTCTGCCCTGTGACCTGCATCCTCAATTTCAAGCCTTCTGCTGCCATAACTTGCCTGTATTCACTTGAACCATATCGTTATTCTAGACCATATTTCAGTCTACTTTCTTTATTACAACAGAAGAGCTACTTGTTACAACTGTCTCTATAAAACTGGTGGTTGTACAACATAATTAAACAAAGATAAGCAAAATAAAACAGATAAAGCAATTGCCACCTGGTCATAAAAAAAATTATAAAATTACTTTTACAAGGGAATAAAGCTTGAAAGAAAGCTCTAGGAAGGCTGAGACAAGTCCAGAGAAGGCTTGCAGAGTTACTGTGAAGCCTGCAGTCAGTCATTAGCCCATAGCAATACTCTATTGACTGAGTTTTGCTGGAGAGGAATATGAAGTGACTGGTGGTAGCGCTAACTGCATCTTTGCAGTGAACGGTCTTTGCATGTCTTCGAGGCAGGAGCTTCAGCTACCTGACAGCTGACCCTTCTGCTTTTTTTCTGGAGAGATCCCTGCATTTCCAGGAGAGTCCTGCAGCCCTTCATAATCTCATGGGTTATAATGTATGAGGTGGCGCTGCTCACTGTTGCGGCTCAGAGGAATATGAGAATTCAGGTTTTCTTCCTCCACAATGTTCCCTTCTCATGGGCTGTAATGAATCAATTTGTAATTGCTGTTAGTGGCCAAAGATTTTTGACAAACTTCTCATTGTATAAGTTAAGGGACATTTTTCAGAGGGAGGCAGTCGTGTGATCAGCATAAAGCACCGGAGAATTGTGTCCGGGTTGTGTACAGATCTATAAATGTGCAGGAATCAGGTTTTCCATCTTAAGGTATGTTTTACTTCATCATGTACAAAAACAGCAGGACCTGCATATTTTTTCCTGTTTTCCAGATGTTATGAGAGGACAATTAATTAGTTTGCAGAACCCCTAGGAAGTACTCCACTTGCATAAGGAAAGGGTAACTCATAACGCTCCACACTCCAGTTGAGAGGGTAGTGCTTTTCTCTCTTTTCTTTCTCAGGTGTGTGGCTATTTTTCATATCCAGGACAGTTCCATTTCACTGCTCAGTCAGACACTCAACCATTTTGCCTAATTATATCTGATGTTTTACTCATAGTATTATGCTCTTCTTCAGAGGAAATGAAAAACAGATTGTCTCCTTGATGGCAAAGAGTAACAAATGTGCTGCATTGAAGAGCTGCTAGATGAAAAAGATCCACAATCTGCCTCTGCCTACCAGTGCTAAAGACACTCTGACAGACAGGAGGCTGCTCTTAGAGATGCTCCCTTGATGTCTAAAAATACTCTGAAGTAAAGTTAAGGTTGCTTTTCTGAAATGGGATTGAAGCTATCTGAGTAGGCAGAGGGTATTGAAAAATTTCTAGTGGATTTAAAAAATTTCAGTGATTGTCATTAAAAATAATGATAACAAAAAAATACTGTGCTTCAATAAGGTTGAAAGGCAACATTTCCTTATCTGGATGCACGTTTGTATTTTGGCTTTTTTTGGAGGCAAATTTTGTTTATGTATTGGACTTGTTACACTTAACGAATCTCTGCCTCTGAAAGCAAATATATATATATGGAAATTAAAATATATTGAAAAAGCAGACTTAAATGAAATATTTTGCATTTCAAAACAGGATATTTTAGTGGACCTGAGTTTATTACTTTTTTTTTTTGTTGGAAATTTTGCCTCACAGAAACTTTGCGGTTTTTGTCTATTTCATGCTTGGCACAATTCCCCCTACTCTACTGAAGTGACACTCTAGAAATTGGCTGGTTTTGTGATTATAATGGTGCCTATGCCATCTATACATGTTACTTGCACATTTAATAAGGTATTTCGGATTCCTTTTATCCATATTACTGAGAAGCTTTTTATTAAGAGTGTGAAATAAAGTAGGTAAATGTTCATGAATTTTTACAAGTCCAGTGTTTGATTTACTTCCTTTAACATTTGCGGATAATGACTATTAGATCAGAGTCACAAAGATGGAACAATGAGCAGAAAAATGGTAACAAAAAGTATTTACTTCAACTTTGTGTAATTCCATCCTATTCCATTCTATCCTATACTGATTGTCAGGGTCTCTTCCCAGCTCTGTGTCTGATCACCTCTGGGGATTTCCAGTGCTTGTTTTTGGGGAGGATCAAACAGCAGGAAGCTAGAAGTCCTTCACTGGTGCCAAGTGCAGACAATTCTGCTCTAAAACTTTAGTGGACGGGATTTGACAAAACCCTTTGTCCAACTCTTGCCATGATGTGCATTAGGCAACCTATCTTTTCTGTCATTGCTACCTTTCTTCTTCCACTGTTACCTAATTTCAGTGAGAAATGTGAAACTCATGATGATTGATCAGCATGTTTTGCTGGTAAAACAGATAGTTTTCATGTGTCTTAACATACAGTTTACATTGAACATTGAACATACATACATTGAACATACATACAGAACATTGCAAGTTCTTGCAATGAGTTCTGTTTGAGATCTTCATAGCATATCTTGGGAGCAGTGTTTCATATTTCAAGGAATCTGCAGTGATAATCTGGAGTGGGCAAACCCAAACAAAAGAGCCTGTAGAATTAGCCTGATTACCCCAGGTGGGAGGGTCTCTACTGCATCCCATTCCAAATGATTTCTCATTAAGTTGATGAAAGGGAGCAGAAAAGAATTACTTTTCCTATCATGCTAGTAAGGTCCCCAAATACTTTGTTAAAACGATTTTGAGTCTCAATGTCATCACTATAGCCATGCTGAGTTTCAAGACTGTGTAGTTCTTGATTGTTTAATCTGTGGTGGATTTTTTTGGTTTTGTTTCTTTGTGTTAAGCATCATCGCTAAATTTACCTGCTATCCCAGCTCGCTACTCAAGACAGGATTGTTCATATCTACCTAATTTTCCCATCTGATTTCCTAACCATGAATGTCTGCTTTTTTTTGTGTGTGTTGACTAATGAGCTATTTCATTACTGCATCTGTACAGGTAGACTTTCTTCTGCTTTTTTGCTGGAGGTCAGACGTAGCACCATCTTGCATCTTACCTTTCACTTAAACAGGCAAATCCTAGTCTGTTGCTGTTATCAGTCAGAAAACTTGGTATCCAGCTAGATCATGAATTTCAGCCGTGAATTATCACTGCTACTCAGTCTTATTAGAAATAAGAGGGACAAATGCCTTTTTGTTTGTATGTGCAAAAAAAACCCCAAAACTGGGCTCTTGTTTGGAAATGGAAAACAGAAATCAGGTCAGAAAATGTATTACCCTGCAGATTCTTAAAGCTTTACATCAGCCTGCTTTTGGTCATAGCATACTGCTGCAGTGGTTGAGTTATCTCTGAGCCAGGCTCCTCTGACCTGGGATATCTCATCAAGACAAGGGCTGATGAGAGTGCCCTGTTGACTGCCTGCCTCCCCTCTGAGAGGTGGACACCAAGGTGCACCATGGCAAGGCAAAGTCTGGCCTAAACTATGTCCTGGAGGAGGATGGACAGCTATGACTATATGGCCCTCAAGAGGCTGGGACAGTAGCTCAGAATCAGGATATTTTTTGTTCCTAATGCTTTTGTTGAAAAGTTATCTTCTATGGCTTTCTTTTCCATTTTCTGCCTGGCTCTACTTCTGATGTTACCACTTTGGAGACCTGACTGGTTGCCCTTGCAGAATAAGGGGCTTATATTCCCATCTCTTCATATCATCTGGGTTTCTAGATGAGGTGCCTATGTGAAGTTATGCAAAGAGACCTGAGACTGTGGCAATGGTGTTGGCTCCTGTTCCTCTCCAGCTTCTCTGCTCCTTCTCCAACTCCTGAATAGCAGGACTGAGTCCACAACTGTGAAGGCATGCAGGATGTCTGAGCACCAGAAGGACATGACAGTGCAGGGACAGAGCTAGGTTTCACCACTACTTGGTAGCATGGTAAAGGTAAGGAGAATAGTCTCCCATAATGTTGGAGAGAGTGGCTATGTTGTGGAAAGAAAAGAAACATTGATTAGATCTGCATCCCATAAGCAATGTTTACTTTCCACAAAATCTGCTCTAAGACCAACTTGGGGCAGCTGGTGAGACATTCCAACAAGCAAAGAATGTGAAATGGAGAGAAAACTAAGATAACACTGAAGTCTTAATTACTAATGAACAAAGTGTGTAACATTCCATATTTTTTTGTGTGCTTGTAATTACTAATCTTGTTTTTAAAAAGCAGCAGTTAGAGACTCATTATTAATTTCTACTTCAGATTTCCTTTTGGTGTGTGTTAATTTTTTTAATGCAGTAATCTACCTTAGAAAACAGCCTTTTAAAGTGTTTTTTATTGTTCTGTACAGCCCCTGCCTTCCTACCAGCTCAAATCATATTGACATAGTCACGCAGTTGAAGTTGGCATTTTGACACGTGTACACATCGTTTTCATCTGCTTCCTGGGTCTGACTCCAAAGCCTGAGGTTTCTTTTAACACTCTGAAAAGCCTCTGGCTTTGTGCAAGGCTGCATTCCTAAACAGTATACCAACTCTGAGGTTCGGTCAATGTTTACTTTGCAAGAGAACTTTTTAATACCAAAAGGAAAACAGTCCTCCTACATTCCACATAGGTAGATGCTATTTGCCATTTAAAAAAAACCCCAACCCAACAACAAAAAAACCCCCACCAAGCAGCGATAATAATGATAGATGAAATTGCTATTTCAGGGGAAGAGTCATAATTACAGTTGAATCACGGCTGTGGGCTGAAGAAAAGATAAGCACAACGTGTTTTGCCGAGTCAGGCATGTGATTAAGAATTCATCTTCTTGCTTTGCCCTTTATGAAAACAGGAGTGACTGGTGGTGAGGATATGTTTCATTTTTATTGGAGAACTACCTAATATATTCAGATTCAGGGGGAAACTGTCCATAATAGGACAAATTGTTAGCTGGTTTAAGTCCAGACTTCTACAGTGATGATCTAACTTTGACTTATCAGCAAAGGATATGTCCCAGTACATCAGAAAGAAGTTTATTGTTGATGGCCCTCCAAGACTAAGCTGACTTCAGGCTGTAAGAGAAGTGGCTATTCCAATCTTGCCACTGCATCTAAGTGGTCATGTCCATTCCATGCTTTGGCAACAGTGATCATGTGGTGAGCTGATCTGGCTAAAAAAGTTTACTTTTTTTTGTGCTAGAGTTCCCAGTCTGCCAGCTCAGCTGGTTGATCTGGCTGATTGCAGGGCCACACTGTTGCTGGAATTTGTACAGGGAAGGCAACAAATACGTGCGTGGGGCAAAGGTAAGGCACCACAGAGGTTGTTTTAAGACATCTGTGAAAATGCTCCATTAGATATACAGTTTCAAAATGGAACCTTGGTCTTGCTGAAGTGAGCAGTAAAACTCCCATGTGGTAGGGCTGGGCTCTTACCGAATAAATCTGATGATGCAACAGAAGAAACGTCTTTGTCATCTGTGCAAAATGCATGTATCGTGGGGGTGAGGAGAACAAGAACCAGACACAATCCATTTATTTTTATTATAGAGTTATGGTTTCTAATGCTGAGGGATTAAATCAATTACGAATAATATACATTCTGGAAATAGAAGCATGTGGCATATGGAACATGTGGAATGCCTTCGTGAGCTGGAGAATGGGGGGAAGGTCTTTCAGTATTTCTTGAATTCTGATCTTCAAAAGCATGTGTTATTGTGAGTGGCATGCTCTAGCAAGAACAACAATCACTGGAAAAATGGTGCCATTAAAGATGATTTTAGGCTCAGCATTTAATGTGTTATTTTTCCTAAACTTAGAAATGTGCTTTTCCTTTTAAAGATTGCTCTCATAGACTGTCGAGTGTTCATTTTGGGAATGAAGAAGAAATCTTTCCAAAGCTGTATGAGGATATATTAGTTTTACCTTTTACCCAGGGTGAATGTGACACGAGCGCACTTCCCTGCAAGAATGGCTCTACTTATTTGTCTTCTACTCAGCAGTTTATCTGTTTTTCCAATGATCAAAATAGATTCAAAGCGGAGGAGGACTGATCCATTTGTTTTCTTCCCACATAAGATACATTTCAAATGTTTTGCACTTTTGCAAACGTTGTGCAATCAATCTCAAAGACATGCAGCCCACAATATTTAGTCCTGACAACTGTGCCGACACGAAGAAAGAAGGTGCAGCTTTGTTGTTCTGAATCACTTCATGAAGACTAGCCAATCCAAACAGATTTTATTTGGGTGTAAGGCTTTTTTTGGTATTATTGCCAAGACGGCTTCATGCTCAATTAAAAACAAAACATGCTGAAGCCCTAAACCTTTTAGCAATTCCAGATCTGTTAATGATGTCAGATTGGGCAGTTCCCCACCAAGGAGACATCATTTATTACAGAGGCTGACATCAGTAAGAGACGATGGCCTTATGTCAAAGCTCTTTACTGGGACACAGGAGAACTAAGCTCGGTTTTCACCTTCCCCATATAACCTTTCTGTGACCTTGATGAAACCCCTCCTCTCTTACTTGACATCATGGTACTTAGGGAGTTTATGACATCGTCACGTGTTGGATGGTAGCTTCCGAAAAGAGTGGTTAAAGCAGTGTGTGGGAAGCTTGTCATCATTAGTAACGTGTTTTTGCAATTTAGAAGGTATTTAATTATGGGTTATACGTTTGGGTAACAGTTCACTAGCTATAATGTACTGAAATATATCAAGTTCCACACAATGCAGTAAATGTGCAAGACTGCTGCTATGAAGCAGACACATGCCTCTTTCCCAGAGCCTTACATTTCTTCTCTAACGCTAGTTTGCCTTCATTTAGGCAATTTGAACAGGAAGTACCAGATGTGTGTCTTCATGCCAAATAGTCATTTTGACTGCTGCCTAATAGTGCTCTCTGTCATTGATTACAATTTTTAAGGTGCTGCAAATGTTAAAATTGGGAAAACGAAGTTGGTGGCAACCAAAATCAGGACTGTCTGTACCTTTTCTAAATTTCTTAGGTCACCCTAGAGAGTGCAATTCCTACCAAATTTCATTTTAAGGTACGTGTTGTCTCAGTGGGTGTCTGCCCCGACAGGAGAGCTTACTTCCCCAAATGCTTTTGATAAGCAAGTGAATTTTTTCCTTAAAAATGGTAAAGTCTTCTGCCAAAAGGCTGTCTGAACAATTACATTTGAACTGAAAAATGGAAGGAAAAAACATCATGTAAGTCAACCTGAAATGCAAGACTTCCAGTTTTCTTGGTGAGATCAGTTCTCATCCATCACATTTTAGTAATTAAATATTTGTTCCATTCAAAATAAAATGCATGAAGAGAAGTATTGTTTCAGTGAAAATAAATGTAGGTAAAGTTGGTCTCAAAACATTGCTTCAATCTGGAAAATGGATTAATTCCATTTTTGTCTCTTCCAAAATTATTACTTTTTTGGCTGCTCTCATGACAGTAAAGAAAACTCAGAAATTTCAGGAGGCAGCCTCTTGTGAATTCATAGCCTAATTTCCCAAGAAGGAGAGAAAGAGCGGAAATACATGATAACAGCAGGGAAGTTGCACTCTCTCAAAGTTTACTGGCATCATATGCTTGGGTGAGTATCTGTACTCATGTTCAGCAGTAACTTTTTTACAGGAAGTCCCACAGAAACCAGCGGGAACAGTATTTTATATAAGAATGAGAACTGCTGAAGGGTAGGAAATGGCGGGAGTTAGTCCTGGTTGCAGGGGAGTATATGAGGCTGCCTCTTGCTTAATGGCAGAGCTCAGATGTAGTTGGAGCACTCTGGATGTTCCCGCTAACTGCTATGTAGATTCTCCCCTTTCGAAAAGCTTCTCCTAGATTTCCAGATTGCTTCCAGCATCTGGCAGTGGCCAACCTACTGCGATTCCTGACTGCACTGCACACAAGCCTTCATGTTAGTGGAATGCACAAATGGGTGTGTGCTTTTTTTGTCCGCATTTACTTTGCGGCTTGTGAGGAAAAGCAACAAGGAACCACCTGTCGTGTAGAGCCCCTTGCCACCGAATGGTCTTCCCACCACTTCAGATAAACTTTTTATGCTCCTGACAGAGGGAATTATCAAAGTCAGCAGATGACAGGCCAAAAAATAGCAAGGCAAAATGTAAGTCTGGGAGCCCAGCTCACAATTTCTGCTTTGTTTAGATTGCAAAGCATCGTGAGTTATTTTCAATAGTGATACAAGGAAATATTGTCTTCCTATTAGAAGACAGAGGCGTTTCTGTTGTATTTGTCAAAGAAAGGAGGCTTTGATAGGGATTACTTCTGTCATTGTTTTGGTATGATATGTTGAACCTAAGAATTTGCATAAATGCTGACTGTCTTTCCAAGACAAGTGCCTGATGGTAGAATAGCCCACTATCTGCTTTTCTTGCTCTGTGTAACATTGATTGATGTTAAGTTCCATCTGGGGAACAGACAGAAAATTGTCTCAGATCTTCTTAGGTTGTAGACTCTTTCACACCATAGGTTAGATGCTAAACAGTGCTGGCATTGATTGTTCCACAGACTTGTAGAATGGATTTGATGGGCTTTGTTTAGTTATCAACATTCATGCCCTTGAAATCATGACTAGGCTGGGCAGTGAGAGTCATGCTTGCTACCAGTCCTGTGTTGTGACTGAAGAGCAGACAATGCATCATGCTCTGCTTTGGAGGTGCTCAGTCAGAGCCATGGACATGCAACGTTGGCTAGGTTAGCAAGGGATGCTTGCAGAGCCACAGCTTGCTGTAACCGCTTTGTATTTCACTGTGCACAATGATTGTTCTGTCACATTTTCTTAGCCAAGAGTTCTGCGGGACCAAACGATGGTTCCGTACTGGTGTTACAGTCTGATCAGAAGAGCGTTACCACCTGTCACCTCTTACTGGGCTTTGATTTGCAGCAGCACAAGATTATGATGCTCATGAGCTGGATTCCTTTGGCATGGAACTAAACTGGAAGAGTTGCATGTAAACTGCATTCATTTGCAGCTGCAAATGAATGCTTGCTACCTGGGATCGGACTAGACTTAACACGAAGAAACACTGTGCCCTCAGGTGTATGTACCGTGATTGTCACATCCTCAGCGACGAGTGGTTTTCCCTACAGAGCTGCTCCTACTGATTTGCATTACCTGCTGTGAAAGCTGGGTGTACAACTCCAGTTGAATTCAAATGGGACTAGAAAAACCAAACTACTGTCTATGAGTTACCCTTATGCAGCCTCTGATGGTGAGGAGGGGAAGAGTAGAGCTGGAAGACTCGGTACTGCAGGTGTGAATGAACAAAATGAAGAAACCACAAAATGTGGTTGCTTAGCCCCATTCATTGAAACGTTTGCCACAGGTTATGCTTCAACTCCAGCAAAATCATATATTAGCAAAAGTTAATGTGGGTCAGAGGATGAGAAAGATAAGTGAACCTAGTGACACATGGTGGGGAAGAAATTGGATGCAAAGTAGGAATGCAGTGTTTGGACAAGAAATGGTACCGTACTGAGCCAAAGGAAAAGGCTCAAGATCAATCAGCCAGAAGACGAAAAGCTTTAAAGGCAGAAGAAATGCTAAAGTTAGCATGTGTGGCTTACTATAAATTGGGGTAATCTGAAACAGATATTCTCTGAAGAATATTTCCAATGTTTCCTGGCTCTGCTCCAGCTACTTCAAAGCCCTGTTATCAGTGAGTTGTGGTCCCAGTGTTAGGAAAGCTGGGCGATGTTCTAAGGAAATGTCAGCTTCAGATCACAGTTTCCTCTCATTTCTGTGAAAAGAGGTCAAATTAGAAAAAGCACTGCCCACACGCCGATTCTGTCACAGCTCTCCGTGGCCCACTTTGTTAATGTTTGAGCTAATCCTTAGGATAGGGAACAAAATTGCTTTGAAACAGTAGGCTATTTGATTTAGGAAGCAAAGTTTAAAATAATATCCCAGCAGTATGCGTAGCCAAAAGTCTGCTAGGCTGTAACATTCATTAGAGACATGCAGAACAATCGAGGGAAGTTTTTAATTCCCCTTCTCCACTCTAGAATTCTTCCCATCCTATGGGATCTCTTAGAGTTTTGGGTAACCCTGTACGTTGCTATCTGGGTGCTAATTAGTACAAGGGTTGATTGGGTAATTGGGGTGAATGGAAATCTTACTTCTGCTGTGTTCTCTACAGGCACCAACATCTGAAATGTCCTCTTTTATCTAAACAGTACCCATGCTGCTCTTCACTGCTTGGTTCCCAGTGGTCTGAAGGGCAGAGTTAGGAAAGGTTCATTGTTTTGTGTAATGTGCCTGGTTACAACAAGGTGTTGCCCATGTTAAAATACTGACATTGCTTGGTCTGCCAGGATTCAATCTTGTTACTTCAGAAATGGCTTTGCTAGCAGGTCACACCTAAGAGACCTTTTAGAGGGTAGATACTGCAGTTAAACTGTCTGACATCATTAAACTGAATCACTTTAGTTTGGCTGTTGAATTTCAGTGAAGCTTGATCTGTCATTCACAGGGAAGATGGTTTACATTGTAAGACTTTAGATTTACTCCTGATTACCATCATACTTCATCACCCCAGGCCAGGACTGTACTGACGTGCCACAATTCAGTGTATCAGCTAAGGATCCTTGGAGGCATTTGTGTAGCTATCGCTAGCCACGTAAGTGAGGTCCTCACTGCAAAATGCAGTCTCATCTTGGCCAGGGGAATTTGTGGATACATTCCCTCTCCTCTATACCAGAAGGTTTGTAGTGGTTGGATAGGTGAAAGCAATGCCATCGCCTGAGTGCAATCAAACTGAATGGAGGGGGAGATGGAGTTCCATGATTCCACATCTTGTCAAAGCAGAGAAGAGCAAAGCTAAGCCTTAATAAAAATTTCTCTCTATATATACCTCATGCCCATTAAGTTCTTTTTCATGCTATATCCTGTGGCAGAATCAGAAGGAAATATGTAATTAAAATCCATTCAATATATTGGTCTAAAACCAACTCCAAAGACACGGGATTTTAAGATGTGATGAAAGGAAATCGAGGTGGTAGCATTTTGGGTATGGTTTTTTGCTAGTAACTCACAGACAGAATCATTTGCTTCACTGATCATGGCTGTAGCTGTAGTAATAATGCATCCCACTCTTCCAAAACCCTCAGTGAACTTCCACCTTGACAATGATCTAGATCTTTAACAGTGTCTTCCTCCACACCTTCATGTGACTACAGGCCATCCTTTGGTAGGGGTGCACACATACATGCAGTTTACGCATGGTATTAGGTGTCTCGCAAGTGTTTTACCTTTATTATATAGTTCTAATTGAAAAATTGCTTCCTATAAAGAGATGAAAATTGTAACACCATTATTTGCCAATAATTCTTCAGAGTCACAGGCTAGGTTCAGACATGATATGAAAAGCCACAGTTGTAGCAAAACATCAGAAAAGGCACACAAGAGATGAGGAGAAAGATAGTTATGTATTACTCAGCTGGAATAGTGAATCATGCTCAAGGGTGTCTCAAATATTCAATTCACACCTACTGTTTTTCTGGGGGAAGGGATAGATGAAATAAAATGTTAAAATTGAGAGATGGTAGACACTTTGTTTACTGAACTGACGAAAAATGCTCAGATGCTCAGCTGAATATGCCAAAAAGACCTATATGGAGCCGGGTAGAGTAGGAAAGCTGAGGTAACTGGCAGACAGAGACCCCCATGGATTTGGAAATGCCTAGTTAAAGCAACCTATTTACAGTTTTTTACTGCTAGTGGCAAGTTGGTGCTGGTTCTGACCTTGTTTCTTACTTTTGGCTCACGGCTCCCACCTCTTGTAGAACTGAACAAAGTAATCGCTGTGCCGAGCCAGCAATGGTGTTTCATGCATGATCTAAAGATTCATCTCTCTGAGATTAGCTTGCTTGTCTTTCAAGGCTTGTTTTGGTTTTTTTGATCACTCTTGTTATTTTAAAAGGCAAAAAAAGAGATCATGGCCAACTGAATACTAAATGACTTGCCAAAGGTTAACCTTTGTTCTCTTTGTAAGTCATTTATGAATAGCCAGCTATTTGGTATTTTCAGTTATTGTGAATCACCTCATTTCAGATTTGGAAGTTTGTCATGAACTATTTGCTCTGTGTTCAGGTAGTCTGACTAGTGGGGTATGACTAGTCTGCAATTTTGCTGACTGGAATGCTAATAAACGGGAGGAAAGAATTCAGCGTTTTCAGGATGACTGCTTTAACTCTCGCATGTGAAACCTTTTCTGAGCAAACAGCCGCAAAAGTATTCACCAGCTTTTCACTTCCAGAAAATAGTCTAATGCACTACAAGTCACTTATTTATAGATGTAGAAAACTACTAAAACAGTTTCTGAGTGTTGTAGAAGTGGTTCTCTTTGAACCAACGTTCAAATAGCTCATTTGGTTGAGAGTGAGCCGTCATCACATTTCACTGGGGGCAGAAGACATTCCTTTTGTTTAATGTATAGTCATTGCAGTCTCATGAATATCTGATCCCTAGGGATTTGAGCTTCTTAGAAACAGAACTTCCTCCAAATCCATGCTCTCCTGTTCCCAGAAACTCATCCAAAGAAGTAGAGCTTGGGTAATTGAATAAATGACTGTGTCTATGGAACAGATTAATCTCAGGCCAGGTCTCAAATTTATCATAACAGTTCTCCTCTGAGGTACTGCAGCAGAAAAGAAAATCCAGGACTCCACTGATGGAAACAATTTTCGAAGAGAAGGAGACCCACTATCACTATAAGTGAAGGCAGACTAGTTGTTAGATTTAACGTATATAGAGAGAGTAACCTTATGATTTTTCTTTCTGGTTCTTTTCCATTTAACCTCAGCATAAGTGTAGTAGACAATAGGCTGTTAAATTTTTCTAGGTTTCATATGAAAATAGAAAAAATACTTTTTGATTATGGAAGAATTCAGATTTCAGGAGTGGCAGAGACAAAACTTTTCTTGGGACTTTGTTGTAGGCTTGCTCCTTCCTAAAAGGAACCCTCTTTGGCCCAGTTGGAAGTCTCAAATGCTCACTTTTCATTTTTTAAAATGGTTCTTCATTACAATGGTGAGGGACTTGCCATCTTCCATGTCAGGGAGGAGAATTGAAGGTAGTACTGCTATGTGATCCAACCTGTGAAGTACTCTCTGCAACTGAAGTAGAGAGGAAAGAAACAATTTTGGGACCATGCAGCAGGACTAATACCTTAGGCTGATCCAAGAATTGCTGGATGTGCGATAAGAGCAGTCACTGATTTCAGCAGGACCAGCTGTATGGCAACTGACTAATGACTGATTAAGAATTAGTTCTTAACGGTGAGACAGTACATCTTTCCTAGTTGTTGTTACTGCAAAGGAGGCTCTGGGTACAATTGTGCTGCTGCAGGCAGTTATTAAAAAAAGAAAGCCTGAGAAGCAATGGATATGTTATCTCCTCAAGAAGCAGGGGCCACCTCCCCTTGCCTCTCCCATCCTGGGGTCTGACCTTCCTTCCTCAAACCTGTCTTTAATGTCACTTATTGAGAGTTACAAAGTGCAGCGCTGCAGAGAAGGGTCTGGATAGCGAAGCCTGCCTCTCATCAAGGATGGGTCCTGAGAGCCTCCAAAGGACACCAACTTCCTCTCTAATCTGTTGAAAAAGATTAGGTGAAAAGGAGATGGTGACTGTGTCTATATGCTCAGGGAGGGGAGGAACATTTCCAAGAAAAGTGTTCAGTGATTCTCTGTTAGTCTGATGCATCCCTCTACTAGCTGACCGTTTAGCTGGGAAGATCCCTGCGTACCCTGAAAGACACAACTTCCATTCTAATTCTCACAACCTCTCTGGGATATTGCAGACAACTTTCTTTTTCATTGTCTTGATATTCAGGGAAATTTTCGCAAAGCAAGTTTGCCCAAGATGATGCAAAGTTAAAGCTGTGAGGAAAAAAGATTAAAACCAAGTAAATTCTGAATACTGGAGTTATTCCAGCAACTGTAAGTGTGCAGTCTTTGATCTCCTACATATTTCATGGTTTGCATCACCAAGAGAAAATTATCTTTATGTTCAGATTTGAGCAGAGAGAAGTAAATTAAAGAAATGCATCATCCTGGTTTTACCTTTAAGATGATCAGAGGTTCTGTCTGTCAGAGAGAGCACGTGGGGCCATATTAGTGCAAGATATGAATTTTTAACTAAGGGAACAGTAACACAAGGAATTCTTATGGCTCTTTTTATTGCTAAATTGGCAAGATTAATCTCACAAACATAATTTGCTTTGGATATCCCTTGCATGATGGGAGGCCAGTGTTTTCTAGCAGACAGAGCATTTCTGGGTAGTCTAAGAGAGGTAGAAGCTGTTACTCCTAACATTGTCCTGTTTGTGACCTTTTGCAACCAGCTCCTTTCCATAGGTTCCTCTAGTTTCTCCTTCCTAAAATGGGGAAAAATAGCTTTTTGTTTGATTTTAAAAGCACTTTGAAACTTAATATGGGGTAAAGGCTTTGCTCATAGGCTTTTTTGATTTACAAAAAAACATAAGGCAGAAAGCTGCTTTGTCCCTCAAACCCTTGAAGTTTTTGGTGTCTTTTGTGAGAATGCCAACAGCTGAGACCAACTGACAATGCTTTTTGAAGTGAGAAGTGCCTGTCATATCAGCTGAGAATCCCAGATACGCTTACTGTGCTTTGGACTCCTAAGTAACCCAATGAAGCCAAGCACAATGTTGCTGTTATGGTAAGGCCAAGATTTTTGCACATGCTTTTTTCTTTACGTAGGTCTGGAAAAACTGCATGAAGAGCCTTTTCTTCTTTTGTCTCCTTTTTCAGTTCCAGACCAAGCCAGAGTCAGACCTTAATGAAAGTCCAGACACTTTTAAAAAAGTAATTGTTTGATTCTCTGTATATTTTTGTGTGGAGGTTACAGTACATACAATTAATGTGACTCAGGCTCAAGGTCAAAAGTCTGAGTTGACTGTGACTGGACTTCTAATTTCCTCCATAGTAAGTCACGCATCCTTTCTCTGAGTCATTCTTCAGCAGACAGCTTCAAGTTTAAAATTAGAAAGTATAACCATATACCAAGTGAAATGACTGATGAGAATGCCGCAGGCACAGGTTTTTTAAGTTTCATGAGCTGATGTAGCAGCATCTATCTCAAGGGGGCCCTGTTTTAACGTCTACAACAGATGCCCTTTAAGTTAAGATATTCATAAATAATTCAGGCTGTAGAACATCTGCAAACAAATACGGCATGAATGCGTCAGGAGCTGGTAAATATACCCATTGTTGGTGTTAAACAATCCCTTTGGGCACTCTTACTACAGATGTCTTTTGTAGAAAGAATCTTCCACCGTGCACCCTGGTCATGTAAGGCCCTGGGAGGATGAGCAAGGGCTACCAAGCAACAGTAGTGGTATTTGTTATGCACACATGCCTTTTCAGAGAGTACAGCTCCCTTGCTAGAGGTCTTTCGCACTCACCAGCAAGCAAAGGTTGCAAATGAAACTCCCACCAGATGCATTTGAAAGGAAAGCTGAAGACCTGACACATACAGAAGCGGTAGAATAAGTCACTCTCCTGACTCTCTCTAGTCCTTATAGTGGTACACTGAATGCCTTTCAAAGACAGGTCTGGGAGATGTTTATCAAAAACCAGAGCATTTATCAGACTAGTGAGCTACCCGCTCCTCTTGGTCATTTAAAAATCTATTCAGTTAAAATACTGGCACTCAAAAGACAGGGCTGAATAAATCTGAGATCACTGTGTACAAGAATAAAAAGACCACGCAATCTATCATCGATGCATTTGGAAGGAGTTGAGAGAGTCTATTCTGATTGCATAGATTTCTCCCTTGTGTAATTCCCTTTGCACTGCAGTCTGAAGCTCATAGTGTCCCCACCCGGCACTCTCTCAATGGCCAGCAGACTAATAAATGTTTTTTAATACTACTTATGTTATTGTAGTGTATGAGAGACTAAGTGATGGAAAGGGACAAACAGATTGGATTGGAATGTAGAAAGGAATACGATGATTGTCCATTGAAGTTAATATGGAATCTCAGTCTGGGTCTTCCACCTTTTTTGTTGAGTAGGTCTTCAGCTTAAAACAAAATCTTTAACTAAAAGTTGAATATGAGTTCATAAAGCTGTCTAGCAGTGACATTCTTGGAATTCACTTTTGCCATCCAACAGATATCGGGCAATTATTGACAGGAGAAGAGAGATTCCTCTATTTGGAAGATATAGAACATAAATTTATTGAAAACAAAAAGGAAATAAACACACTTGAAGTGTTTACTAAACATTTAATTGCTTGGCATTTAAAACTGAAGCTGTAGCCTTTCTACGTGTCAATTTCCATCTCTGTAAAATGGGATGATATTAGTGCCAATTCATGGAAACTCTAACAGTCGGTTACAATCCCCAAAGGTGCTCCTGTGTCATGGTAACAGACGCAAAGTAAGATCCTCAAATGTCCTATTGGAGTCAACTGGTGTTTTGTGTTTAACTTGAAGACAGGATTTCCCCTAGAGGGCAAGAGACCAATAGAAACGGTTCCCTGTGTGCTAAATATCACCATAAAAGTTCCAGATATTGCGCTGAAGTGGCCAATGTTACTCAGTAAGTGAAAAGGAGAACGGGTAATACTTTCTGACAAGGTCAGGTAACAAACAGCTGCAGCTTCCATTTGAGGATAGCTTTCCCTCAGCCACCAATCCGTCTAATTAATGTGTCTGAAAATAGCTTGAGTTTTCCTGAGGAAGAGTGTATAAAAGCTTTGAAGGAACTCCCCCAAAATCATCACTGCATGTAGCTGTTTTCTTTAAGTGTCAGCATTTGGGTTTGCTCCTAGTAAGGATCCCAAATTAAGGATGGTTTTCTGAAGTCTTGCATGACCTGTTTAAAATTCCAGCCTCTGAAAAACTGGTTTAGATAACTTGTGTTAGGCCAGGAAAGGCAATAAATCCTGGATTAGGCTGAACCAGATCAAACTGATGAATTGATTCTTTTATGGAGGAATTAAGTTGTCCTGAAAAGATGTAGTCTTGGTTGGTTTGTTTTTGTCCTGTGTCCCCCCTGCCCAGAATTGCAAACTAAAGGTACTGGTTCCATTCAAATTTCCTGTTTCAGGAGTGCCATTTAAACAGCCAATTGCTGTACAGAGTATTTTCCAATGACGTTAACCACCTTCTAACATACAAGACTCCTTGGGAAAAAGCGTACAATTAAGAACATACCTAGTATATTTGCTTTGAAAACTTGTATAGTTGTATTATAAAACTTCTGGAAGCATTTGGCAGCATGCATTGCTTGTGAAAGAAGCAGTGCAATAGAATGTAATACCAAGGAATGAGACTGTATAGCTTTCACACTTAAAAACAGGGGCTAGTTTATTCCTCCTAAGGAGGATCGATGTTTCATGTTTCACTCAATGTCACTTGCAGTTGCTCTTAGGTCAAATAGCTTATACAGCATATACAGTAACAGAGCCAAAAATAGTTTTATGCCTTTGTATCTAATTTTTTGTTATATTTCTATGATAAATAAGATGGAATACTGGAGCCAAGGAAGAAATTTTCAAGCCCTAATATTTCATTAGAGTAATTGCATTAGCTGCTATCCAGAATATCTTTCTGATAAAGATCTACTATTTATATTTCATTGAGCAGAAAAAGCTTTTTTAGAGAAAAGGAAAGCAAAAGATGGCAAAGAAGTGAAAATATGCTTCTAAAACCCACCTCAGAAGGCATCTTGGTGACAATCTTGGTATAAAAATCTGACTGAGCAGCCTTTCAAGCATGGCTAATTTTTTACTAATGGAAGTGTTTTTATAAAGTGCTTACACTTAAGGTTCTTGCAAAAATATTTGCTGACTTTGTTAAAATGTCACAGGTTAACTTTCATGATCATGATTTTTTATATACAGCATAGTAATAAATATAAATTAAGCCTTAAAACATTATGACGGAGCAGGATATTATGCAGTGACAACTTCCTTAACTCTTCAGTTGAAGACACTTGGGATAAAGATGAAGAGCAGTTTCACAGAGAAGAGCAGTTTGTGCAGAAAAATAATATTTCCAGCCAAACCTCTGTGAAAAGGGAGAATTTTTATTATCCAGCCTGAAATTGCCAGGATACCTTGAAATTAAAATCCTGCCATTTTCTAGAAAGGTATGTAGTGGTTCTAATGGCCATAGAAACAACCTCTATTTTGCTCTTTCTCCGGAAAAAAAGAGCTCTTGGTCTCCGTACAACAATGCCTCCCAATGCTATGTTGAGTCACTCATGTAATACAAGCTCACAGGAAGGCTCATATTGACTTCATTAACCTCCCTCCTTCCTGAAATACTGAGATATTTCTCGGAGGTCCAGTAGCAGTAGTTTATTTTTCTTGTGAAATCTGATGGTGAGCGTCTTTGAAAGGCATATAACGAGATTTGCAATGGCGTTGACTGCTGTGGCGTGCTTGCCTCAATGCGCAGGGTTGCGATCCCATGGAGCAGGCACAGCCCGCATCTCTGGGGTGATGCTCAGGCAGACTTGCAGCCTTGCGAGACTCCAAAAGGGTGTTTGGTGTTGATGCAACTGGCCCTGCATTGGTGGGCAGGGGCAGCAGCTTTTATCAACACCCAGGAACATTCAGTCTCTTCTTAACTGTGTCTTCTACTCTATCTGAGGTTCATGATATTGGTGCCGCTTATAACTTGCTGCACAAGAATTGTTAACACATTCAGGATTTAATGATGTGTTTGACCTGTTGCTAGGAGTTTGCATTTGTTCTTTATGATTCAACGCATTTCATCAAGCTTTTCTGTGTTTTAAGAAACTCAAACCCTACAAGAAACTCACACTAGATAGTTCCATCTGTTGCTACTTTTACACATCTAAACAGTACAGGGTTTTTTACCTGTGTGTTGATGGAATGGCATCACAAAGCCTGTTTTGACCCAAAAGATTAGTTTAGAGGTAAATTTTTTAGCATGTATTTTCACACTGAAGCTAAACATGAATAATGTGTGACCCACAATATTGTTTAAATAAGATTAGGTAACGTTTTCATTTTTATTACATTATTTTATTTAGTGATAGAGGTGCTATAAGCTGGTTTACACTGCAGGTCTAGCTTGTTGTATTTCCTTTCGTTAGCCTTCATTTCCCTGGGGGGAAGAACTTGTAAACTAATGTGAAACAAATTGTATTGAGAACAGGATTGGATTATTATTATTTTTTTTAATGCTAGTTGTCTGGTAAGAAACTTCCTTTGTATTTGGACCTTACCTGCTAATTTGGATTTTATAATTTCTACTGACAATTTTGCAGCCAGTGCTGTCAATGTGAGCTCTTACCAATGATACTTCATGTGCATCATATACTCAATCTAAATACTACAGGAACCTGGGGCTGCTATGCTGAGGATAGTCAGACCCAAGATAAGTGTGAGGAAGACTTCCTTGTATTAGTTTTCTCATAGTTTTCTGAACGCTTAGAAAAATGTAAATATATGTAAATATATGAATTATAGATGTGTGTGTATACACTTGATAAACAAATATTCATTTCAAATTGAAGAGATAGATGTATGTAATTCCTTTGTAAAGGAGGGGGAAAAAAAAGGAGAACCCTTTCTGTAAAGGATTTTATATTGCTGTTTCCAGCAGTACATCTAGGGACATTCTGAAGATAATTTTTATGTATGATCTTTTGAAAAATGAATGAATAAGCTGTGTCATATATATCTGTGCAACAAAACAAGAAAAGACAACTTTGTGTAATTCAGTGCCAAAAAAATGATTAGAGGATGCAGTCAGTACGGTTTTATGGCTTCTAGGCCATAGCGTTTCTTTTGGTTCATGCTGTTCCAACAACTCAATGCAAGAGCTGTCCATGCCCTGGATGGCTTTATTCAATTAAAGCTGCATCCCAAGGTCTTGGGTCCCTGTGGTGGAATCACGCACTACAGACATGTGCATCCGCTGAACTCGAGCCCTATCTGCTGCCAGCTCAGCAGCTTAAGGTCACTTAAGTACTTTCCAAGAGGAAGAAATCACTCTAAAGAATTATCTGCTGGCCTGGTTCCTTCAGACAGTAAAACTGCTAACTTTCTCAACACCCATGCTTCTGCCAGCGCTTTTGTACGCATTGCTTTGTTTTGTGTTTACAAGTTGCTTCCTGCTGGGTACAAGCTACAACCTATATCTGCGTTCTGCCAGCAGGTCTTAAGATGGCAAGGCTCTAGGTCTGAGTGTCTCACTTCACCCCTGTGAGCAGCTGGTGAGCAGTAAAGCTATGAAGCGGTAGGTACTTCTCACAAAGGAAGAGAGCATGCAAAAACACTGTTCTTCCCATTCAATATTAGGTTCCCTGAATATGTGTATTTCTGGCTTTCTATATAACATCAAAGGGCATGAGCTAAGATGAAGGTCAGATAAGATTAAATACAAGAGCTGAAGTAGGATGTGTTGGTAAAATTGATATAATTACCTTCTTTTGGAGAAGTAACCACGCTTTGCTATAATTTGACTAAATCTTGGCCTAAAGCAACATCAACCGTAAATGGAAACATCCATCCAAGAGTTCAACATACTTTGAATTCATGCACTTTGTAAGCTTTTGTTCTCTAGAGTGGTCCTATCTGGATGGGAATAAAAACTTAAACTCTAGTACCCTGTAGTTCCTAAATAACTAATTTTGCTACGTGAGAATTCAGAGCAGAGCTAGGTAAGAACAATTGCATGGCCTTAGATCTTACTAAGACAATGAAAACCAGAACGACCCACTGTCTGGTTGACCGGCTCTTTAACTGCATGCTACTCAAGCTTTGTATCTCTCAGACTTGGTGATAGAAAAGCGGATTTTCACTGGATCATCAAAAAATATTTTTGACCTAGGGTCAAATTTTAACTCTCTTCCACTTCCCGCTGAGATGCTGAGCTGTTCGAAATAAAAAAGGTTGCCAACATTAAAAAAGCAAATTTATACACACGCTTTTCTGTCAACATTCTCAGAAATGGCTTAACTGTTTGTGGTGAAACTTAGCATAAACTGTTGCCTTAAGCAAAAACCAGGTGGAGAAAACTGAATTCAAAAAAGATGATAAAACTGAGCAACTGGGAAAAACACCCAATCCTTTGAAACAGAAATGCTGAGATAGTGTGGTTTCTACTTTATTCCAGATAGGCTGTCTAAATCCATACTTTTATCTACTGCTCTAGGTAACAACAGGAATGGTGTCTACTCTGCCCAGGGAGGGAGAAAGCTGGAACCGTGCGCAGTACTGGTGAGGCCAGGAGACTTAAGGCTGGGAGAAACAAAAATTAGTAGTCAGAGCTCAGTATCATCCGGCAACGGTTAACCAAAGGCCAGCTCTGAGCAAGGGCTTGGCTGTGGCTTCATGTCCAAATTGCTGCAAGGAAAGCAGAGATCTGAGTGTTGGTCTGCTGAAAGACTCTGTTTTGCTTCTGTCCTGTGGCAGGATGACTCTATTTTTCCATCCTGTGATGTTTTAGTCTTTCTATTTAAGATGAAAAACCTCAGAAACTGTATGTTTTCTTTAATGTCTCTTAGTGTCTTCAGTCTGAGAGGATGCAGTTATTATTTATATACACCAGCCCTTTGTTCTTGTTTAGGCTGCTGTAGCTTGTCTGAAATTACTCATAGGTTCACGTCCCTGAAATCAGAGTAAGGTTTGTGGCATAATATCCACGCTACAATACATCCCCAGCTGGAGTTCATGCCGGCATAGTCACATTTCTGAAAACTTGAGGCTTCCTAAGGGAAAGAGGTTGTGATAGGAAAGATGCTGTAATCTTAATTATCCCTATCATGACCCAGACTCCAAGACAGGCACCCCAAAGTATTGAAGTCTACTTCTCCCCTGAGATCCACAGGGAAATGACCTGATGAAATGTGGATGATTCTCATCTTACACAATGTGAACTCATCTGAGGATAGCAAAGTAGCGTTACGCAACTTCCTTACAGCACATGGCGAGTGCTTTAAGAATCCAGTCTTTGGACTACAAGCAGGCACTGGTGGTAGGGTGCTGTTACCAAAACCACATTATTGACTTCCTGGTGGGGCTCTGCAAGGCTGGTTAAGCTCCCTACGCGGTGGAATAAATGTGATTGCTCATAGTGCCAGTTGTGGGTGCTGCAGGGAACGGCTCAGTGGGGTGGTAAAAGGTGGTGAGACAGAGCGGACAGCCTGGTTCATCTGGGCTGCTGGTTGCTTGGAACCTGTTTGAAGAAAACTCCTCCTGAGCACAGCTGGGTGCGTTTGGGATTCCTGGCTGTTCCTGCAGGAGGGGGTATCGCCTCTTAGACAGCAGGGCTCCAAAAATGTGAGTGGTCACGGTGGCATGAGACAACCAGAGCATTTGCGTTGCTGATGGGGAAAATGGAGAGGTAGGGGTGATGGTGTCTCTCTGCAGGCGCTTGCTGGGGTGATGCTAGGCAGTTCACATTTGTTTTCACAAAGGAAACGGAAATGGGGAAAAGGGACACAAACTTTGTGCAAACGTGCTGGCGAAAATGCTTCAGGGTGAGAAATTGCAATACTTCATTTCTCTGGCATAATAACAGGACCTTCCTGTTGCAATTAGTTAAGGGTCATAACTACATTCATTATTCAGAAGGGAATGACAAGGTTCTGTAACCAACATGACAAAAGCTTTACAGAAACCAATCATTTGATGTTAAATATCCCAGATAAATTTACCTTTTAGAAATAAGGTTCCAGCTTTAAAACTGATGGTGCTGATTAATCTCTAGTGTTTGCTACTAAATGGAGAAAAACTTCACCATCTCTCAATATTTTCTGGGGTGTCATTACCGAATGGGTCTGTTTCTACTACAGTTCTGCAGGGACTGCAGCAGCCCTGTTGCTTCCAAATTTTTTAATAATGATTTGGAAAGAAGTGCCAACGTCTAGGTAAAAATCTATGTTGACACAATGGTTGTTGGAGTGATGGTTCCTGGAACAGTCAGACTGAGAAGCTTAAAAGCAAACTTTTTTCAAATAGCATTCATCAAACTCTTTACAGGACTGAGCAAAACTGCCTTGTTTTATACAGGATGCAGACTGAATGACCTAACGGGACTGATTGGCCTTAAAACAGAATTAGTCATATTGCTTGTGTGAGTAAAATAAGCAGCAGCAGACACACCCGTGGGTATCTGCATAATTTATTTTAAATCACTTTAGGCAGCCAAAGAATATGAGGTTCAGGAGCACTTAAGTTTAGGGAATAGTTTTCCTTAGATTGTCAGCAGGAAGAAACACGTGCCTCCAGGGGCACGAGAGAGCACCTAGGTGAGCTGGCTAGCAATACAGTATTCTTCATCACCAGTTCTTTGAAGCCAAGGAGCATGGTTATACTGCATATTGTATTTTAAACTATGAAAATAACAGTATTTTAATGTTTCTAGTGTTTTTGGCAGTGTACAGATTTCTCATGAAGAGTGTAATGCGAATCTCTGTTTTGATTTTCTCCTGATATTCTGAGTGAACGTTGTAAGAATGGAAACCTCGCACCTGAGATTTCATTTTGGCATGATTTTAAGGGATGGAGTGCTGTTATAGTCAGCAATAATTTGGTGTAAAATATTGTGCTGCCAAGTCTTAGGAGTTACAAAATATTAAATGTTTATGTCTCATGAAATTACAGATTTGAGCTAACTGTAGAGCACAATAATCTTGGGTTTTTTTAATGCAAATATAAAGCATCCATCTGAAACGGTATCTAATTATATCTTGTGTTTTGGGAAGTCACCATTAGCATAAAAACTTTCCCAAAAGGGTTAATCCACAGATAAAAAGGACACCATGAACATGTAATAACAAACCAAACTAGGGGAAATGCAAAAAGTATCAGACAGTAATGACTCTTCATTACCCCGTACTCACAGTCTTTCTGTTAAAAATGAAATATGTAGAGTCATCTTGTGCTCTAGAACATAAGATTTTTATACCTTTCCTTGCTTAACAACAAGAGTTAATGGTAGTGACTCATGAAGTTATTCAGCCCTTCATAAAAGACCAGCATTTGTTTGACTGCATGACCTCCCTTACAAGCAAATTCCACAAGATGATTCCAGCATATGTCCATAAAGTAGTTGCGTCAAAATTTATTGCCTTGTAATTCAGCAATAATCAGCTTGTTCTTCTAGTGAGCAAAAAATAAAGATGAGGAAGATGGACCAGATTTTGCTTTATTTTATTTTATAAACCTTAGTTAAAGCCTAAAAGCCAGGTCTTTTTTATGTAGATCTAATCTCATGGATAAGAAAATGGTTATAATTCGGCTTGGTTTGCTACCTTAAAGCTTTTGATGCTCTGAATATGAACTTTGTTCCAAAATGTGAATCAACATCCTTCCATACAATCTATTTTTGTCTTTTGATCTTTCTTTTATACCTTCATGAAAGAAGCATGGTTTTCCAGAGCCTTTCCGGGAGCAGCAGTACATGCAATGTTATAAGCAATAGGTTTGTAGCATATAAACTGCCTGGCTTTGAGTTGGAGCACGAGTTTAGTGGCGAGGGCACTCACTTTAAAGGCAGAAGGCATGACTCTGTCTCCAGTTCTTCCACTGACTTGTTGTCTAACTGCTGCCAAGTCCTTCCATCTCTGCGTCTTTGTTTCTCCTCTCTCTGTTTTGTATTTTTGGTTAGATTTCAAATTATTTTCAGCTGGAGGATTATCTCTCACTATGTTTGTGGAACGTCTAGCACAACAGAGCTTCAATGCTGACTGCAGTCTCTAGGGCACTACCTTAACATAAGTAAGAGGGAGGGAGAAAGTTTCGTTCTTTCCAAGGCACTCTGGTTTTGCTGTCTGTAGACTGAACACAAAATGCAAAATCACTGCCTTTGATTACTAATGACCCACCTCTGCCTTGGTGTCTTCACCTAGTTGCTACCATGATATCTTTTTTCTATGAACTGAGTTTTCAATTATGTCAGCTTTCCAGATCCTACTGAAAAGATTTGAGTAAACTGGTCAGGTATTTGAGGCACAGACGTGGTGTGAGTAGAGGTACAGTGTAGGACATGTCGAGCCTGCGCCACGCGGTACGGTGTTGAGATCTATATGGTGAAGTCTAGAGCCGCATAGCGGTGGTGAAGTAATAACCCCTACAGTTTGTCAGTCAGCACTAGCTCTGCGGTCTTTGCTGGTCGCTGTGTACATGCACCTTTACTGTCCCTGGAATAATGTGGCCACTCCAGGGATGCTAACATCCCAGGACTTTCATGACGGAGAGTTTATACCATTTACTTTGTTCTGCCCAGACCTGCTATCCCATAGTAGTTTTTATGCCAGCTGGCTGCTTTTCAAGTTCTGTTGTGCCTGTCTAGTTTGCAAAACTCTTTGAGATTTTGTTCTCTACTCTCAGATAATCCAATAGAAAATCCCTGGGTTTTTGTTAATTATCTGTTACATCAATACAAATGAAATTTTTTTTCCTCTTAACTGGAGACATACTTGAGCCTCCTGCTGTATTAAAAATGAGATTTTGTGAGAAAAGAATGGATATTATATACTTATTTACTAGTATAAATGCAGTCATTAGGTTATACTTGAAAACTGTCCTCCATAAGTAGGACTTAAGTCTGTCTGGTCTACCCTGCAAGGTGCAGTGTTGCTTGGAGTTCCACAGCAGTTGCTATTGCTCCCTATGGTCCCTTCTCCACTACCGTCATTGCGAGCCCCAGAGCTTCACTGCCTTTTCTCTTACTTGTACTGTGGGACTGACTTTGAGACAACTTCCTTCATGGCCTTTCACCTGACACAAAGGATTTGGGGTGCTTGCCTTTTGTAGATTAATTACATTTACCATATAATTATATTTACCCTCTCTTCTGTTCAGGACCAACGCAGAATCCAACCAAATAAACAGACTTTGTCTAAAAGACAAAGCCCTGGAGGGTCCTGGAGGAAATCGAGCCTGTGAAACAACCCAGTCACAAAACCAAGGAAACAGTCATCCTTTGCCTTTATTTAGTTTATTTATCCTTTATTTAGTTACCAGAGTTTAACAAGGGAGTGATTTTGGCTGGAATATGAAAGCAACTGAGCTCCGCTGTACTAATTGTGCTAGCTTTGAGGTCGGTGGCAGATTTAGTCCACCCTGAATAGCAGTATTCCCCAATTTGTACTGTCCTGCTTACTCCACAGGAACACACTGGAGAGCCGTGCACTGTTTATCCTGAGCTCTTTGAAATGTGAATCACTCCAGGAGAGCCTCTCCCAGGCTAGACTGGGAAAGCTTATTATCACTGATTTACAAGCCTTTAGAGATCAAAATGGGCCAAACCAACATTTCCTCCCTTCTCCCTTAAAACCACAACAGAGTGTCTGTCTGCTTTTGAAAGTAAAAATTCTTTCCATAGTGATTTTATTCTTCTGCGCTTCTACTGACAAATAATTTACTAATTTCTCCCTATTGTTTCAAGACAGCTTGCAATTAGTGAGGCTTTTTTTTTTTTTTAAATAATTAATTTTTTGTTCTTTGTACAACCATATCCGTACTGACTTTAACTGAGCTCTGGCAGTAACAAACCTAATTCGCGGGCCATACTGCAACATGTGTGTACACTGAAGACAAGAGGGACACTATACATGCAGAGAGAAATGTGGACAGCCACTGACAAGCATAACACGAGCCACTTCTGTGGCCTTGCAATGGTGTCATATTCTCTCTATTTTTAGAGCATGTCCCCTTCCTTCTTATCAAGTTAGATGTTCCCCTACAGAAAGTAATCTGCTGTTTCATAGCCTAGTTTATTAATAGAAAGATTGGGAAGGCGCACATAAGCAGGTTACTGGGCTGACAGGATTGCTGGGTTGTAGTACTCATAAAATAGATTATCTCTCTCAACTGCTAATGGAAATGTGTTTTGCCACAGAGCTGGAATCTCACACAAGGGTTTCTAGGGACATGTAGTGTGACAGGTGCCAGCACTGGCTAACAGCAAGGGGTATGCGGGAGCTCAGTGCAGAGCTCTGCTGTTCGCTGCTTGGTTCTGGCGGTGCAAGTCCCTTCACCTGTGCGCCCTGGATGCAACAAAAGATCTCACTCTTTGTGAAAACCGTTGGCCTGAAAATCCTGCGCTATTAAAACATAAGCATTGCCAATGACACAATCCCAGTGCACAGAAGGGTTAGTCAGCCAAATACTGACTTTCTAAACTGCAGGGGTCTCACTTAAAAAATTCTATAAAAGCATAGAAATCAGCATAAAAGAGGACAAAATGAGGGAGCTCTCTTGGCTTAGGAAAGAAATCCTTCTTCTGTTTTGGTGGTAACTTGCATGTAAATTTTTAGTCTGTTGTTTCTTTAACTTACTGGAGTTGTCAAACAACTGCCAGAGGAGGTGTTACACTTTCTGAGACAGCGGTGGCACTCCTTCGCTACATGTAAGAGTCAGGCTGGGATTCACATCACCATTACTGTGTCTGTATGGGGACAGAAAATAATTTCACACAGTTGGGGCTGCTTCTGTGTTCAGGAAACAGCCTTGGTTATGAGCTGAGCTAGACGACACACACACTCTCATTAGCATATGCAATGGTTGCAGGTTGTATGAAACATGATAGGCATCTTGACTAGACCCATAAGTAAAAATAAGACCTCAGGGCTGTCAGAAAACATATGACTGTCTTCTCTAAAATGAAAGGCATCATTCTTTGTCACCTTGAGTAATCCACCCATAAAGACAGGCATATAACTATGCATGTATCCTAAGGGGAAGGTGGTAGAAGGAGCATATGGCAAGTGTTGGTTGCGTTGCTTGGTAAACTGTTAATGATGAAAAGAAGAACCTGTGGACAATAGGAAGCAGTATCACTATCAGAAGGGTGCTGGAAAGCAGGTCTGTGAAGAGGGACCTGGTGGACAATTTGACCATGAGCCAGCAATGTGCCCTTGTGGCCAAGACGGCCAATGGTATCCTGGGGTGCATTAAAAGGAGCATGGCCAGCAGGTCAAGGAAGGTCATCCTCCCCCTCTACTCTGCCCTGTCAAGGCCTTATCTGGAGAACTGTGTCCAGTTCTGGGCTCCCCTGTTCAAGAAAGAGAGGGAACTACTAGAGAGAGTCCAGCAGAGGGCTGCAAAGACAATCAAGGGAATGGAGCACCTCTGTTACGAGGAAAGGCTGAGACCTGGGTCTTTTTAGCCTGGAGAAGACTGAGAGGGGATCTCATCAATGCTTATAAATATCTAAAGTGCGGGTGTCAAGAGGATGGGGCCAGACTCTTTTCAGTGGTGTCCAGGGACAGGACAAGGGGCAACGGGCACAAACTCGAACGCAGGACATTCCATCTGAACACGAGGGAAAAACTTCTTTACCTTGAGGGTGACAGAGCACTGGAACAGGCCACCCAGAGAGGTGGTGGAGTCTCCTTCTCTGGAGATATTGAAAGCCTGCCTGTATGTGTTCCTGTCCAGCCTGCTCTAGGTGAACCTGCTTTGGCAGAGGGGTTGGACGAGATGCTCTCCGAAGGTCCCTTCCATTCTGTGATTCTGTGTTTTGGGCTTCAGGCTGTGGAAAGAGGTTGAACTTAATAATTTAGTTTAAAATGTAACCTGGATCAGAATGGCAGCTCTGTGGTTCAGTTATAAACCTGTGTATATAGTACACTGTGCTAAGCTGCATATCCACAAAGTGTGTATGAACAAACTACCTTCTGGCTTGTTGTCCAGTTTTTCTACAGAATCAAAGCATTCATTCTGGCACCCCCAGCCGTTTTTCCCCCCTCCTAACCACATCAAGAGCATTCCTAGCATTCTTCCCTAGGAGGTTACAATCATTTCAATCATAACTTGAATAAAAAATGTTGGCATTTGTCAACAGGTTTATAAAAATCTTCACCTGGAATCTCTCTTTTCTTGCTAATGAAAAACACCTGACTGCAGAAAAGCATTAATTGACATAAAAGTGCTGGCAGCACAGCATGCAAACAGCAGATTTGATCTTGAAAACTGTGCCCGTGCCACGGCTTTACTACTTTGGCTTTTGTACACTAAATAGCTAAACACAGTTGGCTACATGATGTTGCCCCTTCTGCCGGAGAGCTTCAAGGAGACAGAGTGTGAAGGAGGCTGCCAACATCCTCCCTCCCTCCCTTCAGGGGAATAAAGGAGAAGGAGCAGGAGTTAAAATGGAAAAGAATGAGCTGGAAGGGAAAAAAGATGAAGATGTGTAGAAGTTGCCCTGACACAAAGTGAGAGATAATGACATTCATTTGGAGAGTGCCACTCCCCACCTGCTAAGAACAGGAAGCTTCTGCAACATTTGTTCTGTATTCCAAGAAACACAAACATATTGAATTAGGAACTGATAATGGTGATGTCAGTGTGAATAATTTTGCTACCCTATCCTATCGTCCTAAAAGCAGTTGCTGAAAGCTGTTGCTGGGTTTTTTTTTTGGAAACAGAACCACCTTTGGAGAGATGTTTGTACATTCCCAGTGCCAAATGCCAAAGATACTTTGGCCCTCTTCATGTAAATGCACAGATCACGCCACAGAGAAGTCTGAATTAAGCCCTTTTGCTAACTGATAGTTGCTAATTCATCAGCTGTGACACATTCATTTCTGAAGAAGTGGAATAGGAATGCTTGGGATGAGGGCTTGTTATTGCAGCAACATTCAGAGAGATGTTAATGGAGATGTGCAGAGATGTTTCATTAACTCAGGATAACAGCTGCACCAGGAAGGTTTCATTAACTTCAACCATAAAAGCATTTCAGGTTGAGACTGCTAAAGTCAGTGAAGAGATTTAGGCCTATCACCAAAGCTAGCAGCTGGAAGCCCTCAGATACAGCCACTTGCTAATGCATTGGTGAGATATGATAAGGCAGGAGGGAACTCAGAAGGAGTTATCTGCTGTTATTTAAACTAAAAACACAGGAAAAATCCCGGCAGCAGAATGTGATTTGGGACAATAGCTGCTTCCTGAGCTGTGTGCTGTGTGGAGCCCCTGCCCGTGGTGACCTGACCTGCTCTTCCTGAACTGGTAAGTGTCCGAGAAGGGCTGCAGAAGTGAGGTTGCGTTTCAAAAGGATTTGTGGTAGCAAGCACGAGTCTGTGTGCCCACCTAATCCCACCCAAAGTAAACTGCACTTCAGAGGTAACCTCCGAGCGGTGGAAGAGCGTCAGATTGTCCAGCACTCGTGGTCACGCAGGGAAATGTGAAAGGGGCTCTGAATACAGCACTGGGTCTGTTAGGGAGGTTTGCAATGCCAGTGGACCATGAGCTTTGCAGTGCAGAACATGCCCAGCCCAGTTGCATTCCCTCACCTTCCTTCCTGCATGGAAGAAAAAAACAGCCGCAACATCAATCAGTCCACCTGTAGCTGGCAACACGAAACCCAAACACCTGCATGCCAGGCACAGCTGGATGTTTGCTGCTATTGACCCAGCACAGTGCAAACTGCGTACTGATCAAGGCGGTTTGGGAGAAGGGAGCATTGGAGAATAATTTCCAGCAAAATTAAGAAGCTATGTTTTCCCTGGCTGCTTTCATTTCCCTCCTCTCTTTAAAATTCTCCTTGCTTTTAAACAACACTTGCTTAGGGCATGTGCTCACGGTGAACCTGGGGAATGTGTTTTGTTTGTTAAAAGAAGACGTGTGCCTGCCAGCCAGATTTTCTTCTGCTAGAGTAAAATCAGATGCATAGTACAATGTCCTCTAGATAAAGAAGAGTCTTTAAAAGTGGAGTGTGATTAAAAGTAATGGGAATATATTCCCATACAGATGAACAGGTCATACAGAGCGACATCTGAGGGAACTGGAGAAAGGCAACAGAGCAGTGAAGGTGTGCAAAGGAAACAGGTCCTTCGGTGGAACCTCAGAGGTGAGAATGTAGATGAAAAAGTAGCTGGACACAGGAAAAGGTAGAAAATCAGTAAAATGGGATGTGACTACTAGTGCAGTAAAAATATGGACGAAAAGGGTGTCAGGCCATAGTGTGGGGCTTCTGAAGGAAAGAAAATGACAATAACAAAAAGACAAAGTATATGGATATGTGTAAAGTAAAACCTGTAATGACATGGCATGAAAAGGATATTCTGAGGAAGCAGTTGGACTAAACAACCTTCTGAGGTCCCTTCAGACTTAAATGCTTCTGTGGAAGCAAGCAAGCCTACAAGCAATTATTACATTAGTGGATTACTGTAATTGCATTTGTGTTTTGGCAACACTTGGAAGCTTCATGGCATCAAACACCACTGTTGCAGGGTGCAGCATATGCAGATACACTTACGCCCTATACAGAACATAAACCCATGTAATTCTTCTTCCCTCTTGCTTTATATCTCTACTTTGTCTCACTGAGTTTGAAGGACATTAATATCTGTGTCTGTTTGTGATACTGTAGTCATGTAAACAAGGGATGACCGAAATAGTAGAAAGTGTGTTCCTAAACCACTGAGCGAAGTAATCAACTTCCCCTTGAGTAAGAAACTCAGTGGACGGTTTTCCAAAGTGTCAGGGACAAAATTGTCCCAGTCAGGGAAAAATTTTCAAAAGTTCAGCAAAGTGTCACCTAAATTGAGTAGCCAGATGTTTAAGTGTGATCCTATCTGGTAATTTCATTTAGCTATTTAAACAAGAAAGCCTGTCCCCTCGTAGTTCATGAGCATTGGCTTATCTGACAAAAAAAGTCCCTGAAAAAAAATGAATGTGTGATCATATCTGGACAGCACAAAAACTCCTACAAAGTCCCCAACAAACCAACCTTGTTGGGGCTCTATTTTTTTCTGCAGTAGAAAAAGGTGCATTAAACTCTTAATTCCATCAGTCTTGTTGAGAGATTACTTTTGTTGGACAGGAGGAAGTGATTTGGATTGATTTTGTAATATCACATTTGCACATGTCTCTCGGGCATGTGGGAATGTGGCATGCAGACCTTTTGCCTGTGGAAAACCCAGGCTTCCTGATCCTCTTTCAGTCTGTTCTCTGTAGTTTCCCTGGGGTGGCTACAGAACCAGTGTAAACAGTCACGGCTCTGTTCAGGGCACTGAACATAGATGACACCTTGAACCTCAGGCTCCTAACTTTCTGTGCATCGAAGCTCTTCCTCACAGCTAATGGTTAGCAGTCTTTGCAGATTCAGGAGTGACAAAAGCCCTATTCTCAAGTACGTCAGCTCATAGTTGAACTACATTGTTATTTTAGATCTGCTTTTCTCGTCTGTTATAACAGTTCTTTCCTAGAAACAAAAATCATGGAACTCCTATGGGAAAAGTCTCGGGCTTCTTGAAATAAAATTGGGAGCTTTGAGACGCTCCTAGGCTTCATCATCCCCAAAGATTAATGACTATTTCTGTGGTTTTCAGCATACTTGCAAGGCAACAGGAATTGAATCGTCTAGAAAGTGACCAGCTGAAAAATCTAGAGCATGGTGGAAAGGTCCCTGAAAGATCTGGTCTTGAGAGTAGTTGTTTGGCTTTTCTGACATCACTTAAATAACATGGTTCTCATTATAATCTCCTCCTGCTCTGAGATTAGGTGGCTGCTTTTCACATGGGCTGTACTGACTCACCTCGTTGTGAATCCCAAAACACTTGGTGATTTGTTTTGATCCCCTATTGCAGTGTTAGAGTATATGATAATCTAAAAAATTCACGTAGCTTGTTTTAAAGCAAGTTTCTAGATTCTGTGTGTGAGAAAGAAAAGCTTCAAAATGTGGTGCAAGTATTCCTGAGAGGCTCAGAAATCAACAGGCAAAGGAAAAGAATCACATGCCTTTGTATGTGGTCACATAATTTCTAAGTTAAACATACATGAAGTTCCCCTTCTTCTCTTTCCTCTTGCTCTTGCTCGCTCTCTCCAGATTACTTCACATTTAGCTGATGTATCTGTTTGTTTATTCACCTTTCCAGCACGCAGCCCTCACAAGCATTCTGGAGGTTCTTGTTTGGAGAAATGAGAACTACCAAACATGTTATTGCTGTTGCTTATCACCTGAAAAGGGCACCAGAAATTGTTCTGTGGTCATTTGGCCATTATGCAATGGGGACTGAATGCGTCTTTGTTCCAATTACCAAAAGTACTAAAATACTACTTTCTGAGAGCTGAAGAAAAAAATACTGCCTTTGGAAACACACATCTGTCTAAATCTTGAAGCCTTTCTCATTGTATCCAATTCTGGAGGAATATTTTTAGCTGTTGAATTTAGCCCTTCAGAACGTCTTGTGGTTTCTTCCAGGACAGAGCTCAATAAATTACTTTCTTCACAAACAAGTGAAGTGTGGTTCGCTGGTTCGGATCTCCTGCAGGGTTCAGAAGTTCAGAGCACAAAAGCCCATCTCGGTGTCAATCTTCCCGTACACAACTAGCAATGGTTTCCACGGATGGGGTCTAGGCCATGAACGCTCTTAAGGGTCCATGCCAGTACTGCTCTTTGCAGCAGCTGTAGAGCAGAGGAGCTGATGTTTATGTCCGTCATGTCTCCAACACCTCTGTTTGGACTCAGGCAGAAGCCAGTCCCATGAGGATCACGCAGGCTTACACACACACCCGCCTGCCACCCCCTTGCACACACACGTGCACCAGGGACATCCAAGCTTGCAAACGTTTTTCTCTGCTGCCTTAATTAAACCAATATTGTTTATCACGTGGGTCTGTTTTCTTTCTTTCAACACCTCAGTTTTTAGGTTATAATTCCTTTATATCTTCATTGTTTTTTAGTAATTGGACAAAGTGTTTCCCAGCTTAACTTTTTAGCGAATGGCAGGAATCCCAGCAGCTGTGTTACGGGGCCAGGATTTTCAGTTCTTAGAAGCAGAATTTTAAGATTTTTTTGATTTTTTTTTTTTTTTTTTTAAGCGTAGATTTACTTCTTATAAATCTGGGTTTTGTACCTCAGCAGCTATGGGTCTTTATTATGGGTCTCTGGCAGCTGAAGCTTGGCTGCAGCCAGTGGGTCTGGACATGGTGGGGGTTCCTTATACACGGTGGCAGTGGTTCAGTGTCAAATGCCTCTCCCTCAAAATGCCCAGTGTAGGAACGACAACTGACCAAAATGTGACACTACTGGCAGAAGCCCCCCAAACCTTTCCTCTCACCCACCTGCCCAGGCTTGAGCCAAGGGCTCTCACCTGGCCCTTAACCTGCCCTGGCTTCAGCCACCTCTGGGTAGGAAAAAGAGTGTTGCTTGGGGCCCCCTTTATATTTGAACCCCAGGAATAAAACAAGTCCAACCCGTGTAACAAACTTTTTGCATCACTTTATTTGAGGATGGGCAAACAGTTTTTTGAGAAGAGTGGCTTCTGACTGGATTGGAAACTGAGGTTTTACAATCAGGTGGTGAGCAGGTCTCCTGTGTGTCTTTGCAGATACCAGGCAAGGAGGCTGACGTGTGAATCCTGCAAGTTTCTGACAAGCCTTGCTGCTCACTAACAGGACTTGAAATCGGCTTCATAGGATCAGACCCAAAAAGTTTTCAGTACAGTCGTCTTAGCAGCATCCGTAAGTATGTATGTAGTAAGCGTGTGCACTTAAATCCTTGCTGCCCCTTTGTTGTTTGGCCAAAATTCATGTTTTGTACAAAACCAGATGTATTTTGCTGATGCTTCTTACAAGCCTCTATAACCCCTGTACATTTGGATGATTCTCAGTGAAACTGTACCTGCAAGACTACAGATGATTTTACATTGTTGACTTTTATACTTGTTAGGATCACCTACCATGGCAATTAAAATTACTTCTGTCTTGCCAAGAGGGAGCTCTGGGTGCATTTACAGTCAGCTTGCAAAACACAGCCTGAATTAAATGTGATTCTTGTATATGGAGTTCTTGCAGGATCAGCTTTTAGGTGGATATCCAGCTTTGCACATACAGTTTTCTAAACAGTAAGCATATTTGCAAAGTTCCTCATATCCTTTTTATCAAGAATAAATATTGCTGAAATGCACGTATTTCTGATATCAAAATAATGATCAACTGCAAGCAGGTGAAGGTTTTACTCACAAAATGAAATCACAAAGGAGAAAAGGATGTTCAAATTAAGATTAAGACTATATCTGGGGAACTTTTGGACTTGAGAAAGTTTCAGAATGTCAAGGCTGGGCACATGTCCAGGTAGCATCCTGACTCCGTGTGGCGCTGAGGTGGCGCTGTACACCAGCTCCCCTCCCATGGCATCCTTTCAAAGAAGGAAATCCTGGGCCTGTGGGCTGTAAAGGAGTCAGAGTAAGCTCTGGTCAGAGACCCAGGCTGGACAATTTAGAACCAAGTACCTATGCAGTATTTGTTCTTTGGGGGAAAAACATACAGAAGGAGTTATACAGAGTGCAGTCCCTGCTCAGTCTAGTAATAGATTTTGAAATGTGAGACTTGACATCATCTGGGTACCTAAATCTTCCTGACAGGTGGATCTGGCTGTACCTAACTTTCTGGCTATCCACTTTCCCTGACAGCTGGAGGTGCTCCTCTGCTTGAGCTCACAACTTTTCCAGTCTCAAAAGGATGGTGCAGCTTTGTGCTATGCTTATGTCTGCACTTGAACAGGGTCCTCAAAATAGACACTTCAGCTACACTCTTTGGGAAGGTTGTGCTGCTCACAAAATGCCCATGGAAGTTACTACTTTTAATTCAGCAACAGAAAAACTGCCATCCCTTGCTTTCTTATTTGCTTGCTGCTTTAATTTTTCAGTAATGCAACAGGGATAACATTCATGCAAGAAGTTCAGTTTTAGTTCTTTCAGTCTCCCCCCATCACAGTGCCTATGAGAGAATCTTACTGACTACGCCAAGCTGGACACAATTCCTTCATCTATGACAAAATTTGACAGCATGATTTTGTGACCTGAGGTGATCAGACAGAAGGGTGGAGCTATGCATTTTTGTCTGGGTTCCAGGGACTTTTAGTGTATTTTATGTCAAACAAGTATTAGATAAAAGACAGAAATCATCCAAGGGAGATTGATGAGTAGTTTTAGGTGACGGTTAACTAAGTGTATTGACATTGAACAGATCACTACCTAAAATACTTCAATTTCTGATCTCATTTTGTTTAGCTTCCTCTGTGTTGAAAGCTGCTATATATTGCCCATCACATGGGGATTCTGTTATGGAGGCCATAAACCTTAAAGGCATCACATCATCCAGGTTTTAAATACTTACCCCTTTTATTAGATATGCCTCTTGATCCTTTCTGCCCAGCTTTGACAAAATCTGTATTATTGGCATATCTTTATGTAGGGACATTATTTGTAATAGTAATATCTAAAACATTCAAAATCTCAGCTGATGTAAACTTGTAAAGCAGCACTGGCATGAAGAGTGGGCCATGACGATAAAGGGAAAAGTAAGCGAGAGGCTTTGAGCTTAGTCCTACTTCTAGGTTTCCTCCTACCTTGATTAATTTCTTTGAGGAAGACCATTTCTTTCTGGACTTTGCTTTATTCATCCATTAAAGACGATGCTCTACAGAGGTGTTGCGAAGCTTAATGAGCGTTCACTGGAAGCCTTCCACTCCAAAAATACTGAAAGGGGACATGAACTGTTTGCCATAGAGAGTAAGACAAAACTGTACTATTCCCTTTCTGTGTCTCTCCCCTTCATGTTCCTGCTCATCTTTTGCTCTGTTTCGGGTTCCATTGGAACCAAGTGTACTAGTTAAGACAGAAAAACCCTAACAATAAATAAAGGAAATAGCATCTGCTGGATGTCTGGGTTGAACTGGCTTACTGGGCAGTTAAAGTAAGGCAGCAAAGGAGCTAGGAGTCAGAGTGGGGAGAGCAATAAGTTGGGAAGGGAAAGGGAAGGAGAGAGGGTGGAGTGGGGCCTTCCCTATGTTATCTAACCTCATCCTGGCTATAAGATATCAGACCCAATCCAAATATAGCAAAAAGATAATTTCAGGCTTGCCTCTTGGGTGTTTCTTCCAACTTTGCCATATCTTGCTCTTTGGCCACTCTCAGAGAGAGACACTGCATTAGAAAAATCAAGCATCATACTGGAAAGTATGAACAGATGTATAGACTAGCAGACAAATGAAATAATCTTTTCTCACCACTCAATACTTGTAAAAGCACAACACCACACTTCAAGACAGACAAACCAGATAAAGTGGAAAGAAAGATCTCGAACTATGGATTGTGAGGAAACTTTGGAAAAATTGGGTTGGATGACCTAAAGACCTTATAACAATCTCCAAAGATGCAAAAGGCAAAAAGAAAGGGAACAATTTGGCTCTATGTGTATTGTGGATGGGACAGAAAATGGACTAAATTTTCAGGAAAAATATTTAGGTTAGAGATTAAGGAATAGGGTTTAATGTTGAGGACAGTTGAGTCTGTGGGCATGTTGCTCGAGGACACCATGGATTCTCTTCATTTAAATGTGTTAAAGAACAGGTTAGACTAACACTTCTCATTTACAATACGTCTCAAATAGAACATGCACAAAAGGCAGACAATGTTGCATTGATGGTTAGAACTGATACCTCCTTGCTTTATATTTCATCTTCCACCCTCTTGCTCATTTATTCTAGTGGACCTAGAAATCAGTGAAGCATTCATTTTCGGGGGCATTCTTCTTCTTTTTAGATCTGCTGGAAGAAATTATTGTCCCAGAGAGCAATTTACAGAATTGCAGAATCACAGAAGACATCAGGCCGGAAAGGCCTTCAGGACATCTGTAGTCCAACCTCCTGCTCACAGGAGGTCAAGGTCAGCTATGAGGTCAGACTAGGGCTTCATCCAGTTGAAAACCTTCGAGAATGAAGACTGCACAATCTGTTCTGCATCTTGAATGTCCTCATGGAGAGTTTATTGAAGCCTTTCTTCAAGTGTGACCCCAACACTGGACCACACTTGTTTTATACGGTGTCAAAGAAGGGCCAAGTAGAGGGAAATAATCCCTTCCCTCAGTAACTGGCTATGATTCTGTTGGTAAAGCCCAGGATGCTGTTGTCTCTTTCCTGCCAGAGCACTCTGCTTGTGCTCTGCCGAGACCTCCAGCCTCCTTTCAACACAGCAGCTTCCCAGCCAGTCCCCAGCCTGTAATGTTACAAAGGTCTCCTCCTTCTGTGGTGTGGGACTCCACATATGCCCTCCTTGAATTTCATATAGTTCCTGTTGGCCCATTCATCCAGCCCATTTCTGTCCTTCTATATGGCAGTCCTGCTCTGAACCCTATCGACTGTTCCCCCTGCTTTAGTGTCATCTGCAGGCTCCATGAGGGTGCACTCCATCACCTGCTCCAGGTCATTGGCAAAGATGTTAAACACAATACAACTTCCAAACAATATATTCCTTCTAATCTCCTATAATCAGGACCACCTTGTGGTCGGCACATTTATTTTCAGTAAGAATAGGTGCCAGTTAAGAAGTGTCTATTGTACTCCATGCAGGTGACAGCTGCAGAAAAATAAGAGTCTTTTACTACTTTACCAGCTATATTAAAACTATGGAAAAATGGCTGACCAAAGTAATCAACTTCCATGGTGGCCCGGTAAACAGAATACATACACTCTGAACTGCATCTACACTGTGCATTATTCTTTCTTGTCATATTACTTACTATTGCTAATTAGGAGGTAGTTTTCTTATATTACATCACTAAAGAATGCACTGCTTGATCAATTATCCACGCGTGAACTGAAATACAATAGCTGATAGCCCACATTTTTATGTTGTGACATTTATTTAATTTTGTGTGCACGTGTCCGTAGGCACATTATGGTAGAAAGCCTTTAATGAGAACAGTTTGTTGATCCACTGAATTCTGCATGTACTTGCTTGTTCTTATTAAGCAGGCATTCTGGTCTACAGAAACAATCGAAACCACCTGCATTTCCTTTGAACCAGAGCCTTGCTTTCAACTGAGCATCCTAGTGTTGTAATACCTCATCATACGCACAGTAGGAAAAAGCACTTACACATTTCACTCCCTCTGTGTGCATTCAGTGAAAATTTGCCAGGCACGTAATCATGCATGTGTTGTTACAGGAGAGCAAAACCCATTTAGTCAGTCTTTATTTATTTTTAAATGAGGTGCTCAAAATTTGAGGCAGTGCCTGGGCAAGGGGCAGGGAGCAGTGCAGCACTGTGAGTGACCCGTGGAGCTCCGTGCTGGCCCGTATGTCAGTCCCTTCACCCCGGCCAGTACTCTGGGCAGAAGTATATGAGGCTCTGGAAGCCAGATAGCCATACTGAGATGGCCCAGCACTCATACTGGTTAGCCCTGGTGAAAGGCTAAGCCCTGCCAGATGTGGGTTGAGCTTCTTAACATCATGTCCTTTCTGCAGCAAAAAAGTGCTCTGAGAAGTCTGAGTTTCCAGTGACTATTGTTGAGCCTCAGGGGGTTTCCAGGATCTTGGGACGCTCAATGCCAAACCAACTGTCCCATGGGAACTGGAATTACCAACTGTCCCATGGGAGCTCTGAGGTACCAGGGAAGGAAGGCATAGTGCTTTAGCCATGGGCTCTCCTATCGGTTTGCTGTCTTGCTCCTCCATGCCCTAAAAAAATGTACTTAAAAACACATCTTCAGTCTCATTTCAAGGGCACAAAGAAAGCACTTCTTATTGCAGTAGTCCAAAAGGAATATATGTAAATGTGTTGGGACTGGAGACAATAAATATTTATATCCTTAGAAGTTATAAGCCATACTTAGTGGCAGTGATGAGTTTTAGAGGGCAATGCAAGCAAGTAATGACTAAAATACAGATGGGTCAATTCAGAGATTGTATAAAAAAATTTGGCTTGATTCTGGCCTCAGTCTTGGTTTACTCTAGCATGTCATGACAGCCTGAAGTAAAAACACCAGTCCTTTCATAGTGTTACGGGGTGCCCTTGCCCTTGTTACTCACACAGTGGGTTGTGGAAGTGCAACGCAGTTTAAATACCACATTTGTTCCTCTGCAGGTTCACTGCTGAGTTTTTTACAAATCAGTTTTCATCTTTTAACTCTCGGACACCAGCGGAGTTCTGTGTTGTCTTGTTTCCCAGTACACAAGGGAATGACTTAGTTTCATGGAAAAAGCTCTCTGCAGAGTCAGTCAGATAAGATTTTGAAAAATAATTAGGTTCTTAAATACAATTGAAAAACATTTTCTGAACTATTCTCTGCTTGATTCTGTCTCGATTATTTAAAGCATCTCTTTCTGTGCAATTTCTGGCAAAGATGATAATGACAGCAGATTCGAAATCTCTCTGGTCCAGAGACAATGTCCTCAGTAGCAGGAATTTTGTTTTGGTCCAGTTCACTGGTATAGTTGTGGGTAAAAAGAGGTAATGATCTTCATGGACTTTTAATTTACGTAATACAGAGTTTTTCTGTTTCTCATTACTCAGCCTCTTTATTTATGACTAGATTGACCTCTACTTAATCTTTGACCCATGATTCCTAACGTCTCTAATCTTTTTTGTTCTCGGTGTTTAGCTCTGTTATCATGAGGTCTTTGAAATCCTGACTCTGAATTCATCTGGGCTGCACCGGCAGCTCTGGGTGATGATGGTGGTAGTGGTGTCATTGATTAGCTGCAGGCTTGTCTATCCTGAACTCAGCTAATAAGAATTTCTCAATTTCAGCAGATGTCTCTGCTCCTTTGCCAAATGGGGAGATTTCAGACTAGTGATGTGAAAGTCTAGAAACTTGCCACTTGGTCCACCACCTGGGGAGCTTCTCTGATCATGTAAAAGCAGTTCACCAGAGTGCAATTCTATGAAATGCTATTTTCAGTGTTCTTTTTCTGTCAATGTTCTTTTCTTTTTCAATGTTCTTTTTCTTTATCAGTCAGAAAACTACTGTAAAGCCCATTTAAAAAAAAATGGATAACCATACAAATACAGATATTATGAATGTCTTTTTATGTATGTTCACATGCACCCCCTCTACAATAGAAGCAGTCCTGTTACTACATAGTGTCTAGATGATGTACTGTCCCTTGTGCAGTCCAGCCTTCTGATCCCGAGTAGTCTAGATAAGGGGACCCAATACAGCTTTTTGCCTTCCCTGGGGACCTCGCTTCAGTTCCCTACCTTTAAGACAGATTTACCTCTAACCAGCATCAAGTGAATTGAATTTCGGTGCTTCAGTTCTCACTGCTGAAAAAATGAGGGTCATGGCACCTAGCAGAGGAACTGGATGTAGCAACCCACTAAAGATACCCTCAGACAACGTGGGAAGAGCAACTAGGGAGGTGCCCAAGAGAAGAATCTCTGGCCGGAGAGGCAGAAAAGCGATACTGTTCCTCCATTTCAACTTGCTGTTTCTTCCAGCAGTCTTTGTTCATTCCTATTCGGAGAGGATTGGATTTAAGCACAAACTTTGAATGACATAAAGAAAAAGAAATATATCAAATCCATAACAAATCCTGACCTTACACAGATAAATAGCTCTGTTTTCACCAGAGTCAAAGCCAGAGCCTGCAGAAATAAAAGAGAGGCTACTCTTGCCCTGAGGCAAATAAAGCTGCAGGAAGGTGGTGGTACTGCCACAAGCACAGAAATCTGGCAAAGAGAGGAGGTCTGGATTTGGGTACTGCTGAGCACTTTCTGGTGGAGACTATTTAACCCTTTATGTTGTCAGGTCTGCCGCTGAATTGTTAGAGGCTTGTCTTCTCTCCTTTCTGAGAAAAAGAAATCCAGTTTAGAGGTCTTCTACATGCTGTATCAAATTTAGTTCAAAGGATGAGACAAAATGAGTCCATAATTTAGAAGGCCACGTGATCAAACTAAGATATGCAGAATGTAGACATCTAAAGTTAAAAAAGATTCATCCTGCCTTGGGATGCAAGATGTGATGTTGCTTTCTGGAATGTTTGTAAGAAGATCAGGCATAGGGATTCCTAAATCAGCATAAGAAAATAGAAAAAAACCCAAACATGTGGTACATACATCAAGGTGCAATGCAGTGGGCATTTGCTTCATTTTTAAATACTCTTTTAGGCAATAACAGGCAATGTGCTGAAAATATGGCCTGACATAAGGATCCTTCCATTTTACAAGCCCACTTAAAGGTTTCGTCTTTATAGTGTACTTTAAAAGAAGCAGTAATCTTAATCCCTACAATCTTGACCTCAAATTACATTTTAGTGTTTTCTCCATAGCAAAAGAGATGTGATGCAGATGGCATTACCTCATGTAAATCCTGATGGCAAATTATGTTCCATTGCTACACGCATGGCATTATTGCACGCTAACTCTGGAAAACATACAATACTCCTTTTAGTGGAAATCTCACATGAAAAAATATCTGAAATCTGAGATAGGAAACCAGATAGGCCAAGAACCCCTCTATTTTATGGAAATCTCCCAGCGAGTGTATATTGGGCTAGGTTTTTAGACAATGCAAGACTGGCAAAATTAAGATAGAACCTCCTCAATCAGAAGATCTGGCCCATTATATTTTCTTTTCTTTTGTGGTTAAGAGTACTGGATTGCTGCTCAGGAAGTGTGGGTTCAACTGTGAATTCTGTTGCAATGGTGCAGCCGTGGGCAATTCAGAGTTGCCTTTGCTTCCACGTACAAAATGTAGCTAGTGGGCTTACCTGGGCACCCCTGGGCGTGCTGCTGCAGAAGTAGAATCAAAACGGGTGTCCAGAAAGATCACACATGTCTGGTTAAGGGTTGGTATTTTTGTTTTCTGATATTTTAAAGATCTTTGCTTTGTAGATTTCACTTTCATCTAGGACTGCCTTAGTACAAAAGCCTAGGAACTCCTGGTTATCTGAATGGAAAAAAACATCTTGAAAATTAACTTCTTTTTTTCTGAGGCAAAAAGTTCTAATGATGGAAAACACCAAACTTTGGTCAAATAAGAAAAATAACCTCTTTGAGGCAAGCCTCTTTCCCATAAATTGAAACCTCTGAATGAAGTGCCTGCCAAAGAATGCTCTCTTCCTGGAACACAGGGAGCAGAAAGCCAGCAACTTGCTTTGAATGTGTTGAACCAAATTTTACAGCTATATCTGACTTCTAGACTGACCCTGAGCCTGCCTTTTTTTCTTTTGCTTGCAAATACTACTACTGCTTCTTCCAATTCATTGATATATTCCTTAAGGATTGTACATAAACTTGCAGGTTTCTGGAAGAAAATATCTTGAGTATGAAGCTGATCATAAAGCTACCAAAACCCTAATAATACTCCCTGCCCATTCTTGTGGTATAAAAATATAACTAATGTTAGTCCAGTGAACAGCAAGTAAGACTCTGGAGGGCTCTCTGGGAGTCTGTTTTGGCTACAGTATTACTTTTCCCTGTTTAACTTTGTAAACCTGTAATTGGCAATAAAAGAGACCACACTTTTGCTTTTTTAACTAATGTTTATTTAAACCTTACCATAAGGTGCACATAGTGGTTTCTTTTGTTTCCAGCAGGATAGAATTCATAAGCAGAGACCAATTTATCATTTAAAAAATTATTCTGTATTTTTAGCTTAAAATGCCCAGCTTCACAATGTATTTTTAAGAGTCCTAGCCAGCTTTTTCCCCAGTGTTTCAGGGCGCTCTTGTACATCTGGGCTACTGTGTGGGATCTTGTACTGGAAGTAGAGACCCCTTGGGATAAAGACAGAGGACCCATACTCATGGTGTGTATCTGTGTGAGAGTCGGGTAGGCAAAGGTTCCTGATCCTGATTATGCTGCCACGAATCTGGAGTTACTTGATTATTTCAAAAGTGCAGCTACTTCCATACAAATATAGACCAAGTAGGGAGGGCACAGTGTTTGGATCAATGTATCTGTATATCCTGATCATGCATGTTTTTAAGCTGACTGTTTTCCCTTTGAGGTTAACAGGGATTTTGCCTTTTATTTTTAGAGAAGTGGCAAGAAGACAGCTCTTCTAGGGTAAATTAAATAGAAAAGCAGATACTGAATTGGAAAGACAAAGGGTAAGTATTTTTGTAGAGATGTACGCACAATTTCTAGTGAAAGTGAAAACTTTTAACATTTCAAGTAATCTGCTTTTTTGTTGGACAATGGTCTTGTTTGCCTGCTTCATTTTTAATTTAGGAAAATAAATTTGAAGATGTTCATATACACATGTATTTTAAGCTTGCATGTGTTTTAAGTGTTCACGGAAAATAATTTTCACTTAATCCACCCATCCAAGATTCCTAATCTTATAATTATTCTGAATCTTACCTCGTGTGCAAGGCTAATATTATACCAGGACAACAACTCTAAGTAGAAAATGCACCAGAAACCAGGAAACTAGCCTAGGCAAAGTACCATGGTGCACTTGCTATGTTCTCCATACACTTGCTGAACCCTCTACCATTTGCTTTCAAAGTCAGGACATTAGGCTAGATGCAACTTTAGCTTGACCCTGTTACAAGTGTTCTTATGTTTTATGTTATGAAGAGAGGAACATCTGGAAATAAAAGCTTTGTCTGAGGCTGGGCAGAGATTCCTTCCTGGTTGCCTTTTAAAAAGAATATCATGTTGATTGTTTTCATCATATAAATATGAACAACAGGAAAAATCTGTCAGGGTTTGATGAGATGTTGTGTCAGAGCAGATAAAGTTTTTCTCAGCTCTGATTTCAGACTCTAATAGTGAAACCAGCTGCTGAGGAGCTCATTCGTTTTGTTTTATTTATCACAGTGGATTATCTCTTCAGATAATATTTCACAAGATCCAAGAGAAAGGCAGTGATAGACTTGACTGTCAAATTCATCAACTAAAAACTAAGCACAGACTCCTTTGCTGTGTTACAAGCGTAATTTAGGAGACTTGGACCATCAATGTAGAAGAAACCCAAGGGAGCGTAACGAGTGCCTTCTTAGCTGGCAGTGACACTCAGGGACACAACTAAAGACTTCCAGAGGCAAAATATGAGGTTAGCATGTGATGAAGAGCCAAGGCACCCTAGCTGAGCCGGCTCCCACTAGCTGTGGGTAGCACACTGCGAAAGGCTTGTAACACATGTGCCATTGCATTACATAATGGGAAGTGCTTGGGTTTACATGCAGAATATTACTGCACTCTGTAATCATCCCCTTCTCGGCTGAGTTCAGCGACAGCTTGGAACTTGCTGATTGGTTTGGCAGGACTAAGTAAGGGAGAAAAGCAGGAATTACAGAGTGACTCTGCCGTTATGGTGGCAAGCACCTTTTCCAGTTGTGGGAGGCTAAAGTTCCCCCAACATCTGGAGATCGTCTCTCGCATCTGGTGGTTGCTGACTCTCCTCCACCGTGGCAGAATTTCTGCAGCTCCTTGGCACAGCAGGTGCCCACACTGGGAGTCTGCCTCTCTTCTTGTTGTGTCCTACTGGCTTTCTGCCTGCTGCACCCAGCCCAGCACAGGAGGGACAGGGCAGAGAGAAAGGATTTGCTGACACAAATCCTGTGGCTGCGAGCCCTGGGACAGTGCATGCAAGGGCTGGCAGTGCCCAGGCCAGTGCTGGCTCAGAGGTCAGTCTTCCAAGATGCCGCATGTGCAATAGCCCGTTCATCACCTCTGCCATCAAGGGACAGCATGGGAGTGAGCACCTCGGCTCTGTGGAGTGGACTCAGGAGGCAATTTTCAGTTGCTTTTGAAGTGAGTGCATGTGCAACATAGGTAAAGGTATTTAGGATTTATTTGATACCTTTTGGTACAAACAAAGTGATACAAGCAGTCTGGAGTTGTGTAAGAAACTCATCTCTTGGTCGACTACAGGTGTGATCAACAAAATCTTCATGTGACCTACAGAAACAAGGGAAAGACCTATGTGCCTGGAAATGCTGAGAGGGGCAGGACCCTCAAGGGCAACAGGTAGTGGCATCCCACTGCTCCGCCGGAGAAGGAGTAGAGATGAGCCCCAAAGTAACCCAGGAAGAGTCAACATCTCCTGCTAGCTCAGTTGCTGCAGCCCTCACTCCTGGCCACGTGTGCACAGACTCATCTGGGGGACCCGCACCGTGTTGGCAACCTCTTCTGCCAGGCAAAGCAAAGAGAGGTGCGAGAAGCCAAAGAGGCAAAGCCTTTTGCCTCCTGGGACCGTGTATGGGTAGAAGATCTCCCGCTCTAGGAGGCTCCGTCTGTTGAAATTTTCACCAGTTTCATGAAGTGCGGGGCCAGGGTTCTGAGAAGCAGCTGCCTGGTAGCTGAAGCACTTTGTTGTGTCCCCCAGCATTTTTGTGTCTCTGCTATGATTCTCATTATATTCTGACTTCAGCGTACAAGTGTAACTTGTCTTTCTCTTGGACTTGCCCAACATGGAGTTTTTAATTAACATCTGTCTCTTTAACTAACCTAATCCTTGTTCCAAGTCTTTAAATGATATCTTAGGGAATTTCAGTGTTTTGGACAAGAACTTTTCCATACTGTTTATCTGTCTTTTCTATTTCTTCACTTGCGTGCCATTCTCTTGTATTTACTTTAGCTATCCTCAGGCACCATAATTTTGGTGTAACTCATATTCAGTAGTTTTCTGATCCAAGGCTTTAAGTCATCTATTACTCCATGGGATTAGCCCTGCATGAAACCGCACAGTCCTGGATTAGACATTAAGAATATGGATCATGTTTTAAAAATTCATTTATGCAACTATTGAGTAAAATTAGACTCAGACAAACTGTTCTTGTCACAAACCCATGAAACTTCTCTAGATCTTCCTCCCTCAACCAAAGCTATTTGTCTGCAGGCCATGAAGTACCCACAATACTACAATGGGAAAAACTGCATTTTGTGGTTGGTTAGTAACATGTAGTTTTGCAAGTAGATTATGAGGTTGGTTATCATCACATTATATTACTAACAGCACTGAGAAATATCTGAGTAATTTGAAGTAAGTTTTATTGGTGTCAAACTTCTACATTGACAGTAAATTTCTGGGCTCAAGTATTGGGTATCTTCTGCCCCATGAGGACCCCAGACAGTAACTCACAGACATCTGGAGAGCATCCTCATGGAAGAGGTAGTCTCTGCTGGTATGTAATGGAGCCTGCGTAGGACGTGAAAGTGGTTCCAGATTAAAGGATGAGAAATGCGTTTTCCTGAGAAATGATACCTCATGGCTCAAGTGCATAAAGACAGCAGTTAGAAAGGGACCATAATTTTACAGTCTGTGCTGTCAATTATAATTCACAGCGTGTTTCACAATGTCACACACATAAACAGACTCAGAGTTTCTTGAGAGACTGCAGTTTCTTGCTGCTCAAAGCAACCCTTTCCTTCTCCTTATTCCTGGAATTGTTTGCCTTTGGAAAGACCATAAACATGCTAATATTTGCAGGTTTAAAAAAATGGAGGTGTTTGTACCTGAATGACTAAAAGTTCTTTTAAATTGTAATCTCTGTTGGAATTTAGGTCCAGATTCGCAGGTATATTTGTCTAAACAGACACCGTTCCTTCTGCAGCTCCATTGCAAAAATAGCTACAGTGATGTGGGCTTCCTTGGACTAATGATCCTGCAGGCAGTAGAGAGGATGTGAAAAAGGTACAGCTACAAGACAAATTGTTCAGTTAAGCTCAGAATTGTGTCAAAAATACCTCCCTTAATGGCTTCTTCAGTTGCAATTCGATGTTCACTGGGATCCTTGGCTATGTCAGCTGTGCAGCCTCTGTGGTATTGCCTCTTTCTGACCAAGGCTGTTCTAGAATGGGCCTATTCAAGATTTTTTTATGGTGGCTGTGAAATGTGTCTGAATCATGGTCCTGGAGACTAAAATCCCCTGTCTTTTCACAGAAGTGCTTCAGTTCTCCCACATTGCCCTACAGAGGTGCAATAGTCCAAACCCGGAAGGAAAAACACTGGAGGAGTTGAACGGTACAATGTGTATATCTGTTTAATCATCATTTGCATCCCTCGTGAGACTGCGAGCAGAACAGGTCATTAATACCACTCCTGGTATCTTGCTTATTTCATTTATGTAGTTATTCACTGCACAGGAAACAAGACCACTAAACTTATACTTAAGTCATCAAGAGCATTCAGTGATAACCATTATCAGACCCATTTCAACGTCTTTCAAAGCTAATCTTGCAATATGACAAGAAACAGTTATGGAAAGAAGCGCTGACTTTGGTTCCATTCAAAAGCAATCTATTCATGTGGCTGCTGCTTAAACAGAGTGACTCCTAAGGGTCTCCAACTTTCAAACCAGTAGAGAGAATAAACTTTAAATGGTTTTGTTTTTTAACTTAGAGGAAGCGGTCAAGGACACATGGGTCCCATTTTCCTCTTAGGACTGTGAAAATCAGTCACAAAATCACCCCCACCTTTTCTGTTCAGCTTTTGATGCTTTGTATCTGTATCTATACAGATACACCATGCTTTGTATCTCTACAGAAGTCCTGTGAAAATGGGCTGTTTTTGAAGGAAAGGTAGCGTACAGCTGCACAACACTGCTGTTCCTTTTCCGATTTTATTCTGCGTCTTATGTTTTCCATAGCTGTCCTTCACTAATAGTTTATTGATGTGGAAAGTAAAAAGAATGGCATAAATCTGACATGCTGTCTTAATTTTTAAGGAAATGTAAGCTACAAAGAACCAAGAAGTAAGTAACGCATGTTAACAGGATAATTAGAAAATCCTGTAAGAATAGAAGTGAGGAACACCTGAAAAATGAGTGGAATTTAGTGTTCACTTGGCAAAGTTTAGTTCATACAAAATTCTCTCATTAAGAGTCTCAGCTTCAAAACTGAAAGGTAAACAACTTTTCTGTCCCTGTAATGCCTTCTGTGACACTAATATGGCATAAAATAAATCACATGTTTAATGGACTACAATTTAATAAAAAGGAATTGAGATACTAATTAGTGTTTACTTAATATTTGACCATTAATTATACATAATAGTAATTTGTGGAGTATGGCCTTGTGATGTAGCTTTTTCAGTGAATATTAAAATCTACAGACCTTCTCTTATTTGTACCGCTGTAAGTAGGTTTACTTCCTGATTTGTGTCACTGTCAGAGAAATGTAAAGTTAGTGGTTCTTGCCATGCCCTGAAGGACAGTTTCCCTAAGTTAGGGTGAGCAGTGTTGGACCCACTGTCTCTCTTCAATGGAAAGCCAAATAACTCTGCCATGCAATTTAGCACGAAACAAGGCAATCTCCATGGAAAGCAAAGGGAATCTTTCCATTGGCTTCAATGGAAACTGGATTAGTCTTGGGATGGCAAGGGGATAGGTGCATTTCAGTGTGTTAAAAAAATAGCTTAATGACATTTTGCTGGCAGAATAGCATTGGATCAGCTACCTGAAAGACGGGTATTTGGAGGGAGACCTTTAATGAAGAAAGGTTAGAAGCTTATATAGTATTTATTGGTTTTTATTGTACAAAGACACTCATAATTCTCTTTAAACTCAGCATAGATAAACAGTATTAAACTCCATATATTTTACTAAGAATTCAGTGGACTTGTCTGATTTAGTACATATGTGCATTAAAATATTTTTTTTCTTAGTGTTGTTTCAAAATATCTAGTGGAATCAAATTTAGTAGTAGTGTCTCTTCCCACTACAGATGTACATAGGAGTGGGAAATCAGTGTTCATGTCTATACCAATGAGCCACAAAAGAGGTTTCAGATTTCCTTTGGTTTTTTGGTGCCAAAAATCTGATTCCCAGAACTTGTTGTCAAGGGCCACTGTCAGACTTGGTAAATTTCACTCTGATTTTTTCTTTCCTGAACTTTTTTAAGTTTAGAAAAAACTTAGATTTTTCAATGTTTCCAAATGTTGTACTACCCTAACCAGGGCAGATGGTCTGTCCTCTGTGCAGGACCACCATCCTCTCTTCTGCAAAGTTCAGTTCTTTGTATCACCAAAACTCACTCATTGCCATAGAAGTGCTCCACATACCATGGTGAGTGGGCAATCTCTAAACAGTGACAGCTGAAATGTCTTGAAATATCTAAAATATCTCCTTAGTAAGCCTTTGTTAATTTGGTTTACTCAGACTTAAAAAAAGCTAAGGAAATGACATAAATGAAATAAAAAAAAATGAAATTTACTTGTTCATGTAAGACGCTACTCTCATGGCTGTTTGGAATTTTTTGTTGGCTGCTTTTTCACACACTTTCGATTTGTACAAATTAGGTTTAAAGCAGCACATGATTATGTTAGATCACTTGGAGAAGCTGATTTCTGAAGGGGATCAGGAGCTATAGCTGAGTATGTTCCCTCTTTGTCCGTGTCAAAAGATAGCTAAACCAAATTATAGACAAAAAACCCCACAAACTTCTCTGAACATTCAGATTTTTCTTGGTGCCTTCATTTCGTGTCTTCTCTGTTGAGGTTACAAGACCTTTCGGGGACTGATGGCTTGATTTTCTGCTTGCAAAACATGGTGCACACCTGCAGTGCTAAAAGAAAAGTAATGCAGGAGAAGAAAGTGATATGTGCAAGTCTTTCCAATATATAAGCACTCTAATTCATACTGCAGCATTCAAAAATGATCCCAATGCATGGGTGAATAATTTATCACATCTGAGTTTCAGTCATTTACAAGACTTACAAGGATATCCAGATTTATAATCATTGCAGTGTTCTGGAGGAATTCCAGTTTAAATAATTATACTGTACTGATACTCTCCAGTTTTCTGATTTCAGCTGACGTACTCATTTTTACTTCCTTCTTCAATATACAGTTATGCCTCTTTCAAGGACCATCGAAGAAGTAGCAGACCTTCAGTGGTATATAAAAGGATTCCTTTGTTTACAATGTATAGCTATCTAGTTCTTCAAGATCCTATGAGAAGAGCAGGCCTCTAAAAAAACATTGATAATTTTAATTAAAAGTTCGGTCATGGCTGCAAATGGTTATTGACCTCTGACTTTGATGAGAGCAGGACTAGCAGGACTGGGTTTTAACCATATTCCAGACAGAAACAGTCAAAGCATTGCAGTGAAGTCCCAAATCACACTTTTCTGAAATACTAAAATAAGAACAAAACCCAAACACTTGGAACCACGTGCAAAAGCAATCGAGATGCCACAACAATACAGCAGCGGAGCCTTGCCAAGCCAGGGAACAGGTTTGGGTGTTTTTTTCTTTTTTCTTTTTCATTCAGTAACTATCCTAACTTGCTAGGAAAAAGCAGTTTATGGGGGATTTGGAGTTTCTCAAGAGCTCCCTGCCTTCCCTAGTCACTGGGACTTTGGATCAATGAATGCAGAAGACTTCTGTAGACCACACTCTGTTGCAGAGCTGATGAGGGTCTATGAGCTCTCTCTGGCTAAACAAACTGAAGAACAAAGTGGGAGCAAAAAAGGACAATCCAACCGTTTTAGATTTAGCTCCTCAGTACAGTTCATAAACAGTATATGCACCTAATGTTTCTGTGAATATACACTGATGAGTGAGCAATTCAAAGAGCTGATCCATTTCTCATCTCCTTTTTACATCCTGGAGTGGGGAGTTTCTCTCCTTTCCTGCCTTCTGGGATGGATTTGCTGTTATACACTTGAATGCATGTATGTAACTTTGCAGCATTGACATCTTTGTTCTCTTGTTCTCCTTCACTAACGGGTAGATGATTTTTGTGCTGCTGTCATTGGAGTAGGAACAGTGTTTGCACTTCAGAACAAATGTTACAAGTGAAATAAACAGTGCCATTCTCATGCCAAAGTGTATGTTTAAGATTAAGCTTCTATATAATTACATGGTGAATTGCATTCCTTTTGAGTTATGAGGCAGTCCTACAGGAAGCAGCTTTGTAAACCTGTTTTTGTAATTCCCATGCTCTCCTACTTTAAGGCTATTTATACAGATGAGGGTACAGAGTGTCTACAGAGCCTTCATTTAGATATTTAGGGTGACAGGAATACCTGTGATACTTCAAAACATTTATAGATAGACTGGCTAGTAGATAGATAAATATGAATTGTCTTAAATTGTAGTCTTTACCTAGAATATGGATCCCAAGAATTCAATAGCAGAGCATCTGGAGATCGCTACCTTAAACTTTATGTTGCCCGTTGAAGATGTCTATGCTGGCACTGAGAGTGTTTTAGGAGCTGTCTTGCCTGCCCTTCACTGCTTTATCCATTATTGCATATTAGTACCCCAGGAGAGCTAGAGCTGGGAGGGAACAGATTTCTCCAAGGCAGATTTTTGCTGTGTGATCTGTGAGGTGAGACGAGGGCCAGACAGATTAGTCCTCATCACCTTGCCTTGTTAGCAGAGATGAAACACCACATTACCCGCATAAACCTGTTCAACGCTCTGTGCCTATATTATGCTGAGGGTTTCTAAAGCTTCATAATAGCATCTAGCAGTAGGGGGAGGTCTAAGCCAAGCAGCCCCAGTTGAGAGCCTGGCAAGGAAGCCAAGAGAAGCGGCCACACAGTGTGAGAGAGACGTGGCCGGAAAAGCTTAAGCAAGTTTCTTAAAGAAAAAAAATATGAAAGTGAGTAGATGCAAAGAGAGAGGCTGGGTAGCCAAAAAACAAAAGCAGCCAGAAAGCTAAATACATGCAGCTGAAGAACTTAAAAAATTCAAGAGGAAGACATGAGAGGTGGCCAGAACAGCATTAACAAAACAGACTCTCCCTTTCCCTTCCCTGATCATCTTTCATTCCACTACATCCTTCTCCTCAGCTCTTGGCTCCCTGTCCTTTCCTCCTCCCTCCTCCTAGCCATTGTGGAGAATGGCAGCTTCAAAAACTATCAGCTCAGCTTTGCACGGGGATGGAAGCCTGACAATGGCCAGACTAATTAGTGAAATTAGGGAAGAGGTTAATACAATAAACCAAGAATTAAGACACTTCTAAAAAAGGAGGATTTTCACCACTCAATATATAAATATTTTTCTCTTTTTAAGGAAGGAGTATTTGCAAATACTCGTGACAGACTGTTGCCATTGTCTTGGCTTGTGAATGTGCTGTTGTATGTCCTGCTCTTGATTAGTCACTTTATGTACCTAGGACAGCCTTCCTGACCAAAGTCAGTGGAAATGTGATGCCTTGTAATTGTACAGTGAGGAATGTTTCTGGTTCTATGATGGCAAAAGAAGCAAGGAAAGCATCTTTGTTCATCTGCAACATTCAGAATTTTGTTTGCTCTTTTTGTTTGTTCTCACACATCCAGTTCAAAAGAGCAAGAGTTCTGATGTTGTAGCAAGTAGGTGAATAGTAAAAAGACATTTCCACAGTCAATTCAGTTCTAAAGAAATCCTTTCCAAATTCAGTGGAACAGATTCTGGCAGGTAAGAGGAATTACTGGCAGTGGATAAATGTTCCTGGAGGCATTGCTAGTGAAGGCATTCGTTTAAGTTGAAAATGCATCATCTTAGTCATTTCAGTTATGTTAGTATTTCTGTTGCAGTAGTGTGGAACAGACTTCGTTGTGACCTGCACTGCACAAGCGCAGAAGAAGGTGCTCTTTCTGTCCCTGAAGATCACAAGCCAGGTGGTAGACTTGTGTAAAAAGCAGGGGAAGTACTGAAGGGTAAAGAGAGAAATTTTATTCCTTGACAAAACAAATGTGGTATTGGGTTGCCCAAACATGCTGAATATTAGTGGCAGAGTTGATAAATGAATGCAGATCTCCAATACTGGGAGCCAGACTCATTCTTTTAACCAGAAAGTTTCATTCTTTTTGGGTTGTATTGGGAACTGCTACTGTCCAAAAGATGTCTAGGAATACAATAAGGGCAGGCTAAACTCTAATATTGCATTTTATTTTATTCCTAAAGCCCTTAGGAAAATGAGAAACTCCTTGCACTGGTGAGCAGGTGAGTGGGCCACACTGAGCAGCATGGGGGCTTTGAATGTTTTGGGAACGGTAGAATTCCAATGGTTGTACTCTGGGCATGTGTAATTCTGACTCAGGCCTTTTTATCTTGAGTGAACAGAACTCATGTTTATGTCTATAGTTTAGAGTCAATACAAGGGTCAGTCCGGATCACCTGACTTCCAGGTTAACTTTGCTCAGCACACTCCAGCTGTGCTGGCATGGGTCCATCTGAGGTCTTTTGGGTGCCCTGATGAGTGTTTTGCTCCAGGCTGCAATTTTACCTCTTCTCACCTGTCTCAAGCTCTTTCCAGCATTGCCATACTGGTTCATCCACTCTATGTCATCTGGTAAGTCTTCTGTGTTTTCTTATTTTTCTTTGAAACAACACAGTGCTTGCAGGTATCAGTTTCAGCAGTAGCTTCCCTGATAATTGTTATGCTGCAGTTCAGGTATATCCCTCTACTCTTAAACTACTTTGGAAGTGTTCTAGAATCTGCTGTTGTGAGAAAATAAGGATATTCTCTGTCTTCCTTTCATAGATGTTTGTTACTTGCAGACTTAGAGCAAAGTACTGATTAATTCGTCTTCATTTCTTCTCTGCAGTTCTGCAAAGCTTTAGTTCCGGCAGGACTTTTTATTAATTCTTTCTTTCACTCAGTGTATTTTGTAGGCTTTTTTTTTTTTTTTTCCCCTCTGGGATCCTGTGTTGTTCAGAAATTTCTTCTTTGGATAGGTCAGATTCAGTCAATGTCTGTATTCTTCTGACTCAGCCCTGTGTCATGAGAACTACTGCACTATGTAAAAGCTGATGTCAGATCTCTCATGTACGATTCCCTGTAACAAGCTCCTCTAACAGCCCACAGACAGCCTTGTGGCCTGCTTGGGCTTTCTGAAGCCATCAGGGATGACAAGTGAGATGGCTGGCAGATAGACTGGAGATAAGCAAGCCAAAAACACAGACTTGAAGCTAGAAGAAACAGTCAGAATAGGCAAGTGTCTAACTAAAGTTCTTGTGGCAGAGCAGTGCTATGCAAGGTGAACGCCTCTGTCAGGATGCAGACATTACTATCTCCTGAATGAGATGTAAAACCAAATACATGCCATTTATGGCTGTAGAGGTCACACGGGACCTTTTGCAAGAGTGAGGATTAAGGTCTCAGAATGCCAGCCAAGTCCAACTCTAGTAGTTGAATTTTGCCTATCTAAATTTTACAACAGTTTGATTTGGAAGACTTCACTTCCCCTTCCGCAAACACAGCTGTGTAGCACTGCTGGTGCAGGATGTTTCAGCACTGCTTGTACTGACCCATGAACATACAGCCTGTGAAGCCCTCAGAGTGTATTCGTGATTACATTTGATATAAAAGCATTATGGGTATCGTGTATGCATACATACACACAAGTATACGCGCAGACATATTCTTCCATGTGTTTTTCTGCAGGCCCATCTATACAGTTCGTTCACGTACAGATTCCTGGAAGATATCCTTATTGGGCCAAAACATAATTTCAGCCAGAAAGGGTTTTTTTTAAAGTATATAAAGTATGTAAGGATATTTAACAACAGAATTCATTACATAATAACATAAAAATTAACAGGGAAAGCCCCAACTATGTTTCTAATAATTTTTCTTTCAAGTAATAGTTGGTATTGCCAGGAATAGCAGGGTATTAATCAGTATTAAATCATGATAATGGGCAACATCACCACAGGGCTTGAGCATTAAATGCATGAGGTACTAAACAATCCCCAAGCACTGCAGAGTGAGCTGAGAACAGGGTTATAAATTGTTAAGACCATTGATTAGTTATTAGCCAATCTAACAGTGGTCTGGACAGAATGCATTTAAAGTAGCTCACCTATATGTTAATGATAATGAGGATCTACTTCAGCGTAGCAGTTTTCATCACAAAGGCTCCCACAGCGGTTTACTTTTCCCAGGACGACATTGCTGACACGCAGCCACCCCTGCAGTAGGTGATGGAAAATGAACAGCATAAAACCCAGCAGTGGATGAATGGGAAACTTTGGCCCATGGCACTGGGACAGGCCCATGGGCTCACGGAAAGCAGTACGGGAGTTTTAATTCTCACATGAGCTCTGGGTTTTTAAGGGCACAGCTTAAAGACCTCTGTTCAATAAACTGCCTAGTAGTAAAACACAGCTACTGCAGGAGGATGAAGAGCTTGCACTGCTCTGCCAATATTCAAACCTTATGGTTCCAAGATGTCTGTTCAGACCTCAGGTTTAGACCACTAAAGTTAGCCCCTCTGGCAGTAACTGCCCTGAACTGTAACAGGCGGCTTAAGGGCCAAATAATTAAACAGTGGCTTTGTGATCTTCCCTTGTTTCATGCTAGAAAAACTCAGTTCAAGAAATCACACTTATTCCAGCAAGTATTTTTATTCCAGTAGCCCATCATTCTACAGGCAATTGTTGTAAAAGAGAAAACAATCTAGAAAATCAGAGCTCAAAGAGCTTTTGGGAATGAATTAAGTTTTGTTTTGCTAGCGTGCTCTAACAGTGAAATTAATTCATTCCTATACTCACTTAGGAAGTATTTCAAGATGGTCCATTATGATGTTACTGATTTTTTTCAAGAAATAAAATGTAAGACAAACATACACATTTTTATAAAATGATATGTAAAAACAAGCAAAAAATATTTTGAACTCCAGTCACTGTTTAACATTTCTTTCTTCTTTATTTTGCTTTTCTACACTATGCTTTTTTATTTTTTCCTCACAGTAATTCAGTATTCTAGTAGTAATGTATGTTTTCTGGGCCCCCTTGTAACTTCTCTTTTGAAATTTCTGTCTGTTGGTACTTGCTTTATTACATATCCTTTTAGGATGCATGTTAAAGAACAGGTATTCTACACTTTGCTGATGGCAGCATCTTCCCTCACCTAAGTGCCCTCAAAATGATGTTATCTGAGGGAAAGACTATAAAATAATGTTTTAGTGGTTATGCTGGAAAGTGCCTCGAGAGACTTAATCTGACTTTATTCTAAAGTGCTCTGCAGCTTTTATCTGCATTTATGGTACCAAATAAAGAACATTCATAGCGATAGTCAGCAAAACCAACAATTATAAATAGTGATGAGATAATATACGAGAATCAACAGCTTAGGGGTGAGTAAATCACATTGTAACAGTTGGTTAATAGTAGGTGGATTTGCTAGCTTCTGTCTAGGATGTTATACATATGACAAACAATTATATTACAGAAATTATATATTCTGTGGTATATTATAGCACAGAAAGTATTATATTTTTATATATATGATAGTATTTCATAATGTATGCCTTAAATAAGGTGGTCTTTCTGGTTTTCCTTTGGGAATGAGTATCTCAAACTGCTCCTAATTGGAATTTGGCTCTGGATTTCAACAACCGTTCAGTTTTGAGCAAGGGATAGTAGAGGCAGATTTCCTCTTTTATGTCAAATTTATCTGTAATAACTTGTTTATGTGGCATAGAACAGTAACTATTGGTTACTATTCTTAGGCCCACTGCTGTATGCCTTTCATTTTGAATCTCATGCTTTGCAGTTAAGATGATAAAGCTTATAATTATTGTACTTCTAAGGACAAACACAAAATAAATACAGTACAGGCACTACCCCTGAATTAATTACCCCTGAATTCCTTGCCATGATTTTGCTGTGAACTGACTTCCTATCTCCTATCTTGAAGTGATAGGGAAAATTTTCCCATATTAGAAAACTTTCATGTATACTTCTAGCATGTTTTCTAAAACAACACCTTTGCTGTACAGAGAACAATGACTTCTATTTCTTACAGTTTAAACAGGTGCTTTAGAAACTATGACAACATCACTTTTTGGTACTATAGAAATTCATAATTTTCTAATGCACTTCCTATGTCTTGAAACTGGTTGAAGAAATTGATTAATGTATAAATTATTCACATTTCATTAGCTTCTTTGTGAGAGTTAATTATGGGGAGCCCCACAATATTTGTTTTCTGTGAATAAGCCAAAGTTCACTATGCATTCATGAAAACACCTATGAATTTTGCAATTTCCATTAACTTCGCATAATAGGGTTTGTGAAATGCCATTTGCTATGCCACTGCTTAAAAAGTTCCAGGCATTCAGTCAACAAACGAAATAATAACTGTCATATGCCACAAATCACAAGTACAGTTTGGAAGCTGCCTGAAAATAGGGTTAAGTAATTACAAACCATAAATCCACTTGCAAAAATCACAGAGAGATCACTCCCAACCCGTCCCAAAATGGCCGAAATGCATTATATTTTCAGTTCCACAATTTCAACTTGAACAGTCTTACTGATTCTGAAGCTGATGTCTATTTTCAGCTCCCTAGTAGAAAATAATTGTATAATTAGTTAGTTACCTGTACTGGATCAAGCTGAATTCTGAATTTTATTCTTTCTTGCAGTGCTTTATCCTCCAATAAATACTAAAGAGCCATGTTCATGTACGTTATGAGCAAAAGGAAAATCGCATGTGCTTAATCGCTCAGTACTGGTTGAGAAAACAGTCCAGGATGGCAGTAGCTCAGCAAACAAATCCATGCACCCTGAGTGGTCCTTTGTTGTTGCAAATGCTGGCAAGCCCAGCAGACATGCATGGCTGTAAAACAAAAGAATACCTGTATCGCTGTCTTTCCAAATACCTGGGCACCATTTTTATATTCTCACATAATCATTTAGTGTTAAAAACGGTTTTGCCCTGAAACTTGATGGCTCTTAATGAGTCTGAGCCATGCACACCCGGGACCTGCTAAATGAAAATGTATTTCAGGTAAAATCGCCTAGCCTCCCTACCTCACGCGCTGCTGTCTTTTATCTCTTTGAAGCTGGTCTGTTCCGATTTTATATTCCTTGCCCAGGACTTTGCCTATCATTGCCTCCAAGTCTGCATTCTAAACATATCGATGACTTCATCTCTCCTCACATTGACTTTTCCTCATTCACAGTCTCTTTTGCAATCTACACCTTTTAATAGCCAATCCCATTTATCCCATTGCAACTCTCTCTGGGACTGATTCTGTGCAGTGGCTTTTTATTGTTCTCTGTCCTCAGAACCATAGAAATCTGAGATGGAAAAGGCTGATGAGGTCATCTTGTCCATTCCCCTTGCCAACACTGAATTGTTTCCTACAGTCTAATTTAAAAATTACTCATTCAGCTGGGCTTCCACCTCTTCTCTTAGAAGATTATTCCACAGTATTAGGCTGTATATCACACCATTAGGAAGTTTTTCCTGACAGTTATCTTGAATTTTCCTTCCTGTGCTTTTGTTCCATGGTTCATAGCTATGTCCCATTGGGCCTCTCCAAACAATATGTTTCACTCTTTTAGAACAGACATCCTTCAAACCCCACCTATCACTCCATTTAAAAAAAAATTAATTAGATACCATTAGTTATCTTCCCCACCCATAACACTGTACAGTGACATATCTGATTATCTCTTTTTTCTTTTGCTCTTCAAGGAAGGGGATGCTTCCCCTCTGTTCCAGCTCGTATCATGGCAGGTGCCATATGAGGACAAGAACTCCGTTCTCTTCTTCCCTGCCTGGTCACAGTTACACTTTCTTTCATGCTCTGGAGACAGACATACTATTTCTCATATTTATGTAGCTAGAATGAAGGTGTTGAAGTAGTTAAGCCTTTTGCTGCACCTTCTCCTGCTTTTGGTAGATACATTTATGAGTGTAGCTCAAACTCAATTGCAGGACAGGCTCCTGTAGCTGTTTTAGTTGGAATGGGATAAAGACTTTCTGTTCTAACCCCCCTTCATTAAAATTCATGCTGACATCAAAATTGTGACGATGTCAATTAAGTCTGCTTATACCTTTCACACACCCAGGCAAAATGTCATGTTCTTCACTAAAAAAGAACTTTAGGGGAAATGCTGAATACAGACTGCTGAACGCTACTTTGAATTAGAGAGTCTTGGAATTACTTTGGTGATCTCCTCTGAACATGTTGTATTTGAAGGACCTGAGTTTCTTTCACCTTTTCATACCCAATTATCAAGTATCCTGAACCAGCACATTTTAGTTGTGACTCTTCAGAAGGACCTTGAACTTCTTTGTGTATTTAAATGAGTGGCCACGCTGTCAAGTGAGCTCACCCACTTAGGTTGAGGTTGTATAAAAGTACAGCCCGTTATTTAGAGACCTAGAAAATGTTTTGAAAATCTGGCTTCTGCAGTGGAAACGGAGCTCTTGGAAATTTGGCCATGAGCAACTTTGACGATTTGTTCCCCTACTGTCTGTGCCGAGTTCTGGCCATGAATGAACTTGTACATGACTTTTAAGACATCTGGAGTTCACCTTTGTGTCTGCTTGTCAGCTTTTGTCAGCCTGATATGGACTGAACCTAGCATGGCCTCAGGGAGGTTAATGCGCTTGGTGCCTACAGCTATATAAAAAGATGTCATAAGGATTGAGGGCGCTTGTTGGCAAAAACAATCACCTGCTGTTCACGAGAATTTGAGAATCTCTTGGATTCTTTTAACCAAAAAAATATTTTTGGGAAGAGCTTTTTGTAACCAGTTCTAAATCTGACAATTATCTCGGTAGGGTTGGCTCCACAAAGTCCTGTGGAGCATCAGTGATCTGGTCAGAATAGAAATAGACTGGCCATGAATAGTTTCTGTAGGAGGGAAATGAGAGGGATGATTTAGATGAGCTCACCACTTAAGAAGCATATGGGCAGGCTGGGAAGTACATATGCAGTATGGGCATGGCTCACTGGGACGCAATTACAGCAGGATATAAGATGTGGCAAGTGGAAGTATAGTTATACCAGAACTAAGAGGTAGTGGGGTTTCTCCCCCTCCACCAAAGCTCTGCAGTCTGAAGTCAACACTCACCGCTCTGTTTGAGACTCATACAGGCAGCCGTATGTGTAGTGCCCTGACTCTGTTTTCTCAATCACTGCTTCTGCAGCTTACGGAGGGTTATTTTTGGCAGTCCCTCTCTTGCCCCTTTCCCCACACTCTCACTCTCACTGCAGCTGTAATTGTTCCTGCTCTCTCAAAGTACCTGGGGAGAGCACGGAGGAATCAGACCTCGGAGCCATGCACCTAGGTTGCTAGCAATTCCTCTCTTTTCAAGTGCAATTATCCGAGCTCTGTGGTTTCCTCTGCTTTGCTCTCTGTGCTGTCAGGAGTGGTGTATTTATTCTGTGCAGAGCAAGGCCCCCTCCGAGGCTCCGATCCCAGCCAAACTGAAATGGCTGACATAATGGCAAACTGTTTCCCTCCTTCCATTCCTAGCTGCCTAAGTTGATGTCTGTCTTCATGTCGCCCCTCTCTATTGTACAGCAAGCTGCTATACTGGGAGACCTCAACTGTTAAAAATATTAATCGCACTGTACATTGTTCACAGTTATCTGTCCTTAGATTTTATTATTAGACAACAATGAAACATTCTCCATGGGTGTAAGTGGGCCATTTTCAGCTAGAATGCTACTTCTGGAAAAAAGGATTATCTTTCAGATCCAAGTGTCTTCAGCTAATGTAAGCAATACAAAATTTCTGAGGCAAGGATCATCCCTTAGAAACATCATGAAAATCTTGCTTTTCCCTAAAGAAAAATAAATGAATTCCTAGCAAGGCTCATGACAGAGTTCCTCCTGAAAAAAAATTCAAACAACATTTTGCTTCCTGTCCCCCCAGTATTGGTAGACATTTGCCTATGATGGCTTAATGTTGAGTGATGAGCATTGTAGGAGATCCCACAAATATTTCCAGAATTCACTTGTGCTGTTGGTTGATGGCACTAATTTTGTTTCATGTTCTGTCTCAGCTCGCTATTTTCAGCAGAGCTGCCTTTTCTGCTATTTTTATTGTCTTGTCTGCATATCAAGAGATTATATTTAGGTTAGTATTTCTTAAATATGTAGATTCTTTTCTTTCCTTTCTTATTCCATTTTTCCATGCCCACCTCCCAGAATAAAACTATTCCCCACCTTTTTCTCTCCCTCATCCAGTTTCAGAATTACTGTCCCACATTATAAGAATGTGTTCCTGAAATAAGAGGGAAATTGCCCTATCGAATGTGCTCTTTCACATATTTGCTATGCACACTTTGTTTTTCTAGCTTGACTGGAGTAATTTTTGGTTTGGGAAGAGGTAGCTTGAAAGCATAATGTGGAGTAAAGTAGATAAAAGGAAAGAAGGTGAGCAGTGAGGCCCTATATTCTAATTTGATTGCCTCCATTGCACTAATCAAAATCAGGTAACGTCTTTTTCTTGTCATTTTTATCTCTGAAATAGGTATTTCTTACCTCCTTTAGAAGGGGAGTTACCTGGCTAGCCATGAGTGAGCCACAAAGTTCTGGAGGTGCTGGGATTCACTGTCTGGAGCACAAATGTTGGAAACTGGGTGCATAGCACTGAGACAGCACTTCTATTGCTGTTCACAGCTGTGGAGGTGGAGACAGAGACGAACTTTGCTCCTGAGCAGGCATCAGCTGGATGACCTACTGGCTTATATACTAGTACAAGGACAGTTAAGGCTGGGAAGTACTCCATAGACTCACTTTGGCAACAGCTCTCCTCAGGATCCCTGCCTTGGGTCTCTGCTTAGTGGTGGACAGAGGTCAGTTGCAATTGGAAAACGTTATTTCATAAGGGATGGCTACAAAGGCTTTTGCAGAAAGACGTGAGCTCGTCCTGACTATCCTTCTGAGCACTAGAAAAGCTGATCGGTGCAATCTCAGGCTACTTCTATGTCCCCTGTCTGTCTGCAGCACCTGCAGGCTCCGTACCAGCAGGATCGACAGGGCCTGGGTCACCTTCAAATACAGGCAGAGAGGAAGAGCTCACATCTGCTCAGAGCATCTGCAGAGCCTGCCTGCATTGACTTGCAAAACAGTGTGTGTCTTCAGATGTTAAGGCTGATCCTGCTCATGCACCCTCCTTCCTATCCAGAGGGTTTCACAAGTGACTAACGCCTGCCAGTGTCTTTGCTTTCTGGATGACCGAGGCAAAGCACTTGAAAAGGGCTGGGTTTTCGGAAAGGGCTGAACATCTGCACTCAGGCTCACACCCTATCCTGGCTGTTTGAAGCTGGAAGGCATAAAATTACTGATTATTCTGAAGGAAAAGCTGTCCTGATGGAGGAAGGTCAAAGCTGCACGACCGCACATGCTTAAGAAACAAAAACAAAGGAAGAGGCAGTACCAGATTTGACCCAGACAGCCTAGCAGAATCTGTTAAATGAACATGGGTCAAGTCCACCCTCATGGGGACATGTGAACACATGAGGTGGTCCCAGGAGTCTGTGTCCTGGTCCATGTCTCAGTGCTCCCCAGAGCCTCACTGTACAAAATACCCTTCAGGTGCAGAGCACAGGAGCTCTACAGCTCCAGATTATTGCTTCTGCAGAGACAAACACTTTTATTTCTGAAATACATGCTGATTTAATGCCCAATGCCCACCTGAATTCCCAGGCTTTGGTTTCCGGGTTTCCTCACCCTGTCGGAGAATCCAGTAGTAATTTATGTACCAAGCCCAAGGCCTGACTCATAAGCTGGGCTGTCTGTGCCAATGCAGTTGCAAATATTTTTTCACAGTAAAATATTTAATGGGTCTGGGTATGGATGGGAACCCTTATGGACTGCTCTTCTGGAGTGTATTTGCTGTATTTTCATTCACATTAGCCTTTTCTCATGTTTCTTTTGCATGTCTAATCTTGCAGAATACATTAAATTGTTATATTTATTCCCTGAACCCCAGGATCATTGCAGTAGAAGGCTACATTAAGATTAATGCAAGATACTGGAGTGAGACTTAAATACCAATTTTAAAGACACATGAGCAATCTGGCTTGTTGCCAATCCCAAGGATAATGAAATTGCAACAACTTCTGACAAAGCCAGAAGTTTAGGAAGGAACTGGGGACACGGTAGCACATGTCTAGAGTGGATTTTAAGAACGTGGTGGGGAATTTGAGTAGTTGTTTTGGGGAATGGCAAGGGCAGCCATAGAGGATATGAGAATGGAGCTAAGGTTATCACAGCAGGGGATATAGGACAAAAATCCACAGGAAACAAGGTTTCATTAGCTCTGCTGCTTGCAGAACAACTTGTTTTAATTAAGCTTCCCTTCCATTCCTAAAGGGAAAATGGAGGAAGAATGAAAAGAGGAAAAGGAAAAACCTGAAAAAATAAAATAAAAATGATGAAACAACATTTTCAAATATTTGAAGTTTTTTTCTTATTCTGTTTTTGTTGAGCTACTTTTTTGGTTTGGTGGTTTTTTGGTTTTGTCAACTACTGTACCACTCCCTTTCACTTGCTGCTCCCTCTTGTTATAGCTAAGCATTTTTACTAAAGACTTCTGTAGTAGAAACTCATGGTCATGTCTGACAAGCAAGAAGTCTAGAGATAAAGCCTTTTGCTTTTTGAAAGCTGAGGATTTTCTTCTCTACCTCAGTGGGACCAAGATTTCACTCTATGACTGTAAGAAAGTGTATTTTTTGTGGTATCTTTCTTATAAATTTTATCTCATAGCATTAGACGGCGCTGAAATTATTCCGCTCTGCATTATGGTTTGCTCTTTGGATGTGGGAGATTGTGCTACTGAGAGGTGGACACATGTTCAGTCACATCTGGGTCACTGAAATGGAGGAAGGGTCTGGTCCACAGGGAAACACAGGCACTATTTAGTGCTCACCGATGTCAGGGGTATCCTCTGAAGGTGGCTGGGACAGCACCTGGCCGGTCCACACCAAAACTGACCAGGCTCCTTGGAAGCCAGGGGGGTGACTACCATCAGCCTGAGGACATGGGACCCTTGAGGAGCTGAGATTTTACCCTGCCTTGCAGGGTTTCATTGCCTTGCAATGATATTGCCCCACAAAGAAAAGGATTTTCTTGTCTTGTGTGATTTCAGCTGCTCTGCTTGTGCTCATGATATCTGAGGACTTGACTGACTGTGCTGCAGTGGAGCTGCAGCCCCATGGTTGGGCTCAGAGGGTTGGAGCTCTGGCCCTGCAGGAGCTTAGGGAAAGGCAGCTGTTTCCTTGGTTTTAAAGTGGGTGTATGAACACCTCACTCCCAGTGGTTAGACAAGGTTAAAATAATAATACCTGTCCATGACGTGGAATTACTTGGGTCAGAGGTACAAGAGAAAAGTGAGCAGTAGAACACTACAAAGTCTGTGCTTGTTTTTCAAACAACATTTCACCTTGTTCAAGAGAAGTGGAGGCAAAAGCAGGCAAGCAAGAAAAAGAAAGTGAGCAAAGAAGCAAACAATGAACCAAAAAAGAAAGAAGAAAAGAGAAAGAAGGGAAAATTGTAAAAAAAAAAAAAAAGCCCTTTTTATAATGTAAGGAGCAACAAAACCATAAAACATGTAATAAACCCACATGGAAAAAGAATATAGTTGATTTCCTGCATTGCTCTGAGTTATGTTTCAGTAAATGTACAGCACACATACTGTGTTTAAAGCAGATTTGACAACATATAAAACATTAAAAATATTATGACATTGGCCAATATTTATGATGTATATTTCCACACATAAAATATATTGTCATGTCATTGATTTTAAAAAGCATGGAAATTGGCCATGTCATAATATTTTAGAGCTTCTTTTATACATTGTCAGAGCTATTTTAAATATACGTGCTCAGCATTTTATGAAACTTCCAACAGACGGACATACGGAAAATATATTCTGGGTCCACAGGAGACTAGCATTTCAAATGTAAAGTTTAGTTAATACACATTTTCTAACACAAGAAACCTTTTCTTTTTGGTACATTTCTTGAGCTTCACTGTATTCATCTTGTTGGATTCTGTATAGATTTACATCAGCGGTGCTCAGCCTTTAACAAACGTGAGTTGCATTTGACCTGATCACGCAGTTTTAAGGTGGGTGAAATTCTCACTTAAGTGTTACAGAACGGGACCATCAGGCAGCACAGGCAACTACAGAAAGCCCCACAAAAAGAAATGATGCTCAGTTGACAAAAAACTTCCAGTATTACTAATTATTTTCACTTCCCACTGGAACATTTCAGTGCTTGTCCTCAAAGCACACTACCAGCATGGCTCAGGGACATTCAGAAATCCCTATTCCAAGAGGGTGAGGACAGGCTGGGCTCAAATGGGTTAGGCATTTTATCTGTGTGAAAACTGAAAGGTTAAGGGAGCTGAAAGGTTAAAGCACTTGCTGAGCATCGGAGGGAAGTTTGGGCATTCTCTGGAAACAAGAACTTGATTCCCAGCCCTGTGGTTTAACAAGATCACCCTTGCCTTTCCAAATTTCTTGGGGAATGCTGGCAACAGTTCTACCAGCAGATCAGCTCTAACCTGTGTTATTAATGTCTGCATTTTCAAATACTACTTCAATCTGAATATGACTATAACTACTTTTTTCTTATCTTTTAAATTCTTCCTTTTATTTTTCCGCCAAGTAAAAACTCTGCTGCTGTAGACTTTGCGTGATATGCCGTGCAACCTCCACATGGCATCATGGAGTGTTATTGTGTCTTAAGGAGCACGTTTAGTTTGCTTGCACTTGCCAGCATCTGTGTGGGGTCACCACATACATGGTGCTGGGGATTCTCCTTTTTTTTTTTTTTTTTCCTCCCTCATTTCTTACTTTATACATTAGCAGAAAGTGACTGGAGACAGGTAATTGCGTCTGAGGGCGCTACGTAATTTACCTCTCAAGGTCTTTAGAGGAAACGGAGAAGCAGCAGATGTGCCACTTGAAGGGGTAATGTCTATGGCATCACCAAGCACTACAGGATAGTTACAGTTATAGGTATGACTGTGAATAAGGATGGATGGAGGTGAGGACAGAAGCCTGCTTTTGCTTTAGCAGCAACACAGGCCTAGGTATGCTGCTGTGGGGCCGCGTGACAGTGTTCTAATTGACCACTTAAATGTTACTTCTCTTTTTGGCTCCTGGATGTTGCTATGGCAGTTCCTTCAGCTAAATATGTGCTTAATTGAAACAGCAGCAGTGCTTTAAAAATAAAAATCAGTTTGGAGAGTATTTAAAAAATGGCTATGTTCTGTAAATAAGGTTGCCCCACTGCCCCAATTAGNTTTTTTTTTTTTTTTTTCCCTTTTGCAGGCTGACAGGGAAAGCTATTTCAGCACTTCCAGGAACAGTGGTCTTCTAGGCTCTGTCCAACTGGTTTAATTTAGATTTCCATTATTTGTTCGACTGATTTATCTGAAATATTTTAAAGGGTAGCATAAAGACATCAATTCTCCAGAGCAAGTTATTGCTTTCACATATGCTTCATGTCAAGCTTTGGGTTTTAGTGGAGGGTTTGTTTTTGAGGGGGCTGGAGGAGGTGAGGGGAAGTTTGGGCAGCATATGTATCATGGTCTTTTCTTCTCGCTTGGGTGTTTCTTTGTCACTCACTCCATGTCTTTTCCAAGAGATTACCCTTGAAATACAGACTTATTACATGGGAAAAGAGCAACTTTTGCAAAGTCCTAGATATTCAAGATCAACACAGAAACACAAAGGATCTTTAGTTTCTTAGGGGCTAAGAGGACCGTGTTGTCTCCTGCTGAGGAAAGGGGAAGCAAGGAAACGACCTAAACAGTGAAACCTATTGCCAAGTAAAGAAAACAATTTGAAAGCATGGTACGTATTTGCAATTAAAAACAAAGACTCCAATTCTTTCCCTCTGTGGACAAAACCTTGGTTAGAGACAGGAATTTAGAGCAAGCACTTTCCTTATTTCTAAGGAAAACATGCCCAACATAGTGACAATGAAAAGTGAGAGTATTACATGTCTTGATATCCAGAAGACGTCAGTCTCATGCCCCATTTGTTACAGTAGTAGCATTAAGGGTAAATTTAAAACTTAAGCTACTATAGTCAAAGGAGGTACACACAAGAGAGCAATCCCTGGAAGAAAGTTAAAGCAACAGAGAAAAGATGGCTCATCAGGAAACAGTAAGCAATTTGTATGGAAAGAGGTCATTTAGTGAACTGTGTCCAGCTGTTTAAAGGGAAGCAACAAGACCATCACCGTGTATTGAAATGTGTATAGCAGAAGCAGGTTTGGGACTGGTTCTGGAATTGTCCTTTTTAACTCTTCTTTCTGAGAGAACTGCATTTGTCTTCACCCTGTAGAGTGACTGATGTATGCTTTCCCCACATTAAACAAAAATCAAGAGAGAAAGTTTGTGGTAAGTGAACAGAAACCCAAGAAGTTCAAACATAAGATAATATTTAAGAGGCGCTCTAGCTTCAGGTCAATTCCCAGTTTTGTAGCTTTATAGAGTATATTTTTCGATTTGACCTTCAAGGAGAGGAAGACTTCAAATACACTGTGCCAAGGCTAAGGTGTAAAGCACCCCGAACAAATGATGGTAGTGTTCCTCACTGTCCATATGGACCCCATGTAAGAAAGAAAAAGGATGCTAAGGAGGTATGTGCTGTACAGCAGGACCTAATCTTGCAATCTTCCCCATCTAGCTGACCCCACTTGTTCTCCAGATGGTGTTCCTTTGTCTGCTGGAGCCCTGAGCTCATGGCAAGATTAAAACCAGACTGTTGCATTTGAGGAACAGGCCACTCAACTTCCATAGGGACCAAAAGCTTTGACTGCTTCAGCGCTGAACCGAGAGAAACCTTTCTGCTCAGATCCCGTGTTGCGGTGCTTCTGCTCAGCCCACATCACTAACACCTTCTTGAATGTTATTTCTTACCTGGAGGAGTCAGCAGGTTTAGGGCTGAGAGGATCTGGCCATTAGCAGGAATGTTCAGCAACACCGTGGAAAGGACATGAAACACCTGGCACGATCCCAGATATATGCAGCCTGGAACATTTAATGGCACTCAAGGGATAAAATGACCAAACTGTAAACCCCTCTCCCCCCACCCTCCTTCCTTTTTTATTTTTTATAAATGCACTTTTGAACATTCAGTGCATAGATGCTTTCTACCTTCCTTTGTCTCTCTCTTTCTTACTTGTGACTCCTCAGGGCCCAATTGAAAAAAAATTGTTCTGCACCATTTACTAAGGTTTTTGGCAGGATTTTTCTAGCACAGAGTGAGGAATGCACTGTTTCTACATCAATTTGCCCACAGGTCACTCCTTGTGTGCTGTGCACAATTCAAGGATTAAAAATGCCAGGATTCCCAGTTTGTTTGCTCTGAAAAGACTGCATGCACATTTTCTGTCTCTGTCTCACACTTACTCACACTCACACATCCACATACGTGCACATATACAAACTCTTTAGTGACAATTACTGGTGGCATGCCTGTCAACGCAGTACCAGTGACATCATGCAAAGTTTAGATTCATAAAGTAATTAAGGTGTTGATGTCAAAGGCAAACAGACATTTTGCTATTCCCAGGTGTAGTTGGTAAATTAACGTACAAGAAATTTCAGAATCTGAAGGTTGCTGATTAAATAACGGTTTACGTATTACATACATAACTGGCTTCCTGTCTTCATGCCTGTCTGGGCCTGGTGAACATTAGAAAATATGCAAGTTGTTAGCAAAGTGATGAGGAAGAATACTAAAACATGATGGGTGTTGTTGCTTATTGTAAATATGTCAGGGCTCAGTTGTATTTCCATCTGATGGCACTAAGAAATTGTTTCTGAAGGAGAAGAATGTACGGGACTGATGTGATTTAGTTAATCTAGCAATTTCTGTGTTTACCGTATCTGCAGGTTTTTTGGGTTAACTTTAAAATTCGTCATAAAATGAATACTTTACAGTCTTAGCCCCAGTAACACTTCTGTATATTGTCCTTTGCATTTTTGTTGGCTTGCTGACATCAGCGCTTTAATACTTAATATCCTGTGAACATTTCTGTGTTTTATGGTTCTGTATGTACTGGAATAAGGAGGGAGGAGAGGACCTAGGCTCTCTAATAAGGAAACACACATTATTCTTTACTGATATGTTTTTGTTCTCCGCTAATCATTTTTTTCCTTTTCACATAAGCCTGAGGAAGAACTGCTGTCGGAACAGAAAAGGGCAGATGGTAATTTGTATGTGAAGTGTGGTTGTAATTATTTTATTACCTAGGCTCCACATAAGGCTTGTTTATGTGAAAGGAGGAGATTAAGTCCTTTGGGTTACTAGAGAAAAATCCCAGGCCTGTAACTGATTTCTCCGGAGAGCTACTGAATTCTTTGGCTCTGTCCTTCTGCCAGGTTGTGCCTTTTATATGCCACCTCTAAATAAAATAAATAAATTAACATAGAAAAAAAAAATCTTGGAAAGAATTTCTGTTTCAAAGATGAGGCCTCGCCTTCTTGTTAAATCAGGGCAAGGGAGGAAGGAACATGCAAGCGGGTGGTCTAAAACCCGGCAGCTCTTGGAGGCAGCCTGGCAGAGCTACACTGCCCACCAGCACTGGGACCCCACCGTGGCTGAACGGGTCTTTCCCTCTCGACACACTCCCCACAGCTCGTGCCCTTTTTCCTGAAAATACTCACTCTGGGAATGTGTTTGAAGCTGTTATGGAGGTGGTCGGGGCAATAAGGAAGGTGGATGTGTGTCTGCCTCTAAGACCTCTGGTTACCATCAGCCCAACTTAAAAAGCTAAAAAGAAAACCTGAAAAAGAGGAAATAGCTGTAGCTTATTTATAATACGGCATTAAAAGGTTGTCTTTGAAACATTCAAGGCTGAAAGTGTAGAATATTGTATGGATGAGATGGGAAAAACCTTTCTTGAAATATGCAGTGATTTTTGAAAGACTCAACAGTTCTTATGTTTTAATTCCAGCTATAAATAGAGTAGGTTTTAAAGCCATGACATCTGAAAGTTACAAATTCAGAACAATATCCTCCATATGTTTCTTCAGGTTGAGATGATTTGGAGAAGAAAGGGAGAAAACTCTTCATAAATGTGTTTTGACCATATTGGTGACACACTGGGACAGGCAAAGGTAATACCACAGAATACTGCAGACCAAGGGAACACTGTCAGTCCCAAAGGGACTCAATTCCTCCTGTGTCACATGCTGGAACATCTACCCTGATTCTATGCCTATACAGATGTCTTGATGGAAGCTTACTGTCCTTCCTGGAGAGTCTCCTACTGTTTTTAGTGCATTATTTACATAGGAGGTAGCCACAAGGACACTGGAGATATGTCCACCCACGTGGCCTTCTGTGCCAGCGTGCTCTCAGCCCCGACAAAGTTGAAGCGGTGCTGAGCCTTTACCCTGACGCTTGCAGAGGAAATCCATGCAAGAAATCTCCTTTAAGAACAAAAGCAAACAAAGCTCTTGCTACAGCTCTTGCTCGGTGCTGTTTATAATGTGAACAATTTGGAAAGGGCTTGTTCCATATTTATGGCGTTTTTAAAAATAGATCTTATGGCTTAAATATGATACTGTTCCCCACTTCAGGGAAAGCAAACTCTTTCCTCTGGAGTATAAAATATTTCCAAAATGGACGACTGTTAAAATTCAGAAAAAAAACCCCAAACAGTTTATAAAAAGCATGCTGACATTGTAAAAAATTAATAGTATGCTTGGAACCCTTTGAGTTTCCAAAATGGTCAGTTCAATAAAAAAAAAAATGGCACTTTCTTATTATAAAATTGAGTTGCCTGTCTTAGGTTTTCCCTAATGAAAGAATTTTTGGAGAGAATAAAGCTCACATTGAGTGTTCACAGCCCATCTCCCCCTCAGTGTGTAATTTAACCACCCAACCCTGTGGCCTGGAACACTTTCGATTACAATTTTAATAGTTATTTTGGAAAAAATTGGTAGCCAAATATTCAACCTTTAGAATATTATGTATGAGAGTTTTTCTTCTCTTAAATGTCATAGGAAATTATGATGACCATGTGTGTGAGTGTGTGTGTGTGCCTAAGCAAAATAAATTTACTATTTCATGCTACTGGATTCCATTACTCGAAACCTTGACAGCTATAGCCCTGGGAGGGGCAAGCAAGTTGGGCCCAATTCCCAGTCACTCTAAAATGGGTCATATTAATGCTGCTTTAAAGATCATCTCTATAAATAGCCCAGAAAATCAAGTGTTGGGTAGTACTGGACTCACCCTGGCCTGGGTTCCATTACTCCAAGTAAAAGAGACATATTTATGTAGTGGGGTTGCCCTTAAGCATCTGTTAAAAAAAAAAAAAAAAAAAAAAAAAAAAAGGGGGAAACTAGGGGGATTTAAAAAAAATCATTTANAAAAAAAAAAAAGAAAAGGGGACAGCTAGTGGTATTATACAGAAGTCATTTAATTCTGTTACGCTCACAGTTAGGCTAAGCAGAAATCTCTGGTAAAGTAAGAGCTGTATATTGCTATTAGCTTTCAAGAGCTGAGATTGCTCACAACTGTTTAGTGTTTTATTATTTTCTCAAATTAGCAACAAATATTTCAGCAGTAGAACATATGACATTCCTGATTAATTAGGACCAGCATTAGGTCTTTAAATGAAGTGAGCTGGAGTTCACCATCAGCTTACAAAGAGATGGGTTTGAAAAAAACATCTGTTTGGTATGTTTTTTGCCCTGTCATTAAAGAAAAAGATCAGAGCTTTTAGTGGCTGCTTTTTATTTGCCCAGCTTATATATCTAGCCTTGCAGAACTTAAATGGCTTATGTATCTATCTTACCTCAAATCCTGGGTAAAATGAAATGTCTATTTTAATGTTTTAAGTGCATTTTGATGGTTGTAAAAGGAATCAGATGCTAGTCATTAGAGACCTGAATGTCTTCTGTAAGCAATTGAATTGGACTTCCTTTGGTAAGCATCTTGCTGGATTTAGCTGTTGATAAATGGAAAATAAAAGGCCATTTTGTGATAAAGTAGGCATTTTATGTTGCTGTCTTAGGCTGGATTACTTTCCACAGATCTTGACATTTAGAGAACTGTAGGGGGAATAAGGAATTAATTAATGACAACTGTACTAGGCTGTGAAATGTCATAGGTTGGGAATAAAATCCCTGAAGAATAGAGTTAAAAATATGTTTGTAAAAATTAGAAAAGAGGAGGTGCCACATGTATGACAAACTCCTCCTAATTTCACAGGCTTGGATCCAAAGTGCTGACAAAAATGTATCCTAGAAAACTGTCTCCTCTCTTTCTTTTAATTACCTCTGCAATTCAGAAGAATAAGAAGTACTACATTCAAGTACCACAGACAAGTGTGAATATTGAATATGAACAGATAAAGAATAATAAGACTACAAGAAGAAATAGTGGAAAATCCCAGGCCTAAATACAGGCTGGGCAGAGAATGGCTGGAGAGCAGCCCTGAGGAGAAGGACTTGGGAGTGCTCATGGATGAGAAGCTCAACATGAGCCGGCAGTGCGCGCTGGCAGCCCAGAAAGCCAACCGTATCCTGGGTTGCACCAAAAGAAGTGTGACCAGCAGGGCATGGGAGGTGATTCTCCCCCTCTACTCCGCGCTTGTGAGACCCCACCTGGAGTACTGTGTCCAGCTCTGGAGTCCTCAACATAGAAAGGACATGGAACTGTTGGAACAGGTCCAGCGAAGGGCCACTAAGATGATGAGAGGGATGGAGCACCTCTCCTATAAGGACAGGCTGAGAGAGCTGGGGCTGTTCAGCCTGGAGAAGAGAAGGCTCCGGGGAGACCTGATAGCAGCCTTTCAGTATCTGAAGGGAGCCTACAGGAGAGCTGGAGAGGGACTCTTTGTCAGGAAGTCTAGTGATAGGACAAGGGGTAATGGGTTTAAATTGGAAGAGGGGAGATTTAGATTAGATATTAGGAAGAAGTTCTTTACTGTGAGGGTGGTGAGGCACTGGAACAGGTTGCCCAGAGAAGCTGTGGATGCCCCATCCCTGGAAGTGTTTAAGGCCAGGCTGGATGGGGCTTTGAGCAACCTGCTGGAGTCAGAGGTGTCCCTGCCCATGGCAGGGGGGTTGGAACTTGATGCTCTTTAAGGTCCCTTCCAACTCTAACCATTCTATGATTCTATGAATAAAGGCAAGTGATCAAAGTTCTCGTAACACTTTTTTTGGAATTTCTTCACCTTTTCATTCTCCTGTTTCCTTATTTGTAATGTGAAGTTCTTGGGTGTCCCCACTGCCCCCCCCATCTTTGCCATGTAGATGAACTGCAGAACGTAACTACTAGGTGTAGTTATTAATACTATTAAACTTTCATGTTTTGGAGTATCTAATATGTTTCCAAAGATCCATATTTATAATTACAAGTTATAATGCCACACCAAAACATTTGCAACTATAAAATGGCATTGAATGGTCCAGCTAGAATAAGCAAACAGTTAAGCAGTATCTCTCATTCCCATTTGTGAAAAGAAAGCCTCACTGTGTTGGAGGATAATAAATTCCACCAGGGCCCTGCAGAAGGAATAACATATATTTAATGGATAAGCTTTCTGAAAGCAATTCCCGTTCATTTTCTCAAAAAGCCAGTGCACTATCTTTCTTACCATATCATGGACTATACTACTTCCTGCTGCTAATAGATCATTCTTTGTAGCTTTTATAGAGCATCAAATTTTGGAGAAAGAAAAAAGAAAAAGTGGTATCTGGCTACTAGCAAACCAACCAAAGTCCCCAGTCTCTTTTTCAATGTGTAATTGTTTTAGTCTAGCCTTCATATGTGTGGAAACCCAACTGTTGTTCACCTGATCCTGTGCTATGGATACACTTAACTTGAACAGGAGGAAGTAAGATGAGTAGAGGATTTTAATGCAGTCCTGTGTGTATTATGCCTATACTAAGGTACTGAGACCACTGTCCCAGATATCACTCTTAATCTCCACCTGTATTTCTGTTTCAATTTCTGGACTCTGTCTTCTTATAGCACTTTAAATGAAAGTTTTTTAAAAGGTAGGAAGCAGCATCCTGCACTCAGTATGTTTACCACGTTGCTTGTCAAGACTGGTTCATTTTATGTGTAGGTTTACCCTTCCGAAAGAGTGGGTTAAAACCATCTCAGGCACAGAACGACAACTTGTATAACTAGCCAAATCTCTTCCAAGTGATCTTGCATAGCTTCTTTTGCTAGTTGGACAAATATTATAATACCATAATGCTAGTAGAATATAATGTTTCTTAGTTTTTATTAGAATTGCTACCAGAATCTGTTATCGAGATTTTATTAGAATTGTGTTTTATACACCGTGAGCAGTAGAATGTTGCCTGTAAGCTAAGAATTCTGTCATTCTTATCATTTCCTTCTGACATTACTCCTATAAAGAGATGATAGTACATTATTTTGTCCTAGGATCACTCTTTAGCAAAGGACTGATGGGGTTATAGGACATGCACAGGAATGTACAGGTATCCTCTAATTCTACCTTCTCCAGCGTCTTTGTGAAACAATGTTTGCGGCATATGAGTCTCATTTCATGGGAAAATAATCTCTAATATTTAAAAGCAAAGATTTATTTTAAGAAGAGATGTTAATTCTTGGAAATTTTCTTCCTTCTGTTTGTGACAGATTGGAACATACCAGGAAACTAACGTAGAGCATGGTCAATTGGGATGAAGAGGCTTTTTTTTACAAACCTCTGAAGTCTATTGAGGTTTTACTGATCATTATGATTTATATACTCACATTATCATAAAGTGAGAATACTAAGCTAAAATAACATGAGCAAATACTATTTCTTAAGAAAAATGATTTGTCCACAGTACTTACGAACTTCTCTTTGTACTGCAGTAGATCTGAAAACTGGCATTTAGGAACTTTCTACTGAAGAATGCAACCATCACCATTTAGAGTTTTAGGGACAAAATTATCAAGAGTTGCCAACATAAGTAATACAAGCTTACACGAAAGAGGTTGTTTACAGACTGCTAATAATTGTTAACAGTTAGCATTGGCTAAAATATGTAGAGGATTCAAAAGAAGTACCTATGAAAAGTTTATTATATTTATAACAATTCTCAGTAGTTCTTAAAATGCATTATATTTTCCTATACTTTTTGATCGCGGAGTTTAAATTCAGGGAGGTTCTTGACTGTTCTCTACCTATAAAACCTCTATTGTTAATGTCTGTGACTTCTGAAAATGGAATAGTAAAACAGCTAGTATGAGCATCTTACTTAAAAATGTATTGCACTCTTTCAGAAAAAAAAGGGAAATTTGAAAGCACAAGTTATGACTGACATTGCTGGACAATTACAGTTCAGATCACTAAAGGGCCTTCTTATACCAGTAACGAGTACTGGGTCCATAGTACCCACAGGGAATAAAAGAAACTCATCCAAGAGGCCTGGCAAGATTCAGAATTGGAAAGGGTTAGCAAACAGCAGAAAACTTGAAGGCAGAGACGCTTTTTTTGAGGTCTAAAGTTGGAGGCAAACATACACTTTTTTCTTCAGGTTGTCTTGGCTAAGTTTGATCAACTCTGTTCACAGATAAAAATAGCAACTATTAGCCCTCAGTAGCCAATGTGCCATCACGCTACATTTTACATACATATGACTAAAAGAAGAATTAAATGTGCAGACTGATATACAGAAAAGGCTAAAAACTAAAGTTGTCATCTAACACATTTTATGACGAGAGATAAGAAAATAAAAGATATAATGTGTCCATGGCTTCTTTTCTTAGGATGGGAGATAAGCTCTCTCTAGCTTTATTCCTATTTTAAAAGTATGTTCAACTCAACACAAACATTTTTCACTTCTTTTTTTTTATGAAAGCTTAATGCCACAATGTTCTAGTTTAGTGACTTTCAGTGCAGAGCAGAAATATTGCTGAGACAAAAATGCTGACAGCTAGACTTCAAAAATAGTTTTGGATGAACTCAGATTACGAGTAGTTCATATGCACTTTCCAAAAATGTACATAACAACTGGAGACTTTTTTTACCCCATCCAGGAGGTTACTGTGGTCTGTGGGTTTCTTTGTGTGGGAGCTTGCATCTTCATACACAGCAGTATAAGAAAACAGCCTCCAGTAAGACATAAAAATAAAACAAGATGTAATGTAGGAGTCTCCTGAGGTCTTGAGAACTCTGGGCAAAGTTAGTCAATAACATTATGGACAAGTAACCTACAGACTGTTCCTAAGGAGATTTTAGGCACCAGAGAAGCAATCAATTTGAAGATGAGACATGACAAACTCAGACTAGAAGCAGTTTTTTTAAGTAGACCTTTGTAATGAGCTTAGTTAAGGCCAATAGCTCAACGAGGAGTGAGGCTGAAATCCAAACCAGAGATTTTAAAGAAATCTTGTGGTTTATGTTGTACAGGGCAGTAGATTAGATGAGGACAATTATCACTTTTTTTGTTGAAATTATGAAGCTGTGAACCTGTGTTTCTCTGCTGACATCTCTCCACAGATCAGAGGAGATGCATAGCTGCTTATCCCATGTAAACCCCCAGGAGCCACCCCAGCACTGTTGAAGTCAACAGGAGTATTTCTATCGCTTTTGGTGCACATCAGTTCAGGTGGTGACTAGTAACAAAACCCACCAACACTTGCACATGCAGCTTCCATGTAGAATACTGCTTCTAGGGACACAGTATATGGACCAGCTGAGTCTGGTAGAGCACAAGCTGAGTTATCCTGACTTCACCTCCCATGCTAACACCCAACATCAGGTGCTGTGTCCTGAAAAGCTGCAGGAGGCCCCAACGGGGTTGTCACTAATTGCCCCCCTCTGCCACTCCAGGGATTCCTTTTCTTCCAGTTTTGCTACTGGGTCTAACAGAGCTGTGCCCCAGCTCTCACCTGTTCAGAGCAACATGTGAAGCATCCCAGCAGAGCGTGGTTTGTGTTTCAGATAAGCGAATGTGCCAGCGTTATGGTCAGGTTTCCAGCAGCATACATAGCCACCCAAGAAAATCAGAGGTGATATTTAAGCTTGATGCTGTGCGCTCTCTCTGTGCAAGATGTGGAAGACCAAGACAATGTGCCCCTTCCAGGTCCATCTTGAACCGATTAAGGAACAGGATCGCTGTGTGCCAACTTGCGCTTTCAATCTCAAAACTGGAGCAGAAATTTATCATCCTGTCAACTCTGGTCTCTGGTTCCTTTAAGTACTTGTCAGACAGAAACTCAAAGGGGATCAAAAGACTTTTTCCACTGGCACCTTCTCTTGCAACAGTTCAACGTTTTCTGGTGTAGCATTTCTACTCAGAGCAACGCAACACCTCCCTGATAAATGAGGGAAGTGATAGAACAGCAGGGGTCTCACCTCTGCAGGTATGAAAGCACAACTGCGCCTTTTCNCCCCTTCCCCCCCCTGTATTTTCTGCTATAAGCATTTTCTCAGAAAAAAACCCAAAGGTATCGGGGTGATATTGACAATCCATTTTACAGGGAGCAGGACAGAAGGAGGTACACCCACCCCGACTGCTTTAGGGCTTGACCTTTTATTCCTGCAGACTCTGAGAAGAGAGGAAGCGCACCCAGCTGCCCCATGGTTGTATTTTGGCTTCCCGTAGGAGCAGGAGATCTGGTAGAAATCCCAGAGCTGCCCTGGACCTGCAGCATACTGCTCTGGGCTGGGTATCTCTGATGGGTGAGAGCTGTTTGGCCCCAGCATTTCGGCTCCGGCTGTTCAGGCCCTTGTCCAGCACAGGGCATGTTCTCTTGCACCACAAATACTTTGGTAGGTTTCTGCGAGACGACTCATGTGCTGGCAGACAAGCACAGTGCAAGTGCTCTGCAGTTTCAGCATGTAAATCAAAAAAAAAAGGAAGTGCAACCAGAGTCTATGTGTTTCGGACTGGGGCAACAGGCAGGCACGAGCTAACAGGAGAAGACATTACCTGTTTATAAAGCACGTCACTGTGATGCTTGCTCAAAAGACTGCAGATACTCTGAGTCTTATGGAGAAAGATAGCAGATTCCCTAGGTATCTTCACCAAAGTGACAGATGATGAATGTCTTTATGTAAAATATGGAAAAAAAATACTAGTCAACTCTTCTTAACAAATAGAATATGTTTTTTGCTAGTAATCTGCCCTCTTTTTTCGTCTTTATACATATAGAATGTATCCACACGCTCTCATGACGCACCTGATGCTGAGGATTATTTTTTTCCTCACTTAGATTTAATAAGATTTACACTTTCTAAATATCTGAAAAAAGCTCACTGATGTTTACATGCAGATAAACATTGGAGAGATAGGCTGCTTTAGAAAATAAGCTTTGGATCTGATTTTTCCCTCCTCTTTTTACCCAAATTGCATCCAGTGGCAGTTGACAGACATGGGTTCAACCCTTCAGCCTGGTGTGCACCAGTCTCTCGAGATCAAAAAATGTCAGGAGTGCCATTTCTGTTTCTGGAGCAACAGGGATGCTGATGACACCTCCCAGTAGCTTCAGCACAGCGAGCATCTTCTTGTTCAGTTTGTAAGGTCGAAGTAGGTTTCAGAGCAGTTCTCGGGGTCTTCCCTCAAAAGCAAACATCTTTCTAATCACTCCAGAAGGGCTGCTCAAGAGAATGGGCTTATTTTGGTTGTTTCCATTCCTGATCCAGGAGCGCTCTGGTTGCTCTTCATTCAGTACACAAACAAGGGGGTGGGAGGGAAAAGAAAGAATGTGATTTTTCTCTGCTGTTCCCTTGTCGTCAGCACAACATGAAATGAATATTCTAAACCTCAGACCTTTCCCCGCCAATTTCTCCCCTGCTTACTCACAGTGATTATTTCAGAGGTACAAAGGTATTTCTTTTTCTGTTGAGTGTGTATCAGAGGATATTGGTATTCAGGCGAACACTACTAGGCAACTGCAGATGCATGCCTGAGTCACACATATGTCAAGAGCACTGGAAGAGCATTACAGCATTAGGAAGACAGAAAAGTCTGGTTTTGATTACTGATAATTATAGATAAGCTGTAGCTGACAGTCATTTTCTGACCGCAAACTCAAATCAATCAATTAAAGACTGCATGCAGCTGCACCCATGTTTAATCATTTCCAGGCTCTTTAAAATGATCCATTACTCTGATAGCATGTCAAGCTGCTGTGTACCGTTTGTTGTTGCTGCTGAGGGTCAAATATGCAGCTACTTTCAAGAACCCTGTTCACAATCTGAAAAGGAAAAAAAAAAAAAAAAAGAGAATTCTGTATATAAAGATTAGGCGTAACTAATAAATCACTCTCTTGGTTTAATTAAACAAGCATCTTAGCTGATGATTTCAATATCTTTTGATCTCATGACACACAGGTAAGTGCATTTTTAAATAGAATGTATCAGTGTTGCATCAGGGAGAAAAAGAGGATGGAATAATACAAGTTCAACTCTGTTCCTCCCTAGTTCCTATTTTCATGGGTTTTTCACATTGAACTTCAAATACGGGAGAGAAGTCTGTAATGGGACCTGGACAAAGAACTGCTGTCAGACTGTAAGACTCTCCACTGGAACTGTTTTGACAAACTAGGTTGTTTTTTTCTCAAGCTTTGAAAAGAGAAAAAAGGTTTTGACAGTTTAGAAATTACCAGCTAAAGAATAAAATATTTCTATTTTTGCTTTACAACAATTTTTAGGTTAGATGTTTTAAAATACTGAGATATTTCATATCATATACACAAAAAAGGTAAGTGAAACAAGTTACTATGGTTTTAGCAAAATGAAATGTTTTGGATGATATAAACTTTCTTTTTACTGGATTTTCCTTTGGGGAGAAATTTTCTATTTTTATTCATAATCCAATTAAAACTTTCTGTAAAAATTCTGGTTTCAGTGAATCAATACTTGTAATAGAAATAATTTCATCAGTTATTTTTTTTAGTCAAATCCCAGATAACAGTAGATTATACCTTCCAGCTGATGTGAGCCACCATAGCACCAATTAGTGACTTGACTGAATTTATCACAAAGGCTCAGTCCAGCCCATGGAGCAGTAATGATGATTGTCATATAAGAATATGGTCCAGTTACACGCAGCAATTAAAAGAAATTAAATCTCATGCAAAATAATCAGCTAATACAGTGCAATACTGAGTGCAGGACTTTGGGTTTCTATCCTCAGCTTTGTCATTCTAGTAAATTTTGAATGTGTTGTTTAAACTATATTCAGTCCACCTATTTTAATGTTTGGTAGAATCTGAGCAGCTTTATTTCAATTAAACAACTTAATTTCTGAGGTAAATTGAGTGAAATTGGATAAAGCTGCTTTTTTAACCAAGAAAAGATACTTTTACAAAGAAAGGGTATCTGTGCCAAGAGTCAACACATCTTAATAAATCCATTTAAAAATAAATATGGACTGACGTTCCTGATTGTCTTTGTATCCCAATATTTCACTTAAAAGGCTGAAAAGGATCTCCACATCACTGACCCCATTATTCAATACAATGCACAAGTAGGAAACAGAGAGCATCTCCAACCTTTTAAAATAAAGGCTGATTTCTGCCAAGCGCTGCAGGTGGATCTCATCTCAGTTGCTTTTTGACACCTCCAGCACAAATGCCCACATATAGTCACCTTACCCAACTGTCAGAGTCACTGGAGATAAGTAGTGTCTTCTAGGACACAGTTCATCTTATCCTGAAGGATGAGACCCTCAAAGTGCCTACTTTTCACCGCAGTCAAGAAGAAGAGGTGAGATTGACCGGCTTAGCTGTAGACATGTGCATGTGAGTTACATCTCCCCAGAGAGCTTGGCTATCTGTCTTGAGAGCCCTGGGAGCTTGCAGAAAGGTCACTGAAGACAATCCTTGACACAGCTGCCTAACCCAGCCTGCAGCTGAGGGTTATTACACTGGGGAAGGAGCAGCAGAAGCAAGAGCGTGTTTTTGTCCCAGTATCTGCACTTCAGGCTTGATGTGTTACCCAGCGTGATGAGAACTGCTGCCCAACAGCTGAGATATGAACCCCTTCCTCTGCTTCTTCACAGGAATACCCTGACATCCTGCCCGCAGACCTGCCTGCGCTTCTTTCTGAAGACAAGAGGTTTGCTATGAAAAGGGACTGCTGTTCTTCTTCCTTTCCAGGGGGCTTCAGGTAAGCTGTTATTAGGAATTCACTGCCATCATACCAAGCAAATCCCACTGCATGCCAGTTTGAAACATTTTTGGGCAGAGATTGCTGTGGTTCCCCTCCCACTGTCCCGGGAAGAGAAAACGTCTTCTGCGCACAAACTGTTCCTTCACTGGCGCAGTTTATCCTGCTGGCATGTATGAGCACCTGTGTAGGCACAATTCATCAGAGGCCATTTTATTTAAAAAACTAAAATAAAGTAAGAAGGCTTTTAATTCAGTAGAGATGCTTTTAACAGACTCTTAACTGCTGCTTATTTATGTGAACTTCCTGTTGATGTCCTTGAGGATTTTGCCTGTCTAAGGAGTTTCAGCAGGACCCAGTGCCGGGTTGCACAGCAGAAACTCTTTGTCCCTTCACTGGGATATTATCGGCTGATCTGAATACCCTCTTGTGAAATTGTTTATTTATAATATTCATCTCAGAGCATTTACACTCCACTGATGACTTGAAATTTAAGCAGTTATTTATAATCATGTTAAACAAGACCACATTTCTATTCTGCTCACAAGTTAAGTTAGTTATCAGATTACACATCTTTTTCATTCCTTTTATCTCTGGTACAATGCGCTGCTCTCAACAATGGCATCAAATGAACTTAGATGTCCGACTATAAATCATGCACATGTCGAAACAATAACGCTGAAAGGATTATCATCACCCTCTGTAATTACAATAATGGAAAACAGATACTGAAAGGACATTTTTCTGATCCTTGGAAAATCCCTGAAGAGGTCAATTTACTTTTCTTTGGGGAATATTTAACACAAAGAAAGTTATTGGTTTATACGTCTGTTGAAAGAACTGAACTTATAATAAGCACAATGTCACAATATGAATTTAAAGGATATTTTATTGCACTGTTATGGTAGGGGTCTCCAGATGGTCCCGATATACATGGTTTTATAAGGAAGCGCTTTTTTACTGAGAACACTGATCACTGTCTGATGAAATGCTCTGTCAAAGCTGAGGCACACTACTGTTTGTGGGAACCTGTTGCAAGTAGCAGGGGAGAAAATCATCCACCAAACCTAACTGGCATCTGGTTTTGGAGCCAGGCTGTAGTGGAAGTGGGTGTGGTACTTTGCTGGAGGTTTTGGAAGAGGAGAATTTCTTGTATACTAGGGTATACTCTATAAAGGAATGGATCTGTGTGATATAATAAAATAAATGCTAAGAAAAAGAAACCCCTACATACCATTAATCTATTTTATTGCAAGAAACATGCATACAGCTCTTAAGTCCTGAATTTGCAGCTCTCAAGCCTAAATTGAGTCATCTATTTTAGGACTTGAATGAGTCTTGGTGTGTACATAAGCTCTTCTGGTCTTCATGGTAGCTATGTCTGTCCAACAGAATTAGATTTCTTAGTCCTATTTTTGAATGCAGAAGTTGGCTACTGTAACAGATAAATTCAATATCTCTTGGTCTTTGCCTTTAATGTTGCTTTCCTGCCATCTAGCAAACCATTTTTAAGCTAATGCAAGTGTGAACGTGGTCATACTAACAGTTGTGTCAGCACAAGTGAGGGTGCGAGAACCTTCGGCTTCCGTGCTGTTGTGACAGAACAGGAGCTCAGATCCAGATTTAAATAACCAGATTTTGCCCACGCGGCACATTTTGACTTTAATAGGGTAGGATGTGCTCATATGGACAATTTAGCTGTCAGCTGAGGGAATAGCAACCTCCAGCAGGCAGCAGCAGTAACCCCTTCCACAGGCGCAGCCAGAACTAGAAGTCCACAGCCTAAGCCACGAGGTTTTGGTTGCAGGAGTAGCTCACTTGCTTCTTAAAGAAGGCTGCAATAGAACCACACGAAAATGTTCAAATGAGAGTTGTTATCCACCTACATGGCTGTTTGCAACAAAACCCTCTTCTCTGGTAAGCTCTTGCCAGTGGTACTCTCTAGCACATTCTGGCAGCTTTGTCCACTGGCACCTATAGCGGCGGGCACAGTTCTGGTCTCTGCGTTTCCAGAGGGACACAGAGAGCTGAGGCAGGGGCAATAAAAATAATACATGGGATAAAACAGATGCCTTGTGAAGAGATACTGTCAGAGCAGCTTGCCAGGCCACATTGGGTCTAGTTCAGTAAGGCATAGTTTGCGTTTATGCTCTTAGAGTAACAGCTCACGCTAACAGCTGAGATAGTGAATATCCTGAAGACAAGTGCTTTATTGTAGAGTTGTCCAGCAGAGCTGCTTTGTAACAAATTCCACCTGAATTAGTCCCTCAGCAAGCCCATTTCACCCTCCAGCATGTCACTGCCATGTGCTTGGAGAAAGCAGCACACCCCACTGCTTGTGGTTAGGAAACAGCTCCCTCCATTTGAAGAGAGGGATTGCTTTCTCCCCTTGCTAGTTGGCTACTTGTTTGTCTCCTGGTAAAGCCTGTGAAAGGTGTTGCGAAATGTGTGGGTTACCAGAAGAAAACATCGCGCTCTTGTTTACAGAACCCGAGCTCCCTTAAAACAAACCCATAGTGGTTAAAGTGAGTACCTTGTGTCCTTCTTCAAAGGATGGCCAGCACATAGACATTCTATCCAGGGCACAGGCTGAACACTGCTTTTGAGAGACATAATTCAGTCTTTGCTTCTCACTTGATTATGGGATGAATAAATTGTATGAGCCTTTTTCCTAGACTGGATCACTCCCTTTTAGATGTGTTGAAGGAGTTAATGATGAAATGTACCTCCAAAAGTACCAAGTACTCCAAAGCCAAGGTACTGACCGTGCCTTGTCCATGCAGAGTCATGTGTATAAAAAGGAAATATGGGCCCAGTGAAGTTACATCTACAAATCTAGGCCAAATATGATACCAAAGTGGCCTGAATATAAGATGGAGAAGATACTGTTTGTAAATCCATCTCTGAATGCAGGTCCTGATTCCTTTCTCCTGTTTTCTAATGAGTGGGTATATCCTCTGGGACTATTCATTTTCATAATTTCCATGTGTGGTCAGAGATTGGGATTCACCTTCTGTAATTTTAGGGATCTACAAAGTAAATATCATCATGAGCTCATCACTGAGACTTCTTTTACAGTCAGCAGGGGCCTCTTCGGCATAGTCAGTAGAGTTCAGGGCTTAAATCAATATAATCTTCTATAAGGATCAGATGAATCGTGCTCCAGACTGCCACTGAAATACTAGCTGAGTCTCAAAGGACTGTAAGGGGAGTTTACCTGACTAGCTCAGGTGTGTGCAACTACACTGTAGCCCACTAAAATTAAGAAAGATGAATCCCACTGAAGGAAATAAATATGAGCAGATCTTGAAAGATCTGCACCCTTACTATAGGTACTGAACACCAGATGTCTTAATTTTCCTTCCCTTTCTGAACTATTGCAAAGGCACCTTACCCTAGATCAGAATTTCTCTGATGTAGGACTTACTGGCACCAGCTCCCTCTAGATAATATAACAAAAGGTCCTGTTGGACAGCCAAGGGCACTATTGTAAGAGCTGACAAGTATGGAACATTAGGCCTTCAGCACTAGGAGAGAATCACCTCATAAATAGTCCTAGATCTAGGAGAGTCATAAATGACCTTGACAGCCACTTCTCTGAAAGAGAAAGTTGATTACCTGAATAAGGTTGTGCTAGAAGTTCTTCACGAGGACTGTAAACATGCCCTTCACATTAATAATATTTTGTTAAATCCTGTGAACACCTATGTAGACAAAACATACTTGGGCACTTTCCCTGTACTTGTTTGTGCCCACAGAAATACAAACAGGGCTTTAGCAAAGAGCTTCTTACCAGCTCTCAGACCTCTGGGTCACCTCCCAGACCTCCACCTACTCACTTCCTTAATGGCACCTTTCAAGCAGTTCTTACCACACCACTGAAGGAGCAGGTGCTAATTCTAATTCTAAATAAATATTTCCTGTGTCCTTTACGGTCAAATCTAAACCATAGTAGCCTCCTTCAAATTTCCTGCTATCCCATCCAGGGGAAAAAGTGAGAGTTCACATTGTCTTTTTACATTCTCCCTACTAGATAAGAACACTGTTACTACAATATGCACCTATATCCCACGCTGCTCTCACCCTAATTAGCCTGAAGGCTGACTAGGACCAGAGCTGGTCTCTGTGTTCACGGTGCAGTGTCATGGACCCAGGCTCCAATTCTCATACTATATGAAAAGACAATAATAGTCCAATATACATCTAGTCCCTATGAATCTTGTTTTTGAGATAGACTTCAAACCTGTTGTTGAGACAAGATTGAATATCGGCTGCCTTTCATCTCAGGGCATTATTACATTAGGTCTTGCAGCTGTTCAAATGCATGAAAATATATTGAAAATACACTTGAAAGGAGGTCGTAGAGAGGTGGGGCTCAGTCTTTTCTCCCAAGTAACAAGCGATAGGACAAAAAGAAACAGCCTCAAGTTGTGCCAGTTAGATTGGATATTAGGAACAATTTCTTCACCGAAAGGGTTATCAAACACTGGAACAGGCTGCCCAGGGAAACGGTGGAATTGCCATCCCTGGAGGTGTTTAAAAGATGAGTAGACATGGTGCTGAGGGACTTGGTTTAGTGGTGGTTTTGGCAGTGTTGGGCTCAATGATCTTAAAGGGCTCTTCCAACGCAGGCAATTGTATGATTCTATGATATATGAACAGGAAAAAAAAAAGTTTACTCTCTGCTGCATTGGTCTTAACAGAGAAAGCCATTGTCCAGCATGCTATTTTCCGATCACTCTGCCTTTGCTTCAGTAATACTCAGATGGGATACAGTTAGAGGAACATTATGCAATGCACACTGATGTATCACACTGACCCTAAACCTTAGAGTGCATCAGACAATATCCCTCTGTCAAATTAAACTCAGCTCAACACAAACATTTAAAGTAGATGAACCTCAAAGAAGAAATGCTGCCCTCAGACATTTCAAAGGCATTTGCAAAAAAATACGACTTGGGATTTTAGAGTTCTTCTTGTTTTCATTACTCTGTGCTCAAGTATTGGCCAAGTATCAAAGCTCCTGGATGCAGCAAGACAACTGGGATATTCAAAAAAGGAAAAGAGCCCTCAAACTGTCCCTTGAAAGAAAGACTTTTTTTTTTCTCTGAAGTTTTAGTCTCTCCTGCAAGGTTTCATTTTTTACTATATTTTTAAATCAATCTAAGTGATTCTTTAATTACACTGTTATCAATACAGCAACAGCATATCCTTAAAGCTTTATAAATTCATACTGAAATTAATCTGCCTGGACCCCAGGGTTCAGACTACCATCTGTAGTCTCAATGTACAACGCTCCTTTGTTTTGCCCTTCTAATTTAGCCTTTGGAAAGTCCTCTGTGACAGCCAAATCAAGTGGTTTCAGAGAGTGGCAATTCTTGCTGCTACTTTCATCAATCATTTCCACTTCGTTCCCTTTAAAAACACATACATTCATTTTCCACTTTAATTAAGAAGCTGAAAACACAAGATGAGGCATAGTAACATAAAGATTGTAGAAAATCTGTGTCGCTGACAGAGTCAACCTATAGTTTCTGCTGTCTTCAGAAATGAAATTGACTTTTGCAGGTGGTTGAAACACCGTTTTTCATAGCATCAAATATTAACTGCTATATATTACAGTGATCCAAAGTCAGTCACATAAAACTTTATCCTTATCACCAGTAAAATAAATAAATACCAAAAAAATGCTACACACTACTGTAAAGCTGTGTCAGTCTGATAGTTACAGCTGTGGGACAGATTTTGTAATTCTTTTTTCCTCTCATGTGAGTACTTTAAAAGGAGGAAAAGTAGGATTTTATCAGTGGAGAAATTTTGTGATGTACTATGGGAATTTTTTCAACCTTTATTTTTCAGGACTTCATCCCCTCAGTTATTTTCTCTCAGAATTTTGGAAGACTAGAAACTTTCTTACTGAAATTTAAAAGATATCAAAGAACCAGCAATGGTGAAAATATGCCATCTTTTACAGTTTTTAATTGAAATGAAATAGTCTTGTTTTGTTTCACTGGATATGGCCCACAGAATGCCTGAGGGCTAGTGGGTCAGAGCCAGGAGCTCCTCCTGAGTGCTGTTTTCAGCAGCTGCCTTATTTCTCTTTTGCTGTATGTATGCCTTTTGCAAAGAGTTCTGCTGAACACCATCCCTCCGGTGTATTTATTCATAGATTAACGTGTGGTGCGGTTGCCTGTGTCAGCAAGAAATTGGAGTTGATGATTCAGGAGGTCCAGTCCTGTGTCTTAGATTTCACAGATTTATAGCTCTGGCCAAGAAGAGGTACTTATCCCAGTTTCACATTGTATCCTGGCAACAATTAACGAAACAGTAGTATCAAAACTAGCAGTAACTTCCTGCTTCCCATAGGTAGATTACTAGTCACAGCAAAATCAATATTGTTTCTTTATGGACCTCTCCCCCTCCCCCCAAATATGTTTTTGCAATCAGCAATCTCTCACAAGGTTTCCTTTGCTTTTATAAATTCTTACTTGGGTGTGGATCTCAACTTGGGCAGCGCAAGCTAGGACATGAGGTACCTTTTTAGGACTCTGTAGACCAGGCCTGCTACCTTAGGTGCATCACAGAGAAGGGCAGAGGAGGAGACTAAGTTGGCAGAGAAGGAAGGGAAAATTGGTTTTGTCTCTGTTAACGGAGGAAGCAGAAAATGTCCAACCTGCTCTTCCAGAGAAGCACTAGCACACACTCATGGTGAGGTCAAGGGATGAATGTTATTTCACCAGGGAGTCTAGAAAGGCAATTACCTAATGTCACTGGACAGTGGGGAGTTAGAGGCAGATTAAAACAACAGCTGACTTGTCTCTGAAAGGCAAGTCACCTCTACTGGCCCTGCTGTGCTAATTCCCTCACCTATAACTCAGAAGCAGTAATAAGAGTACTCATCTCATGGGGCTTTGTAGGCTTTTACCAAGCATTCTATAAATGCCATTTGTACAGCACTGACTTCCATGGTGCTGCTTAATATGAATAAGCACAGAAGAAGGAGGCACACAGCAAGTGATGTCTGAACCTTAGCAGTGCAGATGGTAACTCTGCACAGAAAAATCCAATGATCCCTTCGGTGTATTTTTCTCCTTCTGGATGCACAGACTGGGGATTTTCAACCTGGTGGTCCCAGCAAGTGGGGAAGGTGCTGCTGTGAGATCCACGCACCCTCTCCCTCTCCTCCAACCCAGGTTTTCTCCCTCTTGGTGCACAAGGACCAGGTGGAGCCCCTGGCCACAGACCGTCTTTCCTTGGGGATTTCCTGCTTGGGCTCAGTAGGATACAAAAGCCCCAAATGGCAGAAAATCCCATCTATAAATTAAAATTATTCTGGTTTTAATAACCAGAGCCAGGCAGGTGGGGGTGTGTGTATGTATGTTCCCTTTGCACAGTGAAGGAAGCAAAAGTTGCTCAGGTGATCAGGCTAGAAGGGTGCCGGTATATACTGGCAGCTTTGAGTGAGTGTCCGCTTTAGGGGCGTGACCCCTTGATCAAGCAGTTAAAAACTTTCAAAATGTTATTTTTGAGATAATCAAGTTGTCTTTTAACTAATACAGTATGTTATAGAAATAAAATTGTGACAGAATCCTTCCAATGTTTGTTAGCGAGGCCATCCCATGTGTTACTTTCATCACCCTGAGTACCGATGAATCCTCTATTCTAACAAGAGAAAGTAACCATATATTTGAGTAGATAAGAAGACCAAACTTTTATTTGCAGAACCAAAAGACAAAGTCAAAGCACCGCAGTTTTTCTGAACTCTTTTTCCAGTGATAGTTTCAAAGATTCAGTGAATCGGGACTCAAAATTGATTTGCCCTGGAACAAAATACAACTTTGTTCAGTTTCTCATACAGAAAGATATGGCCACACTTTGTCAATCACACCACTCTCACATTTTACTGTGCCTGTTAAGAGCTCAATTAAACCTGAGAAACCTTTACAAAGCAAAATTATTTTTATAGCTGTCTTGATTACACCGTGTTCCTGACTCTGAACCATTTGCTCTCCCTCACCGTGGTACATGCTATAAACAGCTGCCTCCTGAGGGGAGGGAATAGGAAGTGGAAGAATGTTTCATCAGGCAATTAGTACTATTAAAACACATATGCATGTACATATATTTAAATATTACAAAAGCTTGGCAGTATACAGCATGGATCTGTGTCTCAGACAGACACATGAAAGTGCAGCCTCATTCTCTATTGCAAAGTATTTATATTGCAAAAATTGGTTAAACATGTTCGACATCTACACAGACTGAGGATGTTTCACAGCAACACACACAAAGCCAAGTGATTCTACAATATACCAGAGTTATTCTTGCAAAAGTTTAGTTTTTAATGCTATAATTATTCTGTAAGTTGGCCTGAAATATAGAAATATTTTATAAAGTCAATTTTTGTTTATACAAACATACAAAACAAATAGGGAAACCTACTATTAAGCTGTGCTACCAGAAAACATTTCAGAAATAAGGAAGATGATTTCTGAGAAACAAAGAATTGCAAAGACTTTCCTACTTCATTATAGAGTGTAAAGCTGTGGACATTCAGCACTTTAATTTTAATTTCCACTCTGGTAAGTACTTGTCATCTTGAAAAGTTTAATTTTTATGGCAGTTTTGGAAGGTGAATACATACGGGCTTTCCGGACACAGTTTGCTTGTTTTTTCTGACAAACTATTATTGCATTTCCCAACACACTCATTTTTTTTTTCCTGTTTACAGTCACAGGGATCAGCTTGTTATAAGACTGTTACCCATAGGGAGGGAAAGAGCCAAGCAACTCATGGAGTCCTCTTGCAAAATTAAAACCCCTCCTGAAGGTTTTGCCAATTATCAGAAAAACTAAAACCAAAATAATAAAAAGGAAGTGCTTAAACCTCCACTCTACGGTTTGTATTTAAACAGCAGTATGAGTTCTCTTATTTAAAAACCCCCACAACTCTAGTTCCGTTTGCCAGCTTAAAGGGCTCCCTTCAGAAAGGTGTTTTGAGTGACTGATAAACTCAGACCAAAAAACTGAGTGAATAAAAAACTTCGTCTCTTCATGGTAGACTAATAAGTTCGGGAAGTTTTATATAGAAAAATAGAGAAAGATCATGGCAGACTAATAAGTTCGGGAAGTTTTATATAGAAAAATAGAGAAAGATCACAGTGATTGTCCTCAATCCTGAATTCAGCTGGTATCTCTCAGTAAACTTAGAAATAGTTTTGAAGAAGTTGTTGGAGAGTACAGATAAAAAAACCTGTATTTTGAAGCATGGCTTAAAGATCCCATGGCATGGCTATGCGCTCCAGGTGTCAATGCAAAGTCGTGTTCTTCAGCATATGTATGCGGATGCATACTCACACACACTGCATATTCACACGTATATATTCCCTGCCTTGTAGAGCCTTAAGTGGCTCCAGGTATGTAGTTTAGACCACGTTCTGTTCAGTCTCGGTCTCCAGATTAAGTAATCAATGATGATCTTCTCCTGCCGGGAATGAACCAACCAGCAGATTTTAAGCAGGACCTGTGCATGTTGGGGACCCAAGGCACAGACCTGTCTGGGCAGAAGGGCTGATTATAAATTGTCATTAGCTACAACTCCTTTGACTGTACATCTCAAGGATCCTTAGGGACGTGGCCAGATTTTCATTACCAGGGAGATTGAAGCATATACACAAAACCAGACTCAAAAATGTTCTCTGTGTCAATGGCAGAAAAGAATGAGCCCGCATTTCTATGCTCTTGCCCTACCATCTTCCCTGCACTCACTTCAACCAATTGCAGCTGGACAGCTGATGGCTTACAGAGAAGCACAGAGCACTCTGTAGGTTTTGTTTTCCATGAAGAACCTAAAGAATTCCTCTGCCAATGTCTGGAAACATCCCCTCTTTTCTTAAAAGTGTCTTAACTTCCAGAACCTGAGAGACTACCCTCCTCATCTACCAGACCACCACAGGTTAATTTGCACTCACACAAATGACCACAGATGTTTGCAAGATGTTGTTGAGTCCCCTCTGAGACTATCATTACCTGCCTAGCGTCAGTGCAACGCTGCTATGTAATTTATTCCTTTGGAAGGACTCCACCACAATATAACAAAATAACATAAATCTCCCCTCAAATGTCGTTGCCTTGGGATAAGCCCAGCACTGAAAGGCTGGAGGGATTGCTTTACATCAACCCAGTTCGCTGCTTGCGCTTGCTGGGAGACGTTGACTCTCAAAGTGTTTTTCTGGCAACCTTGTCGAGACACTGCCTCAGCCATAGAAGACGGGAAACCAAACTGGTAAGCGGTAATAAATGTTCACACGTGCCAGTAGTATGTAGTACTCTGAATGCGAGACAAAGCAGATATTTTTGGGTCTTTTTTTGCCCCGCTAGCCTGTTGACACCCGTTGGGAGCCGGCGCTCGGCGCCGTCCGCGATCTGGATGATGGAGCGCTCTTCCCCCGGACACCGTTGTTCTACGGTCCAGCCAAGAGGTGGCAGTACTCCTCCACCATTCCGGGCCCAAGAGGTGCCTCATGCCACTGCAGGGTTCCTCTCCTCAGCCTCGCTATCATCAGCTCCTCCTCTGATTTATTTCTATTTACAGCGGAGAGAAAATAGATGTTCCGTCTTTCTCCTGTGCCGGGAGGGCTTCCCTTCGGCAGCCTGGGAGCTACCTTGGGTTTTGGCACGGTGCAGAGACGCGGTGCGCCTCGGCCGCCTCCGCTGCGCACCAGAGCCCACGGGGCTGCAGCAGGTCCCCAACTGTGGAGAAGGTTTTAATTTTGCTGAGGAGCACGGTTCTCAAAATGTCATAAACCGTGAACACACAGCTGGAGCAGTTTATGAACTGCCGAGAAACTTTGAGTATTTTAGCCCAAGTATTAATTCAAAGAGCATGCTTTGTTATTTCCTGTTTCATTGTTGTTTGTAAAATAGTTTAATGGGTAGTGAGCAGTAAACTGTTTAAAATCTGCTGCGCACATTGATGCGGTTTTATATTGCTAGAGAGGGAAGGATTTCACTGCTTTGGGTGTGAGGGAGAGAGGAAGATTATCCTGATAATGAAAACCACAACCAATGCATTTACTTTGGAACAATTGTTTCAATTACATTACCATGTAGATATTTTAATCAGGAATAAAAGTGATAATCCCCAAATGCAGGCCTAACAACAATCGAAACAGCTGCATACTTTAGAAAAAAGGAAGCGTAGCTATTAGTAATGTGGTCTACATGCAGCCAAGGAGAGCATTTTCTATAAAACAAAAGTGACCCTATTTAAAATATAAAAGGCAATGTTTATTAAGGACTGGTAATGACCTAATGACAGAGTTGGTATGGGTCACTACCTCACAGCATCCAGGCCGCTATACCTGTGAAATTTTCTTATGGAAATTAAAAATGTCTACCACATAGCACAGGCAGGGTGAATGCGAGCAAAGGGACTGGCTTGCATCCATGTGGCTAAACTCTCTTTACCCCTCCTCGTCATCATGGACTCATCTAGCCTGACTTTTGGGAACAGTCCCTGCCTTGTGCTCCCCCTTGAACAGTGCCCAGGAATGCTAGCTGGCACAGGACTGCCTAACAATATAGATACAGAAGGGAGTGTATTTACTATAGGGTTTCCTGCGTAGTGGAACATGCTAGCAATGAATCAGCAGAGATGACTGTGCAACAGTACCCCTGTCTATGTGTTGGCCCTGTTTGGTTGCCTAGTATGGGTGTAGTCCAGGAGGCTATACGTGAGCTGGAACTCCCTACCCACTAACCAGACAACACCAGTATAGGAGTCCCTTTGTGCCTGGCAAAGTTGCTGTCCCAGGCTAGGCTATTGCAGCATGCACTCGTGTGTAGCTGGTTCTGCATACTCTTTGCTAAGCTTCCTCTGGAAAGCTGAAAGCATTAAAAAACCCCTTTTCCACTCAGGATCTGTTTTCGGACCCCACAGTAACATCTGTGACTTCTCAATACACCATGGCTGGTGTGAATCAAATTCTGAGCATGTTTCTGGTGCTTCTCCGTGAAAGCACTGCCTCTCTTCCTTGTGGTTCTCCTGATTTAGCTTGGTGTCAGGATAGATCAGAATCAGTCCTTAAGCCTGGTTTCAAAATAAACAAAAGGCAGTAAGACGTCCAGCTCCTGCAGAAGGCCAAATACTGCAAGGGAAACTCACAAGAAGAGATCCTCATGCAGCCTGAAAGTCCTCTGATCTCGGTGGAGGAAACATAAACACTTTGGAGAAGAGTTACAGGGAGTTCTTGTCAAAGTGCCTGTGTATCTTACAAGAGAACAAGGTGTCTTGGCAAAAGAAACCCACTGAGCTAAATAGCAAAAAGAAAAAGGGTGATTCTAGTGTTTTGGAGAGGCATGGCAAAAAGGTTTTTCTTCAGCTTCTGAAGTATGCAGCCTTCAAAGGTGGTAGCACACCTTATTTTACTATCTTTTTAGAATTAAAATGATGGAAAAGACTTTGTTCACAAGGCTAACTTTGAGTATCAGTGTGGTTACATGAAGAACTACTGTTATCCTTGTTCAGTTTCTGCACATTTACGTTTATTGAAAAAGATTGAAGCATTAACAAAAGAGAAAAGGAGTCTTCTCTCAGGAGCTAGGAGCAGCAAGGTGACTTCCCTGGACTGGCAACAGATGAGTCTCTGGACTAGGCACATGAAGGGTTCTGGATTCTGATTCAGCAACAACACTGACCTGCCAAATGGCCATGAGTGAACCATCTTCTTGTTATTTGTTGGTCTTGGCTATTTATAACACAAGCTCTTGGAGCAGGAACTGTCATTCTTCCTTCCGTCTTTTGCGGTGGGGTTCTGGCTTCACCTGAGGGCTGTGAGTGCTAAGGTGATGCAGCCCACAGCACTGGCAGTCATTGAAGCCTTGTCAGCAATCCCAAACCTTTTCCAGTACATCAAGCAAGACCCACTGGGACCATGAGTCTGTGTGGTCGGATGCTTGAGACCCTCAGGGCTGAGGGGACACTGTGTCTGAGTTCTTCTCTTTGCTCTGCCTGGTCTTCTGTAATAATTCAGAACCTGAAAAAATACATTCATCAAAAGACATGCGTTTGAAATCAGAGGTGACTTTCACATGTACAACACCTCTGAAAAATCAGACCTTAACCTCCTCTTGTCTCTGATCTTCATCTCCAGAATGGGAGTCAGACCTTCATAAATGGCTGTGATCTGAGCTACCACAGTAAAGGTAACATAAAACAACTCAGAAAGGAAAGCATGAAAAGCCTCTGTAATCTGTATTTCTGCCAATGTTTTTAAAGTGAAGCTCATGTGTGTACAACTGTTACCCAGGACGTGTATCCTTGGAGTAGGATTATCAAAAGCGTTAAGTGATATTGTAATTTTGCACACTTTGAAGGAATTAGCAATTTTACCTCCAGCCTTTCTGGGAACAGAATTAAATCATTGCAAAAATGCTTTTTATAAATGCTACCTTACTCTTCCTTGAGAGTAAACTCTCACCTTTTGCTAACAGGATTTTAGATTAGGTCCTTGCACTTTTAAGAGGGTTTTTCTATTAATTTTTTGCATAGACACACCCCATCAGTTTATCACTGCCTCCTTACGAGTGGAATTTGGAATGTCCAGGGAGGTTACGCAGCATTAAGATCCTGCCGGCTACCAAATAAACATCGCAGGCAAAACATCTCTCCATTTTACAAAACCTTAAACTGAAGTTAAGTATGTGAATTCAGGGAAATTTCTCAAGATTTGTAACCATTCTAAATAAGGTAAAAATTTATCCACAGACCTGTCACTAAAGACTGGTAGCAAACTTCCTCTCCAGGTTTACTCACAAGCTTTCTAGTACTTAGTGCTTCTCTCTGGGCCAAAAATTCTCTAAGAAGCAACTGTCTTTCCTGTGGCTTTTGCAACTTTTACTCTCATTCAAGCCAGTAATGCAGAAAGCTGCAGCAGCTAATTAACTAATATAACCCTAAGCCATAATTAGAGTTGAGGTCAAAGCCACACCCTTGAACTTTACTGGTGTTGAGAAACTGCTGTAAGTAAGAGGCTTAGTAAGATTTGGGTTTGTAAAACAAAGTTTGGAAAAGAAAGGCCAGAGCTGTGTTTGTGGTGGGACAGTGCTAAGGAGATGCTAAATAAATGCCTGGAGAAAAACCTTCATTTGTTCCCAATGGACCTGTACCACTCAGTTCATTCCCACAGTTTTGAGGAAACGGGTATTAACAAGGCAAGAAACACTAGAGAACAATTGCATTTATGGGAGATGGCACCACAGTTCTCCTCATGGGACCCATATCTCAGATCCAGGCTTACGGGGGCCATGAGTCTACAAGCCCCTAGAGAGGACTCAAACTCTCTCTAATCCACACACAATCTTTGGTTTAGGCTCATGGGAGTCAATCTGCCCACTTAGATATTCTTAGTTTACACTTCGCAATACTAAAAATGATCAGCTAGAGCAGCACAGTGATTCAAAGTAGAAGAGAATGGGGTCCAAGTTTTCTAAAGAGTCGGTCCTCGGTATCACTGAAGTGTGATTCAGATATTCTGCATATGGAAAGGATAACCTCCTAAAATGAGCAAATAGTAAATGTTTCCCAGAAAAGAGGACAACAGCAGAAGGATATCTACCCTCTCTGGAGCTCAGACTGCCATCTGTGGGTGGCATTTCTCCAGCTGTTGAGAATTTGGCTGAGAATTTTATGAATGCATACAAAAGGAGAGCTCATTCTTCAGAAACATGGCTGCTGAGAGGCACAGTGATGGTGACTGGACTCCTGAGTGGCAGAGTTATCTTCACCTGGAAGGGTTCCTGTAGACTCTGCCAGCCAAAGCCTCACAATTCTTCTAGAAAAGACTACCTAACCCAAAAGAGTCCTCTAAAGGTCAAAGTTTGCTTTGTGGTTCTTTAGTGCAGCCCAAAGTGACCTTGAAATTCAAAGCAAATATTTTAAAACCACGTATGTACCTATTTACAAATCAAGGGACAATTCTTGTTTCATTGCCCAGCCTTCATTAAGGTTGGGCAATGAAGCATACACGTGAACAGGGCCTCTCCTCTAGCATTGGTCAGCATTAATATTATTTTTACAGTGACATAGACTCCTGAAATGGGTTTTTTGACGTAGTCGGGAAGAGCAACTCAGTTATGGCAATAGTTGCATCTATTTTTATGACTGTGGTTTGCAGAACGACAGCATAAGTGATGTTGTCAATGCTTTTCACCTTATGTCTCTACAGGTATAAGATACCACAGCCTTTACGTGGATGGGCTACAAGAGATTACCTTGCCATCATAAGGCGCAGCAGAGATGGTCCCAGACCAAGCAAGCCAGTGAGGTAGGGATGCCTGTCAGCATCCTCTCCCTGGGCCCCTTTCCCTCATTCTTCCTGTGACAAGGTGAAATTCTCAGTTCAAACTTGGGATGACATGGACTGACACCTCTCTCCTACCCCCTCCTCACAAAGACTGATTTCTCCTCAACTTGTTTAGAATGAGACTGGGGCCACCTGTGCATGAGCTGTCAGGAAACGGGGTGCTTTCATTTAAACAGCAGGCAGCTATCAAAACAGCAATAAGAGAGACTATCAGGCTTAATAATGGCATGCATTAAAAGTAAAATAACTCTCTGAGGTCCAGTAATGTTGCTTTTACCATTTGTCAGGTGTATAATCACTCTGGAGAATAAGAATAGTGAGGTCTTTGTAAAATCATGAATCAACATTCCCAGCAATTCAACTGCTGTGAGTAGGTCAGGTCAATACCCTCACGTCTCAAAAATCTACTTAAGCCCTCCTGTCTCCTGAGACCATTACATCAATAGATACCTCCAGAACTACCGAAAATGACAGCTTGCAATGTAATACCAGGAGATCTCCTTTAATAGCTCCTCAGTATTCACAGCTGTTGGCCTCTACTCTGGGCGTTCGTCCTTGTTTCCAAAACCGTGCCATATATAATCCCCTGATCTTATGTGAGAAAAGCTTTTATCATTTTCAGGAGGATCCTTTTGGTTTTTTTAAACATGAACAATGGAATAAAGCAGGTAATTCTTAAGAAAGGAAAATCAGAGTGGCAATCCTAAAATGGCTAGATATGTTGTTTCCAAGAACTTTGAGTTAGGAGTTTGGTTAGTATACAAAACTATGTACTTTTCATTTACTGAGATTTTCTCAGCTTTGCCATCTTTATACCAGATAAAATCTTGAATCCGCTGTAGTTCATGGCAAAATCTATTTTACTTCAGTAGATCTAGATTTTACCTACTGCGTTTATATAATGATTTGTGTTCCCACACCTTGTAGCGACATGTTTTTTTGTTGTACTTGCAATTTGCTACCTCAGGAAAGGCGACTCCTCTCTTCTCTGCATTAAACCTTCCCTCATGTCTTTTACACATGTTGTTAAAATGCAACAAAGAGTACTGGCAATGGCTGAAATATAACTGTCAAATTAGCTTCCCAACAGACAGTGGGAAAAGACAAATACAATGCAATGGTTTTTTTGGTATTTTTTCTTTAAGTAGTCTCCCTTTCCAATAACCCAAGCACTGCTCTGAATGTCTGATACCTCTCTGACCACAAGACAACTACTTTATAGTGAGTCCTGAAGTAAATAGGCAATGACTATCCCCTGGCTTTCCCTGAGCAGAAACTCCAACACCTGACTTTTGCCTGACCATCTCTCCATGGGCAAGGAGCAGTACGGACTTGGTCCCTCCTCTACTAAACCAGCAGTTTTCATTAAAACTCTAGGTATTTGGTTATCTTGGAGCCTTCTACCACTTTTTAAATTTTGTTTGGAGTTGACTGGTGTGTGGGACAGAGTCAAAAGCGATAAATCCACCAAACTAAAATAATTCTGGTGTAATGCAGAAAATGGGTATCTTTCACCCTACTTAACGCAGTGGAGAGCACTTGAAGGAGCCACAGTGAATGTGTGGTAGCATGGGGCATCAGATGACTTGCTGTGACCCGATGCAACGCCTGCTTTCTGACATACATCTCAGGCCCCAGTAAAAGTAAGAAAGGCAAGCTGCATTTCAGCTGGCTTCCCTGTGAAGCTTACTACCATTGGACATCTCATCTTATGATTTAAGCCAGCAGAAGTAAGTATAAAGTTGGATGAAGAAATTTCTAGTGATTCTGTGTCTTGGTTAGTAAGTATACGGGAAAGTTCCTAGATTATGTCTGGATGATGAAAAAAATAAAAAAGGTTGGAAATATCTTAGGCCATAAAGAACAGGGCTTCTTCCATCTCCACTTTCTTTGAATGTTCAAATGTTGAAACTTTATGTGTATGAATATATTTTTAGTGCTGTCAAGCATGGAAACACAATTTTACTAGAAGTTCACTGTATGAAAAATCACTCCGCTTAGTTCAGAAAGGCACAGTTAAAAAGGAAATATATGAGAATGGAGTTTGACTGATATCTCTTTAATGTATTTATGCTTATAACAACTCTGTTCTCTTCCTGACCTCTTGTTTCAGTTATTTATTTCTGATGTTAAAAGTTCAGCCTGCAAATGCTCCTTGCGAGCTGTAATCAGTTTTCTGAATGGTGAAAGAGAACAATAAGATTTTGTAGCAACTGAGATGCATCTTGGCCCTTGCTGGTGAAAAATGTAAGCTATAGAAAGTCCTTTTCATCTTTTAGCAAGGGTCCATTATTTCTGTATATCTCTTTTCTGTGCCTTATGAGAAGGTTTGTACAGTAAAGAATGACTGACTATGTAGTAGTTCTTTCTTCTTTTGCCAAGCTCTTTTTAGCTTTGGCAGCAATTCTATTTTCCCTGTCATCATCTAATGTCTATTTATTTTACATTGCTACAAAGCCAGTGCAATTCCCTCATAAATCCCAGGTTGTGAAGATGAAGAAACAATTCAATTGCTTTTATTAAAATTCTCCAGTGTCCTCTTTCTGATTCCTACCATCTAATTAGGTTCAGAAAGGTCATCAGTTTGAAAAACTCTTGGAAAAGAATCAATTGAATTAAGAGATCAGAGTTTGCCAAATGCCTTGCATTTCTGAGCTCTGAATTACCTGATCAGTCTTGGTTGTCACAGGTGCCACAAGAATGCTTGTCACTAATTGTTGATCTAACTAACCTCATAACCTCACTCCCTTTCTCTCACCTCCCCCCTCCTGTCCTCCCTTGCTGTCTTGTGCACAAGAACACATGTGCACACACACCTCCCCCTCTGCCGTTAAACTCTGAGGAAAGTGATGATACTACTCTTGCTTTGCATGTTGCTTGAACGGTTCAACATCACCCACAGATGGCAAAAATGAATGTAGGAATAATGACAATGGGAAGCTCCATTGACTTAATGCAGTAGAGTCCTGAATGTAAAGTTGAGAACATTAAATGGCATCAGTTTGGATAATCTAGAATTATAACGTTGTAATCACAGAAATGTCTGATTTTTTCATTTTGTAGCCCGTGACAAATACTGGAATTCTTAAGTGATTGCCCTCTCGGTGTGTGGACAGAGAATGTCATCTTCTGGATCATATTCCTTCTCACAGTACAATAACATAACCCTCATGTCCCATAGGTGTAAGTCCTGGCTTCAATTTTAGGAAAAATTTTTAGAAGCAGACAGCCTCCGAGGATGCTATGTATTCTGAGCTTACGTGGTGTAGACACCACTTCCCAGGTACTTGCTCACTAATGCGCTCACTGTTAATGTGCCATTACACTTAACATGGAGCTGCCAATTGACAGGCAGATTTCAAAGACGCCATGCAATAAAAGTGAGAGATCAGAAGTGCTGCATTGCAATGACAGCGGAAGAAATGGATCATCCTGGAGCATTTAGAAGTTTATGCCCTGTATACAGAAGTCAGGCTCTTCCCCAGAAGTAATTCCACCATTATGCCTCTCCCAGTACTGAAAATGGCGCAGGAATGAGTGATGGACTCATTCTGTCATCTCATGCACATCAGAGGGCTGCACAAAAATCAGCAAATCTGGTCTGCTGGATTTTATGAGAGACAAACCCCCTGTGAACACAGCTTTCCAACTCACAACGTGAAAAGATTGCAATGGGGCTGAATTCACTTTCTATTGATATTTTTCGATATTTCACTGTTTTGGGGTTTTTTAATGTGTAAAGAGTGAAATAGTGGTATCTTTTCCCTTACCCTTATTCGCTCTCAGTTTTGAGTTTCCGTATCATCAAGAAATGATCATGATACATACATAAATGAGATGTTGGAGTGTATGTACCTCCTTTTTAGTACTCTTTAGGTTCTACTGGTGACACAAAAAGTGAGGTTAAGCATTTTATTTTTGTAGTTTTTTTATTTTAGAGTACCTGGGAGGCGTGGAGGTTCTCTATTTAACAGCCATTATCCTGCTATTGTGTTTCCTGAGACCTGAATTTTAATTTTATTGAAATACATGGCTTGTATGATTTACAGTGAATTTAAAGGTTAAAAACTATGCAAACAGGGCCGAAAATCTGAAATATCTGAGCTTTTCATTTTTTGCTGCATCTTCTTCTTAACCAGAAAAAAAAATGCTGAACTCTCCTTGCCCTCCTTGTACTAGTGCATCATTTAGGAGGACATTAAAAACACATGAGGTCACTCAAGAGGAGGTTAGGAAGATGTCTTTAAATACCACTGAAATTTATGAATAATTAATTAAAACATGTACAGACAGAGCAGTTAAAGATATTATATTTCGAATCTATAGATTTTAAAGAAATATGTCACACACACGAAGGTACCTAAGTGGTTCACCCCAGCGTGGGATGAAATCTTCACCAGGTACATGCAGAGAGGTGTATTTTGCCTTTCCATATACTGACAGGATAACTCTGGAGAAGTGAACTGAGACCAAATGCAAGGGGGAGGGTGTGGACACACCCCACCCCCAAATGCCCGTTGCGGGAAGTTGATGGGGAGTTGCATGTGAGAACATGAGCGCTGGCTTTCGCACTTTGCCTGGTTAGGAACCGCCTGCTGTCACTTGAGAGCTCCCTTTGTTTTACGTCTGGCACAAGATTAATATATGTCTTGCCTTTGAAAAAACAATAACTGATCTTATCTTTCTCGTTGCACTAGTATTTAGCAACTAGCATCAAACGGATTGGATGATGTGCTCTTCACAGAACGGGAGGAAAATTTATCACGCTTGACAGTGAAGTGTTAAATTGGTCTTTCCCAATACAAACGCGATGGTCGGTAATAGATGTTCAGTGCCTATGAAGACCAGCCCGTGCTCTTGCAACTAGACAGAGCAACGATTAGAAACTCCTGGGAATACAAATGAAACTGTATTTCTGAACTTTCCACCTTTCTAACAGTTAAAGCACTAAGGAAAAAGCAATCAAATTTACGAGGCCTGAAAAAAATATTAAAGATTATCTACCTCATAAAATGAACTTTTAAACCTGTAGTCATATTTCTTCAAGCCTAATGCTTTAGTTTATCTTTGATCAATATAAATTATTCTCTGTAAAGAGTAGTGGTTGGGAAAGTAGTTGGCAGCACGTACCATTGGAATTCATTCTGCTTTATTTATTGAAAAATACTAAAAAATAAAATACTAAAGTACTTCACATTAAAATGGTATGAACCCACCAAGATAACTGCTTGTAACTGTCTGTGTAAAATTATGGTCAGAGTAACCACCTCTGGCTCCAGAATAAACTTTCCATGTATGTTAGAGCCAAATGCATTTGCTTACTCAGATTTTCACTTGAATGATAAATTTTTTTTTAATTTTATTTCCTTTCCCCTTTTCTCCCTATACATGAAAACCTTTAAAGAACAGGGATGGAAAAAGGCATGAAATACCTGTCACCTTGGGAGATGAAGCATCATAACAATGAAGAACCCAGACAAGTCTCACTGAACAGTTCATTCCTCATCTTCACTGACACCAGTAGCATGAGAATGCACATATAATTACACAGTGCGGATTAATTCCCAAAAGAGATTTCATTCCTTCCATAAAATTGTTTTCCAATGCCAAGACCTCGGTCCTCCAATAATGGGATCATAATAACTGGATAGCGTATGCATTCCCTCTGCACTGAGTTTTACACCACCAGGCTTTGCAGTGGCGTCCTGACCTCTGGGCAGCCAGGACAGAGCTGTTCACTGGAGGCCAAATTGTCATTTTGTAGTATTTGACTCCCTCTCCCTATATTATAGTAATATTTTTGTTTATAATATTAAATAGGTCACAGGTTACTAGCTACCTATCGTGTAGCTAGAGCAAAGCTCTTTCATTTTGACTATCACACTAGTTTTGATCACTTGCTAAAAAACATAGCTAGGAAAATTGCTAATTTTTGAATTTGTGGCCATTTTTGTCTAGGAACACAGCCATGCCTCAGGCTGGGTTACTGTTACCTGCAGACTTTGGCAAATTTCCAGAGGGTCTGAAGCTCTTGGACATTGAAGACTGACTCACAGCAAAGGGCCAGTTTATTCACACGCAATGGTGTGCAGGATGCAATGCGGGAGCTCTGGGGAGCTGGGAGCTCCTGCCGTGCCAGGCACTAAGGGTGGTGAATCCATGGATTCCCCAGCTTATGGTGATTTGAGAGGAGCTGGGATCTGCCATCATAGTGGAAGCAAGATGCCAGCAGGGGCTGGTCTTGCTTGTCTGCATCTTGCTTTGCTCTTCTGTTCCTGTGAGGCATCAGCTTCTGCCAACTTCAGAAGCACAGCTGCTCCTTCCCTCTCACTTCATGCTCTGCCCAGAGCTTCCAAGTCATACAGCTGGGACAGCAGCAGGTAGCACTGAAGGGTGCCTGAAATCCCTCTCTGAGACAGGACACAATTCTGGGAAGACACACCCACTCCTGCATCCCACATTTACTTTGGTAACAACGGAGGGAATGAACCTGGGTGGCCTCACATGAGTACTTAGGCTCATTTTATTGGTTTACTTGTCCATTCCTAAAGCTTTGCAGCTGGTCTTTAAATTTTTGGAAGTGATATTATAAATATTAGAAATAACTGAGTCCACAGGCTCTTGCAGCATTTTCACTGTAATATGATTTATTTTTAAACCCCACATCTCCTTGCTTATTTATTTGGCCACCCCTCATCGAAGGGAGCTCCCAGGATCTGAGATGACCTGTGCTTTGATGCTCCAAAGGACCCTTCCAGAATCACTAGGGTTCACCCAACTGCAGCTACTTTTTGGATCCTTGATGTCAGAGCCTATAAGCCAGGCTTCATTTTGAGCTGGAATGGGTGTTTTTTGGAGACTATGTGACCAACTGTGGAGAGGAGAACAAGCAGTTCTGACAGCCATTATGTTGGACCATTGGAAAGTTCTTTTCTTGCAAATCTCCAAGCTGACAGAGAAGAGCTCATGCCTTAGAGCCTTCCAGGGTTTAAGCACAGACTTCTCTATTTGCAAAGAGCCAGGGCAGACATTGTTTGGATTTCATTAGAAACTCATCAGACATGCTGGATCTGAAATCACTGCTACCCTTGGCCAGCTGGAAAATACCCGCTTGTTGCAAGGAAACTCTAACCCACTAATTATCCTAAAAAATTCATGTAAGAACTCTCTTGACCCATTTTTTTTCCTGTTCCTTTTTTTCCCCGTGAAGACATGGATCAATTACTTTCTTAGAAAAATGTAGCTGATTTCAATGTCATCTTTTTGGAAGTTTAATCATCACAAAAAGTACAGTGCTAAGTCATGTTGCATGATTGCCACAAATTAACAATATAATACTGTTCTGAGAGCCTTTATGGTAGGGAGAAGCATATGAGGTTGTTGTTGTTTTTTTTTTAAAGATGTAACCAAAATATTCCTCATTTTAAAATCTGAACTTGAATCAAACTTTTAGAATATGAAATATTCAGTTTAGCTATATTATTCACTATTTCTCATTTTCACATGCATCTGCACTTTTGGTTTCCAGCTAGGACAGAAACCAAGGGAAGCCAAAATACCTAGACAGGAATAGATAAAAGCCAAAATACCGAGACAGGAACAGAGAAAGGCCAAAATATTAGCCAGAAACAGGAAGTACTGGACATCCCACAAGGCAGCCTCCATATTTGTGTGAGATCTCCAGCCAGGGGTGATGACTGAAGAGGTTCAAAATGTTTGGATAATCTTTGAGTAATTATGTAAATCTCTAGGTACTTAGTTGAAGCAAACTTAAAGTCGGAATTGCTCACAATTCGCTTGTCACTTAAATAAATGGCCATTTCTCAGATAATTAAGACAAACTTGAAGTGGGAAGAAATTCAGCTAAAATATCAAAGAATGACTTATTACTAGATGCTCTATCTACTTTCTAGGATATTAAGGGAAACTGATTTTTCCAAATAGCAATTAATTCAGTAATCATAGTTTGTTGTCCATGTGTTGTTTGGATGTTTTGGGGTTTTGTTTTTCTTTAGTTTGGAACTGACTTTTGAGTAGGAAGCAGAAGCAACGAGAGTTCAAAGAGGACCAGTTCACCAGAGAAGCATGGCCAAAGGCCTGATGTGCTTCCTCCTGCTCTCATTGTCACTCACCTCCATACATCTGATCAGAGGATAGGTCAGCACAATGCACCACAGTACAGTGCGTGCTCAATAGTCTTTGTTTACTGCTGTACAGAATGTAGTATTGTTTAGAACCAACAAATTGGATCCCTGCCTGCTATCTTATTATTGGGGAGAATATTATTACTGTTCCTCTTACTGTTGCTGTTGCTGTTTGCCAATACCTGTCTTGTAAAGAGAAACCCCATGCAATTCCTGCTCTTATCTTGTGATCCAGGGTACAAAATGGGCATAATGTAAATACTACTATTGATGCCAAAAGGATCTTAATAGGGGAAATCCCACTGGCAAAATTAGGTTTTAATTATGTTGAGTTTCTGGTGATGGAAGTGTTTTCAATGCATATGGAGAGAATCACATTTTGAAATTCACTTTTCGAATGGTGTTGTTCACCAAGAAAGGAAAAACAGAAAATAGCTCTTCATATTTGGTGTATCCTGGTAAAGTACAGGAATGTTACAGCCTTTACTTAGCTTAGCATCCATCAACCCGTTCTTTTCCACTCTTTGAAGGTTTTATTGTAATGAAATGCAGTAAATGTCATTATAATGGGCCAATGTTGATAAGATGATCATTTATTGAAAAAGGGTTTTAAAAGACCTCGGCTTCTGCAGTAAATTAAAATTTTTAGATAACATACCACTTAAAATGACAAAAATAAACATAATGCAATCTCTGTAGTAACAACACGATCAGATGGAGAACGTATTTGGAACTGAGATGGGGGGTAAGAGGGCAAAAGAAACAACTGCTGCAGTATTTTTCCTTAAAAACATTTGTGCTGTTTCTACTAGAAAATTAAATTATTTCCTTGGTGTGTACCCGATTCAAAAGCCAGAGATGGTAAAGGAATTATTTGATTTCAGACAGGTTTGAACCAAACCTCGTTTACAAGTTAGTCACTTGTCATGCTAAAGTTTTGTGAGACGAGGTGAGCACATTGTGGTTTTGAACATGAAAAGTCTCAAAGTAATTTTTGCAAAAGCTTCATAAAGAGACAAATGCTGTACATATAAACCATACAAACTGATTATCGAGAAACACCAGTGGAATTACTCTGCCTTGCATAGCCTAGGAGAGGAGGTAGAACAGAATGTTTATTTTGTAAAGGTAGGTTGAAGCGAGGAACAGCGTAATGACAATATTCAAATACAGAATAGCCTACCATAAAGAGGATGAGAATTGCAACTTCTCCATGCTGAAAGTGGGTAGAAGGAGAAATAATGTACTTAAAGTGTGGCAGGAGACGTGCATTAGTTAAATGCTATAAAAAAGCCTCTCGGTATGAGGACAGAGCAGATACGTAATAGACTGCTTATCAACACTGGTAGTTACTGAAGATTTTTAAGAATAGGCTAGACAAAGATTTCTCAGGAATGATGAGCACAGCTGACACTGTCTTTTTTGATGACACACACATTCTTCTATAAGAACAGTCTTTGTTCACTGTACCAAGAAGAGATACAGATCAAGAACAGTGTAACTGTGTCCTGTTTCTTTATAAACACTTAATTCTTAGAATACAATTATAAAACTTGCATCAAACCCACAGTTTACAGTTTGATAAGACTGTTTGACAGTGGCCGATGCCACAGAGTAATTAGGAGCATCCATTTAAGCATGCAAGGCAGATCTAGGTTGATCTGCTCAGGAGGAATGTCTCTTCCATCACTCCAAAACTAGCTTATCTTTGGAAGCAAATTTCTCTTCCACCAGTTTCTTAACCTCCACCTTTAAATCTGAGTGATCGTATTATTCAAGTAAATAGACATTCATAATCTGAGGAACTGCTGGCCTCCATAATGATTTGCAGTGTTGAGTTTTCCAGGAGGAAACACTCACAATATAAAGGAAATATTTCCATATTTAGTTTTACATTTGCTCCTTTTCGTTCAATTTCATCAATGGATCAAGTCATCAGTGGCTCCCTTTTACTGTAAAAACAGAAAGAGTTAAAAAGAAAACCTAGGTCAGTTTCAAAATCCATGATCCATTTCCCACTTTGTATTTCTTTAACATTTCATCTGGATTGTTTTATTCCTGTTCAGAACAAGACACAAACATTTCCACATTTATGTAGAATGAACAGAGGTTTAGATTTAAGTCAATCTACCGAGTGAACTGTTTTGAATTCAGGGAATTTTGCAGTGTTTTGGGGCTGCAGCTGCTGTGTATTCCTAATTCCTGAACTAGGGACCTTGCTAGGGTGTCTATCCGGGGACTGAGCCTGAAAGCTGCAGCTGTCTTTCCTCAGAGTGGTATGGCCACAAGTAATGAACTAATTTCAGTAATGAAATCGGTGATTTGATTGATACAGTTAATATAGAAGCCAGAAAACATTAATCTGAAACTGTGGAGTTTTATTGACTTACATGGGTTTTACAGAGCATGATGATACAGAAGATGTAATAGAAATCCACACTGCAGAATAGTAATGATCTTATTTGCTTTAGTATTAGGAAAGTTTTTGACTTACAGTTCAATGTAGCTATGAATTAAATAATTGATCTGAATTTTAGGATTAAGCCTTCGTCAGGTTCTCCTCTAGAGCAGTGCCTTACGAGACATGTGAAACTGGTAAGTTTCAGTGGAAGAGCCTAAATACACATAAATGTAAATTAAATTTTAAAGAAACACTATTGATTTCAGATCCTCAGGCAAGAATATGGAAATAACTACTTGCTTTTTCAAGTTATCAGGACTATCATCTTCTGGCTTATAAAAGTGTCTCCCGTGTTGTAAGTCTAAAAGCCAAATATATGTTTTTGAGATGTGATGGATTCACACCAGCTACAAGTTATGATAAATATCCGTCACCTTGCTACACATATTCAGTCCAACACATTAGTGGGATATGAGCATTGAGCTAAATATGGAAACATAACAAAATATGCACACTTGAGGAAACTGCTCTCCAAATCTAAATGCTGAATTCAGTCAGGCCCTTTTGGCCCCTGCTTTTATTGAACAAAAATAAACTAGAAAATACCCCCTTTGCTTATATCTTTGTATGAAAAATGTAGCATTACTTATACTTTGAAGTAACACTATTGCAGTAAAAATCTGATGGTAAGCCGTGTTTCTGTTTCCAGACAGAAAATATGGTTCCATTTTATTTGTTTTTTACAGTGGCCTCTCATGCTAAGTCTCCATGTGATCATGACATTTCCTCCCCAACAAGAGAGAGACCAGAAATCCATGCGATCACACAGAGAATTTGTGTGTCTTGGCAGGCACAATCTGTGTGTTAATACACATTCTGCTCACGCCAAGGTCCAATTTGCTGAGATGGATGTAGTTTGTACCATGGGCCTAAGCCACATTGGGCCCTTCGAAGAACTCCTAAGTGAATCCTTAATTATGGTGTGTCCACTGGAAAAAAAATGGACAATGCACCTAGAAAATACGAGTTCCAGTGCCAGATAGCTAACTTCCCACAGCTCTTTCTGCTCTCCAAAAATCAGCAGTGTCTTTGAACAGCTGACAGCATTTTAAATGGTACATCTGGAGAAGCAAAAACACTAGAAAACATCTGTTTTTGTTGTTGAACAAAAATAAACAGCACAAAGCTGAAAGCTGAGCAGAGGAAAGCTTTTCGGATACGGTTAACGTTTTGTTTATTGCACAAGCCTGTTCATACGAACGGATCTCGTGCTGGTGGGTGGATCAGAGCATTGCTGCTACGTGCTGTAAATACATGGCCATGGCTGCGGGGGCCGTGCCAGTTCTCAGGGCTGGCTTCATGAAGAGGCAGGAGTGAGATCTGGGGAGGCGCAGCAGTCGTGAGCACGTCAGCACTGGTGCGATTGCTGTGTGGGATTCACCATACCCAGGGAAGGCACGGCTGGACCCATCCATACGGCAGACCAGGGTCACCACAGGCAGCACATCAGCTGGAGGGCTCCTATCCTGGCTGGCTTATGGAGGAGGGTAAAGACCAGAACAGCTCCAGCACCTGGGCGTTCATGTTGTATTTTGAACTTCAGAGGAGTATTTCCTGCACAGCCCTTCACTTCAGCTTGACTTCCATAAACTCTTCTCTTTGTCACTTGTGAAGCTTTAAAGGAAAGCTGGGAAGAGACATTGTGACATCCCTCCTGACATCTTGATTGCGGTTTAGAAGATGCTCTGAAAATTTTCAGGACAAGGTGCAGTTTCTGGAGAGATTTGAACGGACCTCCTACCACTCCCAAAAAGGTGTCCCCAAAACTGCCTTTCACGTGCTGGTGCTGATCTTGCCACTGATTCTAACTCTTATTAAACAAAAGCCATTGCTGACCACAAAGGTGTTGTTCTAGACTTAAACCACAGTGTTTCAGTTCTCTAGGAAGTTCAATATGTGTCAATCACTCACAGGAAGGATACTATGGTGATATAATAGATAACATCAACTGTGCCAGAAATAATTTACAAGAAATCAACTTTGTTGTTCATTCATAATTGCTCTAAAACTTATTTATTTATAGTAAAACTGACTGTATTCACAGACCCAGGGTTCTTGGCAGTCCAGAAGGAGAACTAATTACATTTCAACTGAAAGGGAGATACTAATCATTGAGAGAGAATTACACTGAAAATAGGAGGCCCATTTATTAGTGGTACACCAACCCCTGAAGATGTTGGAGTTGTGGATCCATTTTTTCTTCTCTGTGAAGGGATCTGAAATAGCAGTCTGCAGGACCCCTAGGAAGTTTGGGGGAACAAAAAAAGCACGTTGTGAGACACTTTCTAAGGAACAAATACCACAAAAATTCTGCCCGTGTTCCACTGGACAGGCTAACAAACAAGTCAAGAGAATATTTTGTTAAGCAGGGTTTCATTTATATTATGTCACTGAAAGCAATCAAGTGGTTTACTTCACACTGGATTAGAAGTGGCAGAAGGTGCTTTTGTTTTGGTTTCATAAGAATTTTAGATTGTCTATCTGCCAGTCATCAAAAATCTGGTTAAATATTTGAAATTTTCAAAATTCTTCTGAAAAATATTTTTCAATTCTTGTGTGTTTTGTTTCTTTTTTTCTTTTTTATTTTTCCTCTCCATTTTTCCAGTGTTTGGTCTTGATGTTTGAATTAGGTTTTTTTAAAAGGATAATAAAAAAATTATTTTGAAATTAATAGGGCATTTTGAAAAGTTCTTGAAAAGTTTTCTAACCCCAACCTCTTTCATGTCAAGAAAGTCATAAAACTTGACTCTTTCCCTTGTTTCAACTCCATTTTTGGCAACCTGGCAATTTCTAGTGAAAAAAAAAATTCCTTTAACATTATGATTTGTGTGAAAAACCAGTTTTTTTCAGAGACAATACTGTTGACAGGACAGGCTGGAAAGATTGTTTCTTGTAGCGTCCAAGGAAATAGATTGAGAACAGTGTGAGCTGTTCTTGAGAAAAATGAAGTCAGCTAGGAAGAGGGTACAAAGCAAAAGATGTTTGTCCAATAGGACAACAGACATCCTTCAGCATCTTCAGCTGCTGCTGTGCACAACGTCTAAATCACCTGAATGACAGAAATTACAGTGACAAAAAAGGAATATTTGAGCCAAAGCAGAAAATTAACTAAAATAATAGAGGGCTTTTGGGAAAGACAAGACTAAGAAGATCACTGAAACAAAAGAACCGAACCAAAGGCAGAACATCTGCAAACTCCATCCCATTATTGCCCTATTGCATCGTGATGACAAAGAGTTGGTTTCACTTAGCTGGGTCTTCTCACTCATTTCTTGCTTTGCATTGCTGTGGTACTCGTGGCACAAGGCTGCAGCAGCGTAAGCCCAGGCTTTGCAGTGCTTTTGACTCTACGTGTAAGATGGGTTTTTTTCTAACTTCTCAGAAAGATAGGTACTGTTCTCTGTAAAAAAACCTTCATTGACGCAAGCCTAAGTCACATGCCCCAGCCTCTGCCAGCAACGACGTTACATGAGCAGAGGCAGGAAGAGCACGAGTTTAGGCTTATCTGAATACATGGTGGCCGTCTCTCTCCCTTGGAGAAGCAACTCTGGCAGATGGGCGAGGTGAACAGTGGGGCGTGTGGATGCCTTACACTGCCGTTTTAACACCTTACAACTCCCAGCAATCTGCCCTATCCATCCCATGAACACAGAAGTCACCACAACTGGATAATGCGGAATGGGATATTTGTCCAAATTTCAGTTTCCTTACTGGACTGTAATGTAGAAAGGCTGAGGCCAAGCATACAGTGCGTTCAGCCTGCTTCCTGTACAGTAGGACTGACCCTGCACAGATAGGGGAAATAGCAAAGATTATCAAATAAATGGAGTCAATTATTTTTTTTTTAGACCATGAAGGGAATTTATTATTAAAGAAATAAACTATTTAGAATCTAAACTTAATGCTGTTTTTTTGATTATTGTTTTGGTCTTGTTTTGTTTTCAGATAATTTGTTACCATAATGCATCTCTCTGCAGTGTTGTAGGTCACATCTTTTATGGATGTGCCTAGCATTATATTTGCTTTCAACAGGAGTTAATGGAACAAGGTATTCTTTCTAACTGGTATTTCTGATCTGTGCTGTGATCAAGAATAGACAAAGCTCATGCAGACAAATCATGATGACAGAGCACCTGGTCTGCATGGCAGCACAGTAACACTGAATACTGAGGTTTATTCCCTTGCTAATATACCATTTGTAAAGCCATTTTCCCCTTTGTTTGACAATTGAACTGTGCATCCATTTGGGACACTGGAAAGATGGACTTCATTGTGAATGTAGGATCAGCGTTATTCAAGGAACCAGGTTACGGGGATAAGCCACAGCTGACGGGGAAATTTGCAGAGCCAACAAGACGTTGTGTTATTTAATTTGCACAGGTGGCAGCTTTTGAAGCAAACACTGTGGTAAAAAAGAAGTGACTGAGGTGACACTGAACCTGGGAGAATTATGTGTCTAAGTGATCTCGAGATAACTTTTCTAGCTTAGTTCAGTCTTGGATGGATCACAGCTTCTACTAGCTGCTGATTCAGAAAAGAAGATGGCTGATCTTTTTCGCCAGCAAAGTAAATAAATAGAGCTTTAGGAAGGCAAAAAAAAAAAGTTCCCTTCTGCTTTCCAACACTTCTGTGAGGCTCCTGGGGTTATGAGGATGTCAATTCAAATGACTGAGAAAACATGATCCAGTTCACTGATAGGTTTTAAAAATAGATTTTTTTAATGCAAGGGAAACAAAGGCTGACATGAAACGTTCAAAATAGAAAAGAACAGCTTCTTCTTAAATCAGTATAAATTGTCTGTGTGTCATGGCAGTGAACATGTTTCTTTTTTTTTTTCTTTTTTTCTTTCAGGAACTACGTAACCACAGAGTTCCTGTTTACTGTATTTCTTAAGGATAAAGTTTTCTGTGGTAAGAGACACCTAAGACCATTAGGCACGCACACTACAGATCTAAAGAAAGTCTATTTACCAGAGCTTCCAGGAAAAATATTGACAGGGCAGTAAAAATACTTTCCTTGATTACTCAGGCTCATATTTTAAACCTAAAATTACAGGAACTTTTCTCTTTTACTGATTTATTTTTAGCATCTTTATTTTTTTCTTTTTCTTCTTCTTCTTCTTTTTTTTTTTTTTTTGCTTACCTTTTAAAGCATGGCAAGTTTCCATTGATTTTGCAAACCAGGGTCAAACTTGGTAAACGCTTCTAATACGCCTTATGCCTTTTTTTCAATATTTTTACTAAGTCAGTGGGAAATGATCAATAGAAAGTAAATTTACCTTTCTTCAGGAACTGACAGATGAAGCTACAGTGTATTTCATAGAATACGGCCCCTCCTTCAATCTATTTTTTAATAACACATGGGTAGTGATATCTATGTAATGAAACTAAGCTGTCTACATATTTATGTAGTGCATATTACTGCAAAATCTGAACACCAAGCAAACACTGATGAATTATTCTGGAAACTCTTTGGGAAGAAAAATATTTCTTTTTTACGATATCAAAGTGCACAGATAAGTTAAAATGAATGTTGGGCTATTTGCATTTTAAAGACATAGGATCCTTCAGTCTTAGGTAGGAGAGGATCTCCAAATTTCTGGAAGTGCTTTTCACTGCAGAAGCAGGCAAACACATTGAGTTGTCATCTAACAGACATGCACAGACACAGAGGGTGTCTCAAGTGTGGTTCTGCTCAGCCCAAACACTGCAGAGTTTGGGGGCCCTGTCCCATGAGAGCGAAAATGGGGCTGACTTCTTCTTTAGGCAGCTGGATGGTCTCTCAGCCTTTAGATTTCCTTCGCAGACAAGTCATTTCCCTGCTCTCTTACTGATAGAATGGAAAACTTTGCAGAAAGTTGAAGCTATACAATCATCTAAAAAAGATGACAACATCTCCTGGCTTGTGGCAGGTATCGAAGAAACTGTATACATTGTAGGGTAAACTGGAGCTATTTTAAAGTCCACCAGGGGAAAAAATATCCCTTTTGAACTGAGAAGGGCTTGTACCAGTCTTGGGTCTTTCTCCTCAGCACTATCTGCAGGTCTTCTGTCTGGAGTTGGGCCTCCAATTTGCATCAGTCTCTTCGTGTTCCCAGGAAAATGGCCTACATACTGCTTTGCTCAGATAAAGTTTTGGCATCTTGTTCAGAAGGGGAACTTTCAAGCTTTTCAAATATGAAGTCCTTAATTCAACCTCCACGTGGAAAGATAACACCATTCATTTCAGATGCTTGTCCTATTTCTGGACACAGAGGTTTGCAGTGTTGCCCCTTCTTCAACTCTCTCTAAGTCTTCCCAGTGGCTATTTATCTTCAAATAATTTCCTTCTCAATATTTCACAAGTGTCACAGATTAGATAATTGTGGTGTGATCTTACGAGGGAAAGAACATATCTGGGCATAACCTTAAAAAAATAATTGATGAGCAGGGAAACAAGAAGGAGAAAGAGTTTAACCACATAACCAAAGTTCAAAGACAAATCACAGGAAAACCATATCTACAGAAGGGATTATCTTGTTTTGGAAGGATAGAGAAAAAAAAAAAAGAAAAGATTTTCCTTCTGCTTTAGTTCAAGGATGTCTATATTCACTATGATCATCCAGGAGCTGCTATTGCAGATGTAACTTATGACCCATTTTAACTCTCCTGCTCACTTTCTACAAAACGCAGCTAAGCCTTTCTGTCTTTTACTAGAGGTATTCATTCTAGCATATATATATATATACACACACACACATATATATAAATATAAACACACACACACACATTATCTGTGCTATACTGTGATGCATGCAGTAAGTTTTGTGGACAGCTAGAAGAGGTGCAATTTTCTGTGGTTGCCTGTGACTGTGCGGCCTGGACTAGACAAACCAAGGAAAATTTTTGGGAAAATGTAGGAAATGGATTTTCTGTATGCTTGTAAGTTTAAACAGATTTAAGAACAAGAGGAATACCGTAAAACTGAAAGCTCCTATGTTCAAGTGAAGTGGTAACTGAAAACTTTTGGACAAATGCACTAAAGATATTTTGCCTCAAAAGCAGAAGAGAGCTACTATAGAAGTAGCTGGTTTACATATAATACTGACTGGTAGGGGAGAATGAACCAAGTACTTAGAAGAGAAATGTAATTCGAATGAAAGTGATTATTAAATGTTTGAGAGAAGGGGGAAGTCTAGTAAGAAACAATTAGGGGAGAACTTTTTGATGATCTGAAAGTCTCAAAAGCAGAAGTCAGATATAATTTACATTCAGATTAAAGGGTGGTCTATACTGTTGGAAAGAAACAGAGAAGAAAACAGAAAAGGTTTTTCGGACAGAAATGTAAAAGTCAACAGAAAATATGCAAAAAGTCAAAAGACAGAAATATAGCTCCATCTCAAACTGGGAAAAGAGAGCCAGCAATGAATAAAGTTGAGAGGATTAAACTAGACCAACCTTTCCTGTCTGCAGTCTTCCCTCAGAAGGGTAAATTTAGACACATGAAACAATTCATTTTAAGAAGGAGGGTTGCACAGGCAATTGAAAGATGTCCCACTTAATTCTGAAGACATTTCACTCTACAAGCACTCATGATCTTTCTGTGGGATCATGATAATGTTATTACTGGTTTTCAGGTAGGAGGGAATTCAATTATCTCTTCCCAGATAGGTTTTTGTTTTGTTTTGTTTTTTTTTGTTTGGTTTTTTTTGCATGGGGGAGGAAGAAATGATCATAGACAGTCACACAGTTCCTGGAGGATCTTGGATTGAGGACAAACGCAGGCATGTGGTGCCAGGAAAGTCAGTCATAGGCTGAGTTGTGGATGAATACAATTAGATACAAGGCCTCATCTCAGAAAAATGTTAACAGAAGGTGGCTATAATGGAAAACAAATGGTATCCCTGAAAGAAAAATAACTCTTCCTGAAGCCTGCTGGGAATTCTGAGTTCATACACAGGCATGCTTCACTGATTCGGAGTTCATATGATACCTTTATATCCAGAAATTCTGGGTCTTTCTTGCACATCTGGGGAAGAAGGAAGAATCAAATATTTTATTTTTTCTGGTTCAGTTGAGAAAATGTCACCAAAAATAAAGAGCACAGCACCTTGGTTCTTGAAACAGGAAATTTTCCATGGTATCAATCCCATACTGATCCTGACTGTCCAATAATTTCTCACAGAAACTGGAAAGAATAGCCATAAGAAAATGTTTCTACAATGAGCACAGTGTGTTTCCCATCTAAAGATTCAATGTCTGACAGGGGAGGGATAGGCATATGTCTTCTCACTGAAGGTATATGAACCCAGTAGTGTTCATAGGTTTTCAGCTAACAGGCTGGATTACATCTAACTGAGATAATACTACACCTTCAAGACCTCTGCTCTTGCAAAATCTTTCCAGACCAGTCTTGCCACTGGGCTGGAACACACCCTAAAGATACTCAAGCAAATAGGTTTTACTGTCTAGTGCAGACTCTGTAATTTAACTGCTATTTAAAACCAAATAGACTTGAGTTCTTCCCAGAAGACTTTATGATGGGTATCAAAGACTGTCCAAACAAGAGGGTCAGATTTTAGCATGTTAAAGAAAAAAGTGGTTTTATGCAAACCCAATGCTTTTTTTTTTTTTTTTTTTTTAGAATATCGGCTATATTCTAATCCAGGTAGTCACAGAGCGTAGCCTTCCACTCCTTACAGCATTAACCAGTTTAAATCTTTTTAGGAAGCAGTGTTGCCTTTCCTTTCTGTTAGAGTATGTGTGCTTACTCTTGCTATGACTGCCAAGGAGTATAATGGGTATAGACATCGGGAGGTAGACAAGTATATCTTGATTTAAGCAGATACAGAAAAAGAATAGGAGCAAAAGACATATCTGCGGGTCTTAAAATGCCCTTCAAATTTTCTATTGGGTGAAAATTATGATGCCCTGCAAAAGTCATACTTTTAATTTTTCATATACTTGATATAGTCTGTAATTTTTGAAAATTCTTTTGAGGTATTCTGGCCAGGCAAACTAGCTCAACAAGTGGGATCACAAGGACGTGGGGTAACCATGTTTTCTTAGTTGGTGGCAATTCTTTTCTTTCATTCCAAACTGCAAGTACAGCAAAATACAATCCCAGCAGAACCCTTGTGACTTAAAGAAAAGACATCACAAGTGCTTTGAATACATTTTCCTCGAATGCTCTTTCTAGAGATGGCATAAAATGATCAAAGGGGAAAGTCTGTCCCAGACGAAGAATTCTCACTGATCCAAGCAGGAACAAGATCTACTTCTAAGACACTTCCCTCTGCAAGTTAACAAGAAAAAACCTGAAATGGTGATGAGGGCAAAAAAGGAGATCTTGGATTCCTGTCCAGAACCATAACAGTGATCCTCTCCGCTTCATCTATGAGAATATGTTATGGGATAAAAACACTTTCACTTTTCTCCATTATCAGATGCCTGCTAATTAATATCTACTGAAATTATACCTAATATCCTGTACTCTTACCCTTTTTTGACCATATGTCATTAAGGAATCTGAAGCATCCTATATATCACTGCTTCCCATCTTTTTTGAATCTGGGATATCTCATCACGGTATTATGGCCAAAATGGACAATGTTTCATTTTAGATAAACGATGTGTTTCAGATACTTATCTCACTGCTTGTCAGACTGAAAATAGAAGATCTGGAAAACAATCTTTCCCAGGTTTCCCACCTGACCTGCTCCTAGTTCAGAAGAGTCAGGGGAGAGAAAGCCTTAAAATCATGGCATTTTTATGTCTAGGAAAGAGATCTGAGATCACTATATGAAATTTTAATGGCTTTTGCTGAGTCCCAATCAGCTGGAGCCAGTAGCTAAAGCACCTGGTCTCTTAAGCGTAGAGCATACATAAGAAAAAGGTTTGAAATTTGTAAAATCTCAACATATTTTCTATAATGGACTTCTTAAGTTGCTTTTTCTTTAAATACTGTGTGCATCACACACAGTTTAAACGCATGATTATATGATATGAAATGTAGGTTTTAGTGGCATCATTTTGGGATGAGTGTTTTATAAGTGGTGAAGACATGAGAGAACTATATACATCATCCCAAATGAGTGCCAATAAATCTTTTGTCTTTTCTGTCTCTCATCATGCATTCACATTGCATAGCTGAGTGAACATATTGAAGCAGAATTTTTAAGTCAATGCAGGCTCCATTTTTGGATCAGTTTTGAGCAGAATTTGGTTTGGATTGATTTTTTGAGAATTCTAGATTTATGTTGAGTAGGCAACCCGAAGAGTTGTTCACTAGCATTTTGCCATCATTGCTCCCTTGAATAGACATGAACTGAAGCAAAGATCTTGTGTAGGATAGCATGTGATCATGCAAATAAAGACCCAGAGGTAGTTTCAGGAGGGAGAGGAGAAGACAACAAAAGCAGAGCAAGCTAGGTTGTTAGGAGCATCTCTTACCTTTTGAACATTTGACTTTGAAATTTAGGAATCTTTTTATTTCTTTCTTCTGCGTGAAATAATGCTATACTTTTGTTCATATGTTTTATGGCATATGTATGTATAAAAAAGATAAATCCTTACGTTTCAGCAGAAGTGCATGATATATGCATGTGTAAGTAACATTAGAAGGAGTTTCCCAAGAGCCCCCTTTTTATCCACTAACTCCACTGCCTCTGGTTCATCCCTGGTTTTGCCTCCCTGTTTTGTGGGTTATCTGAAGATTTATTTTCAAAAGTGAACTCATATGGTGAATGCAAATGGAGCATTATATCTGCTTTGAAAGGTATATACTGGTCTTGATAACATTGTACATCATGATATAATGTTATTAGCTAAAATATTGCTTCGCTTCAGCCTACAAAAGAGCTGAAATATAAACAAAACTAAGGAATGTAATGAAGAATAGTTCCGATGAAAACATATTTTTGTAGGCTGTTACAGCAATAACTCTTAGTATCGTTAGGAAATTTTCTGCGGTAGTATACTGAATAGCTTTTATCCTCAAAATATTTGTCTTAATAAAAATTATCTAATTGTGTGCTGATGGTTCACCTGAGGTTCAGTTTCTAGTCCTAGGGATGATACCACTGCACTAATATATATATGTATGCATGTATGTATGTTTATTAGCAACAGGTGTACAAGGCAAAAGTGAGCTGTCATGCAAGGTCCTTAAGCTCATTACATTTTGCAAACACATAAGAGATGGACATAAATCAAACTGCAGCTCTGAGCAACTCCTTCAACAGAAGTTGAAGTTCATGGTAAAAAAATGTGGTATCAGTACAGTTGTTTCTTGTTTCCCTTTCCTTAGATTTTGTATGTACAGTATGTTACATTTTTGCACCACATCTTTGTAGTTGTCTCCAAGGTATCTAGTATCCTGCAGTTCTGTATGAATAACATATGCTAACCTTTGTTGCATATACCTGCTCTATACCACTGTGGTGCATTTGTTTCCCAAAAGCCATTACAAGACATGGAAATTGTCTACAGAGCCTTGTAGCAGTAGATTTTGTGGTAGCTTCCATGTCATGGCAATGTAATCTTCTGGGGACCATACTCCCAGCTGCATGGGCTATGGGACCGCTGAAAAGCAAGATGTTGAGGACAGTACCTTGATGTTTCTGGGACTCTTGCTCGCCATTTTGTGGCTGTTTTAAGTGTGCTTTAAGATACACTGCCATGCACACAACTTAGAGTATACATCTGTGCGGAAAGAAGTGCTAGGCAACTTAAATCAGAAACCTTTTGATACCTAGGGAAGTTTTGAGGTCCAGAACAGTTTTGTCTAAAATTGGAATCTGCCATAATAAATGATTATTTTGAAGAACTGTCATAATATTTAGTGAAAGATTCCTTTCAGACTGGCTTGTGCTTAATGGGAATGTTAAGAATTTGTTGTGCTGAACTGAAATGTTCTGTGCAACTTATTAACCTATACCAGCCTGTTGAGTTGTATCACCAAAAAAAAAAAGCAAAGATTTTGTAATTGAGCTCCTCCTTGGGTGAATTACATCTTCCACAATCCACTTCAGTCTCTAATCCTTACAAACTATACGGTGCATCCTAGGAATTCTCCACCAGTAGCATGTTATGAGAGATGTCCAAGCAGAAAACCTGCCTGGCAGGGGCCAAAGGGGACAGAATAATCATTAGTGCTGCTTTGTCTTAGAGAAGCACTATGTTGCATGCCCCACGCCCCTCAAAAAACCCCACAAACAAGCAAACAAACAAAAAAAACCCCAAACCACTGAACTCAAGACTTTTTTTTTACTATTTGGGAAAAAAGAATCAGACAAACTTTGAAAGTTCTACAATTTCTATTAATGACCTTGAATTCATGTAGAATAGATTTTTTTTTGAATGACATTTTTAACATACACGATATTATTACAACTATTCTTAGCACTTTTCTGACTTACCAGGTCAGTGTGTGTAGGGATACTCCATGTACTACCTTGCAGTCTAATAGATTTTTTCAAATAAACTGCTAGCTTTTACTTCCAATTCAGTCAGAAATAAGCAGCTCCGCTCACATGAGTAGTGCAGAAACAAAGGCTTGAATTATGTAATATATACTTGGATGACATTTTAATGGAAAATAAAAAAATATTAGAATAATATCTTTCATATAGTTGAGTGAAAAATACTTGAACACTGCTTTGAGGGCCTCAAGGGCTTATAGTTGAACAAAAAAGTTAATGAATAAACAAGAAACCCTAGAAAATAAATGGAACAGACTAGCCAAACTAGCAAAAAAAATCTAAAAATTATTAGGACTGTTGTTCAAAATTGTATTTTGATCTGAACATAATTTTAAGCTGCTTCAGTTTTGCACACAAAATCATAGAATCACAGAATCATAGAATGGGTTGGAAGGGACCTTAAAGATCATCTAGTCCAAACCCCGGTGCCAAGGGCAGGGACACCTCCCATTAGAACAGGTAACTCTAAGCCCCATCCAGCCTGGCCTTGAACACTTCCAGGGATGGAGCATCTACAACTTCCCTGGGCAACCTGTTCCAGTGTCTCACCACCCTGAGAGTAAAGAATTTCTTCCTAATATCTAACCTAAATCTTTCAGTTTACAACCGTTGCCCCTCATCCTATCACTGCACTTCCTGATAAAGAGTCCCTCCCCATCTTTCCTGTAGGTCTCCTTAAAGTAAAATCCTTGCTAAGTCCTATGAACCAGCAATTAGAAGTGAAAAAAATGTATAATTATGTATAAACTCACAAAGGGGTTTTCTGGTCCATTTTCTCAAGATAAAGGCTTATGTTTGGCTTATTTTAAGAGAATCCAAAATCAGAAAATTTGAAGAAAGTCCTTATAGTCACTAAAGTATCTCTTTTTTTTTTTTTCTTTCATTGACACATTGCGTGGAGGCGGCTTTCAAAAGTCTGTTTTTAGTTTGTCTGGTCTTTTAAAAACTGATTTCAAGATACTCTAGTTCATGGTCCTGATCCAAATCCTGCCGAGCACAGTGAGAGAATTCCCAGTGGCCTCAACAGGCTTTGAATTTGACTTTATAAAAACAAAATTTCCAAAAAACCAAATAATAAAATTTGGCCTTTCCCAACTGCAGATGTCTGCCATGTACTCTGTGCACCTTTTACATAAAACTTAAATGCTAAATATACAGGAGACATCTGCATGGCAGACCAAGAAAAAGATTATGCCAGGGAAAGAGAGAGAGGCATAAAAAGTCAATACCTTTTCTTTCAGTTTGGAAACTGGATCTGGCCCTTGGGTCTGCAGACTTTCTGGGCAGCTTTTCTTAATGGTGTGCAGCTCCTAAGGCTTGTTGGGAGGAGGGTGTGTCCCAGACTTACAGTGGTGCGTGGAGACTTGAAGGCACAGCTTCACTCCTGATGTCTAAACTACTGAACTGTACTTTTTTGAGCAGTCACTAAAAATAAGTGGTTAACAAGACAGTGGGGTGAGAAGGACTGACTGCCACCCACTTTCCTTTGCCTTATCGTGGCTTAGGAGGTCAGAAACCTTGTAGAAGATGGCTGTTTAAGAAGATTCATAAAAATACAAGCTTATCAATCCAGAAAAAGGTAACTAGACCTATGCAGGACTGGTGAGGCTCTAGCACCGCCTGCCAAAGCTAGCAGAAGAAAGGAACAGGAGTCCCACACACTCGGTCTGATTGTCCTATTAGATTTTCTTGCCATTAAGCTTGTGTTTTAGTGAGCAACAGACTTTCCAGAGAGGGAAGGGGGGTGGAAGTGTCAGACTGAAGGGCACCAGGTAAAGGTTTATTGGAGCCGTGTAGAAAAAACTTCGTGGCCCTTTCATTTTTCGGAATAGGTTGAGACTCTGAAGTGCAGGGTAGGAAAAAAAATCTGATTTTCAGACGTAATATTCACACAGGACTTTTGCAGTTCAGTCTGATCTTTGGGTGTATACAGGGTTTCAGTGTTCCTTAATAAATTACCTCTTCTTGTACCAATTAACCCCCTTCCGTGAGGGTTCAGTGTTTACTTGGGGCTGTGCCAGTGCTAACAGCTACAGTTTAACATTCTTTTTAATGGCTTGCAATTACTACTGAGAGCGAAGTCTACATAAAATATTAACACTTAAGCATCTTTTACACTCCTTTGAACGTTAGATTGTGTGTGTATATTATGAGTAACTTTTCATTCTTACAAACCTGTTATTTGCTTAGAATTCCACTGGACCCATGAAAATGCTGCAGTTAAGTGGTTTCTGTTGATTTATTAACTTCCTTCAAAGTCTGATGGAAGTCGCTCCATACAAAATATTGAATAGATTTTGTTCTTTAAAGTGTTCCATAGGAATGCCAGAAGAATAAGGATTTCCACATTTTAAAGAGGTAAAGGAACTTTGATAATAACTTTTATAGCATATTTGATTTTTTCCCCTGCTGTGCTAAACCTTTGAGAAAATCACCCAGAGAACAGCTACTGCGTTTGCAGAATCAATGTCATGACTGATGATTATATACAAAGGATAAGAGAGCAGCAAGGTTACAGATTCGACCGCTGCTTTGGGTCTCAACTTCACAGCAGGTTCCCACCTTGAGAATAAAACCAATGGAAGCTGGGGATGAAGGTATCCCACCCATGCCCAGATTTGTACTTCTGCTGTGCATGGGTTGTCCCCATAGATAAGCAATGGTTTGCCTGTGTCTCTGGCTGAAGAGCAGATCTCTGCAAGTGTCCCATCCCCGCTTGGCTCTCCCATTGGCCTCATCAGCTGTTCCACATTTTAAGGGAAAACAGACTTAGTTCATCATTTCAGGTTCAGTGGGATATTAAGACAAGTGATAGGCAAATTTTGAAAATCTTGGAATTGATTCTGGATAAGCCCTCAAATATTTTTATCTTACATAAATCATTAAAACATCTGGGATCTAGAAAATCATCAATAAATCTCAAGCAATATGGATTTCTCATGATTTTTTTTTTTTTCCCATGTCCAGCTTCTGTTAGGTCCAGCAGCATTTGACATGAATCTTTTTCACAGTATTTTGGCACATCTACTTTCATCCCTGGCGGGACTTTAGAAATGTGCTATACTGGAATCTGAAAAAAATAAGGACATAACTACATGCTTCTGAACCACGGAAGACTTTCAGTAGTGATTTTTTTTCTAGTCTTCTTCTAAATGGTAGTGCCTTCAGTTTCCTGGAAGAGGTTAACAAGGACACTCCACACTGGTTCCCTTGCATTCTTTTTTCTCTGGTTTTTTTGGTGGTGTTATTTTCCATTCACCACCCTCCTTCATACCCTCCACCCCACTCCCAAGCACATTGTCTTTCTCTATTCTGTTATTTTGTGTCCTTCTAGTAATTTAAATTCATCCAGAACAGTCCCTTTTTTCCACAGGCAGCCCTTAAATTTAAAAATGTGATTAATCGAAATGAAGAAGCCATGTGAAAGCAAAGGACAGTGTAGCATGAGTGAATTAAAATCTCTCAATATTCTGATTTTGAGTGAGTCTGAAATATCTGCTGGGTATATCTTTTAGCTTAATGGGGAAGAAGAGTTACTTCATGAAGCTTGCAGATATTCCTGCCACTAAAGTGACAAACTTAAATAAAGCAGCATTAGGATCTGTTGATTCAAGCACTGTAGTGAAGACAGAAGAACTGGGTCTTTCCCTCAACAGTTTCAGGAATGTTTTCAGCTAAATCACTGGTTTCAGTTTTTAAGAGTGAGGTGTTCAGAGTTTGAGGAACAAACATTATAATAAAAAAGCATTATTTTTCTACAACTATTTTTAATATAATAAAATAGATTCCTTTTAAATGTATACTCTTTTAAGAAAAGAACAAAATCTGCAAAGTAAGCATTTTTTTTTGTCTAGACGTGTAGATTTCTACAAATACTGTTTTCCAAATGTATCCATGTATCATCAGCAACATTTTAAGGGTAGAATTCTTAAAAGCAGTTGAATCCATTCTTCCTTTTTTCAGCACATATCTATCCATCTTCATGCTGCCAGCAGTGTTTGCACCTTCTTAGCATCAGTAATGGTATAAACATGTGATTAGACATTGGACTAAGTCCTTTGCAGAGCTGCCTAAATAAGACTGAGTGATACATGATATATTTCTTTATAGTTATTAGACATCCTGACTCGTTTTCACCATAAAAAATATTACTAGATAGGGGCTCATGGCAAACAGTGAGTGCATTATTTTGTAACCACTGTCATGGTTGAAACCACCATTGTCAGAAGCTCATTTTGGAAGCAAGTGGCTTTCTTCTCTTTCCCAGCAGCTGGGTCTTCAGTGCTTTTATCTGTCCAACTTTAGATCAAGATAGCACTCTAGGATGCCCTGTCCTCTTTCACTCATCCTCCTGCCCTGCCACCAGCCTGTGTTGAGGCTCGCAAGCTAGTTGGTCTCTTCCCTAGTTGAACTCTCTTGGCTGAGTCAGTTCGGCTCATATTTCACTTTTTTTCTGGTTGGGTGTTTTTTTTTGTTGTCGTTGTTTTGTTTGTTTGGGGTTTTTTTCAGCTAATTTGCTGGTTCTTAGTGAGTTGAATCAGTTCAGGAAACCATGGGGTGGAGCAGGAAGTGGTGAGACAGCAGTGGCAGATGAACTTGACTGGATCATGGAAGTGTACTTTGAGGTGCTCTAATGGCTAGATTTTATGTGTGCGACCCTGCACATAGGCTGTCTCTTCAGCCCATTGTGTATGTTTGATGCCTGAAAAGGGAAGTTGCAAAACCTATGTGAGGAGTGTACAGCGACCTAAACCTGTCCAATAGGAGAACCAAGGCATACTGGTTTTGAAATTGATTTTTTTCCCCAGGTTTAAGCCTCTCAAGGGATGTTCCTTTGTTTACTTAAGATTCAAGGCTGAGAAAACTCTCTCCTGAGTATAGCCATTCTTTCAAAGCACTCAGCAGGCTCGGCTTTCTTGTTTTTTGGTGGTACCACGTCATCCATACCATCATGAGGCCTGAGAGCAAGAGGCCCACACTCTGTGCTGCCTCTCTACAAAAGTCCACCAGGCTGTTCTGCATGGGTACAGCTCCCCGTGGTGCTCTCTGCACAGAAATGCTAGTTCCAGGAACCAGAAAGAGAGAATCAAGATTAAAACCAGTAGGTCTGGATTTGGTACATCTCCAGATAAAATTACTATACAACTAAGAAAAGCCTCGGCCCTGTACACATGTTTAATTTTATACACTAAGCCTATTCACCACGTAAAGCTGAACAAATGCATAAGTGTTGTCAGAAGAAGGTCCATCACACTAGTAGTAGATACGCATGCCGTTTCCATAAGCCACAGCAGCGAATGCATAATTTAATAAAAAAGACTTTTGTTCATGTCTATTAAAAGAAACCTATAAATCCTCCAAATGGTACATTTAGGATTTGGTCCAAAAGTTACTTAAGCTGATGGAAAAGCTGTTATTGATTTTAATAGGTATTTATTATATTTGGCTATTCCTTCAGCTGTCACTCTTTCCCTCTCTGTCATCTCAGCTGAGTTCCAGCCCCATCTCCTGTATCTTACCACTATGTGGACAGCATATGTTGTTTAAATGAGAGACTTGTTCATTAGTTTATGTTTGAACCATGCCAAGCACGTTCCGATCCTAACTGAATGCTAAGATGATGGTAATAGATGACATAATTGCAGTAATAATAAAATACTGTGTTCAGCGATGTTATACACTATTTTATTCCACAATCAATGAAGAAAAGGATCTAACATAGTCACAATGGAGAAACATATATCTAAGCAAAAGCACTGGTGTGAATATACCCTTCCTATTTTATTGTAACTTGTTTTGCAGTGGAGAGTAATTGTGAGTGCTAAAATTATTTGTTTTGTAGTAATTCATTATTTCTTTACCCCTGGAAAGAGCTGTTTGAATAAAGCACTTTTCTGAATGGTTCTTCTATTTTCATGAAACCATGCAAGCACAAACAGGGGATTGTAAAATGTTGACAAGGAAGATAAGACTTTGTCTTTTATTTTTCAGGTATTAGCCCTGCTTTTATAAACCTAAATCAAAGGTCACAAAAAAGCTTGTAAAACTTTTGTTACTGTTTACTGCTTTTCCCCCTGTGCTGTGGTTAAGCCTTACAAATGAAGCGATTTGACAGGCATTTTTATTTTTCAGTCTCACCAAGTCAGACAAGAGAGTTTGGGTTTTGATTCAGCAGTCCTTTGCTTGATTTTAAGCAAGGGCATGTGTTTAAGCCCCATTTATATTATCCTTTTTCTTAAATGTTTTTACCCAAGCAGATCTAGCTAACCTTTCCAGGAGCCATCATCAGCTTCAAATCCACATCGGTGAATAGCTTACAGGAGGCTCTGCCTGTACCTTGCTTTTTGTACCTCTTCCATGCTGGTCCAGAGCAGCACTCCAAAACAATCTGTGTGTTGACCAGGGAATTTCCCAGCTTATTCATACCAGCAAGAAACTCAGAGGACAGGGCTTTATCTTAACCCAGCTTTTCTTTGAAGCTCTGATACCAAAGGGAAATTTGCTGCATCCTTGCCTGAAAGGAGAGCCTCTGTCCTTTCAAAGCTAAAGCAGAGTCATGCTTTGCTTTTAAAATAACAGCCAGTGTCTACGGTATCCCTGAGAATGCAGGAAACCTGGGCTATGCTCCCACTTTTGTCTGAAGTTGCTGAAGTCGGCATCTATCACCGCCTTGGGGCCACTGGGCTTCTCCTCCTGCTACAGTGGGGAGAGGGAGCCACCCCTGTACCTTCCTCCCTGGGGTACTCAGAGGGGAAGAGAGACCAAGGTGACAATTCCTGCTTTGTAGCTTGTTCTGCATTTAGCAGACAGTGGATAAAATATCCTCAAAAACCTCCTAGGAACTGTGGTTTCTCTCCTACCCTAGGGTGGCATTGCTAGTAGTTTAATGTTTGCCTTTTCGGACTGATGTCTGCCAAATTTAAAAAAAGTTAATGTGCTAATGAAGCTTAAGTACCTCCACAGAGAAGCAGCAACTGAACAAGGGTTTCAAGATCATAGTTCTGGATTACCATCTAATGCCTGCTTTCACCACTTTTCTTTTGGTCCTGCTCAACTGGATTTCAGCTCTGATGAACTCAAGATAATCATTCTCTCTTAGGGTTGAAACTTACATGAGCCAGGAATGTCATGAGAAGGTAGTACACAGCTTCATNAGAGAAGAGAAGAGAAGAGAAGAGAAGAGAAGAGAAGAGAAGAGAAGAGAAGAGAAGAGAAGAGAAGAGAAGAGAAGAGAAGAGAAGAGAAGAGAAGAGAAGAGAAGAGAAGAGAAGAGAAGAGAAGAGAAGAGAAGAGAAGAGAAGAGAAGAGAAAGCATCAGTACTTCTCCCTCATCTTGATTTTGGCAGGTTGGGCTTACTTGGTGATGTAAGACAGACTTTCCTTTCTGAAAGAAATTTGCTGAAAAGTCTGTCATAACCCACAAAACAGTTCTGAAGTATAAAGGAGATGATACTTCCAGAGAGCTCAGAAGAAACGGGGGGAAAAAAGAGGTGATGTTGATATTTTAATGAGAATTTTTCTCTTCATTCTGAGAATAGCTGCCGCGTACCATTACATTTCTGAGAGCACAGAACAATTTCTGTCATTTGATCACTATTTTTCTCACAGCCAGAATAAAAGAGAAATACACACATACACACACATATGTGTGCAGAGCCTCTCTCTCTCTCTCTCTCTCTCTCTCTCTGATAGCTCCCTAGGGAGTTCCATCATACCTGAGTTTATGAGCCTTGGATCATCTATGGCCAGTGGATTTAGTAATAAACAGAGTGGAAATGTTCTTCATCAGAGTTCAAAGTAAATTTCTACCAGCCCCTGCCAGATTCTGCTTCCCCCCGGCCCCTCAGCATTTTACTGCAATGACTTCCTTTGAATGGAAAGAGTATAGAAAGGAAGGCAGCTTGCACATCTTTAAAATGTGTCTTGAAATATTGTAAGCTCTGTAAATGAATCGCATTTGGATAGTGTTGCAGTGTAGCCTTTCAGACTCTTTTGCCATGCTGGAAGCACAGTGCCTGGAAAGAACCTGCAAAAAGGTGAGGTGTGAGCCTGAGAGATGTGTAACGGAACTGTATCTATATTTAAAGCAAAGATTGTACCTTTGTATTGACTATTATAGTCTGACCATTGGAAATTGGTCTCAGTTGGCCAAAATTTGAAGACCCATGTTATCACCTAATAATATGCTGTGCAGTCTCACTGTAAATCCCACTGGACATAGCACCCATACAAGAAACAAGGATGGTCAGCGCTGTTAGCTGAATGAACTTCCCCTTCTAACGATATGCAGAGTTACTAAGAGGTCCCCACCCTCCTAGATGTGAACAGGCTTAAATGCCTCCATTAATTTTCAAATCTTGGAAATTAATTATGGGCTTTATTTTTGTGGACTGTGTGGTGAAATCATAGCACTTGGAGGAAGAAATGCTTTAAAACACTAGTTGGACCCAGTGGACCAGCTTGATTATTTTTATCCAAGGTATAAAAATACCAGACATGTATTTTTATCTCCCTTTGAAGAAATCTGTGGACCGGAGGGTAGGTTATAATACTTTCAAAGAATCTTGAGAAGTGAGAATTATAGGCACTTCAGAGAATTACCTATATCCCTCTAATAAATTTTCCTGAGGTTTGTCTGAAGATGGTGGTAGCTCAGAGAAGGCCATAAAAATGCCTGGGGGACATCATAGTAACACTTTCCCCTCTTGCGACAACTGAGGGGATAGTGGGGAGCACGGCAGAAACAGCACACATTATGCAATGCCCCCCATCAGACCACAGATGTGTGAACTAGTTTAAAACTTTTATTGGGGCTTTTATTAGACTGTGATACAGTCCCAGCCCCTTTGCAGTTGCCAATGTAGCCAGTTGTGCGCAAGTTAGAACAAATTAAAAATACCTAATGCTCAAGCTATTCTACACTTAGGGGTGGGGAGTCCCAAACAGATAATATTTTGGGTGATTATGCAGCCAGGTTCCTCCTGTGCCTTGTGATCCTCCTTGTGAGAGCCATGGCGTTACCTATGGCCGCTTCACAGCTTTGGAACAGCAACCTAAGGAGCAATCTTCTTAAATCCTTGCTGATGCTGTAATTGGTCTTTAAAACACTGATAATCTAATGGTTAGGTAGTTGTGGGGGGTGAGGCATTAATGCCAGTTACCTATTCAAGTTCATGTAATTGACAGCTTTGGTACACAAAGTTTTCTCTCAATCTAAAAGGCATTAAAAGTTCTAACTTTATTATCAAAAGTTGTCTCGTTTATGTATCTTGTTCCTGCCTAAGTGAAGCAGTCCTAACATGGGTTGACATGTCTCCATGAGTGGCTTTGGTCTCAGTGACTTCACTGTTAGCCAGAGAGCTGAGCTGCAGCAGTGGGTGTTTGACAAGGAAGGGATGTATGGGGGAGATCTCCAAAATGGCAGTGAGACCGTGAGAAGGGGCCAGTAGGTCACTGCCTCTCATAACACAGGAACTAAAGGAACCCCCAAAACTGGTCAGATGGTGGGTTCTAAAATAAGTAAAAAATTACAGTTATTTGTTCACCCTCCATATGGTTATTGATCAGTGAAACTCTTGGTAGTAGAATGCAGTAGCTACCAAAATTTTACGTAAGTTCAGAAATCATTAGAAAAATTATTGAAAGAGTAATTGAGGACAATGAAAACACCAGCATACAGCCTCAGGCTCAAAAATTCATAAACCCCAGGCTGAAGGAAGCTAGTAGGATACACTGGAGAACCGCCATGGTATCTTCTCTATGTAACCACAAGTTTCTGCAGGAAACAGGAGAGCAGACCAGCTGGACTGCTGGTCTGATCCATTATTACATTTTGTCTTCTAGGTATTAACAACCGAGCTGAGCACAATCCAGTCTGAAAGTCCTTGGATGGCTATGACTTCATGCACAACTATTAAAGCACTGTTGAAAAAAAGAATTCCAGAAAACGTCCTGGAGTCTCCAGATGTCCTTAAAATTGGATAATTCTATATAGCTCAATTCAGACAGATGAATATGTCTTATCCCAGCATGGAAACTCTAAAATAGCCACAGGAATACAGCTAGAGAACATCCAAGAAGTTGTGAAAAGATGGTGAGAAGAAGAGAGAGGGTGGCAACATATGCAGGGACCTTCAGATGGAGGTGGATTCTTTGGTCTCTTCAGGCCCTTTCCAATGCCAAAGGAGAACTAATTGCTCCAAGTATCCATTCCTTTTGAACCCTATTGTTGGCCATAGCAGCAGGAAAAGAATGTATCCCCTGAGCCCATTTTTGCATTTACTTTAAGCTTTTCATTGTAAAAGCAATGCAAACTGGCTTTAGTATAAGTGAGAAATAAGTGTTGCACGTATCGTTATGAAATCACAGGGGACCACAGTGAAATTTGATATATTACTACACACATTTGTTAAATCAGCTCCCTTTAGAACCTGATTATCTTTTTAAACAAATTTTGTAAATGAGCTGTAATATTTTATATCCACTCAAAGCTTTTCAGCCCAAAGCACTTAACAAGCTTAAAGACCTGGAGTGGGAACTAGCTTTTGTTCTGTGCATGGACGGCACCTGGCACAATGGGATTCAGCCCCTGAGCCGGGTTCCCAAGTGTTGCTACAATAACAATACCACTAAAAATACGAACAGTAAAATGAAAACACTGACATTTCTGGGTCAGAAAATATTAGACAAAGAATGAATGAGTCAAATGTTAATTTTGAAATAAGGAGTTACAGAAAGTAACGAGAATCCAAGCTAAGGAGAAACTGTATATTTTAAGATATGATCTAAAAGACCCACCCTGTTAACATATGGATCAAAGCCTGCTTGTGATTAAGCCTATAATGTCAAGAATAAAAAGTATTTGTAAATAAGGTGAATAAGCCAAGTGTGAGGATTTGACTAGTAAGTCAAGATACAGTTGTATGTACCTGTTTACATTATATTGCTAGGCATTTATAGAGAGAGTCTAGGACTTAAGGGATTTCTGACTCCATTTAAAAAAAACCAAACAAACAACTATGCTGTTTATAGTATTTACTTGTACCGTTTGGAAAGCACGGACATTTTCTTACTGATATTCTGATTAAATGTTCTAATCAATATCCTGACTAAAATCCCGTATAATTACTCTGAGCTTCTTAATAGAAAGTTAGAATCTGTAAGTTTCTGTTAGCCAGCCTAGTGAGCAGAGTATAAAAATGGGGTGGTTTCCATGCAAATTCAACCATTTGTAAGTGGAGGACATCTGCTGTTTGGATCATACTCAGTGGCGCCGTATGGTCCTTTCTCTGAGTATATTCTACTTTAGTGCCTGGATAAGCAAGTCAAAGAACATAACAAACATGGGCACAGTTTGGTGAATTAAGAGGCCACTGGATGTCATTATTTCTCCTTCTGTGAAGCTGAAGCAAGTCTTCTCTGGAGGTGGAAAATATGGCTATTGCAGAAGGTAGTTGAGTTTGATTTTGAATGTTCTTGGTAGTTTGGAATTTTAATTTAAAATAGCTTTCCAAAGTCAGACTTCGTCATGAGTCAGTGGAAACATACACATCCCTTTGCAAATGCAAGCAAAAACTTTGAACAGCCTAGTTTTGGTACAAATTGGTCAGTCTTCAAATGGCTCAACTAACTGGATGAGTCTCTCAACCCTCCTGGCTGCTCAGACACTCACATTGTGCTCTCTGAGCCTTTCCTCCCCAGTGACTCCAGAGCAGCCGGTTTTGTGGTAATATAAAAGTATACTAGAAGCTAAGCACAAACTTAGTCATAAATGTCTCTGAGAATTTGAAATCTTGTCATTAAGATTATGGAGTCCATTCCTGCAGCCACCAGAAGCCCTATTTATTTGAGTGCAATAGTGACACATAAGCTAAATGGAAAGTAGCAAAGTATCACACTTAGTTACTGCACAGCCATTCCCTCTAAGAAAACACTGGTAAGCACTACTGGTGGCTACGTTCAAAGTCAAGATTTAATACTATGTCTTTTATTTTTCTGGTCTGAATTATCAGTAAATAACCAGGAGATCAGATATTTCTCCTCTGTTAATGGCTCTCAGCACTTGACTACTAATTACCAGAAAATGGCTCCCTTGCTTCCATTATGATTAGTAATAATCTCATCAGTCCCTGAGACTAAGCAGCAATAAAGAAGTATTTTCTATGTGTTCCTTATTTTTATTTTCAGAACTGAAGCAGTGAGCTAGATTATATTATGTTGTGTAGCAGCAATATTATGGCTTTTTACATTCCAGATCCTTTTACATCGTCTACTATACCATTGTATGTATGAGTTATATCTACATCATGGCTACTGAATACCTGTGATTGATGGCATCACTTGACTATATGGGCTACCACAGGCATAGCTGAAGGACTTCTTTGGTCCACAGACTTTTGATGCTTTCAAAGATAACAAGGGAAGAACCCAGCTTAATATCCAGACCTGGCTGAGTTGAAATGGTTGGCAATTACAAGAAACACTTAAATATTTGTAAATAAGGCATACTGTGTGGAGAAGTAACCTGATGATGTCTTTTACAGAAATACTTTAGAAAGGCAAACTGCTGTTAAACTCTGTCCTGTTGTTGATAGGACTTTTCACTTTTTCGTCCTGAAAACAGAAAGCCCTGAAGAACCTCTGAGCTTGTCTGCATTACCTACCTTCAAAAATTGACTATATTTATACATAATCTTTTGTCTTGTGAACAAAGTCATAAATCTTCGACATCTACAGAAAGACAAGAAGTTCTGAAGGTAGAGATTCATAGGTTTATTCTGATTTTCTGACAAAACATGGGGTACACAAGCAAGATCTGAAATTAATTATCGTCATTGTGGGCCACATGAAGGCATAAGGGATCATAACCACTGAAATGAAAAACTGGGAGAATTGAGGCAGAGTTAGTCGTTATGGACATCATGCAAGCAAAAAGGAAAAGCATGAAAAAACCCTCTTCAGAATTCAAGTCAATATCTAGGAGCACTCAAATTGAGACCATAATTTTAAGAACAAATGGTGTATTTGACTGTTTTCATCTGTGTATGTTAACAAGTTGATCATAAACATTTTATAAATTTCTAAACAAGCTTTATTATCTATCATTATATGCTAGATAGCATATCTAGAAATGCCAGAACTATTTTCCTTGTTGCCAAAGACACAGCCAAAACATTAGGTTTGGAGTTAGTAGGTACTTTCACTGCAATGGAAAAACATTTCTTCAATGTATTATTTTTCCTTGAAATTTTTCACAAGAAATAAAACCTGCTCCCAACCAGCTCCACATGTGACTTATTTGAGTTAAACTGTGTGGAATTGAATCTTAACAAGGGACCAATCTGAAGTGTATAGAAATCTGTGGGACCCTTTCTATTAATCTGAGTGGTCTTTTGATCAGGCCTTACATGAAGAAACACATTTATGAGCCCCAAAGATGGAACTCATTAAAATACGTTTCCTTTATTTTACATGTGCAATTTAAATGGTTTTATATGAATTTATAATTCCCTTTAAATTATTTTATTTTAAGTTACATGAAGATACGGAAGTTCTAGTAATACACGAACCAGAGGAAAAGTATTTACTGGTACAAATAAATATTGTTCTAATAGCTTTTATAAAACCTGCGTTATTTGCAATAACAAAAGATAAAGGCATACATTGGCTCTTACATTCTTTATAACAGTACAAATGTGATCATCGCCTTTTAGGTACATGTTATAAATATGATTTAGTAAAAATGTGGTTCAACAAGATCCACTGGGGAAAGCAGGTTAAAGGTATCTGAAGTGTTTTCACTTGAATAAACCAAAACCTCCCAATATTCCAGCCCTAGCTCATGTAATCGCCAATGTTTCCAAAACCCTTGTGCAAAAGATGGGTGCCATAATGCAAGAGGATGCTTACCTTATGGGTAATATTTTTGTGGAACACAGAAAAAGGGGTTTTCTGCCATGGTCTAATAGCTTGAGACAACTAGTTGTATAATACCTAAAGGGCAATACATGGCCTTAATGCACGGCAAAGATGGTGATCTTGACTGTAAAATGGGAACAGGGGCTATTGCACCCTGAGTGCAGACAGCCTGATGTGAAGTCATGGAAAGAAAGTGACATAAAAATGGATTTTTTTATTGTGTTTTGTCCCTCCCTCTCCCTTAGAGCTGCCACGGCAACAATGTGCTTCTTGGGATGGGAACCTGCATTATTGTTTGATTTCTGTTTTCTGCCAAGGGCACTGGCAGAAACCAAGGCTTTCCTACTACAAGAGAGAGGAGTTTGCCAAACTTCTTGTGTTCTCTACTAATTTCAGTGTAAGAGAGCTGAATGATAGTATAGAATGCTTATGTACTTGTGATTTTACAGCTGTTTTGATAGATTGCCTTTTGCAAGCAATGGTTATTGACAATGTCCTGAAAACTGACTCCACAACCCGTGAATGATACCAAAAATTGCTGATATCATTACAACTTTTGCTTCATAGAAAGAAAAATTCCTGGCAAATCTTTTGAATGTGCATGCCAGAAAACTCTTAGTCACAAAGTTAGGGGACTAATTAAAAAAAAAAAAAAAAAAAAAAGTTTCTTAGTGTCAGAAATACAGGACAATAGCAGGACTACCATTACATGAAAATCAAAAAGAGAAACTTACTTACTACAAGTGAACAACCAAAAACTAGAAGAAAGAGAACATTTTTTTTCATTGATAGTCTATTTAATGTCCATGGCAAAGCTTTCATGGCAAAACCAGAATTTCTGCTCCCTAAGACAATGATCATTGGGAATGATTCATACAAGCTACATGCAAATAGGCATTAAGCACATATATTGATCTTTGGGGAGCAGTATTAAGTTCATTATTTCACTCAGCCTTTGTAGTTAGCAAAGCAACAGTTACAGGGAAATTTAATTATGTTAATTTAAAAATTTTGGCCTTTATCTTCCAAATGAATATGTTATTTTGGACCTCAGTGATCCACAGTCTTCCCATTGATTTAACAGAGTTTGGACAGGGCTCAACATCGATACGCAGGGTAAAAAAGACTTGTAAAGAATATTTGTTTGTTTTGTTTGTTTTGTTTCTTATCTTAAAGTGAGGAATAAAACTAACTGGGTGTATGTGCTGCTACAAAAATTTTTAAAAAAGATTTACATGTTTTCAAAACTTAAGAAAGAGGAAGAGAGAATTTAGAGATTTATCTGATTGTTTGCAGTAGAAATGCGTATGTGATCTATATGAAAACTATTCTTAAGTTTAAGTAAGTTGAACTGTAATTAAATAAAACAAGCAGATTTAAAGAAGCTTTAAGTGCACCCGGTGATAAGATGTCAACACGCAGCAGTTATGTGTTCTAGAAAGGCCAAAGCACTAGTTTGCAATATATTCCCTATTGACCCCCTGAAAGTATGTGATTTTATGTTGGTCTTATCTATGTGACATTAGAGAGTGAGTTATATTCATGTTACTTGTCATATCATTAATTCTTTTTTGCCACTATTAATATCTCAATAGATTTTTGTGTGTGCCACCCTCTACATCAGAAACATTTACAGATATATACAGAGAAAATATTAGAACCAACCAACCAACCAACCAAATCCTATATAAAAAGGATAAGTGAAGCAAAGTTGTTCCACTTCAACTTCAAAGTGAGAATTAATATTTAAAATTTCTAAGACCTTTGAAAGAAATAAACTCTTGAAGAATTCTAATGTGCCTGATATAAGCCAAAAAAAGAAAAAAATTCCTTTGAGTCTTTAAAATAATATTAGTTTTGCATGTCAGTTTTTCTTTAACATCAACTTTTTTGACTGTTTTATTGAAACTTCAACAGACAGTAGCTTATTTTTCCACAGACTTAAGCACCTGAGATTTTTGGCTAATGGATATAAGACCAGTAAAATTTCCTATAAAATGTAACTTTATATGAGAACTTGCATGATGTTTATAGAATATATTCCAACATTTGCTTTTTCGAAAGCAAACTTCTTGCTATTTGCAAGAAGAACATCAGCTGCATTGCAATGCAAAAGTGAAAGTGATCACACAACGAATACAAAGAAACAGAGATATTTTCTCTGGAGTCACCACTTGCTTCCCAAGTATCTCTGTTTCCCACTTAAAGATCAATAAAGACCAAGCACAAAACTCTGTGAAATCCTTTCTGTTGCCTTTAATAAGCTATGGATTAGACCTTAAACTGAAGACAGAGATGAACAAAGAGATGTTTTTAATGAGAAACTCCTGGACCAGAAAATATTCTGCAAATTACTGACACGTTTAGTCCTGTTGCTCTTCGTTACGCATAATTTTAGCAAAATGATCCACCAGTGGCTATGGATTCACAAACAGTAGCTAGTTAAAGGCTAGAATACAATACAGTATACTCGTCTTAATGAAAATGACAGTATTTCAGAGCCAAGAACAGGAGAAATAATGATACATTGGTATCATTACTGATGTATTGTGTATCATTATTAATGATCATATACATCAGTACTGCATTCATCCTTCAGAAGGAAATAGGCCCAGATATTCAAAATAATATACTTTTAATAAATAATCTATCTTTTTTAATTAACACCACCAACAAAACACTCATTTCAGATAAGATCATCCTCAAATTTAATTACTCTCTTTCAAGTAGAGCTTCCAGCACAAAGTTTTTACTCAGAAAATGAGAAATGAGATAGTTCTATAACGCAAGAGAGCATATCAATATACGTGGCCCTTTCTGCAAGTCACATGTGAAAGTATTCCAAAGAGAATACTCTGAATGAGAACAAAATATGTGAGATTTCTGACAGTAGGAGGTATGTTTACTTCCCTCCTTGTACTTTACTCCGAGCTTCCTAACAAACCCCTTTATCTGTTACTTGAAAACAGGACAACAATTTCTAAGGTTTCACCAAAATAGACATTCCCACCTTAATTTGAGTTTCATATTTCACAGAAGTCAAATGGAGATCTAACATTACATTCAATGAGGCAAATTTAAGCCACTGCTTTGGACTGCTACATGTCTACCCTTGTTCAGGGCAGCGTCAATTTGCAAATGGGCATAAATAATTTCTGGGAAACAAGCATCAGAGAAGTATCACCAAAAGGAATATTTCTGGTCATCTTTTTTTCACATCTGGTCCTATAAGATGGAGAGCACCAAATTTGGCATACTAGAAATCAACTCATCTCCCATGGAAATTCAAGGACTTAAAAGGTAGCAGCAGCTGCTTGTATCCTGCCAAAATCTTCCCATACACTCATCTGCATGATTTTTTCAGTTGCCCTGGGTCAAACCTAAGAAAGGTTGAACTGATGTCCATCTGATTATTTTCTAATGATTGCTATGAACAGATTTGATGACCATTGCCTGGGTACTAATGGATAGGTTTCCATATATAAAAATCTATTAATAAAAACTGTTGCCCTTAATAGAGAGGCAGTGGACTTATATGTAATGTCCCTTTCTTTTCTTCTTTAGTGACGATTCCTTCAGATCTCTTCTCTTGCATGCAAGCATCTTACAGCCCTCTTCTAAGTATCTGAGGTCTGGGTTCAGGCCTACAGGCAGTGAACGTTCATAGTGAAATGTCTCTTTTTATACACATACCACAGAAGCTGCTGTTCTGCATCAAATTTTCTAAATGTATATTTTTTTTTCTCCTAATATATTTGGAACTTTGGAAGTGGTTCTGATTACTGGTCGGTGTTCTTAGACCTTTCTACTGGTGTCAGTACTCAGGCAAAAAGGAATGAACTATCCCATTTCTAAGGAATAACTACTTCAAGAATTGGCACAAAATAAAAATATGAAAGCAAACTTTCCTGTTCCTGCAAAAGTAAGGAAAAGGCCACATCAAAATGTTACGTAACCAGCACAACCCCAAAATTTGGTTATTCCAAGATTCAAATAATGTTTCACATTAAAGAAGAACATAGCACAAGGCTACTTGTATCAGCTGAACCCTTGCTGAATCCACCCCTAACCCTCTGACCCCTCTTCTAGTCATATTGCAGTTTCCCAGAAGGGCCAAATCCCTGGGTACAGCTGGGGATCATCATCACAGGGGAACAAAAACTCATCATATTTCACTGTATATAATTCCAAAGAAGTCAGGATTGTTCACACTGATATCAAATCTACTTGCATTCCTCCCTTTTCTCAAGTCATGCCCACTGTCTTGCCAGTTCTGCTTCTACCTATGTTTTAATCTCCAATTACTTCATTAAGTATCAGTTACCAAAGCTTTTCTTTTGCTTAGTGGACAATACTTACTATTATTTAAGATCTGCATGCACGCATTTGAACAGAATGGTTCAAAAATGATAATAGAGGGCCATTGATCAGAAAGGGAGCTGCACTGGAAGATGTTCAAACAGCCTGAACTCCCCCGTGTTGAGGGTTATGTATGGATTCTGTCTGCTCCTTCATAAATAACGCACACAGATAAAAGCACTTTAGACCTCAGTTGAAGTCAAAGAGTCTGAGTAGGTCTTGAATCAGCTTTATGTCATAATTTCTCACAGTCATCCCACTGTTCTGCTGTTTTCATTTAGAATGAATATAAACTACCCAGATTTAGTGTGAGTGTCTGCTTTCAGGAGCAGTGCACTTAGGGATTCTCTAAGTATGTGAAACAAATTCTCCGTACCAGTTTTTAAACAGCGATTGAGACTAAGTAATGGAAATAGCAGAGCCCATGGGATTGATTAAAAGCGTGTTGAGTTCTCTGATATTCAAAGCGTGGTAATTAGAGCCCTATATGACACAGAACTGTAAAATCCAGTCGATCAGATGCTCACATATGTGGGCTTTCCTTACGGTGGTTAGCTAACATCAGAAATGTTCCTTATGTGTCATGGAAAAAGCATTACTACTTTAGGAACCCAAGACATTGCATACTGTATTTGCATTCCCTTTACAGTAAATTGCTGTTTATCTGGAACACGTCATACTGTTCTGAAAGTCTATCCAAAGGTCCATATTTTATGTCTGAGCTGGCCACAGTGATTACACTCCTCCATGTGTCGTTTTTTTCTCCCTGAAAACCCTCCATCTAACCCCTGCACAAACTAAAGTGTTTAGGCTGGGGGGAAGGGAGGACACGATTATCCCTTTTGTTCTTGGGATGGGAAAGATGATACAAGAGCAATAACCGAAAGCCAGGTCTTCCCCACATTTATTGTCACACCTATTGTAGCCAGTAAAATTTCTTTAACAATAGTCATTTATAAAGGCCTAGCTTCTGTGGAAAGATTTACTAACAGCCTTAAGTGGAAACTTCACTATAAAACCAACATGCTCATGGAAATAGTACTACAAAGATATAAAAATAATGCGCAAAAGTGACCCACTGATGCATTTACTGTAAAACCCAAGGACTAAAAATAAAATAACCTCAAAATATAAAATAAGTACCATTTTCTCTTCTTTCCTTTTGAAGCATAGAAGTAACTCTAACGGATCATAGACTAAAAAAAGCATATTGTGATTGGAGCTAACAATATTTTCACATTCTGGTCTTCAAAGACTCAACTCAATTTCATTTTCACAAGACAGAATCTGGCAGCGTAGTAAAAGGTCTCTTTAAAAATAATAATAATAATAAAAAAGCAAGCAAAAAAATGAAGGTAAGAAAAATTATCAGGACTGGAGAATAATGACCAATTTTCTGTCATTCTCCTATTCCAGTTGCTGAGCGTTCAAATACTAAAAGAAAACATACCACTGTCTCCAGAGATGCTGTGTCAACAAAAACTCCTTCCGCTGGCATGATACAATATCTGTTTAACTAATCAGGGGGAAATTTATCATAGAGGATTTGGTGGGGTTGTTTATGGAGTCGTTAGCACAATGGCACTCAGCTCTCAGATGTCAGCTGTACTCTTCAGAAGACGAAATGTTGCAGCTGGTCAGAACACGAATGAAGGCCAAAACCTAAGTTATAAAATAGAGGACTTTATTTGAAAAAAATCTATTGCTAGGATTTTGCAGATGTGTTGGTTGGTTTATTTACATACTCATTTATTTACTTGTTCTTTCAAAATAACAAGCAGGTGCTGAAGACTATAAAGATGTGGTGTGCTGAAGTGTCAGCTAACATTGAAAAGTTTTACAGTAATTTCTTCTACACCTTGCTGTAAGAATATCACACTTTTCTAATGGGGTCATAAAAGACCTTTTCCAAACATGAAATTAATGGAATGAATTCTCGGATAATATTCAATTGCCTAAATTATGCCTAGTGCTCTGTCTCTGATTCCCAGTTATAACAGTGAGATAACCATTTCAATTCCAAAAATATTCCAGCTTGCTCAAAGATGACTGCCAAAAGTCTTCCTGAAACTTTGTCCCTGTAAAACGTGGCTTTAAGGAGAATTTTGGTAGAATAGAGTCTGGTTTTTCACACGTTTACTATTGTACATTTAATTGACATGAGCGTTACAAGGATTAAGTCAACAGTGTTTATAAAATGCCAAAAAAGCATTTCAAAAGTGCTTTAATAAAAATGGCCAGGAGATAAAGTGGCAGATGAAATTCAGGTTAGAGAAATATAAAGCAGTGCACATAGGAAAAGTGCTCCTTGGAACAAATAATTCCATGAAACAATTCTACAAAGCTCCACCTCAACATATGATGTTAAAAAGAAAACAGAACAAAATGAAAAACCAAATAGAAAGCCAGGAATAATTAGAAAAAGAAAAGAATAGAAAACATTAGTCATCATTATGCCACTGTATAAATCCATGCTTCATCTGCCTCATAAGTACTACGTGTGGTTCTTGTCTCCTCATCATGAAAAAGATGCAGTAAAGTTGGAAAAGGCTCCAGGAAGTCCCCGAGCCACAAATTTCGGAGAGAGTATCCTGAGGCACTATGAATGATGGTATGCCTGCCTGTTCACTGACTTTTTCCTGTACATCCCATTATCCATCACTCTTGGAGACAGTACAGTGAGCTGGCTGGACCTGTGGGCTGGTCTGGCACATCATTTCTTATGTTCTTGACAGGTTTAAAAAAAAATGAAGTGGGAGGGTAGTTTGCTTTAGTCAGCGTGCTTGTCTGGGAGTGAAAAGGGAGGTGTCCTACTGCATGCAGAAGAAAGAAGGTATTTTCACTACTGCTGGTACCTTGGTTTACCAGAAGACCAATAGATTCAGAAGAACCTGGACAATGCTGAGCACTCTTAGGGAAGATGAAACTAATAATTAGGAAACATCCTAAAGCAGGTTGCTTTTCTTACCAGCAGCATATAAGACCTGTCAGGATTAAGCTATAGTTAAGTGCTCTTCATCCTGAGATAACTAAAGCATCTCTTATTCTGCTGACAATTCTGTGGATTGTTGGCAGTGAATTCTGTGGGCTGAAGGAAAGAGTGGAGAGAGTGAACAACAAAGCAGGGTGTGACTTTTTCTTTATACTTATGATTAATGTGTTCCATAACAATTAGAAAGTATGGGAGTACTTCAGTGGGGCTTCCTGCTAAAAGGATATATTGCAGGATGCTTTTTAATGCAGCCCACGTGAGGCAGTGCTGCTTGAAATCAAGGAGAACCAGGGCGTCAGTAACAAAGCAGAGATCCAACACATCCTTGGGAATGAAACCGATCTCTTGCCCTAAATGGGACCTGTAGAGGTTGGCATCAGAATGACATTCTGAGTCACAGAACTGATTCTTCCTTTAACTGTTCCTCTTTTGCCAAATCCCCAGTGGAAGACCACAGTGGAACAGTAGACAGCAGAAAAAACAAAAAAGAAAAAACAAACCAAACCAAAAATAGGAGTCCAGAAGAAACAACTTGCTACACAACAATTTCTCCAAGTATGTGTCACTGCTTAAGTTCAAAGACAAACACCAGAAGAGCAGACTTTCATTTGCATGGGGTCAATACCCACACACAGTCAAAAAGGACCTAAGAATATGCAATAACAATGCTGTCTTGTGGTTATGGTAATGACATAGTTCATGCAATATCTCTCCATTTGATGGTATTAGGAATCCCATGTTTGCTAGCAGAATGAGAGAGAAGCATGAAGACACCTGTTCTTTAATTGATTAGTAATATCATTCATTGATTGCCTCCGCTGCAGCTAATGCTGAAGATGAAGAAAACTAGTGCGACTGTCTTTATACACAGTCCTTTCTCCACGCGTGAAATGAAACTAGCTCTGCAGCTTCGTCTATACACACTGTGGTATCTCTTAATATCATATGTCACCTCTCCTTTTGCTGAGAAGCAGAGGAGCATAGCGCATTGACAAGGACAACTCCACTAAAGCACGCAGCTTTGCATTTTCCTTGCATGCTGCATTTGCTGGAATGATAGAACACACAGCAAGCCACACCAAGACCGTCATTTATCATCCACCTTTAAAGTTTACCCATAGAAATAAAATTTAATGAAATTTAATTAATTGTTCATTGAATTCAAAATCTTCTTCCAAAACTTCTGAGACAGTTTGTGAAAACTTCTAAGGGCAATTATACATTGAAATGCTTATAGAGGAATATTTGTTTTCAACTTCAGAAACTGAATCTGGCTTATGCGTGGAAGCACAAAGACTCACTCTTTAGAAATGTTTAAATGCAGACCATTTAACCATGACTTTATTAATATTATGGAAGCACTGATAGCAACTCTATAATCAATGTTCAGTTAGGCATGAAAGGAAACACTGATTGAAACCAAATTACTACACTTCAGTTCCTCTTATGGATATGTTGTGCTTCCCAGGCAAAACATCTGCAAAACTGCCCTAGCAGGGCCATTGAGTCTTCCCTTAATGTCAAGGGATCCCTGGCAATCTGCACAACCTTTAACCCTAATTTCTGCAAGTTATTAGCAAGAGATGCAGATGTTAGGTTAATGCTTGCATGTGCTTTGTGGGCATGAATCCTGTCACACTGCTGCAGGTATCGTTAATTAGGACAGCTATCAATTAGTTAATGGGGGGTTTAGAGTGGGTTTACAAATAATTTCAGCTGAGTGTTCAGCCTGGATCTGAAGGGCTGCCATAAAATTTTTCCCTGTCCAAGACATTCCCACTTATGAGTAACTTTTCTAAGAGTTTGGTCTTTAACAGAAACTAAAATTAGCCAGAATCTTATATACTGGGTAAATATTGTAGAGGTAAATATTGTAAAACCACCTAAAATGAGGCTTATTCACATTGTTTCTCATTACTGTTTTCATTAAAGAAACCAATGAAGAAAATGTGAGTCGACAAATGCCAACAAATCAAAAATATATCACAGACTTTAGAGCAGTGAAGTATTAGTGAAGGACAACACTGGGGGAAGGAAAAACAAGTCAGAAAAAGAGCTTTAAGTTCTGTAAACAAGAGACACGTTTTCTTTGATGGGGGGGCAAAACTGTATCTCCTACATCATAGAAAATTGTTGGAGAAGGAGTTGCCTCCAAAGCATCCAAGACCTAAGACGCCACAGAAGGGAGCTAAATGACCATGGGCCTCATGAAGGGGAGCTCCAGGTGGATGGTGATGTGCAGGTGGGACCGGTGGTGACCCTCTGGATTTTAAACTGAGACACTTCTCCCTCAGACAGAGAATTTAGAATTGAATTTGTTGTGCGTCCTCCTGCAGTTGAGAGGTCTCAAATCTCTTGTTAGTGGGTACTGCAACTGCTTTGCTCTCCTGCTCTTTTTCCATGGCAAACGAACTCAACAGAAGCGGACCTTTTTGCATGATTTCTTTTCATCAGTCATCACATCCATCCATCAGGTACAGAAACATCTGGGCAAGCTAGTTAATGTGTAGCTGACTTCAGCTAATGTTTATAATTAAGCCATGAGCTTCAACAAGCAGTGCATTTCTGAGGGATTATCACACACCTCAGGTGCAGTAGGAGGCACCAGGCAAAAGCCAAGTGACTTCAGCTACTCAGAGAGTGCAATAATCCCTCAGAAATCTATTAACCGTGAGTGCCTTATAGCTATTATGGTATGGAAACTCTAAGGTAAAAAGGTCATACCTGTGCTTTTAATGAGAAATATTGACACAGCTCTGACATCACTGCCAGCCAATCAGAAATCACCATTGTTACCCAGTGTTTGCAAATCATTTTATAAGAACCCAAAGTTATAAAGCAGTTTACAGTGCTCTGAAAATCAAACAAATCACTTATATATTGAAAACTCATTAAAAAATACGAAAAAGATACCCATTATATACAAAATATGTCTAAGTACCATTTCTTCTGGCCCATCGTTAAGTTCCTACTAGGAATGATTCAAGTGCTGGAATTGCTCATATGCATAATATGAAGCACATTAATTATTAAAAACTATACATTTTAAATAATATTTGCAGGATTTAATGAATACCTATGACTTGTCTTTCAGGAACACACTCCTGCTTCCGTTGCAGCACCCTAACTGTATATCCCTGTCAACTGGATACTGAAAGAAATCCTGGTCACCAAAATTGGACAAAGCTGGCATATTCTAAATTCTAAAATATACTTTAGCCCAGATGGAAAAACAGGAGGGAGAAAATGACCCCCTGTCTAGAAATCTTAGCTTAGGGGAGATGGCTCATTGACTTTGGTCAGGGATGACTCCATTGAGCTATGTGCTAGTCTAACAACTCAGCAGTATTAGTAAATTCATGTAATCAAATGCAGCATCAAGAAACCTTTCCTCATGTTGCTTAAATTGCTAGCAGTAGACATAATCACAAAGGTCAAATCAGAGGAAGAACTTAATTTTTGCCAAATGATACCTAGGCACAAATTTTGTACATGATGATTTATTCAGAGTACTGCAAAACTATGCGCAGATTTTCTTCAAAACTGGAAAACTTTCCTGTTTACTAAAAAATGGTAATTTGCAAGACTGTTACTGCAGCAGTTGGTGACTCGTGCTGTGATAATATGCTCTATTGGGCATGATGAAGGACCACTCCAATGTGATTTTTTTTTTAATTGCATGAATATGACTGAATAACATTAAGCATTCAGTGTATAATGGTTTGAGCAAATAAGTGGGCCTTTCTTTATGACTTGCAGAGTCAACAAATAGCCTCTGTCAGGCCAGTGAGAAAAAGTGAGTGACAGATCTGAGAAGCTTTTCGGAAGAACACACTGATATTCGAATCTGCAGTTTCCATGCTCTAGCTGATGTCAGCTGTTGGGTGAAAGCCTAGATATCAGGTAGCCAAGACAAGCATCTAGCTGCCACTTAAAAGCTATCTCTTTCAGAGAAGAACTGAAGTAGTATTCTTTCTATGGTTGTGCCTGCCAGGCGGCAGACAGATGCCCGCTGTGCTAGCTAAACCTCCCGTATTATAGAGTGCAGTGTGCCTTGCATGAAACCAAGCCACAGATTACAAAGGACCACAGCAAAGGACAGACTCATGGATTTCATCCCTAATTGTTAAGCCAAGGGCGTTAATGGAAATAAAACATAAGTCAAAAGATAGAGTCACAAAAGCCACTTTGTTTTCGTCAGCAGTGATGATATTATGAAAGTATTGGTCATAGAAAATAACCCTGGATCAAAATGATCACAAGTTGAGTCAGTTTAAATTACATGGAAAGTGAAACAAACAAACTCAGAACCAAGATTTCTTTATTTCAGAAAGAGAAACTTCAGGACCTTAATATACCCGGTGCATGAAGTCAATCGGACTTCACAGTTCCCAAATATCAGCATGGAGGGGGCTCAACACACTGCAACTCGAAGCTTTCTGGAGCATGAGACCTCAGGAAATGGAGACTTGCAGAGAAGAGGTCTGGAGGTGGGGTAGAGCACTGCCAGGTGGCTAACAGAAACAAGGGGATGGATAGAAAGGAATCATGCTGAGGCAGAGGAAAAACAACTCAAAAAAGCTTAATGCATTCAGATCAGGAGGAATGACTAATCTCCTCCCCTGAGCACGGCAAGAACTGGCATGTGAAACATCAGCTCCAGTAGCAAGTGGTTTTGCTACCCCAGCATACTGCATAAAAATTTTCCTTGTGATAGGATCACAGCACGTGTAACAACTGAAGGACATAGACTAGAAACTTGTGCACCAAAGACATCAAAAGAGTGGGTAATGGGTTAAAAACTAATGAAGGAAGGTCAAAATACAGTTGGCTGATGAGAAAGTGTGGTTACATACAGGAAAAGTGAATATTCTGGTAGGAGTCTCTGAAACATTTCATATAGTGTCACGTGGGAACTATTTAAAATATAAAAGGGGAGGATCAGTGCTGGGATAGACAAATGGTTTCAGCTGCCAGATTTGGGCCTACGGAGATGTTTTTCTTCAGTTCAGATTAGCTAGGGCCTTACTGGTATTCACCTTCTGCTGCTGTATGGTCCATGGATTGCTTTTTGTGCAGAGGTCACTAACAGATTGTCCACAGCTATAGAAATCCAGGCACAAGTGGAAATCTGGTGTCTCCTTTCACTCTAACATACACTAGTTTAGTTTTACCTGTAGAGTTACTTGGTGTAGGGGTATTTGGCTACAATGCAATATCAGGAAAGCAAACCAGAGATAATATTCCTGACTATTTCAAGCTGCCATTAAAAATTGTATTAATGAGTTTTGTGGATCGCCTTGCTGGCTTTCTTGGACAGGGTGTAAAATTCAGATTTTTTTTTTTTCTCACCTTCTCCTACGTATCTTTTATTTCTCTGAATACTCTCAAAGACATTATATGCTGCCTGAGGCATGCCACTACACCACTCTTTATTAAATAATTGCTGACAATTCAAAAATATTTCTACAACCTGTCTTCTATGTTACCAAACATGAATGCAATTTTCTAGAGAAACCTCCTCAAACCTTCTTATATTCGTCCTTCAAACTCTGATGATGTTGCACTTAGTTTTAAAAACAACAGCTAGTATCGTCTCTTTCCTCTCACTCCTTATTGACTGTCTCATCTGGTAAATATACTGTGAGCTCTTCATAGCAATGAAGAGCTCTTCTTCTATCAATTGTTTTGATTTGGCAGCATCTACCACAAGAGTTTCTGGTTCCTACTGGAGAAACTCTCCTCCAGTACAGGAAAAGAAAGTACACATTACTGTGTGCTTATGAACTAAACCAAAAACTGTTAGGTAAAAAGCAAAAAAATGTCATTTTCTGTATCAGAAACTGGTAGGAGGCAAAGGCTGAATTTTAGATGATTGCCATGATTGCTACGATTGCCTTCTGCCATCTTAAAGAGTGAAGCTACAGTGTTAGTCCTTTGAGAATGCAAACTGAAACTTGAGAAGCTGTCTCTGGAGCAAGAGTTTTCCATGGTAAGTGAAGTACAATACAGCACATCTCCTTTACTCAAAATTTGGAGGGAAGGGTACAGCAGTGAGCCTCGCTGCAGTCCCACATTACATTTAGTAATAGGCCCACTGCTTCTCAAACGAGCATGCCACAGACAATCTGAACCAGAAATCATGGATGCATCCATGTTCTAAGAGTGGTTATCCATACATATGTGCTCAGTTGTCAAGAGTTCAGGCCATTCCTCAGTTTGAACAGATCCCTCCAGACTCCAAAATGCTGCTATGACCTGAACCAATGGAGATTTTGTCATGTTTGTCCTGATGTGACACAGGGGCCCTCCTGCAGATATACAAATGAAACGGAGCTAATGTAAATATCCTCATATGACCATTTATAGCTTTCTGACCTCCAGTATTTTCTCTTTGTTTCCTCTTGTCTTCCAAAGAGCTGCTTATCTAAGATCTCAAAAGTCACACTGGGATGGCTGACTTCAATCCAGCATCCAGGATCTGATTCCAGTTTCAGTAAAAGCAAATGCCTTTTGTTTAAAAATGCAGCAACAAATCACAGCAAGTTCAGGAAACAGTGGCACTGTACACTTAAGATTTAAAAGGATGTTAACCAGCTGCTCTGTCCAAAAATCTTAAAATGGGAATCTATTTCATAATACTCTTCCAGATTCTAAATATATCACAGCAAACACAAATTACCACTGTGCCACCAATGTGGTTATTAAAGCCCTGGAATGTCTTTTATTATACTGACTCCAGCATTATTTCAGTGTGCTGTCCTCAAAATAGTCATTCCATCACCCTAAGAGGTAATTAGCAAGCCTGAGTTCTCTGGGATATTGTGATAATATGCTGATATTACAGATTTATACCCCTTGGATCCAGATCATAGTCGCTCACAATCCAGGCCAACCAATGAGATAAAAATCAGTGTTTGCCAGATGAAAAAAAGGCAGCATCACCAGAAAGAAAAATGTTATTTAGTTACCATCTCTTCTGGGTATATCAAACAGTGAAAACCAACGGACCTTTGGGGTCAACACAGACTATTTGTGGGTCCAGTTGAGGATGAGGTAAATATTAAATGCGTAGGGTGAAATGCTGGTCACACTAGCAAAACTCCCACTGATTTCAGTGTGGCCAGGATTTCACTCTTCAGGGCAATTAATTGCTCAAGCAGTTATCTGCACCTGTGACTGTATAGGTTCAATATCCAAAATGAGACTGGTCGCTAAGAGACCCTTAAAAATTAGACTTTTTTGAAAAAAAGAGGAACTCTATAAAAAAGTATTTGACAGTGTCCATAAAAATGGAATTACTGTTCAGTGTAAAATGTAAGCTGAGGTGATAGCCAGAAAAAAATTACTTATAAAACTTTGCTTGATATGGAAAACAAGTGTCAGCTCCTCACTGCTGTATTGTTAATACATGAAAATAAAAGAAATCCTATAAGGTCTATGGGAGCTTATTGTGGATGAGTAATATTGAAGGCACCCTCATAAAATGCATAATGCAGTTGGTAATCCTTAGCAGATCTCAGGGGGTTTCTTTCTTCTTTTTTTTTTTTACTTTCCCTCTTTTCTCAACATCTGTTTTAGGTCCCACCTTCTCCCCAGGAAAGCAACACAATAGTATGCTCAGCAGAGCCCCCCAGTACACTCTCACACACACATTCTCCAAATGACAAATAATCTCCATATATCTTCTGGGAACAATAAAAATCCTTGGATGTGCTCCCAGAGCCCTCAGGAAGTTCAAAAATCTTTAGAGGGGGGCCCTGGATTGAGGTTTTATCTCTAGAATTTTACATAACAAACTTGGTAAGCGTTGTATAACAGTTAATACATATTCAATGGCCAAAAAAAAAAAAGAAGACGACATTAAAAATAACACTGGGGAAGGTCAAGTGAGTCAAAGGCCCGGTGTGCTGTGATCGTTTCATGGTGAGGGCCGGGATTCCTCTGTTTTATCACATTTGTGCCGTGCTCGCTGGTGTTTTGGAACCGCAGCTGCTCCTGGTGATGGAGTGCTGTGCCGAAGCTCGGACAAGACTAGTGAAACTGAATGGCTTTCATGTGTTCTCCTCCATCCTGAAGTTTCTTTTCTTTCCTGTGCTCCCTGGCACCATCTCCACAGTTTTGTCTGACACTTTGAAACCTGTTTTGGTGCCTCTTTCCAGCTGTTTTTCTGTTATTAACTGTAGTCTGAGACTAGTCATCTGAGTCACACAAGCACCAGAACATGTCTGAGCTACTAACACTTTTATTAAAAAGAGGATTTTCTAAAGATCTCTGCAGATGGTTCTAATGTATATAAAAATAGCTGTGCATGCAGATGCTTAGAAGAGTGTCTCTGCATGAGAAAAACAAACTACCTTTGTGAACTGCCACACAAATGGAAAAAAAAAAAAAGTGTTGATAAGGAAATTGTGAATCTTAAAAATAAACTGATGCATCAGTGGATCATTTACCCATGGAAAAATAAATAAAATCCTTCACTGTTATTTTTTTAGTTTGATGAGTCTACTGATTTCAGAGATCCTATCATGAGGAAAGGACAACAGAATATGACTGTTCACTGTCTGGATATCATAGAAATACTGAGTAAGTGACATTCAGTTGCCTCATTCACACTAGTATTCATGTATATTCAGGCTTTTGTTATACATTTTTCCTACATGCTACATGATGCAGTGTAAGGGTCACAACGGGCCAAGACCGAATTTCTGTAAAGTCTGCTAATAGCATGCGTTAGCCTCTCCAGCCAAGCTCAAATCATCTCCAGCAATAATTATTTCCAAAGTGTGACCGACAGTACTTTAACTTCTGGTAAGTTCTTCTCCCATAGTCAGTGTCATTCATCTTACAGTCACTGAAGTGAATCACAGTGCTGATAATGACATTTTGATTGATCCTTCCTTAAGTATGTCAGGTTTTTTTTGCACTCAACCATACTAGTTTTTAATAACAATTGAATAACAATTTAATTGTAGTTGAATTGAATAACAATTGAATGTATGAAAAAGCTTGGGTACCAGCACTGCCTAAATGCCATCTTACTGTACTCAGAAGAGGCTAATCTACCCTGCCAACAAGCAAAGGAGTATTATAAGGAGGAAATGCTGAGGAATTCCATAAGCGTGGAATTCATCCCCATATAGAAGGCCAGCATGAGGCCCAGGAGCTATTTTAGTGGGACTTTAAGCCATAGCAATTTAAGTGGGATTTAAGTTGTGTGTAGATCTGTGCTGGCTTCCTGCACAGAAAAGACTCTCAACCAAAGATGTTATGAGGAAGATACAAAGGGATTACAAGCGTTCTAGGTAGTTTTCCATCCATGAGGCTCAGGATATGAATGCACGTGAAACCTACAACAAGGTAAATGAGGGTGCAAGCACCCTGTGTGTTAACTATGCAGTCATGGTCAATGAGGCAGATTTTCTCTAAGAGAAGGAAAGTTTCTGCAACACCAGTATATTTTAAACCAGCTGTTGCACTCTCTAAGTACCTCATCCCATACTGTCAAATGAAAACAGATCCTGTCCTCCACCAAAACTAGCCTTTTGAGATCGTCGTGGTTTGGGTCACTCGACTTAAGGCCACATTAAATGACTCCATGGCTTCCAAGCTGCAGTTTAGGCAGGTTGAGCATATGGTTGTCTGTACCCATTTATGCAGATATACCTTAACATAGCTAAGGACAGGCTCTGCAAAAGCCAAGTGTACAAAATCAGGAAACCTCTGTATCATCTAACAGCAAATACTCAGCAGTGAAGTGTCACTGAGGCTACCTTTCCCTGGATGCATTGACCACCTGAAGTGAGCTTTTCTGCCAAATACACAGACTCCTGAAATCCCCCTGCACCACTTGCCTTCCCTCCTTCACCACCTCCCCTCTGTTGACAAAAGCAATTAAGATACTCCTTAATGATCCACTTTAAAGACTTTTCCCAGCTGAAAATTTACCTCTTCTTGCTGGGTTAATATTAATATGATCATTTTCCCAAGATGGTGGCTGGTGAAACTGGTGCGTTAATGCCAATGCTTGCACTGGCATAATGGAAAATGTGGCATGGAGGTAGTATCTGCAGTCAACAGGGAGGGTGGAACAGGCAGTCTTGCTTTTTAACAATGTATAAATGTTTGCAAAATTATACGATGAAACTCTGTCTTTCAACGGGATTTAGCTGTCTCCCTATTGGAGCAGGTCCAGAGGACGGTCACAAAAATGGTCAGAGGAATGGAACACCTCTCCCGTGAAGTCAGGCTGAGAAAGTTGGGATTATTCAGCCTGGAGATGAGAAGGCTCCATGGAGACTTTATTGCAGCCTTTCAGTACTTAAAGAGGGCTTATAAGAAAGATGGGGACAAATTTTTTAGCAGGGCCTGTTGTGACAGGACAAGGGGTAATGGCTTTAAACTTAACGAAAGTAGATTCAGACTACATCTAAGGAAGACATTTTTTACAATGAGGGTGGTGAGACACTGGAACACGTTGCCCAGGGAGGTGGTAGATGCCCCATCCCTGGAAATATTCAAGGTCAGGCTGAATGGAGCTCTGAGCAACCTGATCTAACTGAGGATGTCCCTGCTCATTGCAGGGAGTTTGGACTGGATGACCTTTAAAGGTCCCTTCCAACCCAAACTGTTGTATGATTCTACGGTTCTTCCCTTAGGATTTAAAACCAGGAAGCCTAAAGCTTGAGGGCTAGGTGTACCAGACTGTTACTGCACATGGCTACTGGAAGGGAAGGTGGTGGCGGCTGTGGTTGTCTCTTGTTTCCCAAATGACTCCATGTACTATGGTCCTGTCTGAGACTGGTGATCAGCTTCATCTGAGGTGCGATGAATCTAGAGGTGAGACTGGACTTAATGAAAAAGCCACTGGAAGAAGGTAGAAGACCAGTGTGGCTGCCACCTAGTCCTTCTGGTGGCAGTTTACATGAAACTATGTGTACTTGGAGCATATTGGATATTTGGGAGATTTACTGAGAAAAATATATCCAGTAAAATTGGCAGATGTAAATTTTGGGTGACGTGCCAGAAGTTTAAGCGCCTAAGTCCACTTTGTGAATTTAGTTCTCGGGATACGTGGAGAAGAATTACCACCATTAGTACACATGATCACAGTTAGACAGAGAAATTTGCCAAAGACTCAGAAAAAAATACATTTGACTGGGAAACACCTTTCCATGAATTTTACTACTTCTAAAGAGAATATATATTGATCTTTGGCCTTCATAATTCTGGAAATCTCTTCCCCTATAAATAGTGAGGTGCAGCTTCTGAAAGGTTTAGGTACCTAAAGGTCTCCCTAGGTGCCTAGAACTTCTCAAAAAGACTAGGCAGATTAGTCCTTGTTTTTGATTCATTTTAACTGGAGTTAGGAATAGACATAATTCTACTTCTATGAACAGTAGCAATCATTTTAAAAATGATGAGACTTAACTGACTAAACTAAAGTAAAATAATTAGATTTTAACATAAATATTCTTTTCTAGTTATTCTATATGATAAATGTTAGTGATACTTCTGGGATGAACTCTATTTTTAAGTAGTTCAATTTTTTTTTTTTTAAAGAACACTCAGTGCCTTCTGGGGTATTTTTGCAAACTAGAAGACAGGCTCAGTATTTTCATTTCTTAAACTTATTTAACATAGTTACTGAAGCAGAAACTTATCATGCATGAATGTGAAGCGGAGTCATTTGACTTTGACTGCTGCATAACTTTGAATACAGAGATAAACTGTACTGAGTCATGTATGGTGTGTTTTTCTAAGCATTATAGCCATGCTCAAAAGATCAAATTTCTGTCTCAGTTTCAAAGCTTCATTTTCCTGAATAGGAGGTAGATTGTATTTTTAATTTTTTAACAAATTAAAATCAGTTAAAATGTGCTGGCCTCAGCATAAGAGATATATATTGTGTAGCTACTTTTTGTTGCTACATCTTTTTTTTTTAAGGATGTAGATATGTTTATGAAAGAGAATAACTCGGATCCCAGCACCAAGCAGCAAGGCAAGGATGACACTTTCTTGCTTAAGGTGCTGGACTGTGATTAACGAAATCTACACTAAATTATTCACTTCTCTATGAACATCTTGTGTCATCATTTAACCTCGTAGTGCCTCAGTTCCCCATTTACAAAATAGACGTAATATTTCCATAGTTTAATGGACCTCAGGAGGATTCTTTAAATGGTTTCTTCTTTGAAATGCCCAAGATTTTAAGTACTGTAAATGAATCAGCCTTATTTATAGCTGTGCCATAAAGCTACTTTATATATCACTATATGAGAGGAAGCCAGAGTTCAGCCAAGTCAGCTGAGGATGGGATTTCTGTATGGAAAGAAAGTTAAGCTGTGGTGGCCACAAAGGTCTAGTAAGAAAGCAAGAGATGAGAGGAAGCTAGGCTTCTACTTTTCTATTGGTTTTAGGTTTGAAGTTTTGGGGGGGTTTTTTTAATATTTAAATTTTCATGAACTTTTGCGTAGGTGCTTTTTGCTCTGGAACCAGTATATCAACAATAGCCAAAAAGTAAATCTTGAGTCATGGTTATAAGAGCCTTAGTTATCACAGAAAGGCTGATTCTGCAAAGGGGAAATATGTAGCTAAACCCTAATGCCAATGAAGAACTTGAGTCAAAGGGTCTTCTCCGGAAAAAGACACTTACACCGAGCTGCTGACATCAGCTGAGTTTGGGCAGCATCAACGTGCAGGTAGAAGGTGAAACTGCACAGCCCAGTACTGTGTTTAGGGTGATTTCATTACAGACACACTATATTGCCAAAAGAGCCCCTGGAAGCAACCTAGAAGGGTTCCTGTGAGCTCTTGGTATCTTTAACATTTACTCTTACCTTTGAAAGAAATCCTAATTACTTTCGCCATGAACAAGAAAAAAGCTATACAGCACCTCCACATTTCGCCTGAAGAGTGTCTCGGTGTTCCTCTCACCTCTGCAAGGACTTCAACGCTGGGCGAGCAGATCAAAGCGAGACGGGGGCTGCCTGCATCTGGGCAGAGGCGCTGCCTGCATCTGGGCAGAGGTGCTGCACGTACATGCAGTGCCGCTGGGGTTGTTCTCCAGGACTGCGTACAGCTTTCTCCTCTGCCATTTCCTCTCCACTTTGCTAGCACAGCGTGAAGCACGCTATTAGAAACAGAGTTTATTGCAGACTCGCAAACATTTATTGGGCAACTTCTAGCATGGTGTCAAGTTATGGTCATATCATGTTCCCGAGAAGGTCTTGGAGAATGTTAGTGTTTCAAAGAAGGTCCCGCTGAGAATTCCCCTTTTACAGGAGTGAAAGGCAACACTGTTTAAGGAGATGGAGGTAAAGATATAAAGCCACTCTTCTGGGCTGACCCAGCAAAATATTCCATTAGCTCAAATAGCAGAGCAATTGCCTTCAAAAACTCAAAGATGAAGTTTTAGATCCCCCAGCAGATATATTCGGAGCATATCATATCGTAACTGGTATGTAATTCGTATTCTTTAATTAGACAGCTCTTTGATGGCCTGTAGCTGAGCGTATTTTAGTAACTGGATGTTTTAGTGGAAAGAATATTAAAATCCTTTTACATGCAATGGGATCGAATTTTGTGGTAAAAAGAGTCACAGAAATATGCTTTTCTAAAAAAAAAAAGCACCTACTGGTTAGAAATTATTTGATTACAGCATGTAAGTACTCTCACAGAGAGACGGGGGGGGAGGAGGAAAGCATTTAAAGATCTGTTAATCTAGTAGAGGGAGGTTTAGCAAGAGCCTATGCTGGAAATTTAAAGCTAGACAAATTCAAATTAGAAACCAGATACACCTTTCTAATAGCAAAGCTGATTAAGCAATAGAAAGAAAAAGAAGGGACAGGCTGCTTTCTCCTTCTTTTGATGTCTCCCTACTAATACTGAATGCTCTCTGAAAGGTTTGCTGCAGTCAGATGCGAACTCCTGGCTCAGTAAAGACACAGCTCAGTTAAATTATAGGACGTGTGATATGCAAGCCAGACTGGATGACTTAATGGCTATTTCTGCTCTTAACATCTATGAATTCATCTGACATTGTATAGCTTGTTTCTTTGAAATTCTAGAACAAAAAAATGTATTTTCATTAATTTGTTGCCATAGTAGCATTCATTCAGATAAAGAGGGGCTAGCTTCCTAAGGGACACAGACCAGGTAAAGGTTTTGTAAGATTTCTCCTTTTTCCATTTGCCATATTACCACTGCTGGGATCACCAAAGCATACTAGGTAAAACCCCCCCAAAAAGGAGCCCCAGAGCTCTTTTTTTTTTTTTTTTTTTTTTTTGAGGACCCTCTGATTCTGGAACTTGATCTTTCCCAGGGTAAAATAATACCAAGTTGCTGAACTAGCGGTCTTTCTTTTTTGGTAGAAATGTTGAACAATGTGGAAAGATATGCTTTCCTTTCCCATCCCCTCTAGTGTTGTTTTGGTCAGGTTCTTTCTAATTCCCTTAAAAAAATAATGTTTTCATCATGCAAATAACACACAGCACTCTCAGTGACTTCATATTAAAGTTTGGAAAAGATCTTAGATTTGAGATCTCAGCAGGGTTGATTTAGTACACCATACAGAGAGACATATAGAAAAATCATTATTTTAAGCCAATTATCATTTTAAAGGCTTGTGGTTTGTTATCTGGTGTGCTTTTTTCTAGGCTTCGGATTTCAATACCTGAATGGAAGCGTAGCTAAGCTAACCAAATAAACTGAAGACTGTTTGAATGATTTTTATGGCAGTGATATCATTATTTAAAAGATTGGCATTTCAGATTTTCCTAACGGTGTTGGAAATAACAGAAAAAGATTAAGCTCAAATATACAGAACAAATCCAAGGTTTTTTTAATTTCCATTTCAAAGCAATTAACCTATTTTCGAGTCTTTCCACAAATAATGGAGATAAAGGTTGAAGTGATTCAGAAAATACTTGGATGGAAGACATGATGGTCTCTGCATACTGAATTGTGTCACTGAACTCAGTTTATTTGACAAACTTGCCAATTGTGAATTGCAAAGTTGAGAATAATAAATGATTATTGAAAAACATTGTATAAGTACCTTTTCATATCATACCGTGCTTAGAACCATAGTGTACCTTTTTCCAAGGTGGGAAATTAATAAATCTTAGCTGTTGTATCTGTCAGAGATGCACATGGACTGATAGAGGCAGACTCCCTGCATTTAGGTATGTAGCCACCTTAATAACCCTCTCATAACAGCTGTGAGGCCAGTGGGAAGCTCAGTTTCTGAGTTGAGATTTCCTTCTTTGCTGGAGAGAATGATCTTGGCTTCCACTTATTTCACAAGACCATTTAAGTCTATCACAGGGTTACAGAAACCTCTTCATTATAATTCCTAACTCCAGTAGCCATGAGGCTGAAGTAAGTCTTGTTAGTAAGTCTCAGCCCTTCTTACGAGCTGCTCCAGATGTGTGCAGAAGTTTCCACACCCTGATGAGAACGCTGGTCAATCTCAGTGCATTTTCCCACACTGCGATTTTTGCCTGTCACTGTTTGGATATTACACACTGCTTCCAACTCTGGCTCAAGAAGAGGGGTAAAGGAGTGATTGCCCCCCCGGTTTCTTTATTCATAGTTATATGGCAAATAGAGGCTACAGCTCTGTTTGCCAGGGGCCAAAAGAGACACCATGGTGTCTAAGTAGCATAACGTGCCAGCAACCTGAGCTGAAGAGCCTAGATGAGTTCATCAATCAACAGACATCCTGCTCCTCAGTATCTATGAGTTTAGCATGCTTAGGGGTGCATGGGAGTCCTTCTCCTTGACACTCCTGTGCCAGAAGAGACAGCCTAGTACATGAGAAGGCTGAAGAGGTGGTTTGTTGCTGGCATTTTGAAAAGCCATGGCTGCATCATCTGAGTGGGGAGCTCCCACGACACGAGAGCACAGTTAGCGAGGCAATGTGGTCTCCCAGGTGCTGTCAAGTATGTTTTTCCAAAACAATGCAGATACAACCTTTATGGCTTAAAGTACAGGAAATTAAATACATGTGACAGAGACAAGCAGAGCTAAGAGACCTCATAAACACAGATGGAGCCATCTGTATCTCCAGTTCAGAGAGCACCTGTTAACAGCTACGTGCCACATGCATCCTGCTGTTGGAAGAGTCCTCAGGAGACCTGATTCCCAATCCACCTCATTCATCACTAGGCTTCACCTTTTCCCCCTAGAGAGGATCATAGGAAGGAGAGGGATAACAGATGCTGACCCAGCTGGTCTGTCTCAAGGAGAGCGTTGCCTGGAGGGCTCATCTCCAGTAGGAAGTCCCATAGCACTGTTTCTTATACTGGAACCTTAAGGAAGTGTCAACTCCATTCCCAGCATGTCTAAACTCCAAAGTCAGGGATCCCCAGGATCCCTTGTGAGTACAGCCCTGGAAACACTCACTGAACAGCCCTGCAGACCGCAGCTGTTACGTTGGACCTGAGCAAAGAGACAGTTGCTGAGGCTGCTGGGTCATTGCCAGCACCTTTGAATTGGATTTGGAATTTAATTGCCCAAAAGGCAGCCTACAGGTGTTTTCATACCTCTTTTGATCCCACTTCAAAATGCAGTGTAACCAACAGGGACAGAGCAGAATGACAGCAGTGTCACACAGGCTCAAAACTGCCTCCTTGTTTCTCTCTCTTTATGAGCAACTCATTGCTCAGAAAGATGAAGTAGTCCTTTCCAAAATGGGCTAATGACTTGATTGTAAGGACTCTCACAGTGTCACATACTTACAGAAAGCCTTAGAAAAACTTCCAGATGACAAAAATCAGAGAGTGAGCAGTTTGTGGCATTTACTAAAGCATTAGGTGGTAGCAGATACCAGGAGAACAGCTGGAGCTTTTCCCATTTAGAAAGCAATAATCTACTTGTAACCTTGTTCCAGACTAAAAGGTAAGGAAGATACAAAGAGAGGTCAGGAAAAAGAAAAAACAAAATGGTGTTGGCAACGTCACAAATCCATAACAGGTCTGTCCCATGCAGTCCCAATGTTCTTTTACTGGCTTTATCAATTAGCTCTACCAGAATTCATAACATCTCCCAGCCCCATTTGAACAAAAACTTGGCAGCCTTTAATACAATCAATAGAACCAGAAACACAGCATCTGGTGCAAAATGTCTGCAGTGCAGGGAAGGTAGAAATGGAAGTGCTTGCTAGTGATGGGCTTGATCTATTTTCTTCCCTGGAAGGAAGTGACATGCAAAAGAGCCTAGCAAGCCTGGCTGCTTCCCTGTTTGTTGTTTCCGATGCTATGTCAAGTAAGAGCTGCCACCTCAGACTCGTGCTCTAGCTCCGGTGCAGGCTTGTCTCTGCAGAGTCAGAGTCAGGGATGGGTCTGTATGGAGATCTGCGGGTTTGTTCCTAGGGCTCCACCTCATCTGGTCCTTACTAAAACTGAAGGGACATGGGAAAACATGGGATCCATAGCTTCCTCCTCTGAAATTGAACTGACCATTGACTTCAGCATTGCAGGATCAGGACCGTTGTCTACTACCACACCACCAGCACAGAGCTCTGCTCTTAGGAGATGGAGTAATACCTTCTGGAAAGCTTTCGTTATCACTGTTTAATGAGGAACATGAAAAGGACATGGTGGTCTCTCACATACGACTTACATGCTTACATGAAGCTTTGCCAGTGCTGTCAAGCACATAATTACAGTCCTCTTTTAATAATGAATAGGGTGTAAACATATGCTACATATCCAAATAACACATATGAACTATTTGCCCTCCTGAACTTAATTTATACCACTGTATTTTTAACTGATGCAGAATATTGTATAACAAGTAACTTTACAATAAAAGGTCAAGCTGGAGTTTTTCTAAGACCAGGAATGAAAACAAATACTACAAACATTACACAATAAAAAGCCTAAATATTATTCCATAAGGGACTGTTATATTTTGAAGAAAACTGTGTTACTAACAAAGAATTCCTTGTGGACTTCCAACAAAGATATTTAATTAGTATGCCTATGTGCTTTTCAAATGCTCATCAAGAACAACAGCTGGTAGTGACCAAACTCCTCAAACATCTGGTCTTGTCCTTTCACAATATTCTGAAGCCCCAAGAAAAAAAAAGTATCATCAAGAAGCGAGATGTGTGTAAAGCAGAGATTTTTTTCCATGAGGCTGTGACAGGCAGTGTGATGAATTTATTTCACAAAATACCTGTTTTTAATAAATATAATCAGAAGATGTTACATATAAAACAAGCAACTCTTTTAAGAAGTTTGCTGTCTTTTGCACATCAAGAAGGGATGCCACTGCGTGTCTCACCAGCAATAGTATCTATGAGATCTGAGAGGGAGCAAACAGTTATTTTTCTGTTACTGACTCTTAGTTCTTCATATACAACTATAATCATCATAAATGGGACCAGATAACACTCTTCCCCTCATTTAAACCTCAAAATACCTCACCCAGTACCTACAAGTTTTACTTAGTGTGATGCACCAAAATACGGGGGACTTCTGATAGCATATGGCCATGAAATGTCTAGATATACTGAATGCAAATACACTGCTTCTTTTGTATAAATACATTTCAACTGGAATAAACAAAAAGGTATGCTCACACAATTTACATTTCACCTCTAAACTCAATACATGAGAAAATAAGCACCCCAAAAGTTTGGATGATATCCAAAGTCAATGGAATATTTTTGGACCCTTTCAACAATGTTTGGGCAGTCCTTATGTGAACGCTAATGACAATTCAAGAGGTACTGCATAAGGAAGGGTACCTAGTCTCACTCAGAAAGTGAAATCTTATTATATCTGCTGCGTAATAGTAATAATAATAATATTAGTAATAAAGTGCCATGATAGGTAAAATCTTGAAGAAAGAATTATCATCATTCATACTCATGCAGACTGGCTCTACCTCTGTCTTAAGAGTGTCTTTCTAGCTAGGCACACCGTATTTTACATCCTCAGAATGAGAAGAACAAAAATATCTTTGAATATCCATTCATAAATATTATCTCAATATCCATCCTTGATCTTATTTAACAGAACAGAGTAAAAACTGAGCAAACAGCAAGATTACATATTCCTGTGTTTCTTTTATCCTGATTTTGCTCATTGGTTGCAGCAGATATGATGCATAATGATGAAGAGACAATTATTCATGCAGAGTGTCAAAGCCTTTAATGCATAATATTAGGGTTTATTTCTGATAATAGATGCTGAAAACTCTGTACCTGTGGCTGTTGTTCAATATCAGATGTCAATAGAAACATATCTACATGTATATAAAGACATAAAGATAGTTAATCCTATCTTAGTGAACGCACCTCACATAAGAACTGAAGATATTGCTTTCTATTAGGAGAGTGAGCCAAATTTAACTACTCAGTTGTGTGACAGAATTATGGTTTGAAATTTAATGGGGCACCAATAAGAAAGCCAGCAGTTGTCAGCAGCCAGCTATCCTATGGTTGCATGTGAGGTACAACAGCAACTAAAACACACGTCTAGGGGAGCTCTGATAATCATGTTCACAGCTGGAATTTTTCATGGGTACCATACAGAAACCTGACTTAAGGCAATGCTCATTAAAAAGAAACAAAAATGCTTCCAAACAGTTTTGAATTCAAATTTCAGAAAACACTTAAATGCTCCTGATTATTTTTCCTTTCTACTTCCCCGGTTACATTCGTGGCCTGGAATGTACATCTGCAATGAACAATGGTTCAATTTTCAAATTTATCTTTAAACAGAAGTGATGTCTGGTTCATTTTATGGTTCCTCAAAGTCCAAAGGTCCCTGATATTGAAGTTTCAAGCATTTAGATAAGATTTTAAATAAAAGGTAAATTAAGTTGGTCGGTCACTGGCTATCCTGAAAAAGTGGGAACCTTGCATACATAATAGTTTATTTCTATTAAATGCTATATATCACTTCCTCGTATCCAGTGCTATAGTGAGCTACTGCCTCTATGGATCTGTTTGCCATGTGGGTTGCAGACATCTGTTGAGTATCAGGGAATGTAATCAAACGATTTGCCAAGAACTCCATCAAAAACGTGCGTTTTACATTTTTCTTAGTTGAGAACACCATCCACAGTAGATTGACCTAACGGAGGGTAACACATTGAATGAGAAGCAAAATGTTTAAAGTGATGCAAGCCTCAGTGTTAACCCCATGAATTCTTCAAAATGTTGTCCCTTAAAGTCAAGGTGTGCTGCAGGCTGGATGCAAATGTGACCAAGCATTGAGCCACCTTGAACCTCCTTGAACCACCCTGCTGCCTGCTGTAGGAGCTGGCTGAGGATGGGCTCTGTTCACCCCTTACTGTTTCTGCAGGGTTTATTTTTGCCCTGAGATATCTAGAAATACAATATTCTCAGCTTGGATGACCATATTTCCTGGGGGAAATGAGAACAGCTGGATGTATCTGCTTGCCTCCCTGATTGCAAATCAAGGGAAAAATCCATCTGCATCCACCCAATTTGCTTCTGCATAGGATCTCATTCCAGCCAAGTATTTAACTCCACAAAAGCCTATGGAAATTGGGCCTATATACACAAGGGAGGGAAGAGCTTGCTTTTGTGTTGTCTCATGGCGCTTGGTGTTGCTTTTGCTATCCCAATAATCAAAATAAATGTCCATTCATCAACCTCCTTTCTTTCTACAACAATAAATAAAAAAGTAAAAAAAAGCTACAAATCTAGGAGTCTTAAGGTTTTTATGCCTCACAAATTGCACAATCATGTTTTTCATATAGCATAGGGTCATGATATGAATACTACGGAAGTGACTTAATGGAAGAGTTCTGGCATCCTTCATAAACTACTCTATGTCAGACAACAGAAATATGCTCATGTCAGCGGAAGCTTTACAATAAATTAGCCTAGTATAATGGTACCACCCACTAGGATGGTTAGAGTTTAGAGTCTGCTCATCCTCTCTGACATATTCGTTCATTCAGTGATTTATCGTACGGCATACAAAATTTCTGTCCAAGAGTGAGTACTCTTTGTGTGGTCATTTACAATTATAGCAAGAGGGGAAAAGAAAGCTTTGGAGATTTAGAATTTTTCACAGCAATTGAAAACCCAACCAAAATAACACCATGATTTAAAGCATTTACACTAGTGTCAAGATCCTACCCCTACTCTGCTAAAAGGGCAGGTCAAAAATCATTTCAATGCAGTCAGTAAAATTACAGGTAGGTAAAACTACTATGGGAGAAACAAACCTCAGCCATCCCTTTTCAACAAGAAGATATTCCAAACTGAGGATATCCCTCATGAAGGGAAGTGTCTAAAAGCACTAGCAGCTTCCAGAAATCACGGTTGGCATTGCCATTAGTTGTATCCTAAAGGGAAGGTCAAGTCAGGAGGCTCAGATTTATATGTAAATATCCTCAGAGCTTAAAGAGAGTTCAGTTCCAATGATTTCAGGACAATATCTGCTGTAGATCACTGAATATTGACTGTGTAAGCCACACGAAATTATCCTCCACGGTTACTATAAAGATAATATGAATAATAATGAGTATGTGTAACTGGTAGTTGCCCAGCTGGAAAACATAAAGTTTCCATATATATCTGCCAATTGGACTTTTAATGACAAAACCACAGACGTTTGGACTATTTGAAAAAAGACAAACGGAATAAAAACATACTATCTCTGTGAGAAACTATTTGATTTGTAAACTGTAGCATTGTAAAACAAATGTCATATGTGTAGAAAAAATAAAAGAGTGGAAATGGCTCTTGAGCCCATATGGAAGAGAGTTTTCTTGATTTAGTACTTATTGCAATAAAAATTATTATTAAAAATGCAAAGGCAGAAATATCTCTGCTTTTGACTATTTCTTAATGTTCCTCCAAAGGAAATTTCTCTTCTGGGGGAGAAGGGGGAGCAATTTAGTAATTTCTGACCTCAGCTGATACTAATACTAAAGCTCTCTGAAACAATAAGGCCCAGGGGTGTCAAAAGCAGCTGCCTGAATTCCTCAAAAAATATATTTACAAAGTCTATTTTGAGTTCCCTGCATTTCTGTAATGGAATCCAGCTGTTCTGACCTTTCGAAATTACCTCGTACAGTGTGAACAGCAGCACAGATAAGCGTTACATTAAATTGCAGTTAGATTCCAACTGCTCAGCGTTTTGGTTAAAGGGCTGACATGAGAGAAAGTGAAACGAGACAGAAAATTATCTCTCTGTTCTGAGAAGTAAAATGACTTCAGTAATCCAAAATAATGGTTCGATGAGACCCCTGCAGTGAAAATAATTTATGCTAAATAAAAATTGAACATGTGAGAGTACACTCTTACAAAACATCGAGCAATCAAACTTGGAAGAGAAGATCCCTCCTCTCATCTCACTCCTGAAATAATAATTTTGCCTTCATTCTTTCTGAACCATTTTAGGAAGCAGGAGCCTGAAAAGGAGTTCAGTTAAGAAAAGCTTTATATAATACTAAAAATTCAGAGTTTGGTAAAAGCTTGCAGAACAAAATGGCATGTATGGAAAGGACTAAGACAGGATCTCGCAAACAGTGTGGGCTCATCGTGCCTACTTGGAACAAACCGATAAAAGAGAGTGGATAGCGTGCTATGAAGCAAATAAAGTGTAGGGCCGAAGTCCATGGGAGAATATCCTTTGTCTTCAGTGAATGTTGAATGAGACCTGAAATCAAACCTTGTGAAGCAACTTTTTCCTCTATCAGCAGAACTTTGACAAAAAGCCTCTCCTGCAATCCAGCCAAACACACTATGTTTACCCAGCTCTAAGAGGCGAGGTGACATATCTGTGCTTCCCACCACCTGCCAGGGCTCTGGCTCCTTCCGGAGGCGCAGGTCCCTGCCTCGCCCAAGCTCCATGTCCCACCAGGCACCACGTGCACTGTGGCAACAAACAGTGTGAGATGGACATGATGAGTTGAGCGCGAGGCTGAGAAGGCACTCCTCACCCATAGGTCTCAGTGGCATCGCTGCGGCTTTTTACATAGCAAGTCCTTCATTTTCAGCCAAGACCTGAGCTGGGAAGAGGGAAGAGCTGAGCATTCTGACTTTTGTCTTTAAAGTCATCAGGGTCAATGTGACTCACGTCCCTTGAGGGTGTGACTCGGGATTTTTTTTTTTTCTTTCTGTTGCTCAGTATTGTTATGCTTTTGTTTCTTAAAGGTCCTAGAAAACCGATGAGAAAACTGATGAGTAAAACCTGTGAAATGAGCTGTGCCTGAGGCAACATCAGAAGGCAAGTAAGATAAAATAAAATCCTTTGTTATCTTTCCATTTGATTACTTTAATGCAACCTCATTGCCTTTCCAGTACTTACCCATGTATTTTTTAAAGCTTGGGCTTGTCGATATTGCTGAACCCAAACTGTGGGAAGTTGGTAAAGCCACAGAGCATATTCCCAGGTGGAGAGTGTTCTCCTTCTGCACCCCTTGCATCCTCTCCACCTGCCACTGCTGCCTTCTCTCCCATCGCTGCCTGCATTGCTGCCAACCTGTGGGCGCATTTCCCCCGCCACAGCCCTTCCTGGGAGAAGGACAGAGTGGCCAAGCAGTGCATGGGCAGGAGGTGCAGCCCCACAGCCCTGGAGCTCCTTCCAACTGTTGTGATCGTGCTGCTTTTGAGCCCGGGCTCTGCCTCACTCTGTTTCGTACAAGTGCATGCACAGCCTTTTAACTTGTTTTAGGAAGTAAAGCACCATTTGGCTAAGATGGCAAAGCAAGGCAGGCTGCTGTGCAAATGAATGCGGGAGCTGGACAAACCTATGATCCTGCTAAAATCAGAGCACGCTTGATAATTATGTGAGCCTTTAGAGGATGGAAAATGATGCTATTGCACATCCCACTGGCCTTAGGGTGGCAGCCTTGCAGCTGTACTGAGAAAGACAATGTGTTAGCGTGTGCATCTCCCTTTCTGCAAACCCAGAGTCCCTCTGAGAGCATCCAACTTTGGGCACGTTCCTAGCTCCTTCTCACAAACAAAGCCACCAGAGCTGTAGGGCATGCAGCGGGGCTAGAAACTCCCAGGTGCCTGCTGCTATTGCCTGAGTCAGCAGAAACACACCTCATTTGGTGCCTTCTTTTCTCTGCCCAGATCAAGCTCTGAGACAGTGCCTGCCACCTGATGCCGAGACAGAAATGACACCTCTGAACATGTCAGAGGGAACTTCTGGTAAGTGATGACAGATAAGGAAAGTTTTCACATCGAGATGACCAGCTCACCAAAAGAGAACCTCATAATCATTTCCCAGTGATGGCTGTCTTACTGTGCAGAAAATATGAAATGAGCTTGGTTGCTTTTACCTAAGCTTATACAGCTCTTTGCCACAAGAACTACCTCACTGGGTATCAGAAAAATGAGCCAAAGCCACAGAGTCATTTCATTCATGTGTGGTGAAATTCAGGACCCCCTGACTTCAGGATTTTCATTTCCCCACCGGTGGGGACCAGTGGCTGAAACACACATGGGGAAAACAAGAAGGGAAGAAAGAAGGAGAGTAACTGGGAAGAAGGGCTTATGAAAGGTAAAAATAAATAACCTTTATATTACAACCTAAAAGAACTTTAACATAACATGAAAAATGTGAGGGGATGAACCAGGGAATCAGGAATAGCTGTCCTGTAGTATTATTGGCACAGAGTAATTCCACTCCTCGGACTGATTTCCAAACATGCAGAACACTTAGTTCAAATGCATAAAAGCTGCTGGTGCACAAAACCTTTAGAAATAATGTCTTTTATGTTTAAGTTGTTTTTTGTCTTTCTCCCCTGCCCCTGTGGCTGAATATATTTGAGGAGGCCAGCTGGATCCAATTGCTAGGACAGTAGTATTACACTCCCCACCCCCCCAATTTTTCCCCTTTTACATCAGCATGTTGGCAGAAAGGTTATTGGCATCATTGCCCAGAGCCAAAGGTCAGCATGAAAAAAGAACGTGTGAATACTTTTATGAAGAAAATCCAAACAGCAAGTTAATATTCCTACTTGACAAAACTATCAAAACTATTTTTTTATTCAAAGTTAGATTGATGTGGAATCAGATTCCAGATTCTGGAACATGCACGATGTAGAAAGGTCAGGGGGAATGAATATTCAAGATTCAGAGGCAAATTCAGAGGCATAAGCTTCCCACACATTCCATCCAAGACAGAATTTTTCCTTTCATATTCTGCTGGTGGGATATTATACATTGGTTGTCAGAGCTAGGCTCCAAAGCGCAAGTTTATTTTTTAAATTATGCAGTTCATGGTTCCAAAACCAAATGTCCCCACCGACCCATTTACTTTTAAATGGCTGGGTTTTTTATTTGACTCTTGCGTTATGACCCATGGTGGGATGCCCTTCAGCTTGGAATGGACCTGTCCATGACTTGGTGTCAGAGGAGTCTCAGTGGAGGCCCTCTTCTGCTTGCTTTGAACATCTGCCAAAGCAAGGTGATATTAAGGGCCAGTTCTGCTCTGGAAAAAAACTGCTGGTGGCACAGTGTTTGTCTCAGTGTTTCCATTTGATATTTAAAGAGCTTACATGTTCATGTGTTTTTTCTGAGGGGTAGCTCAACAAACACAGGCTAGGTTTAAAAAAAAAAGAAAGCTTTTTGTCTTCTTACACCTAACATCAACTGACAGAGGCTACAGGCCACACCATTCACTCTTTACGTCAGTGCATCCACGCTGCCTCCACCTATACCAACATAATCACCTTTGATAGAAGAGGAAAGGAAAATCATGTTCAAAATTTACATTGAGAGGAAGTCCAGCTGTGATGAGAACCCTCTTACCAGTAGCCTAAACTAGCTAAGTTGTCTAGAGACCTCCAGCTTTTTACTTACCGTGGAGCAGTTCACCTGGAAGCAGAGACCACTAGCAAAATCTAGGCAAGCAAAGAGCATCAGCACTAATTAACATGCCCTAGGAAACCACAGAGGGGCATTGGTGATTTTCTGGCGGTTGCATCTACATTCAGCTCTTTTCAGAGAAGGCCTGTTTTCTTGGAGCTGCTTGGCTGGCTCATTCTCAGCGCATGGAAGCCGTCTTCCTCTGAGGATGCCTGCCAGCCGATGTGGCTTCTCCACATTTCTGCTTAGGGGCTGCTGAGATAGTGTGTTAGTGAAGAGCCCTACAGCTGTGTTCAGTCCTTCTTGCTGCCAGCTGGGACCTGACAAGAGCGTGACATGACCAAATTTGCTATTTCCATTTCTAAGCTAGTCTAGTATCTAGGGTGAACTCAGCAGATAAGCTTTGCTACCTCTATTTGCTTGGAAATAGCCTTTCCAACAGCAGCCCGGTTTTTAATAAACCTGGAGCAAATCTGAGAATTACAGAAGCTGGGCTGATTCCCTCACAGCTGAAAGAAGGGGTTAAGAGGGTAGCGATGCCAAGGCTCAGCGTAGGAAGAGGAATTCACATGGACAGGAATTATTTCCCTTGGCAAATGCCTTTGGTGAAGGTAAAGGAGGCAGAGGAATGATCAGCCCCAGTAGGAAACTCCCGTACCTGATGTGGACTTTGCAGATCAGCTGTTTCCCTGAGATGCTCCATTTGCTACTTGGAAAGAGGCGGAGGTGGGGGTGGAGGGAAAGGGAATGGCCAAACTTAGACAGCTGCAATGAGTACTAGCCAATTTCTATATGATCCACTGTCCACCCCCAGCAAAAGACGTGTGAAGGAGAAGGAACATCTGTGCTTCCCTCATCCTTATCTCGCCCTCTGGGACTCGTAGCCAGTTGGTCTAAAGCTGTTGTAACTTATCCTGGGTGTAAGATCAGCACATCCAAGCTGTAACTGGCACCCAATTGAACCCACCTTGGTTTTGGCTCAGAAGACTTCCATTTTCATCCAAATAACACCTCTCTGCCACTAACTTGGGTTTGGTCAGATGCACCTAACTGTAAGGATTTGTAAAGAAGTAGCCAGTGAGGCTTTGCCAAACCCAAACACACTTTCCTCCCTGGATAATCCTACTGTTCAGCTATGGAAAGTCATGAACAACTCATCATGCATCTCACAGATAAACAGTGGCATGCTGTGAATCACTAGAATCACCTGGCCTGCTTGAATATTCCTTCTTTATCAAATGTAACATAGACTGGTGATACAGATCTTTTTTTTTCCCCTCTGAAAAGAAAGGTTTTGTTTCCAGACAACAGACCTGGCTTTGCATCTTATGTTTCTGCTTTTTTCTTAAGGCCACAGTATGCCTTTTCAAACACACTTTGGATCCTTTTCCACATATGCATTATTATTTTTATCTGTCATAAACATGGTGCATAATTTTTGCTTTTTCCGCACTATTTAAATAAAGCAGGCCATTAACAGCAAACCATATCTTCTTTCACTAGTGATGCAAAATACAAGGAAAGTAATTGTTTTTCCAACTAAAGGCAAGCTTTTTAAATGTAGTGGCATATGGGGGGGTGCTGTACGAACCTTAATTTTTGATTAATTTTCCTTCACATGTAACTTGTTTGTTTTCAAATCCCAGTGCTATTTTCTTCTCTGAAGAAGGTCATAAGAGGTTCAGTAATGGCTAAACCATCAGCAATAATTGGGAAAAGAAAGTGTATTGTTCTCTGGAAAGAGTGAGCCTTACAAAGAAGCTGATTTTGAAAGCCTATGCTACTTTAATATTGAGGTTAGGATGCAGTTATGCAATAAAATTGCAACCAACATCACAATGCTCAGCATGACTAATAATTAGCCAAAAAATGTAACTAGTAGTTCATCAAGACTCTTCTTGTGTTTAGAACAAATGCAAGTGCCAGGTTTATTTTTACTTGCTTAAGCATGATGTAAGGTTTCTTCCACTGGAAAATCCCCTATTAGTAAATTTATCTGAATTATATAATATTGTCCGTGGGGCTTTTTCTTCTCCTGATGACTTGTACCTACGGAATTCACTCTATAAACAAAATTCTCAGCGTGTGACTTCAGTGGCCGTTGTGCTCAGGAGTAACCCCTCTCTGACACGCTTCTGCCTGGGCTGCCTGCAGGCAGCCTCCGGCCCCAGCCTGCTGTCCGTGCGCGCTCTCGGTGCTGCTCACAGAGGGCTGTTGACTCATCCGACTGGATATAGTGCCTCTGTTTGAAACTTGTTGAGAAAGCCAGAAGGAAAACACATGTAACTGCTTACTTCCCATGCACCGCTCCGCAGCAGCCAGCAATGGTCCACTACGGTCATACCTCCCTCCATGTCCCACTTGAGTCAAGGCTTGCAAGACAACAGGTGAAGATGTCAAACAAAAAGGGTTGCAGCGACTCTTCTAAGAGCAGGGAAGTGGCCGTAGATCCCCAAGTGAACTTTGGCTCATCAGGGTGAATGGGTAGTTGTGTTACCTGCAGAAGGGGCTCATTTTCCAAAGAAGCAAGATTTAAAAGGTGGGCTGAAGGGTCCTGAGTCTTGGCTTGCAGGAATAATCCAGTCCAAGCAAAAGGCTTGAGACAGTACAAGAAAAGTCTTTTAATTAAAATGAATAGTAACACTACACTGCCTTTTCTTTTTCCTTTCCTTTTTTTTTTTCCTCCTTCAAAAAGGCTGGGAGAAGGACCTCTTTAAGATCATCTGTAAAGACCATTTTCCCCCAGACTTCAGAGGTCAAAGTTTAGAGTTAAGAAGTCAGGGGGGGTTTTTTTCCATTGTATTTTCTCTTGAGTATATGTCAGGAAGACAGTTCTACATATCAGATTAACTGCATTGTGCTAGCATTGAGGAATCATGAACCTAAGTACTAAAAGAGACCTACAGGACAGGAACAGGGTTATATTTGTGTCAGAGTTTAATCCTTAAAAAAATTATTATGCTTTTCAAAAAAAGAAAGATTCATTTACTGCTTTTGTTTACTATAAATGAAAGGAAAAATAAAAGTGTGTGGCTTGGCTTTTTTAATAAAAAGTTATTTTTTTCTGCACTGAACTGCTGACTGGTATTATAGAATAGAATAAAGGGAGTCCTTCCTTGGGATAATTCCCAAAAGGGCCCAATTTGCAACTGGGATATGTCTTGACCTCACTTTGGAGGACATCCAAACAAACAGGCCTACAAAAATATCTGCCTGCACCACTGACTAACAAATAAATTACTATTTTCTGTTTTAAGAACCATCAGCAGGAGAGAAATAGGATGCTCAGCAGAAGAGTTTTCATACAAAAAGTCCAGATAAACTCAATCTGTTTTCACAGGTGGATAGAAGAGGGTACCTCTCAGGTTCAGCAGCCTGGTGATGATCCATTGTAGTTCGTGCTGGGTTACCACATACCATAATCTCACATTCAAAGGCTGGGACAGAAAAATCTTTCTAGTACCAAATGCAGGTATCTGGCAAGTACTGCAGCAGGTTATTGCAATTATTAGGAATATGCCTTTTCAAATGCAACTCTTCTAGCTGCAAAACGTTATTGTTTTAGAAGCTGCAGCTATTTCACAATTAGAATCATAGAATCACCTAGGCTCAAAGAGACCTTTAAGATCATCAAGTCCAACCATCAACCTAACACTTCCAAAACCACCACTAAACCATGCCCCCCAGCACCATGTCTACCCATCTTTTAAATACCTCTAGGGATGGCGATTCCACCATTTACATGGGGAGACTGTTCCAATGTTAGATAACCCCTTCTGCGAAGAAATTTTTCCTAATATCCAATCTAAATTAGGTGAGGATGACTGTGAAAACTGCATGGAATCTGCTCTGCAAGTCAGATCTCCATCTTCTCGCTGCACTTGTCTGCAAAACATCCCACTGCAAAAGCTGGAGCAAGTGTCCTCAAAATAGAACGCTGCCTTTGGACTCAGCTCTAGGTAAGACTGTCAGAGCCAAGCCTGTGGTTTTGCCACATGTCCTGGAAAAAGGGCAGCAAAATTGGGCCATCCTAGGGCTGGTGGCCAATTTGTTTCTCAAGATTTCCTTCCTCTTCAAGAAGGTTAATAATCTGCTCGTGCTCCACAAACCTGGCCAGCTGAATGATGTTTTGGAAGGGGAACCACAAGCCTTTGCCTTCCCTTACTGGAGGAGTTTCTCCTTTTGGCTACTCCGCAAGCTCTACGTGCCCTCAAAGCCAAATGCAGCACAGAAAAATAGCAATGAGGATGATCTGGCTTTCATGTAGGGATTAACGCTTTTCCAGGGAGATAAGAGACATGCAGGCAGTTTCCTTTCGCCCCATTGCTGCCTTGGCCCACTCAAAGTCCTGCAAACAAAAACTGGAGAACGGCTGGGTCAGCTCCTGACTTCCACACAGCTCACGCAGAGCAGGGGAAGGTTGAAGGTGGCCAGCGTCCCACCCAGCCCCACAGCTTCTCACATCTACCACCAGCAGGTGTGAAGCCAGATGTGTCTCTAAAGGAGGCACAGCAAGCACCGGGGATCACACCACCTCCAGCAGCCATCCGCCTCCGGGATGCTCAGGTCTGCCTTACAGCCACGCAAAGCCAATGCTATCCCTGCTCAGCCACCGCAGCTGCTCACCCCTGCTTTGACGGGGCCCGGAGGCACACCATGACCCTTCGCTTGCACTCTGGCCTAATTGCAACACTGCACTCCATCGCCGCATTCGCTGATTGTCATTTATTAACGCGGTGGTAAACGTTGCATCACATCCCCCTCACTCCAGAGAGCTTCCCTGGAGAGCGGCATGTGACCCAGCAGTGCAATAAAAAATTCTTTTTCCCCCTTTTCTGTGGGAAAAGAGAGCCTACTCTCTGCCAAAGGACATATTTTATGTCTGTGTACTAGGCGGGAACTCATAGGCTCATTGATTTTTATTGAGCACTGGTGGGAAGCCCCGAGTCTTGTGTGAAACAAATATTGAAGGAAAATCATGCTCTGTGTACCTATGCAACCTGCCCCTCTCGGTGATGGGTCCTCTGGGTAAAACCGGGGCCATTTAGCTGACTGCATCTGAGACTCCAGGAGAGCTAGGAGGGTGTAATGGGTTCCCTGAATCATTCAAGCCCCACCTCTTTTGTTTAGAAAAATAAACTAGGCTGAGCAAATACTTTGCTGATCACAAAATCTACTGGCAAAATTATTGTATTCTTCATCTTGTACGAAAGGGAAAACAAACGCTGGCAAGGATCACAGTGTGGATATTTATGTCAAACCCAATAAAGAGAAAAAAACCCACAAGCACTAGTCAGCATCTGAACTGATATGAAATCAAAAGCCATTTTTGTTAAAGCTGGTTGACATAATCTAGAGTAATTCTTAGTAAATCCTTTCAACCAGAAAGAGGTAACAAGTTCAGTTTAAACTGTGGGAGATTGTTTCACAAGATTAAGAAAGAAAAATTGAAGGGCAAGACAGAAAGCTATATGAGAGTATCAAAAACAGAGAAAGGGAAAGAGCAGCGATAGGGCAAGGTACCTTGTGAAAAGGTAACACCCATGGGATAGATGTTTCTTAAACATGCAGACGGTATCGTGGTGGTGGCGGCAAGACTTGTCACAGTCTTCTGCTAGGGAACTGTGAAAGGTTTGCAATACGTAAGAGCAAAACCATCTTAAGTGACCAAAACATGGATTTTGCTCATGTAAATGGTCCCCTTTCTGCCTGAACTACAATGTAAGAAATTTGCCTCAGATGCTCAAGGAAGGGTTGCACTGTAATTACTTTTTTGGGTTATAATAATATAGGTCAAAGCCTTTTAATTCCTCTTCCAGTGATAAAGTAGCTACCCCTGCCTTACAGCGTCCAGCTAGGTTACCATCTGATGAATATCTAACCAACTTTTGTTTCAAATCAATAAAAATATTTGCTTTGCAATGTCAACCCTCAATTTTCATTAGAAAGCTTAACACTCAGCAGCCTGCTCCCATCCTTTTTTCATTGGGAGCAAGAAACAGCTGAGGTTCAAATTAATGATACAACCTGGAGCATTTCAGTTCCAGTCCACCAAATTTAAATATTTGAATTTGTTTGTTCTTATGAAAATTCTCAGTTTTTCCAGAAATTATTTTTTCCCAATGGGTTCCAAGTATGTCCATGTACTGACTGACAGCTGGGCAGAGACACAGCATGGAGGGGATGGTATTTGAACCACCTTGTGGCTAACTTTGGCAGCAGGAAAAGTTCTTCATGTCCTAATTCATAACTCATCCTCTTTTTTTTTTCTGGAAAGCTTCTTTTAAAAGACAAACTGACTTCGTGTTATGATAAATGGTCGTGAACTTAAATCACAGAAAGGAAAGTACCTTTTAGAACTATTATTTTCTCTTTTAAGGCTCGAAGAAAAGCAGATGACCTTTGCAAAATTTCCAGTGGGATAAGGTTCATATTCCTCAATCAGAAAGAGCTCATCCTTTTGTTTCAAAAATAGGTAGGCAGCTGAAAAAACTGATAAGAGACCTCATCCACAACATACAGAGTGATCTATTGTTATATGAAGAACAAAGACTGAACAATATTTTGAACTATGTTGTAGCATCAATTTATTGCAATACATGGTTCTTCCCTAAGCTTGCTCTCTCAGTTCCACCCGCCCCATTTATAATTTTTTTTAATAGATCGAATTTTTCAATCCAAATTTTTTTTTAACCTTTGACTAACCCATTACTAATGAACTAGCTTGCTGCACAGAAGATAGGATATTTTTGATTATGAAAAATGTATTCTCTTACTAGAGAACAGTAAAAAAGGGAGAGAGACAAGGGAATTTCTGAACACTACAGGCACAAGAACAGGCTCTTGTTATAAGCACATATACATATGTGTCCAGGTGGAGCTGCCCTCGGATCAAAACCCTCCTAAATGTTTCATGCAGCTGGAGCAATATTCTCTGCTTTATGAATTTGCTAGGAGAGGAGTTTGCCTGCCATGTTACCAGTCTTCAACTCCAAGCCTCTTGAAACCAGTTGAATATGAATCTTCAGCAAGATATAGCTATAAATTGTGGGGAATCCCTTTTGGGACACTGTATTTGTTGATTCAGGGCTAAGTGACTCAATTTGCTATTTATTTAAACATTCCATTCCCAGTACATAGCCACATAAAATATGGAATCACATTCTTGTGAAAGTCCTAGAGGCCAGTAGGCCACCACGCCATGCCAAATTTCACTTGAGTGCAAGCCAGGTTTATTCCGTTTGCATATACAATGAATGAGAAAATGCAGTCTGCGTATTACAGGAGATGCTCAGCGACTTAAAGATACTTAATTTATACCTCAGATTAAGGCCGGAATATTTCCCTTCTATTGTACAATCACCTGGCAGGGAATGCAGGCTAAAGAAGTACAACTTAAAGCATTTAACTAAGACCAAGGCAACATTCAACACCAGCCAAACCTCTCTTGTAACCAGGTCATCAAATAGTGAGCTGCAGCAATATTCTACTGCTAGAGAAAGGCTGCCCAAGGCACCTGCCTTTCCCGGGAAGATATCTCCAGTTCAGACAGTGGCTTTTCCCTAATATGATATTGTTATCTTACTTGTGTTCCTGCTCAGAAGTAGAAACCGCTTTCTGCAATACATGCATAAATATTGTTTATGAAGTGTCATCCTTACTGTACGAGTTACTTTGGGGCAAGACTCCAGAAAGTGTCCTAGAAACATGAAATTAATTGTGTGCTTGCTGGTTTCAATAAAACAGTCATTGGAATAAAAAGCTTAGAGAGCATGAAAATGAGTGAAATATTTAACCTGTCCTCACAGAACTTTCCTTTTCATTATTTAGTCTGTTCAAAGTAGGGAATGATCATACATATGCTTCTGTAACTAACTGGGGGTTTTTTTGTTTAAAAATAATCTCCCCCTCTATAGAAACTATTCATTAGCGTGCTTTGCTTTGTTATGTGGATCATTTTAAAGAAAACATGCGGCTTAAATGCAGATTAAAACATGCAGCTGCAAAGCAAGCTACCACAATTGAAGTTCAGGAATGCTCTAGGGGAAAGCTTTATCCTACAAGAGGGAATTAGCTGTGTTTTCCAGCTGGAGGGTTTGAGCCCTTCTGAGAAGGCAAAAAAAAGGTATCACAGTCTAAGACATGCTCCTAGCAGTATGTTTCTTCCATCTATAAGAATTCAACTGGAAACATGTACTTTCAAGCCAGAACACTACTTCCCTTGCCCACATCAGCAAGGTGGGAAGGCAGGTTGGGGACAGGGAGTCAGGAAAGTGTTATGTCAGTCCTCTACTGCTGTAGGGCCTGTTTATTTGTTAGCCTGTACTCTGTCTGAATGGTTTACAGACAATTGACAACTATCTAAAGTCTGGCCCCAGGACCTTACAATTCGCATTTGATATGTATCTCAAGGCTCTTAACATAGAAAGCATACTAATACCTTACATTCTGTACAAAGCTTATTTTATAACAGGCTGCACAAAATGAAAAGGATGCACATTGATCTTTCCAAAACCAAACCCTTCATTTACATTTTAAGAACATTAAAAGTTGGTTGAAAAGAAAAAGTATAACTGATATTCAAGGAAAACATGTGACCTACCACTGCTGGCAAACAAAGCAACCTCCATTAACAAATGTGTAGAATGCAGGTAGGTGATGGGAACATATGAATGAAAAAAAACCCACAAAACAAAAAACCACAACATCTCAAAACACAGCACTTCGGTAAGAGGTATGGAGACTTGCATGAGGGAAACACCATAAGCCTGCAAGCAGAAGTGAATTGCCTGATACAGTGAGGAAGGTGACTACATAGAGAAATAACCGACTGGTAGCAGAGGAGGTAGGATAGGCAGCTTAAAGAAAGAAACCCAAATCCATTAGAAATGCCTGGCCATGTAAGAATACCACCAGTGAGACCTAGTAGCTGTAGATGGTGAATTGTCCCCTATAGTGGGGAAAACATAAGGAAGGCCAAGCTACCCTGGAGACAGGAAAATTAAGAAGTCACCAGAATTACCACAGCCACTAGACCCATCAGGGCTGCCCCAATAGCACAGAGACACCCAGATCTGCTTTGTCCCTTACCTGACTTTGATTTCCCTGCTTCCATCTGAGCAATACAGGCTAGTTCAGACTGTATAGGCTAGCATTTCCATCCCTAGTATATGTGTTTAGAAACAAGCCGCCCCACTTAGCTTCCAGAGCTAATTTACTATTATAGGTGGAAACTTTCAGTCCTTTTAATACTACCATCTAAAAAACCTCCTCCCACCAGCTGTACTAAGCCTATAACAAAATGACTTTCACAGGTTGTTCTCTACCCTTTTATAACCTGAAACCCCCAGTACTTTTCTGATGTCTCCCGATCAGCCAACAGCTGTACAAGGTTATCCTAATCAGTGGCAATCACTGCTTCTTATAAAGGTCTGATGATCCCCCACATACCACCTTCTCTTAGTGATCCTCTGACTTAGAGAGTGAGTTGCAGTGAGTGCTGTAGAGAGTAAAAGTGGTTTGTACTTTGTCCTAGGCACATCAGTAGGTGAGTGGCTTTTTTGTTTCCTCAAATGTGACTTGTTTCACTAACTGTTCAATATGGTTTTCCCTCAATGATTTGAGTCTAAGGAGTTCAGTGTAAGTCTTCTTTTGTGTGTTCTGGTAAGCTAGCTGGTTGTGATGGGCTACATGTGCTGTGTGGCCACTCCTGCCTGTGACTGGGGACTGAGTGTAAGGCCAGCAGTTTGAAGAAATGGAGATAACTCTTAGAGGTATGTAGTAGGTGGTACACTTTTACTAGTAGCTTTGCCAAAATCCGAAGTGCAGGGAGTTGAATGGTTCCTGTGGAGGGACCTTGTAACACAGTATAAATTTGCTGGAGAAATGTGCTTCTTCACTGATGGTCTTCAATGTCTGTATTTTTCTTTGAAAGACAGCAGAGGCCTGTTGCTACTCTGGTCTAAATACTATCAGCTTGCATCACTTAGTACCCATATTTTCTCTATGTCAGACTCAAGTTACAGAGATGCAGGTAAAAGATATTTTAAACTTATAGTTTATCCATGCAACTTAGTTCTGCTTATAACATCTCCCTCCTCTGACTTTCCCTGTGAATTATAAAGTCACTGTCTCAATCTTACAGTGTCATTCTCGGAGCTGAGTAGCCTGTTCAACATTTTCCTTACAACAACAAAATCCAACTTTTTTCCTTTATCAAACTCTTTCTAGGTTCCCAGATTGTGAGTAATAATTCAGAGTAGCTGATGTACTTCACTCTCCTCAGGTCATATGAAGGAAAGGGTTCATGGATACCAAGTAATATTATACAGCTCAAGAACAGAAAGAGCTTGAGCCTTTTTTGAAATACTTGCGACTGGCAAGGGTTGGCTATCTTGGCATATAGAAAAAGGTACAACTTGTTATAGAAATCATTGTCATTGTACATAGACTTTCCAAAAGCACACCTTTGTATCTGGATTTATATGGAGATATTTAAATAGGTGTGTTTGAAACACTTTCACCCCTGTGGTTTGTTTTCAATGCTAAGGATGTTACAGTATTCCTTATGAGTCAAAAGTGCCTTTTTTCCTTTATATAGAAACCTATTTAAAAAAACACCAACCCTCTCACTACTGTAAAGATCAAGTGTCTATCTCTGGGAGATCATTACATTCCTTTTTCAGGAGCCAGGGCTTAACAATGCTGTAGGAAAAAAAAAAATCTATATGGCAAATCTTGTAGTACAAGTTTTTGTGGTTAACCAAGAAACACGCCATGAGTCAAGCCTTTGGAAACAGTTTAGTAATTAAAGACAAATGCTATGACATAATCATTTACATGGAGCAGAAAGATTTTTAGATTAAATCTGGCCTGACCCATTGCTCAGCAAGTGTTATCTGGGATTCTTGAAAGTCATTCATTTATTTACATACTAATTTGGCCCACATGTTTTAGTGAAAACAAAAGCCTACATTTCTCAGAGGAGTGAGCTCTATTCCAACTCTGGTTAATGAGTTTGGTCAAGGAAGGAATGGACCTGTTCCAGTGGGTACTATATGGAGATACTCATAAAACAACAGAGAAATTTTTGGCTTTCAAATTTTTTCCCAAAAAACTTACCCTCTTTTAAGTGCAGGTAAATGAATGAGTCCTGTTTAGCTGCACTATCAATCATGCACTTGTACTCTACACACTGTAAATAAGCTGGTCTATAAAGCTAAGTTAGTGGAGAAACCAGCTAATTTGGCTAAGGCAGCTGGGCATTCCTTGAACAGGAAAAAAGTGCATATATAAACACTGGTCACACACCTATGTGTACGTCAAGATCTTGCTGGATGCAGATGTAGCTTCAAGTAACCATTCAGCTTAAATCTACTTTTTCTTTCTTGTTCAGCCAGAATTACATTACTACCAGTTCAGCTAGCTGAAATGCTTCTGCTGGGGATGAGCTGAAAAGGTTGAAGGAGCTTTATATGGATGGAGTCTGGAAAGAAATAATGCAGTGATTGCTGATAGGGAAGTACTGGCAAGAGGGGGAGACCAAGGTCTAATGATTGTTGACCTGGCATAGTCAGAAGCAAAGAAATATAGCTGAAAGACTGATAACTATAAAAAAAGTTGAATAGAAATAGAGACAGGACATTTTGGTTATGAAATTCTGGGTTGCCTTCCTCTTTCCTTCCCTGCTCTGTTCTTCCATTTTGCCAGTGAGATGAGCAGTGTAGGCTAATGGAAAAGAAGGGATTAGAAAATGACAAAACAAATGGGATGAGGGAGGACTAAATTTGATGTTTCTACAGGAAAACAGGGACTTTTTCCAAATGGAAACATGTTCCCCAAAAGGCTGTTTTTCTAGCCAAAAAGTGATCATGCTGCTTTCATGCAGGGCAGTGCATTTCTGAAGAAGAGTGTTGTAAGCAGCTGTTGGGAAGGAAAGGTTAGGCTTTATCTTAAGTTGGTCGTCACACATAAAAGAAGCTTCTAATGACTGACACAGCTTCCTATCCTCAGTTGGTGCCTACTCCCACCAAGACATAAGACAGACCAGTATACTGATACTGGGCAGGCACCTGGTGTCACCTCCCAGCAGGCCTTGGGGAGTACTAGCTGTTAATGCAAGTGTGGGAAGAGAAACACTTTAGAAGACAGAAAATAAAGATGTGTTGCTTCAGGTATAGGTGAGAGTACAGCTAAACTTCCCCATGGAGCTGGAGCCAGCTGCTAATTCCTGCTCAGTCTGAGTGGAAACCAGCGCCTGATCCCTCTATTCTATTTTGGAAAGTCTCAGCAAGCCATAATGCCATTGACATGGTTGATGTCATGTGTGAGGGCACAGAAATAATTTCCCCCAAAGCCCCCATGTATTTGGATCTTGTTGCCTTTCACAATTCCCATTCCTTAGGTGAGTAGTAGGTGTGCCGATCTACCAGCAGCTGTAATTGCAAATGCTTTGTCCAGCAGCGTTGCTGCTCCACTCCTCCATGGTATGTTTCAAGTTAAAGATGGATATCCACTCTGTATGGCTCTGCTCGAGCACCTGGATGTGAGTGGGCAGGTTCTTTTGCAGGACTACACCACCATGGCCACAGCTCCTTGAGCAGGAGCTTGCATGTCTCCAGAGTCAGGGCACCTCATTGCAGTGTGTGCACGCTTTGCAAGGAAAGAACTGGGGCCTCTGGCCCTAACCATTCAAAAAGTATGAAAATGATTGCAATATAAGCTAATATCTTCCAACATGTGTTCTTCACTTTTCCATGCATCTGCAGATCAAGTAGAGGTGCAGAACAGAGGCTTTCTTGATTTGCTGGTGCAAATTTTTTTTCAATTTATTTGCTTAGGAGAGGTGAAATCTGATTCAAAGATGCATTTGCCATTAGTAAGTGCTTGGCACTGGTATTTAAAACAGCTCTTTTCTATCTGTGGCAGCTTTTACCTTTGCTTAAGCCTCACAAACCCAAGATTTACAAGCTAATGAACGCTAACTGACAATATGTAGACGATACCCTCTGCACCGGCTGTTTGGTGTAGATAACTAAGGCTTGTGAGTTTACTCTCAAACTGACTGCCTAAGCCTGGATATCTGCTGAGATACTTTATCCTTTTATGAGGGTGAATCCAGAGTGCACTGAGTAATGCATAATAAAATTAGCTTGAGGAGGGAAAAAAAGAGAGTAAAGAGATAAGCGCAGTAAAATAAGCTCAAATGACTTCACTGTTCAGTAATGACTCCTACCAAATAACTGCATTGTAGTTTTATCTTTCCAACCAAGATTGTGTTAATGCTCTAAAATTAAATCTCTTGTGAAAGTTATCTGGAATTTCTCAAACAAGTTTTAAAGGGGTTTATTTTTTCATCAGAGGTCATGCCTCAAGAATTTGTAGGAATTCCGCCTGGAAAGTAATAATCAGTGGAAACTGGCAGTCAAAGCTAATTTATATTACTCTTCCAGATAAAAATTCCTTCCGTCTTAGACCTGCATTTCAAAAAAGATGATTATCACTCTTGAGAGAATACATCAGTGAAAAAAGAGAAGGAATGACTTAAGAGACGTCTCTTCTGCATCTGTAGATTTGGGGGTTTATGGTCGGTTTTTTATAATCCTTCCTTCTGAAATGTGTGAAGGACAGACAAAAGGGCAGGAAAGGGAGAAGCAGAGGAACGTACAAGGAGCAACCAAAGCAAACTTAAGAAATCAGCTGCCAGGTAATTTCCCAGGGATTTCAGAATAAGTGACTTCAAAGCAGGGTGACACTTCATCAAAAAGAGATGCTAGAGCCTACTCCTTCGTTTTGTTCTGCTCATGGTGTTATACCAGGTCTGTCACTACTGTATCTGGCTTTCTGTCAATATTTAGTTTAATAGGTAACTGCTGCAGCAGGAAAAAGAAAGCCATTGCTCTTTAACTCAGCTTAAAGAAGTTTCCACCCTGTGTGCTGGTGGGCCAGTTGTCATTCACTGGCTTTCAAACTCCTCCCCACACCATGCAGAGGCTGAAATGGTGAGGCCCCTAATGCATTTACAGAGTGGATCCTGACCCTTCTGTCCCTGTGTGGGAAAGGGATTCAAAGGAGCGTGTACTTGCAAGGTCAGAAAAGCAGAAGGTGGTATAAAATCAAGATGAGGGCATCTTTGGCAGTGACCCTGTGGGTGGCTGTCATGTGCCTTCACATCTGCCCTTCTCATGCCAACAGACACTGGCAGACACTGCTTGCCTTCAAAGTCCTACGGACTAAACTGTCAAAAGCAGTGCTTGGTGAGATCTGGTGTGCGACATTGTCTTCTGCAGGGCAGCATGTAGTGATGGGCAGAGCAGCCTCTGCTTGGTTTGTCATCTGCTTCGTAGCTGAAGCACTAATTGACCCCCAGCAGCACTGGTTCGCATGATCTGCCTGTAGAAAACCATGTTAATCCCACCATAAAGGCAGAGCAAGGTTGTTCGTTAATTGTATCTCAGTCTGAGATGCTGCCAAATGCCACGCAGCCCGTATGCACATTAAAAAACAAGATGTTTTTGCTGTTCTCCTGCATAGTCATGCTAGGTTAGATATTTTCCTGTTCAAGCACAAAGCAGAACATTTGAAAATATAGGAAGCCTTCTATTTATTACAAATCTGATCTCTCTTTATTGTAATGCTTCAACAAGTTCTTTTAACTTGAATCTGTCAGTGTCACACACACGTGTGTGTGTGTGTTTATTTTTTCCACAGAATTCCAAATCACAATTTTGGTGTAAGGCCATCAATAACCCCATGCACTTCAGAGAGTAGGTAATCCTTTAGGAGTGGAAACAGAAGACAGACTTGCTTCCAATGGTGAGCTCATTCCTAGGTCACCACTGAAAGCAGAGAGAGAAGCATGCTCCAAAATAAACAACAGTTTGAACTCGAAAGCATATTTCTTTTAGGGTGCCCAGCTTTGCATGAAGGAATTCCTGCAAATTCTCCTTAACTGTTCTGAGGGCTGTTTCTGTTTCCCAGGTCATTAGCGTGCATTTTCAGAGAGCACTGTGACAACGTACTGACTCTGCGATGCACTGTGAAGAGGAGGACTCGAAAGGAATATGTAACCAGATTCCTCACGGGCTCAGAGTTGAAGCTCCTTGGAGGGGGGAACAGAGGGGTGGACACAAAGCCAGTTGTGAACAATGCAAATAAAGACCTTGACTTAGAGCATGACAAACCTGAGTGAGTGCCAGCCAGTTTAACTTTTCCTAACCCAGAGTTTTGTAGCAACTGTTGGCCAGCAGACAACTCTGTAGCTTTGCATCTGTAGACTCTTGGAATCTTTCTCCAATTAAGCAAATAAACTACATTTTCAGGTAGGCTGCATAAAGGTGATTAATGAAAACCCCAAATTGGTTCCCCTTAAAGTAAGGAAATGTGCTTGCTTATGAAGGTTGCACATGTGAGGGGTATCAGGTTGTGTAGCACCTGGTGCGGACTTCCAGGTGGGATTCCTTACCAGACTGAGGGGTTTCTGTGGCAGAGGAAAACCCAGATGTAAAAAAACAGGCTATTTTCCAATGGTTTGACTTTCATTGAAAGGGCTGTCTTGCCTTTTGGGAATTCTGATCAGTGGTACGGGTTGCCTCTGATGTTAAGGCAGATAGCTGACAACTGGAAACAGCGGGAGAAAACCCCTCTGTCAGAGTGAAATATTTGCCTTATGGAGAAGCAGAACAAATAGCTGGATGAGGTCAGATATCTCCAGTGGAGGACTCTAATGCAGAAAATAGATGGCCTCATCTGTAATGAACAGGCAAAGCCAGCTTTGATAAGAGGAGTTAGGTAGGAGTCAGGACTCATCCCTGGACAAGCACATAGACAGTGGAGAGATGCTCCTTTCTCTGAAGGGACAAAGGACGCAAAGGAATTGACAGACCTATTAATTGAGTGAAAGGATATTCACTTGTACGTTTAGGTGTTTGAAAGTTAGGGCACTCTGCTGCTGTTGGGAAATAGGCAGTCTTTAATTTTTCTTTAGAGTTGGATGCCAAATTCTGGGAGAGTGATTGTTTTTCAGGAAAAAAAGCAGATGTTCAGTATGACAGTGTTCCCCTAATTTGTCATGGCTTTATGAAATTGGTCTTGTTGATTTTTTCAAAAAAACCTGATATATATCTTTTCTGCATTTTTTGAATTAAAACATATTAGTATTTGATAAGCAAAGTTGCTCTTTGTTTAAAATAATACCTACTTTTATTAAAAATAAAAAAATGAATTTGAAACAATGGAAAAAGAACAGGCCAACAAATAAGAAAAGCTATTCATACGTTTGTTTCAGAGACCTTAATCTCATGTTACCCTCCTGACTCATGCTCAGATTTGTCCTGCTTAGGCAAAAGTATGCTTATTTGGTTGAAAGCTGTGTCCACTGGGGGCTTCCTTCCTCACTCCCAAATGGAGGCACAGGAAACTTGTCTTAAATGTATTTCCTCCCATCCATCCATCTGCCTTCGAGACAAGGGGTGGCCTCTATCCAACTCATTCAGTGATCTGCTCTCAAAGGTCTTTTAAAATATGCTGTCAAATAAACAGATTATTTAACTCCTGCTAATCAAATCAAATAACTCATAGCTATCTCAAAAAAAAGACTTCCTCACACAGTGATTTCTTCATTTCCAGCTCTTTAACTATATCTACCATCAGTATCTAGGCCTTTGTAACTATCACCTCTTATTCTCTTTATAAGAATAATTCCAGTGATGAAGAATAGTTAAAATAATACAGCTATAGGGAGGAATTAAACCCTAAATATCCATAGGCATTAAATTTAATAGGTAAGCCAAAGCTGCTGGGAAACAGCAAACTTGTTTGAGCAGAAGGTATCTACCTACCTACCCCATTAGAGCTCAGACACAGTCATAACCTGAGAGGTAATAGAGGGGATCTGCTGAGACCATTCAGACACATTTCCTGCTTTGTAAGTAATTTCTTGACTTGTGACTTTCCTGGCAGGATCACCTGAACTGCTGGAAAGAGAATGGCTTGTCTTTGTGTTCACTGCCAGGAAGAAGAGATGTGCTACTGGTGTGGCAGCCTGCTCTTTCCTGAATGACTTGCCCCCTTGTCGTAGAACAGTTTAGGTTTGAAGGGACCTTAAAGATCATCTAGTTCCAGCCCCTCTGCCATGGACAAGGACACCTCCTACTAGACCAGATTGCTCAAAGCCCCATCCAACCTGGCCTTGAACACTTCCAGGGATGGGGCATCCACAACTTCCCTGGGCAACCTGTTCCAGTGCCTCACTACCCTCACAGGGAAAAACTTATTCCTGAGATCTAATCTATATCTCCCCTCTTCCAGTCTGAAGCCATTACCCCTCATTCTATCACTACATGCCCTTGTAAAAAGTCCCTCTCCAGCTTTCTTGTAGCCTCCCTTCAGATACTGGAAGGCTGATGTAATGTCTCCCCAGAGCCTTCTCTTCTCCAGGCTGAGCAACACCAACTCTCTGTCTGTCCTCATACCGGAGGTGCTCCAGCTCTCTGATCATCTTTGCGGCCCTCCGCTGCACCTGATCCAACAGGTCCATGTCTTTATCTTGGGGGGTCCAGAGCTGGATGTGTGACTGCAGGTGGGGTCTCACGAGATGAGTAGAGGGGCAGAATCCTCTCCCTCTACCTACTGGTCACACTCCTTTTGATGTAGCCCAGGACTTTTATTCCTCAGGAGGTACTTTTGTCACTAGGGTTCCTCATTACTTTTGGTCTTGATTTAAACTGCAGTTGGTCTCCTTTGAATCACTCTGATCAAGGGAGCAAAAACCTGTCATAATAGCACTGAGGAAAGACACTTTGAATTTCCCAGTGTATGGTCATTGGGTGGGTTTGGTACCAGTTGCCATTCTAAGAGGTTAAATGAAGAGTCCAGTCGTGATTAGTGGTCTTTGGAGGTTCTTTGTAGACGCTGTGGGCTTAGGACCTGGGTTTCAACCTGAGCTCTCACTGCCCATGCTGCCTGTGTGTGTCTCATCCCTACCCCAATGTGAGCAGACAGGCAAAGTGGTTCCTTGGGTGGGCAAATACAGATGCAGTTTTGGGACTTGTTTGAAAGAGAGTCTCACCGCCACAAGTTTGGAATGATCATATAGGGGATTTAAGAACCTTAATATGGCTAACAAACAGTACAGACAGGTTCTTGGTGAACATTCAAAAGCCCATTTTAAGTTGGTTTCTGAGAAGACAGGATGCTTTTTTCTTTTTACAGCCTCCTTTCTTCATTCTCTGCCCTGATTACTGCAAAAATACACCGAACTCTTAACTCTCCTTTCTTGTGCTGGCCTCCCACTCTCCAGAGCAACTTTGACATTTGTACCTGCCTTTCAGCAGAAAGCTGGAGAGTCAGCTGAACAACCTGTATTCTGTATTTATTTACTACCAAAGTGCTCTTAGCAAGGTCTCTGCTCAGGATGAGATGAGAGATGTTCACCCTGGAACCTCGGGCCAAAGTTTTTTTTATGGATGATATAATCCAGTTGCAGATCCTGGTTTATGGAAGAGAACCAGGTTGTGATGAGCAAATTACAGCTCCCACCAGATATTCCAACTTTTGTTTCCAGGCAGGAGCTTTTAGGACTTGATTTGTACTTTCACAAAAATGGAAGTATTTCCTTGTTGGAGAATGGGAGAGGAAAAGAGGACTTTTTTTTTTAATTAACATTTTTTGAAAGAGGGCAGTAGAATAAAGAGAAGTCACTACAGTTCTGTTTTTTCTGTCATTAATTTCCCACCAGACTGTTCTTTCTGTTCCTTATTTCTGCCTGCTCCTGCCCTGTTCCTGAACTGTTTACTGGCTGCACCAGAAGGTGAATCAGGCTTTCTTTTTGTATTTACATTTTAATGAAGAGTGCTAGTTATATGATCCCATATTATCCAACATCACTCTCAAATCAACTGGTGAAAATTTTTGTAAAAAAAACATCAAACAACCCTGAACACATTAGGGAAGTTACAGCATTGAAATATGGTAATAAGGTGATGATTACATTCCAGTTTCCTTTTGAATACTGGTGATGCTTAAGGGGAGGCAGATCCTGTTTTAACGATTTCTGAAATCTCAGATTGTTTTCACGATTCACTTCTGTTGAAGTTCAGGGCCAAAAATGCCCTTACAGCATTTAAAAAGTAACTTCTAGGTATTGTAGGCAAGGGAAGCTACCAAAACATCATGATATAATATTTCCAGCTCAGTAATACATATAGGCTCAGTTGATTATACAAGTTCTCCAGTTCTCAGTGAGTCTTTCCAGAAGGCACTTCTGGAAGACCTGATGTAAAAGGAGTTTTAAAGGGGTGACAGACTGGATGGCTTATGTGATGGACACTTCAGATTAGTAAGGGTAAGAGATTTAAAAATCTTGTAGGTTTACCTAGAAAAGAACTGATGATTACTCATCACCAATTCTGACACCTATGCTATCTTAATGAATTATTATTTTCCTATATAAATGTAAAAATGTACTTCATTAAACAGTTTTTTTTCTGAAAGACAGAATTGGTCATGTGCTATTGAAAACAAACAAAAAAAAACCCCTGAAACCAAACAGCAGAACCCAAGAGCATGCTATTTCCCAACTCAATCTAACACTCCATATTTCAAAGTTTCAGCTTAACTATTGTGTCGCAGGGAGGTCAATATCCAGATTTTAAAAAAATCAGGAAAAAAACTGGATAGTAAACATGGGTTCTTTCAGATAAGTGATGGTCTCCTTTTTAAAAATTTCTACGTAGGAAGAAGTAAAATGATTGCTGCAGCAAATAAGTCACGTGATATTTTGGAAAAGAATCAACAAATATAACCCTGGACTTCATGAGAGCTACCTTTGGCCTTTTCAAAGACCTACCTGGAGGAATCCCATGGGCAAAGGCTCTAGAAGGAAGTGGGGTGAAAGAGAGCTGGTTGACATTTAAGCACCGCTTTCTCCAGTCTTGAGCTTTGAGAATCACTAGGAGCAAAAGAATAGCCAAAGGAGGCAGGAAACCTGCATGGATGAGCAAGGAGCTTCTGAAAAAAGGGGCAATGGGCACTAACTGGAACACAGGATATTTCATCTGAACATAAGGAAAAACTTTTTTGAGGGTGGCAGAGCACTGGAACAGGCTGCCCGGAGAGGCTGTAGAATCTCCTTCTCTGGAGATATTCAAAGCCTGCCTGTATGCATTCCTTTCCAACCTGCTCTAGGTGAACCTGCTTTGGCAGGGTGGATGGACTAGATGATCTCTGAAGGTCCCTTCCAACCCCTACCATTCTGTGTAATCGTCATGTGATTTGAGCAATTTATCAAATAAGTATAGTGGTAGGCACTGCCTAAGTTTAGTATGTGGAACTGCAACAAGTCTCCTGGTTTAAATTACTAATCCTTCCAGTGACTCATGGACAAGTCACTTAGTGTTTTTATTCTCAGGAAATTTTGTAAATCTTCCCTTGATAATGGCAGCACTGGTAGCCAAGTTACCGGTAGTTCCTAAGAAAAGATGCAGCATCTGTATCATATTTTCTTTGTCTGCAAATTATTGATAATATTGTCTACCTCATGCAAATGTTGTGAAATTCTGCAGACTAATAGCGGTATAAAAAAAAAAGGAGCAAGCCAATTTTGAGCAAAGGTCAGATGAAACCTTCCACATACGAGGTGTAAGGTGTGATTTACCTTTTGTTATTACTACTTTATGATCATTATTAAAGTGAGGACTCTGAAGCGTTCGAAGTGATAAAGTCTTATTAAATACAGCTTAGCTATCCTCTTTCACCAAATGGAGAAGTCTACAATGAATAGCTAAACCGAGACATACAGCTTGCCTTGCAGACTAGACAAACGCTCAGGAAATGACTAAAGTCGAACGTTCATGCTCACAGAAACTGGCAACAGGGAGAGAAGTCAGTGGGCAAACCTTCTGGGTTTTGGAAGACTGGCTGTGGTTGCTTCAAGTTGTTTTCCATTGCACTCACCACTTACTTTCAAAATACCGTGTGGCAAGAAAGCAATAAATATAAAAAAAAAAAGTTTCAGAGCCTTTACAATAAATTCCAACCCTTAATCCTGTCCCACGGAGGTAGGAATTCATTCCCGTAGTTGGGGGCTGAATATCTTCAAATGTCACCCTGTGTTTCTGTAATGTCTTCAGAAAGAACATGAAATTCCCATTTCTGTATAAAGAATGCATTTTTTGTTTTTCATTAATCCATCTTTTGTCAACATTGTACCTGTTCACAGTAAACTAATTCCTTTCAGTCACTAGCCTTGAAAAGCGCAGCTGAGAAGACAGGGCAAATCAAAGTAAATGAACGCTATCTTTTTAAACTTTTTTTCATTATAAGAGAATTCATAGTGCTCTATTACCCTGATTACTTTCAGCCTTTACATTCTAAGGGTACTCCATGAGGTGGATGTTTTACAACATGAATCACCTAAATGGATTTTTCTTTACCAGCAGCATTTTAGAATTAAACTCTTGCCAAGTCTGTCAGATTTGCATGAAACTGACGTTGCTTTTTTTTTTTTTTTTTTTTTTTTTTTGAAATCGGACTTTGTGACAGCTACACTTGTTTGCAGCATTAAATACATGCTTGCAGCAAACAAGTTTTGTGCCAAAGGGAGGTATGTCTTCTGAGGAAGGTGGTCAGCATCTGGCTTTTTGGTCACAGAGGAAATTAATGCTACATTTTCATGGAAATACATAGTGTCTGATGGGAACTAGATTTTGAATACATTAGAGTTAAGTTTCAAAGTTTTTTAGATGCTTTTCTGAAGATGCAGACATGTCCAAATAAGTTTTTCAAAAGTGCCTAGCCATATATGAATTACTTCTCTGAAAGTTTCATTAGGATCCTGCTATTTCTGTCTCTTTTGGTCATTAAACATAAAATTTAATTCTTAAAATCTGGATCAACTGGCTCTCCATATAAAAGATATCAAAATATTATGTAATAAGCAAAATACACTGTGTGTCTGTCTCAACCAAAATTTCCTACTTTCTGTGGCAAGCAGGGTGAAATTTTGATCTGAAGGCAATCTTCACCTTTATTTTATTTATTTTAAATGGACTGTCTTAAAACCACATTTTTTTTTTAAAAAGGACAGTAACACGTAAAAACCTCAGTCTCACAGAAATCTAATGTGATTTCAAACCCTGGGGCCTAAGAGAATTAGAAAGGTGAGATGCGGTGCTTTTAAATTTTTTTTTTAAACTTCAAATCATTGAATTAAACATATGGGTGCCTGACTCAAGACATTATGGATTTTTTTAGAGATTTAATCAGGGAAGACGGTTTATGGCAATAACCTAACTGGATATACCACATGTTTTATTGTCTCTTCTCAGTCATTGTCTCCCTCCTCCTTAGAGCTTAAGAAGCACTTTGTAGTGCTTTGTCAAAGTCCTGGCTACACAAAGGCAGCTATATACTATTCACCCAGGGACTCCAGATCCGTTTTGTATGAAGCTACTAATGAGCTAATGTGTTGTTATTGCTTTGGAGAGCTGATATATGCGCCCTGACATGGCCTTCAGCTGAACAGCAATGGGGACTGAAGCCTGCTTTATTGCCTCCACTGGAGGTTTTTTCGAAAGGAGGCAGGCACATAATGGAGACGCTAATCTACTGTACTTCTGATCTCCCCTGAATGACTTTATTGCTATAGACAAAAAGCTGTGCCTATTAATCCTTGCCTGTGCCCAAATAACGCTCAGCTTCAGCTAAAATTGCTTTGAAGGGTGTTAATTAGCATTTTGCAGAGAACTAAATTTGTGATCCTGCCATTTACCCAATGAGAAAGTGGATTAGGATCATTAGACGGAGTGCACCTGCAATACAAGATGGAAATGATCATTCCCAGTGCAAATTTAACTTTAGTCATCATAATCAGAGTAGAAAGTTTTAATGTCACATTCTCAAAAAATTAGACTCTCTAAAAAAGCAAGACCATGCAATTGTCTTTGACTTATTTTTCTTTTATTTCACCTTACTAAAAACTGAGAACACTTGGCCAAAAAGACAGGCTCTTGGTAAGATAACACACACACAAGGAACAGAAAAACTTATGAGGAAAAAGAGACAGTTATACTGTATTTTTTCTTCTTTCGATGAACAGTTTTATTTCTTGCGCCCTTATTCAAATATTGTACAGTCAAAATCTTTGAAGTGCAGGGATTTTGTTAATCTGATTTTTATTTAATCAAAGAAGAATAAAGATACATATGAAAAGCAATGAGAGTATCAAGGAAAGTGAGAGTTGTTGACATCCCTGTTAGGATGCTGCTATTGTTTTTGTGCTCCCTGTAATACAGGACCATGGGCTGGGGAGAGACCTCCGGGGCTCTTTGGGCCACTCAATAACTGCATTATACAAGCTCCTTTCGTAACTAACCACGCTCCAACTGAAAGTAGGTCAGTTTTTCACCCATTTCTCCTGACTACAAGACTGTTCCAGACCCTGTACTTAAGCTTCCCCTGAAAGCTTCATTTATTCATGAATTGTTCAAGCTCATTTGTTCATGGGCCAAGAATATCCTTTAGTTTAAGTAATTCTTTCCTTTCCCCTTAATCCCTGTGACCGGCTCACACAGATCAGTCATCTTTCTCGTTTTTCTCTGCTGGACAACCAAGTGTTTACCCTTCCTTCACAGGAGACACATGCTTTAATTTAGTTAATCTTTCCAGAGCAGAGATGACCAGAGCTGTGCAGTGCAGTTTTGATGCTATCTCACCAGCACCCTTCAGAAAGGCATTGTTCTTTCTCTTATTGAAATCTAGTAAAGCAAGAAAGGTTGAAAACTTCCACAAAAACTTTAAACAAGTTCCTTACATTCTAGGGAATTTTAGAAATGTGAATCCCTACTCTACTGAAAGTTACTTGTATAAGATGAAGTGGGCACGGCCCTAATCAGACCTGTGTTTAACTGATTAACTACTTCTCTCCTAAGCAATTTAATGCTTATTTTCAGTTTTACCCATTATCTAGCTGGGGCCAGGATTTGGAGGGCAAGTTTTGCTTACTGATTCTACAATGCTCCAACAGCAGCATTGTTTGGAACAAGTTCAGGGTTTCATCTGAGTTAAGGTAGTTTCACAATAATAGTCAAAATCCTTTCTGCATCCAGCTCTCTTCTTAAGCAACAGCTGAACTTTAGGAAAAAGAAAAAAAAAAAAAAGAGTTAAAAGGCAAACACATTCCGAGAACACATTAACATCTTTCTATAATGTTTAAATAAAAAATAAGATTCAAAAAACCAATCCAAGTTCAACTAAGGACATTCTGTTCACACAAAAAGCAAAGTGCATCCGTTCATTCTTTGGCTAGATTTTTAAGACGTTATTTTCCTCTAAGAGCTGAGGTAAATTTTTAAGTGAACCTTGATAATGAGTTAGTCGTGAAAAGTGACTAGCAACTTAAAAAGGAATGTAAAAATAATCTGTGCTTCAAAAAGTGAAAGAAAAACAAAGGCTTTTCTGAAAGGAAATCCTGCATTTAAAAATTTTCATAGTGAAATACTTGGATGTTTTCTAAATCGTTTCTCCCCTCTTCGGGATCAAAAGTGTGTGCAAAGAATCCAGTTGCACCTTTAGTGAGCACAGGGAAAAGCAACCAAACTTCAAGGTACTGGAATTCTGCACCTGGCTTCAGGCATGCACTTCCCTCCTGTTCCAAGATCTCTGCAGTTGGAGAAGTTTGCAAATGTGGTTACAAAGCACCTGAGGCAGCTTCTTCAGCAGCAGCCTGCAGAGCTGGGGGCTTACCCAGAGACCATGGGAAAAACATTCATATTTTGATGAGGGAACTGACTGCTCGGAGTCAGGATATGGCTGTTCTTCAAAGGCCATAATTGTTAATGAGCAAACTCCAGTCTGTGCCCAGAGAGCTAGTACAGCTTCTCCCAAGATTTGGTTAATCCTGAGTCATGAAATGAACTATTAAAATATTTGGAAGAATCTGATTAGAAATTAGATAGAACATCATCTGGAAGACAGTTTGTTCTGTTACTTCTTTTGGAAAAAAAATACATATTGTCCCTATTTAAAATATATACCCTCAAGTACTGTAATAAATGCTTTGTTAACACTTTTCTAATGGCTGTACAATAAAAAAAACTTAGCCCGTTTAAAAAAAAATACCATTTTCTATTTGGCTCTCTGGTGCATCTGAACACAGGTTTTATGAAAACTGTTTGGTCAGTATGTAAGTCAGGTTTGATTGGTGTCTGAATGAACAAATGGATTATAAATATGTTTTTACATGTGTAGAAATGGAAAATCAACACAGGCATGACTTGTAATTGCAGTAATTACTATGCAAAAGAGGTTTTCAACATCTTTATTGGTCCTGATTTATCTTCACCTTTATGCTTGTGGAATCATTCATGTCAGAGGAGGCTTGAAAATAGATCGAATTATATTTCTTGATAATTTGTAACTTTGTTTTTTTTTTCCCCTTTTTTAAAGCATCTTGCGCTTTGTTCCCTTCTTTCCTAATTTACTGCATCAAAGCCTCAGGAGCCACGGATTTCTGCTCTGCTGTTTAGACCTCCATTGTTTTCCTAGAGAGACATTTCAACGCAGGAAACTTTTCATAAGTATCAAAACTCCACATCTCCAACCAAGATATTGAAATACTTGCTAAATATTCCTTTGTGACTTTCATTTGTCCATGAGGAAAGCACAAAGCACAGAATTTTCATCATAAACTTTAACACAAAACAGACTATTAGAGATTGGAATGGAAGAAAAATGAAAGTCAAAATGAAACATGGCTAAGCCTATGGTTGAACTCACCCCTTGATGAAATAAGAAGATAAAAGGACACACACCAATTTAAAGTAAGGCTTCCCTGGCTATTTTTAAAATGCAGGCCCTAATCATCTCTGGAATGAGGGAAAACTAATGAGATGCACATTCAGTACAACAAAGATCATCACCACTGTCATATGGGCTATGGTGATACCTCTATGGTTGTCAATGCTTTCTTTTAAATATGTATGTTGCACCACAACTTAATGATAGAGGGGAGTGTGATTAGTTAACCTAGAAGATCCTGTTCCACTGACCTTACTGCTTTGAAAGTTTACTATAAGTGGATAAGTGTGTTTTGGTTTTAGAATATTGTTCCCCAGTAAAACTATTCAATGGTCAAAATCAAAATTGGTTTTGGTCGAGCAACGAAGAAAACATCCAACTCTGAGAGTTACCCCACTAGTGCTAACTGCTGGTAAAAGATTTCAGCCCTGTAGATCTGTTGGTAACATGGCTGTTCCAATTAATTAGAATTCATTCTAATTTCTTTCTTTGCTAGAGAAGTCCTACACTTAAGCCATGCCTTTGGCTTACATTTGTAAGACTGATGACAAAGAAAACAAACAATTGTTTCATGCTGACCCAAAGCTATAAAAAAGTGAGATTCCAGCAGTAAGCAAATGATGCAGCTGCAGAGAGCGCACATAAATTTATAGTGCATTTATAGTGATTGCTTTGTGAATAAACTGAAGGACTTTCTTTTCTAAGGCTGTCAGTGCAACACCCCCTCTAAATATCATATTCATTTTAATACTTTCTGTCATAACACATTTTGCTGTGCAAAATAAATTTAATTTTTTTTCTGTCTTCATACACAAATAAACCCTCAAAACTAATGAGTTCATTGCTATGTATAACTTCATTGCCCCATTTACTGAGTTGCACCAAAAGCAGCACTTTCACACAACTGGGCTGACAGCTTGTGTTCAGGGGCTGGCAGCACTTTGAAGGCTTCACTCTTTATCTGACAATAGGTCACTAAGTATATGATTTTTTTTTCCCCCCTCCCTCTTGCAAACTAAGAAAGGTAGCTGTCATGTGGAAGTGGAAGGGTGCAGTATCCATAGATGTTGCACAGATCGACTTCTAACTGAATGCAGAATCGATCTTAATTGTTATTCTTTGTTGGTTCCCCCTAGAGACCTCAAAGACTGTGTTTCTCTGTTTTAGAAAACTGGGGCATTTATACTTTCTGCTTTTCTACAACTCTCCAAAAAATGTAATGCCTATGGTGAAGTTTTCTAACTCTCTTGTTAGAAATATTTTTTGGTCAACTTACTCTTAAGATGCTATTTGGTAACTTGCACTCCTTATGCGTAAACCGGTTTCAAAACCAGACCCTTTAACAATCACATAATTTTATTTTCTGTATTGCCCATCATTCATAGTAATGCTGATGGTGCCACTAAGTGTCAGAGGCAGCTGACCACAATTTAACAGCTGTGAGCTTATTATGCACTCATTTCCTGACACAATGAGCTAGAAACTACTTCTTTTCTGCATCACACCAAATAGTTACAGATGTATGTTAAGATACAGAGGCAAATCTAATAAATGTTTTTGAGGGAACGCGTGAGTTTGAAAGATAAATCTATGCAGGGGTTCGAAAGGGGTGTGCACAATCAGCTAGTTCCAAGGGCAACACAAGTTTATTTAGCCTATAGCAGATATTTCTGATATTTCAGAAAAACGAAATTAAGGTGACCAATTTCTGTGAGCAGCAGAGAGATCCACCCAGACTTGTTGAAATCCTGGGAGGTTTTGATTATCTTAGAGAAAGTAACTGAAGCTACATCAAGCATACAAGTCAACAACTGTCTATTACATGCAGGCATTTCAGGAAGAATTCAAATGAAGTCAAAGTTTCCAGATATTAACCTAAGAAGTATTCAGAACTAATCAAAGAGATTAAGGAGCTGGCGGACACGTCAGCATCCTCTGAAGTATTACAGGATATCTAACCACCCATCAGAGGGCTGAGTTTATCAGTGACTTCTGCTGAGAATACGCTTCTGGCACTTGTTTTCTCTTTCTTCTCTTGCTTTTTGCTCCCCATTGTCAATAACGACACTCAGGCAGTAGTTCCCCTTCACTGGCCTTTGTGGTAATTCTGGATTTATTATTTTTCCACACTGTGAAAACCCCCCAACTCTTTATTTCTTCCCAGCTTTCATACTGTGACTGAGGGCTCCACTGTCTACTCCATTATGCAAAATCTCAGCCTCTGAGACCAGATTATTTCCCCTTTTCCTATGCAGGGCATCCATCTTTACTGGAACAAAATGTAAAAGCTGTTCCTTTCTTTTCATCTTTAGATCATAAACTTTGCCTTTCTCTTATCAAACTGGCATTTGGCTTTTTGCTACCCAAATTCATTCCTGTTTCAGTGACTTGAATACTGGGAAAAACCACAGTAGAACTAAACAACTGACATCCCAGTCAGAGTTTGGGTCATCAGACTGTGAGATGACAAAAAGATGAGTCTTGCCTCATCTTGGAGCTCAAGTCTAAGAGTTTGGTGAGTTTGGCAAAAAACATACGGTAGTAAAAACTACAGAGAGTAAGTGGAAGCAAAAAAGCAATCTGATACTACATTAGAAGCAGTAATCCCAGAATCAGTATTTCTGACATTCAAACACAAATCTTGATCTTATAGTTAAATCTTACCCAGAGACTGATGAATTAGGAAACTTTTGTGGGAAATTCTACTGAAGAAGGTACTAAAGTGCCCCAGAGAAAGATGGGCATATCAAGAGAGGAGACTGAATCACCAGCAGGGCTGAAATGCAAAATTATGACCCTAAACCACATAAAATAAGGAAGCCTAGACACAGACCAAGATCATTCTGTTTGGCCCTAAATAAATAGAACAATCACAGAAAAAAAAAAAAAAATAAGAGGGTTGTTTCAAAGTATCTTGCTGCCACATGAGTATGTCAACAGGTAGATTACTTTAAAGCTACAAGGTCATGCTTTGGAGAGCATAAAGGCAATAAAAGATAGAGAGAACACTCTGCCAGTCTGTCCCACCGGTGTCTTAAGCTGTCAACAGGTACGCTACGAATACACGCAAATCATACGGATACCACATTTTATATATTGCCTTTTGCTGTCTAAGGGAAAAGTGAAATCACAATGAGGCTCCCCAGCATGAATGAAGGGTATTGAAGTAGCCTGCACGTGCCCTGGCAGTGCCACATGACATCATAGGATAACTCAAGATGGATTTCATGTTGATGTAAACCACTGTTTAATTTCAGGAGTATAGGTATCAAACAGCTCTAAGACTTGCTTCATGGACTTTAAAAGAAATGTTTACTTTTTCAAGCAATTACTTAACTTTCCCAATTATCCAGAAAAATGACCTCACTGTAGCACGTAAATGTGCTTTGGAGACTCTATATGTAAGTTATAAAAAATATAGCTTTTAAAAATAGATATGCAACAGGACTGAGATACTTGAGCCCCAGACACATGCAGTGTGTATGCAGCGAGAGTAAAGGGATCTTTTCTACTGTCGTTACCACCTGAGCCCCACTGAACATTTACAAACACAAAAATATCTTCTGAAGTGACTATAATGGTATTTACCTCATTTGCAGGTAACCAGCCACATGGGATGATAAAGATTAAGCTTTCACACTCTTTGAAAAACAAGTCTTTACTTCCAACCTCCTCCTGCAACCTTTAGACAGCTCTTACTATCTACTTTGCACTGGCACTTTGCTTTAACTTACCATCATATAGATAAGGTTATGGGATGGGACCTTATCGGATGAAAGAAACCTAGGCTGCTGCATCTCTTAGCCTCTAACCGAACATAAAGAAATAACCTGGAGCTTTTATTTATTTCACTTACCTTTAAAACTTTTTGTAGATGGCATTTAGTCATTCCTCCCTGCAGGTTTAGAGGGAAGATGACAGTTGGAATATTCTCTATTAAAAAGGTATTTTGGTGTCTCATACATAGTTTGAAAGGTTTGATAGAGCTTTTGCATTTACCATCAAAACAAGCACAATTTGGAAATGCCTTTCTTGGACAAGAAGCTTGTGATAGAAACTAGTATAAATCTAAGTAAACACCTGCCTAAAAATAAAAGGAACCTACCTGTGTGTGAACTGCTATAAGGTCAGGAATTGGCAGACATTTCCTAAAAACTATTTTGTCCTTACTTGCAACCCTCCATCCTCCATTCAACTGTGCCTTTCCTTGTAAATCCTGCAGGTTTAATCTGTGCAAATTAGGAAAGAGCAGGCAAATGCTGAGAGAAAAATCAGTGATGCCAGCTACAAATTGCTTCTTATGCTCTTCAGCAGCCTGAAAGAACCACACAGGCACATGCATGTGCAATACATGTGTGTGAAAAAAATGGGTTACGTGTCAGCTTACTAAATATCTATAGGATTCAGATCAGTCCTGTAGGTATTCATTCTTCCGTGAGACATTGCATATATTTTCCCAAATAAAATAATACAGTGGAGACCGAAGGAATAAACTCGTGGGTGGCACTGAAAAGTATGATGCAAACGCAAGCTTTCCCTACTGTCACCTTCTAATGCTTCTCTGTAAAATATTACAAGGAAAAATTATCATCAAAAGAAGTTTGCATCCAAGGTTTCGAGAGAGCTGGTTAATATGCGCAGTTGTCCCAATAAATCGCTAAATGTGTTTGCAGTGAATTCATAAATCACTGTGTGAGGCATTGAAATAACTGGCACTACTGTTTTGGCTCAGTTACCAGTTTTACATCAGGGACTTATTTTCCAGTTTTTTCCTCTAAGTTGCTGTAATCATGTGCTGCAGTTGAATCTAAATTGAATGGCATGCACAATAAATATGCTCCCTCACTGAGATCATGCAAGCACTATAAAATGTAAAAGAAAACAGTGGAAGGCATTGAAGTGCTTCACACTGTGACCTTTTATAAACCAAGAAGAGAAAAACAGCAGAAAAGCAAAATTTGTCAGATTTATCTGCTCCTTTTGGCTTAATAACAGAGACTATGTTTGCTTCTCTTGTGAGGATATCTATGGCACAGGAAAAAGCCTACCTGAGCAGAAAAGAAATCCCAGCTCAGAGCCTTCTTTCATCACAGATGCAACCCAACTGTGTAATTTTCTTTTTATTTTTCTTTTTTTTTTTCAGAATCTTACATCTGAAGCGATGACCCTTATGCAAAAGGAGTCACTAGAGTGAGCAGACACTGACTTGCAAAGTAAGCAGCGTGTTTGGAGCCGAAAGACTCTTTCTGTACCTCAACAGCAATCCTGTCTGTCACAGCTTTGTTACTGCTTGATCTTACGCCATGTAAAACCCACAAATCTTCAGAAAGCAAAATAGCTACAAATGCCAGAAGAGACATTAGCATCTCTCAGTCTCTTTCAAATGTAAACAGCTACAAATCAAAAGCTGATCTTACAAAGGGCCCTTATCAGTGTTTAAAAACAATCAGGATCCTATAACACGAGGTTATCTGCCTTTGGTTGATTTTGGTTCTTGTGTTAACAACAAAAGCACCGAGTAGGACAGAAAAAAGAGAGCTGGACTAGCCCAGAGTACAGAAGACCTGGTTTCTGATCCCAAATCTGCCTCCTGGCTTCCTGCACAACAGAGGCTCCACAACGAGCACCACGGAGCACCAGTTACTGTGTCTCTGGTTGTTATTCATCTGGTCAAGTTAAACTATTTTATAGGGCAGGCGATCTTTTTGGTAAGCAAAATGCCAGTTCTTCACATTTCTTGCCTTCCAGAATTGTGCTTCAGCTGAAGAAAACAAAAAAAGTCAGTAGTGAGTGTAAATCACCTTAGCTTCTCATAATGCTAGAGAATTTTTTGAGAACGCTGTTTTCCAAAACATCCTATGTGACGACTCCATGCTCATGATTTTTAAAATACAAAATGATTTACACTAAGTGACTGAAAATGTATAAACGAAAGTTCACATTTAATATATACGCACCTACACAAACACACTTGGAGAATGTGACTGATACTTCTCAATGCACATTAAGAAACTTTACAGTTGTTCCCTGCTTTGCAATGGAAATACACTTTTTTTAAATGATGTTTTACTTTTGAAAAACAGGAGCTAAAAATATTAAGCTCTTCTGATTGTAACTGAATTTCTCACTTCTAGACTCTAGACTATTGCCGATTTCATTTTCCAAAGGAAAACTAAACCACTAAAAGTAAATAGCTGGAAATCTATTTCTCTCAGTTGGTCATATAGATACACACCTATTTCTCAGATCTTCAATTCTGGTACTTTTTTTGGTTTCCTTCCATATTGATACTTCCTCTGCCAAAATGAATTCAGATTCATAGAAAAAATTAGGTTGGAAGGGACCTCAGGAGGTCATCTGCTCCATCCTCCTCAGAGCAGTGCCAGCTTCAAAGTGTTCAAAGTGAGATCAGGTCCAGATGAGGTTCAAAAACCTCCAAAGAGGGACTTTTCATGGTGCTTAGCCACTCTCATGAAGAAGAATACATCCCTCGCATCCAAACAAAGAAAAAACAGAGTTGCCCAGTTTCTTAGTTGCTCAGTGTCATTACTATAATTCCCCCATAAAGGCATGAAGTTTTCCAGTTAACTGGGAAAGAACAATTGGGTTTTTCACTAGAACTGACTGCAGGCTTTGCTCCTACAACCATGAAAAGGCAAGTGCAGAAATACTATGGACTATTTATAGTCCATACTATAGATAAAGCCTTCAGCAGGAATGCTAATCCAACCCAGATAATCCACTATTCGGAAAACAATTATCAGTCACCCAGGGGACGTAGACCTAACTTCTATCTACAATGGGCTGCATCAAAAGAAGCGTGGCCAGCTGGCTGAGGGAGGGGATTCTGTCCCTCTACTCTGCTACCATGAGACCCCACTGGGAATGCTGCATCCAGCTCTGGAGCACTCAGCACAGGAAAGAAGGACATGGCCCTGTTAGAGCTGGTCCAGAGGAGGGCCATGAAGGTGATCAGAGGGATTGAACACCTCCCCTATGAGGACAGGCTGAGAGAGTTGGGGTTGTTCAGCCTGGAGAACAGAAGGCTCCGGGCAGACCATATAAGCGGCCTTCCAGTACTTAAAGAGGGCTTATAAGAAAGATGGGGACACATTTTTTAGCAGGGCCTGTCGTGACAGGACAAGGGGTAATGGCTTTAAACTAAAAGAGGGTAGATTTAGACGAGATACAAGGAAGAAACCTTTTGCAATGAGGACAGTTGTCCAGAGAGGTTGCCCAGAAAGAGGGTAGATGCCCCATCCCTGGAAATAATCAAGGCAGGCTGGACGGGGCTCCGAGCAACCTGATCTAGTTGAGGATGTCCCTGCTCATTGCAGAGGAGTTGGAGTGGATGACCTTTAAAGGTCCCTTCTAACCCAAACTATTCCATGATTCTACCTTAAGGCTAATTTTCATGCACCTCTCTCCTGTATCTAGTATTAGAATCATTCCCATTACAGACTGAAGAAATTTACCTTCTGCCCAAGGAGAACTCCAGAAACAGCAAGCACATCCACATGCCAAAGTCCCAACCACCTCGACAGCCTGGGGAGTTGTCACAGGGCTGAAGGCAAAGCTGCCTGGACAAGGCTGCTAAATACAAACCCACTAGGCATATATCAGCCTGCCGTTGTTCATGCCAGGAACCACCACAGATCCATCAGGATACAGTAACAACAACAAAAATAATAAAGAAAAAAAAATTCATCTTCAAGGAGGGACCCAGAACACCAAAGCAAGGTTACGTTATTTGCTTACTCCCTGGTTCCATGATTTGTGAGAGGAATATCATGGGGGCCAAATGAGTGGCGTTACAACTCTTGCCCTAAGGACTGAAGTACCTAAACAGATCATTTGCACTGAAGTAATTTAGAAGACGGCTATAAATAACCCACATGTTGATCTCTGGCTTCCTGCAGCCTGCACCAGTATGAGAAATTACTCCAGGAATAATTCCAGAAAAAAGCCCTGTCCACTTGCTGACTTCCATTCTGCCTTTTGCTTTCACATCCACTTTCAGATAAAATTGCTCCTGTTGGAATACCCTTGCATATTGAAATGCTATGAAAAATCACATTGCTGCTCTATTCCTCCTGCTTTGCGAAAGGAAAACAATCTTGATATTCTCTTCTTAGAGTGCCTTTGCCTCCATTTTGTCAATGGGTTTGGACAGTCTGGAAGAACATTTCTATTCTGTAGAACAACACTGTAGGAACTCTTATCATTTCACATGTTTTGTGAGTCCCGTAACACTCATTCCAGCCCCATTTGCTGTAAATTTCTTCCATAAATCTGCACTGTAACTTTCCTCAAGCCAGGATTACATTTCCTAGCACCCTCTGCCCCAGTAAACACTACTTTATTCGAGTATCTCCATTGCTGAATCTACCAATTGAATGAAACGAACTGCCTAGTCAATAGGAAAAAGTCCAATGGCAACATAGGAAGTCAGGAAACACTGGGCAGATCCAACTGAAATTACTGGGGGGAAAATCAAATGCCTGTATGGAAAGTGTTGTAATTTAGTTTTATTCCAGGTCTAAAAGTGGAAAAACTTAAAGCTTCATACTACTTTACAGCGGCGCCGTTCAGGGTCTGCCAATGTTTCCATTATGAACTGCAATTTTCAGGGGTTTATAACTCAGCCATAAAAATTTGCTTTGGGATGAAACTAGAAATAAAAGCTCTCCACCCAAAATCTAATTCTCCCCCTGCCCCCCACCCCCCGCTTTTTTCTGAAGGCGAGAGTTAAATTGAATTTGCTTATTTTTAAGACAGCTCAGTTAAAAAAAGAAAAAGCTAATTTTTTGTCACTTCTTGTACTATTACGAAATACAGATAAACTTAGAAGGATGTGGGGTTACAGCGGATGACAAACAAAATACATGTCAGTATCATTATGCTGCAAGAGGGCAGAGGTCTTTTCGGTCTGCATTAAAAACGTGAACGCTATTCCTAAGAGACAGGCAGTAGTTATTCTGTGCAACTTTGCAATGGCAAGTTCTCATGTGGAGTACTCTACCCAATTTGAGCACCACGTGTTAAAAAGGAGTAAACCACAGACGAACAATAAAAATTATACAGACCTACAAAACATGACATAAGGAAAGACTGAAGAGCTCAGATTTCATCTAGGAACAGAGTAACAAGGGATAAGTGGCAACAATTTCCCAATTTGAAAAAAAACAAAACTGTAAGGAGAATGGTGATCAGATGATTTCCAGGTTCACTTCATGAAGAGTAAGAAAAAAAGAAGTTTATTTGCAGGAATGAAGTTTTAAGTTACATGCCTGTAATTTCACATGGCAGTAAAGTTATGCAGTGGAATCACCCTCGTCTTGATCTGGTCATATTACTTAGCAAATATTTCTCTTTAGTTCAGATAATTATTTTGAAGTTGGTGGTGAAACATAGCACTCAAATACAGTTTACTCAAATATAGCGCTCAAATATATACCCTTAAGTTGTATGGCCAGCTTAAACTTGCCGCATTATCTTTTTTACAAAATATAATTTGGAGGGTTTTTTCCCTTGGCTTTGTATTTTTAGCGCATATTTTCAGTTTCCCTGCAATTCAGACTAAAAGCTCGATATGCTAATAAGCAAAAATTCTCACATAATCACGACTTTATGTGAACTGTATATGAACTACAGCTTTATGAAATACATCACAATATCATGCAATTTCCAACAAAACAATGAGCTTTTAGCCCTACATTTATTCCATTTTCTTTTCACATTTTAATTGGCACAGAGAAAATAGACTGAAAAGTTTCTTTTATTTACAGTGTGACTCTTGTTTCACTTTGCTCAACTAACATAATTTTGAGTGTGTTTTAACTAGCAACCTTCTAACCTTTAACTTAAGAGTTATTCCCTATATAATCAAAGCTTCAGAGTTATCTACACCAGTTTGACCAGAATTTGGGAATCAATTTTTCCAGTCTTTCAGGAAAGAATTAGGAGTTTCCTCTGAGATTATCAGCAAGAAATATTTGCTGGCTTCTAGTCCTTTCTGTGGTAGCTTATCACAAAGGCTGGGAGTTTATGGTAATTTCAATACAGCATAAAAACATTGATTTATAATTTAAAAGATTATGAAGCTTTTCAAAGCTTCTGACTATGTTTTACATTTGGCTGAGGGATCAGCTGACAAAGCATTTTATTTTATGCACATCACATAAATTTTAAATATTGCTGACTCCTTCCTAAAGATCAGCTTATCTCCAAGAGGTGGCTGGGGAACCGACCATAACCTTCTGCCCCTCTCAAAGGCTTCTGACATTTCCTAGTCCACCTTTGGCCTCTAAGTATTACGTCTTCTCTGAACTGAGGTTATGGGCCCCAGAGTCTTTCCTCTGCAGGTTATTCACCATCTCTGCTGTCCTCCCTCACCCCCTCCAACCACGTCTCACTGGATTGCATCATGCTTGTACCTCTGCTATCTGCTTCCCGAGTACTGACTGTCAACTTCAAACACTATCTTGGCTCTCCATATTATATACTGCTTTTGACTAAAAGAAAAAAGAGCCATGCATTTTCATTAACGATATGAAACAAAGGATAAGGTCATTTTTCTTTCAAGAAGGTCAAATCCTCCGGGACCGTGTTTCTCATCCATGCATACTGCTATGACAACACCTCACTCGGTACACCTCCGGTGGCAACACCAGATCCAAACACACTCAAGACCTAGATGTTTTTGTCTCTGCATCTGGTTTGTGCAAGTTAAGCCCAGCTTCCTGCTGACTGAACGGGTAAGATCATAACCTACTCGCAGCCAACCAACCTAACAGCATGTTGACAGGCTCACGTTACTCTGATGCTGCCCAGACATGACACCCTTGTCATCCAGAGGGCAAACATGCCCCTTCAGGCAGAAGAAACTTCTTGAGGATTTGGCTCCTGCCCCTCCTACACTGACTCCAAACCACCGCTCTCACCGCGCGGACACGGAGAGAGCTGGGCTCCGATCTGAAAGCACCTCAGGAAGGGACTAGATATCTCTTCCCAGATAAGACCAAACAGAGCTCAGGGTGCGCACCTCAAAACCATTTCAGGGCAAAGTCAACCAAATCAGCTTAAGTGATCTGTGATGGTGCAAACTACACTGAAACTTTGGTTTCGACTTGCAACAGTTCAGGAGTCAATTGCCACTAGTGACAGCCTGAGACACGAGCCAGTTTTCTTGTAGAAACGTGGGCCTAACTATAAGGTTGCAGGCAGACTTGGTGCACTCACCTGGTAAAAAAAAAAAAGAGCATGAAGCCCATGTGTCAGAAAACGTGACGACTGAGCTTGGATTAACATGTGAAGTGACACAGAAGGGCACAGGTGATCGCCCCCCCTGTTCTTGGTCCTGCTCTGGATGGTACCCCACAGAGCACACTGCTCCTGTAGACACACGGCTCCATGCTGCACCCTGAGAGGACAACACGCAAGTCCCGATCCCCCTCCAGACTGCTTCCCCTCCTCGTTATCCCCTTCCCGCCAAGGTTTTAACAAAATAGACAGCAGATCATGCTAGCTGCACAGAACTCACTGTTTCCAGTATGGCACTTGAGGTTCCCTAGACCACATCTCACCTTCGGCTACGGAACTTTCAAGAGAAATAACAAAATGAAGCAATACTATTGTAAGCAGTCTTTGGGTGGGTTGCAAGTCAAGCTGCTGATGACTGAGTAAGTTTAATCACCTACAGAGCGCTGTAACCTCCCTGAAATAGCCCAAAACGTTATGAAATGGAATTTGTACGCAGAAAGCAAGGAAAACAGACCTTTTAATTTACCAGACTTACAACTATGATTATGACAATAACAGTGGGTCAGAATGTTCCCATTACACCACCAGATCTATAATTAGCCCCTAATTTTGTTTTTGTGAGAGCAAGAACATCTTTCAGCTTGCCACTGGTGGCTGTATTAATTGCGACACAAGTGCCCCCTCCCAGCTGTCACCATCGTGCCACCATTTCACCTACATCTTNAAAAAAAAGAAAAAAACCTAAAAATCACACAGCTGAATTGCCCCTTCGACATCCTCCTCTCCATGAGGTGCAATCCAGGAGAAGCGGCTCCTCAGCTGGCCCAGGGTCAAACCCCCAGTAACCCCACTCATGTCAGATCCTCGGCTGATGTATACTGGCACGGTTCAACTGGTCCCAAAGGAGCTACACCAATTTACAGAAGGAACTGGCACAGACAACTCCGCTCTACTCCGTATAGCATTAACAGGTCCTCCTAATTATTTATTGAAAGAACGTTTTATTTTCCTGCTGTACTCTAAAGCCAAGTCCCTCCAAGGTGGTCTCAATCCAGTGCCTGGAGCTGGATGTTAAGCTATTTTTGAACGCCTGCAAGTTTTGTGTGCCACCGTCAAATAACCTTACCAGGTTTGGCCAGTCAGACAGAAGTTAAAAGCGTTCAAAGCTCTGAATACGATGCCGGGCACAAATCCGAGAACACGGTTTGTGCCATTTAATTGTCTCAGTAAGCCAAAACACAATTTTGACTACAAGAGACATCAGCACATGCAGATGTTATACATGTAAATCACTATAACATACTCACTTGTGGTTATAGCACTGGAGGCAATTTGACAAAGCAAAATGAGGCCCATCTTTCCTAGCACCACTTCAGCATTTGATTGAGTACAAAGGGAAAGTTTTAAAGAAATTGCAGTGAATAAAATTTAAATGACTTGGGGTAATTACAGTACAGTAATTTTTAAAGCCCACCTTAACGCACTGACCGCTACAGAGAAACTCTGTATTAAACCTGATGCTTGTGTATGTGTTTCACTACTAGAAGGGAATGACACTGATGTCAAATATCACCACACACAGCAATAAACGTTAAGCATGCACAGCAGCATTTGGTAGACAAGGAGCTATACTATTACTTCTGCTGCAAGTGTAATGTAATCTATTGGGTTAGCCCGTTAAAGTTCGGTGGTTAAAAATGTGATGGCTGAAGTAGCTTTCTCAATACTGCTTCCTGTCAAGGAACACTGACTGTCACAACTAAGAAAAAACAAAATTTTTTTTTTCACAAATATATATTCCTATGATAATAATTTTAATATTGTAAAAAGACAAGGAAAAAGTATTTACCTGTATTTCCCTGTCTCCCATTTATATCCCATTTTCCCTGTTATCAATTTCCTCTGGTAAAAAGGGAAGAAGTAGAAGAGAAACAGAGACAAAAACCCTCAAAGGAACGAAGAACCTTTATGGCTTTTGAAGATAAAACAAAACTCTTTTCCAGGCTGAAAGGAAGCGGAAGTGAGAGAAGAAAAGCTTTAGTCAAGCAAATTTNGTACTATCTGTTGCATTTCAAAACCTCATACAATAAGGGCAGGCAGCCTGCAAGTCTGGAAGGGAACTCAGCACATGTTACTGGTGGATGATTTCAACATAGCCACAAGGGGAACGCATTTAAAGATCCATATGTTCGGTTGGCACCAAATCAAGTTCCATTAAATAACACTGTATTCAGCTACACAACAAATTTACTTACCATACATTTCACATGAGAACTAATTTGTTTGATAGGAATATTGCTGATGTTTATATTGGTTTACTGTAATGAAAACAGTATTTTCCAAACTATGAACAAATACATACCAGTAGTTTTACAGTGGCTTAACCAAAGTAAGTACTGGTAGTGCTTCAAGAAGGGAATTTATACAATACGTATGTTTCTCAGTGCTGCTCACGCCAAACATAGTAAGGGGGTCCCACTACAAAGATGGAACTTCCTTGTAACACTGGGACAGCAGACCTAAGTCTCCTCACAGGCTATGGAGAGAGCTGCTGAGGCCAGCAAGACTACAGGCAATTCCAGGCTTGACAGCTTGCTGTGTCCAAAAATGCCTTCAGGAAAACCAAGCATATACGTCCAGTCCTGGTGGAGCAGAGCACAACACGAAGCTCTCCTTTCTCATGATGCTCTACAGAAATTATGAAGGCAATCCCTTACCCGCTCTTTTAGCTAAACATCTAACCCCCAGGTTTTAGATGTGAAATGTGAAATTCACATACCGTTGCCTATCTGGTCAACAAAGCTGCCAAATATTTTCACGTACAGAAAAACACTGGCAACTGAGTCGTGCTATAAAAACAGTAGAACATCTTGAGGATTTCACGTAGTAATTCCATGCGGTCTGGCATTAATCAATTGGACATCTTCAGAAAAAACATATTTCCTTAGTGGTGAAAAAAACACTTCTTCCAAGAAAGTCACCTTCAGTGTTTCACATGTTTATATTTTTGCTTAGAGAAGCATCGTTTAAAAAAAAGCAATTGAAATGGAGCCAAGGATGATTTAATGATGCACTTACTGAAACCTCTGCAAATTGTCTTTTTTGTCAGCTTTCGATACACAAAATCTGCCTTGGCACTTGTAATCTTAATATCCATTCTTTTCTTTTCACCAGGACAGTTCTGACTTCTGGTTATGAGTCACGCTAAATTATAAATACAAACAGAAGCATGGGCCACATTGTTTCCAAAAATAAAAGTCAAGATATATTTAAAAACACTGGTAGTTAAATCCTTCATTTTTGATGTAGTTCATTACTGAGGAAATTATTTTAAATTAGCACATGGCACTCCACATGACATTTGTACGTGCTGCAGGTGTTCATAGTACAAAAATCTGTTCCTGTGAAGAAAAATCTGCATAGTTCTAAGTGTAAACCTGATGTGATGTGTCATGGGATCAAACATTGCTCCACAGGCTGATTGCCCAAGAGGAGACGGAACCTACTTCTCGTCAACCGTCCTCTCCCTTCCCAAACCAGTGGGGAAGAAAAGGTGGCAGTCAGACAGGCACCTGTAAGTCCTAACTGGAAAACACTCTGACGCATAGCAAATAAAGGGCTCATCCCAGGTTTCCAAACCCTGGGCTCCTCATTAGGCATTTATTTAGCAGATTTAGACTGTAACTTGTTCGGCGGAAACTGAAAAACATTCATTTCTCTGAAGGGTGCAGGATCAAGGCTGATGATCACGTCAAGATGGGTCTACAGATAAATCTGATTTAAATTATTGCATATTCGGAAAAATCCTATTGATGATAATACACCAGAAGGTCATCAAACTGCCACTACTATTTCTGCAGTGCAAAGAGAATTAAGGCAAGCTCCGTTTTAAGTATAAATGAAGTTTACTGCCAGAATGGTGTATTACATTAACCTGCAAATTACTCTAACTTCCACTTCATAAAAAAGTAAACCCAAAAGAGAGATCTTCCTCTGATGTAAGCATACCTTAACTGGGCTAGAGATTAGCAATTAAAAAATCACAGCCATGGAAGGGAAGGATGGTTGAGCATTCAACCATTCTTATTACTCTAAGTATTAAATCACAGCCTTTACATTTTTGCATACTACTGTGACTCAAGTTCCTAATTATTTTGGCTGGCCCCACAAGACCTTGGCTACATTAAGAACTTCACCCCAAACCCTCCAATGTCAAACAAAACAAACTCTGTCTTTGAAGCCAGGCTTTCTACATAGATCCATCAGCGGGAACCATAGGCTCTAAGGCAGCAGAGGTTGTTCACATGCTTGAATATCAGTATTCGGCTGAGACGTGCTCCAGAAAGGATGTTTTATACGAAGATCAACCATGACAGCAGGTAAGCCTCGCGGTCTGATTTAGTTCTGCATATTTAAAGGCCAAGAATCAGCAAAGCCATGTTTTTATAAATTCTCTCCTGTATACATGACAGAAATAACACTCAATGGCTTTTTAAATTCAAAATACAACCTGGTGTGTTGATGACTACCAGTAAACGTTCTGACAAACACCTTTAATTACACCAAGAGAGCACAAATAATGAACTAATCCTTGTATGGATTTTTTCTGAGCTTGAGAGTATTAGATTATTACTCCTTCATGTTGTATTTAATTTAAAACAATAAGCACTTTCAAGATCCTTGAGCAACATACCCTCCAGCCACAAAATCCTGGCCCTGTGAAGTAGTGGAAAAGTTGTAAGTATACTCCCTGGTCTATTTTGACTGTCTTCACTATGTTTTAAGGCCCAGGTTACAAAGTCTCATTGGCTTTGTTCTCAGGAATCTAACTTCCTTGTCACTAGCAATTAATGATCCAAGAATAACATTTAACACTCATTACGCAACTGTTTTTGAGAACTTAAGTTAATAAGGAGCAACCAACTTTTGCTTGCGTTTTTAAAGGAGCCTAGAGATCTACACAACAAATCCACAAAAAGATTTCAGATGCCTCCTCACCAAAGTAGTGTCTACGGCCCTCCCATGCTGAACAAAGAGTGGAATTCAAACTCACATCAAACCGACGTTGACAATGGTAGGTTAGCTACGGTAGTCAGCCTCACTGCTGTGCCCTGGGGAATAAGCGGCCTTACTAGATCCATGCCACTGGCTCTTCTAGAATGTTTTTCTACTCTAACTGTTCAGTAAACACAGTGCTGACCCAAGACACAGGGAACAAGCTCGCTTCCCACCTCAGCCTGCGATGGTGCAGGCTGGTATCCCAGGCTCGCAGGACATTACTCAGACCCATGACCAGCAGACTGATGCAGGATGCTCCATCTTCTCTACTCCAACTGCACCGGTTAAACACTCCTTCAGAGAGAAACGGAGAACAAGCCTAACTCTTTTGCAGGCACTCACCTAAGCAAAGGAAAATCTGGAATACCTTCTCTGTTCTAGTGAATATAGTCTATACTAAAAAGATACAGATAAATTGACTACATAGGTAATGTTTTAAGGCCTGGCACCCAGGTGACCATGCTCAGAGGGGCAGAGGACTTAAATCCAGGTGTCTCGCATCTTTAGCTAACACCTGCCACTGGAGAACAAAATGAGGGTGGGGAAACCAGTCTTTTCCTTCTGGCTCTCATTTGTAAAGGCAGATATTCTCACCCACAGCTCTGTACAGGAAAAGCAGTCTCCCACATGCTGGGCAAGTGCTACCAATCAGTCGGTAACCAAGACATGATGCTGTTAATCCATTGCAGCGTTTAGAGAAGCGTTTGAGCAGACAATCCAGTACTGAAAATAGAACTCCCAGCTGCTGTTTCTTTTGAGTAGCGCTATCAAGTTCCCACAATGAAACGCGGTTTGGAAAACAAACAAACAAACAAAAGTAGGAAACTATATGAATCGGTAATTGTGTTATTTCCTTTCTCTAGAGCACTTTTAACCAGCTGCATAACAAATGAAGCTTGACTCAAGCTGGAAAACTCATGGAATAGGTTTTTCTTCTACGGCCTCTTAACCAACCTTCTCAGCTGTCCTAAAACGTGTGTCAACTGGAAAGTAAACCCCTATTGCTTTCCTCCATCCACGTCTTAACAAATTTCATTCTAACATCATCCACTAGATTCCCATCTCCGTGTTTTGCCATCTGGATCTCATCTTTATAAATACAAGTTACATTCACCCACTTGGCTCGCCTCATCTGTAGAGACTTGTTAAATGGCTTTAAAGTTGATTTACTAAAAAAGCCAGAGTTAAAGATTTAACATGAAAAGAGATTAATTTAAGTAGAGAACTTTAATGTCAAAATTATGTTACCAATGACTTCTGCTGGCTTCCCACATTGATCAGCTGACTTCTGCCTTACTCACATTTGTTCTCTGGCTCTATACATCTGTACTGGCACATTAATTACCCAGAAGACACCCAAGTCATAAATTTCAAACATCTGAAATACAAATGTGTAATACTAGAAAATTAGAAAGAAAAAAAGAAAAAAAGAAAGAGTCCAAACACAAGTGCTTTGTTTCTGAAGCAGTATGGAACACACTAACTGAGCTCAAGAGAATTAAAGTTTAAATTAAACTAGTTTTCTTTTGCTTACTGAATTGCATTTTTCACCAAAATAGTACCAAGCTCCAACAAAGTAGCACCAATCTGAATGGATTTACTTAGTTATTTCAGTTATATTTTTAAGTAGTTTTAACAGTTTGTACTTAAATGCCAAACACTTTTCTAAGTTCGAAAGCAAAAAAAAAAAAAAAAGACGACCTTGAAAGAGTTACAGTAGGAATGTAAACAGCATGCCAACTAATTACTCCTCCCTCCTCTGGATCAGTACAGCATAGAACTGCCTTCTTCCTAGTTTATGTTCTCGTATCTTCAGTACCTCAAGTGATACAGACCCATGCTTGGCACTGAAATTTTGCAATTTATTCCTCAAAATGGTGTGTACAGGACTGTATCTTTAAATACACTTTTTCTCCTTCAAGCTTTGAGAGAAACAGGAGAAAGCCCACGTACAAGAAAAAAAACCAGAGCCCTGAGTTTGCTCATCCTAGGTGTACATGGCATCTATCTCCTTAACATCTTCATGTGATACGTAAACATCCTAAAGAAATCAGGAGTGAAAGATTAGGGATCGATGAATACAGTTGCATTCTCTTCATCTAAATACAACTGATAAGACACACCAGTTCAGGGCTTTGTATGCCTTGGCACCTGCAACTATAACTCTGTCCCAACAACACGCAACTAGTTAGTCAAAAGGGAATTCCTTTTGATCCTTAAAAGACTCTGTGAAGTACCTCAAATTCCACCCAGGAATCAACAGATAGATCCTGGAGCTGTAGTGCCCTAAAGCACTGCTGAGATGCCCTTTCGGCAAATGAACCCCTGCCCTGTGCCCCAGTATCAATTTGAAAATGGACTTTTTTTTTTTTTAAGTGTAGTAAAATGGGACCAGTCAGTCAAAACCCTACCTGGGTAGCTTCTGAAACACGCCGTCAAGCAGCTGGGCTAATTTTGACCATTAAAGTTTTCATTTGACTAGAGACCTAACAGCAGGCCCACTGTCTTCAAGGACTAATATTGCCTCTGGCTGCTTCTCAATACCAACCAGCAGTCCAACTTTTTCTGGGCTACACGTCAATCTGTTTGCCCAACCTGAGCTAGGCAACAGCTGGAACACAGAGCCACGCCACCCTCAGCAACCGGGCTAGGAGAGTCACTGTAACGACCTGCGGACTGAAGGAAAACTCAAATTGAGCTGTTCGCCAACATCCCCAAAAGTGACCTCCAAACTCTGAGATTTGGGACTCCTTTACAGCATGTATCCGACAGATTTCCCATCTTCCGTCACAATGCATCTCCTGATTAGCTGGCATTTCACTCACAAGCTGAGGAAGATGGAAGAAAACAGATGCAAACTGGGGATTTAGGCGTTTTCTGAGAATGTCACGGAATGCAGACCTTTGTAATTGCTTCTCAGCCTATATCAAGGGAACAAATCCGAACTCTGTATCCACTGTATTTGCAGTTACTGAGACTGCAAAAACAATCAAAAGCACTGGGTTTGGCTTGGTAATAATTTCTATTCCCTCCATGATCTTATTTCAACTGTTTTGCGCTATTCTCTGACCTTGTTAAAAGCCACTTTGCCAGGAGCCCGCCACTTTCCCATCTGAAGGCACTTGTCACCAAAATGAATTACTACCTTGCATTAGTGGTTCAAATAGCCTGATAGGAACCGCAGGAAGAGCAGAAAATGGTGCAAAACTCAAAATGATGTATTATCGCTAAAACGCTATAACTTCACTTGTCAAGGATTGTAATTAGAGTTGGGCCAAGGCAGTGTTAGCTCAGCTGCCTCTGAACACACCTGTTTCAATTTAATTTGTAGTAATTAGGAAGCCTAGGGCACCGGAAAAAAAAATGCTTTTCAGTTACTGTTTCAAATAGCTGAGTTTTCATGTGCCATTTAAAATCCTGTTTTTCAGAACAGACTGCTGACTTGCTAATGCTAGCAAAATGAAATAAAGCAAAATATTTTTAGCAGCAGGAAGTTGTTACTTGCTACTGCCAATTACATGCCTTGTACTTGAACAGTGAAATTTTTTCCCCTTTGCTTATTCTTCAAGATAGGTAAAAGCTGGCTTAGGTCTTGGTGCATGAGGATTCGAACAAAACTTAGTCCCCTGGAGTTGGCCGACACTTCTGGAGTCATAGCCAATACTGGCAGCAATCTGCTGTGACAGAGCAAACAACAGTGTCCTAGATCCACTCTTCAGAAAAGGGGGAAAGGGGAAGATTAAGCAAGAGACTTGGATCTATTGACTTTGGCAAAAGGCTGAATACCTTGTCATGCTAATAGAATTACTGAATTTGGGGAGGAGAAAAATGGGGCAGAGGGGGGAAAATAAAAAAAGCATTAAAATTACATAAGAACAGATATTTATACTCAGAGTTAATTTATCAAACTGACAAAGAGATGAATCATTCACCATTAAAATAACGGGATACAAGTTTTCTTTATATCACGATCATTATTTACAACTCTCAAATATTCACGGAGGAGTCAAGTATCCTCATCTATTAATTTAAAATGCAATCTTGTAGGCCAAAACAAAAATGTTGGCAAAAATAAGTTTCTACAGGAACAGTGCCCAAGGAATGATTTCTCCAAAAACAGGATAGATCTGAACAATCATGATGGCACTTTTTTTCCTTTTTAAAGCGTACGCTATAAACCACACAGGGCTCAAGCAACTCACATACAGCTAGACCTCCGAGTAACAAATCAATGAGACTGGGTAATAAACAAGAGCCTGTGGTATAGCTAGACATTGCTATGACTTTTAAAATGTAACACAAACCTCAGTTAATTTTGACGTGACATACAACTCTGCTTTGATGCAGGTTCATTCTCACACGCTGGGAGTCCAACTGAAGCCAATACAGCTCCTCTCAGTGAACTAACTTGAACAGATGCATGTGTTTCTCCAAGTAAAAGTCTATTGTTTTAATCATTGGCCTTTTTCTGCTGTAACGCCAATAGGAAGACCACCATACCACTGTATTTTTCCATCTTTGAACACACACACACACACACACTCTCTCTCTCTCTCTCTCACTAAAAGCTTCCTGAATACTGTTTTGATTACTTAGGAATGGTTTTAATATTATCAGTCATTATTTTCCATAGACTGATGTGGATGCGTACTTAAAAACTGGAGAAGAAACCAGAAAAAGAAACCCATATGTTAATAGCCAGCACCATCATTTCACCACTTGAGTGAACTTTATGGAATGTAAAAGTGTCTACCTGAAGTTATGCTTACCTAACATATACCGGACACCCTTACACATGCCACGCATGATCTTAAAACCACCAAAAAAACCCCAAACAGAAAGTATATGAAAGCTGCATCGTTTTATTCATTTGTCTTTGCTGCTTCAACAGGTAATTTCTTTACAATCCAGGTTTTTAGCTTTTCTATTTCAGTTCTGTTTAACTCATGATTAAGGTTTGGAAAAGTATGAAGTGATGTTGATACTCCCAGTGACTTTAGCATCTTGTTGGTCTCTTCACCCCACGAGTACAGAACTAGTTCATCAGCAGTTCCATGACACTGAAATAATTCTGGAAGAACACGTTCATTGCCTTTCAAAGCCTAGATGGAGAAGAAACACTGTCAGACACACCACTAAAAATTTTAAAAGAGCTACAATTACATGGTGAGAATTTACATATCATTTCATTTATTACCCTGTGTTTTAGTGGTCATATTGTACTATCCCTACAAAAGCAAACAAAGAAACATTGGAAAATACACTGCACTTCAAATTGTAATGTGCGAACCCTTGACAAATAACAGGATTTGCTTTAACGTCTATAATCCTCTCCAAATAAGAGAAATAGAAAAAATTCATGACAGCAGATGGAGCCCATGAGTGTTATAATTCATCATAAACTTTCAAAGAATAGTTACACTGACTAACAACTAAGGACAACTTGCAAAGCATTTCATTTGTTAATCTGCCTTCTACACTGAACAAAATAACTGCGCTGCCTGTGCAGAAAAGCAACAAAACATCATGTAAGAACAGCTTTAAAGCTTCACTTTCCTAATACTCTGCTTATCTATTTCTAGAAAATGCCGTAAGTTTAGGATATTAATTAATTGCCTCAAATAAACATGCTCTACTCAATTTTAACTATGTTTTTCTTTTAGCTAAGCAGTTTTTCTCTAAAGTCTACCACACACTTACCTGGTAAACAGCAGAGTCCTTATTGAGAAAACTAGACAAAGCAAAGACTCCTGCCAGATCTTGATGAAACCTATATGCTAAATGCATTGCCATTCCACCTCCCATCGAAAAGCCTCCTAGGATGCAACAAGAAAAACAAAGATTGTATTTTGCTATGTGTCTTTGTAACCCAGTGTCCAATTTATTTTTATCTTCGGACTTGTTTCTTTTATACACAATGTAATCAAAAAACACCTTGAGGAACATAAAGGTTACAACAATCTTAAATCAAAGCATGATTCAATTAAGGGGTTGGATAGCTAAAGTACTTCTGAAGACTCATCACAGAAAGAGAAAAAAAATATCAGCCAAAATGCCATTAATTGAGAAGCTATGTGTGTATGGTCCCTACCAGGCAGTTGAACACTGTTGCCAGATATTCTCTGATGTTAACAAAGCATGAACAAGCAATTCTCACTGCTTTTTTATTCAACTTATTTCTCCCCTAGGCTAGTAGAATTCACAGGTGACAGATCTGTACCACTACTGCACATAATCAGTGACCGTTTACCATGTTAAACTAGTACACAGAGGCTGAGTGGTTTTTTGTTGTTACACCTTAGGATATGTAATAAAAAGGGAAGAACTGCAATGTACCCCACCTGAGCTCTAACAGGACCTCCAAATTCTGTATTCCATGTCTCTTCAGCTACACTAATTCCTTGGGGATGATTTTTACATGACAAATGCTTATTCATTAGGAAAGAAATCCAGATTACTGCATTACTTCACAAGGACACAGTACACAGGCTATTATATTGACTGTACCCAGACAATCACCAGGGTGAAGAATGGCCGGCTGCTGAAATCTCTTCCAGCACAGAGATGGCAACCAGCAGAAAGGTTATGACTGCAGCTCTGCTTAGAGCAGCATTAGCATCCAGGGTACCGGTGATAAAATCGGTTTGTGCCAGGCAGTTAACTGGTGACAATTAGTTGCAAAATTCTAAGCCCAGACCTCTTCACGTAAGAGACATGAAGTTAGGGACTGAACAAGAAACGCAGAATAGTAGACAAAGTACCCAACCGTTCCAGCTTGTTATCTTTTTAAATGAGACCCCAGAATGGGAACAGCTCTTTTTCAGGGGCTACTACGTAAGCCCTCTGGGTTGACTACTATGCTAGGCAGAAGTTTGACACGGGTGGTAACAAAACCCAGCCAGGAAGCAGTGCCCCTGCAGCACCAACACTGAGCCCAACGTCACCACGCAACTTTGGTCCTTCACTGGATCCTGGGACCACACAGGAAATCTCTGGTGTGCAGGAACTGATGCACTTCATAAATATTAGCTGGGTCAGGGTGAGACTGTTCATAACGGGGAATCTTCTCCCAGCATGTTTATCTGCAAGTCCCAGCAGGCCTGAGGCTCTTTTTGCTCACACTCCACTCCATGTTATGACTGGAAGATTTGGCCAGATCTGTATAGGAAATTTTCCTGAAAACACTAGACTCATCCAGACACCAAGTGTTTTCTTACTTTCTTCCACACAACATTATTTTTTAATTTCTGACCAGAATTTCTACTGCATTCCTGATACTTCTCTCTACTTATTGTCACCTTGTACTCTTAAGAGACAATTATGGGCAAAAGCGCTAACTGCAGGTTCCCCATTTGCAGAACTTGGATCTTAGGGAGAAAGAGTAAGACCACACAACGTGGGACACTGGAGTCCTGCTCTCCTTTTTCAAACACAGTGCTTAATTGAATTAGGAGAGTGGTATCCTCAAACTAGGAGATATACCCTGGGATCCCCAGCTATGCACCCAGAGGGCTGATAATACTCTGATATTTATCTTTGGTAAATAAAGCCAGGACCTGCTATTTACCCTACAAATCAATCTTTAACCAGTTCAAACTTAAATGTAGTACGTCTAAGTGCCCAGTGGCAGTTCAGAAACAAAGGTAGTTGAGGAAGAGTAGGAATGAATGTGGGTAAACAAGTTCAGAGCGCACCTTAAAAACTTACACAGGCCACCTGAAATTTTGAATAAACTTATCTTCACAAAAATAAAAACGCTAAAAATACTAATGCAAGCCTTTTATCTGCATTGCTATTTCCTACCAGACATGTTCTCATCACATATAAAAGAATTCTACAATGCAAAAAAAAAATATATATTGCACAGGTGTCATAGTAATCAGAAAAATTCAATGCCATTTACCCCACATTCACAGAAAGAAAGAAAGATACATCCTTCTAAGAAAGTATATAAAATCTAACAGCTATGCAAAGCTACTATATAAACAACACCTTGTAATAAAGTTTCCTTTATTCTCTTCTGTGGAATCTGATCATTTACTTCTTCATTTCCTTTTGATCATTCTCAATAACGCTGTCATCCCCAACCCTAAGAAGTGGCACTCATACTCTAAGAGACCATTTTGTATTTGTTTACAAATAAATACAGATATACTTTCTCCACATACAAAATGAAGTCCATTTTAAGTATTTTAGAATACAGGAAAAAAGCTGCATTGAAAACTCATTACTAGTTTGTAAATGATTTAATCTAAAATTTTGTACCCAGTTAGTCACAATCTGGCAACACTATCTGCAATTACTCACTAGCAGTCTTTGACAATGCAGTCACCTTCTGTTTAGAAGAATATTAGGTAATGGTTCTTTTATGTGGCTCATACTACTATGAGAAAACGTAATACAAAGGACTAGTTCTAGTGGGAACTAGTGTCCAGGGGAAAACCTGAAGTTTATCACTTGATACCAGAACAATCTCTAAGTAAATGCCGTAAGCTAAATGCTTCAGAAACAACAACTTGAACAAGCATTTGTAGTTGGAGACAAATTTTTTTGATAACAAGAAATATTTCAGTATAAGCGTAAATATCTCAGTATAAGCATCAAATGTGTTATTTGACATAACACATATAAGACATGCTCTGTCAAGAACTTTTATAAGAATTCAAATTTTGGATTAAGGAAAAATAAGAGACAGGTACAGATATTACACAAAACAAATGTATGCAGTGACAGCCAGAATGTAAGCAAAACACAAAAGAAAAGTGCAAGTATGCTTATGTACACCAATGATCTCAGCATAAATAATATGTAAACCTCACAGCATTGCTAAGCAGATTGTGTCATGAGTGTTAATCAAGATCAAACATGACAGGACAACATTTTAACCTTAGATGGGCAGAACATAGTAAGCCCTTTGCTTAAGACCAATCTACTTCCAAGAAGTACAAAGGGTGTGCATAAAAGTTCATAATTTTCCAATAGGTGTCACATAAAAAGTACGTTCATTTTCCATTTTTCATCTCATATCTATTTTTAAAGAGATCTATGAATAATGCTTCAAAACAGTTAAAGAGTGTTGGCTCTACAGTGATTGGGATAGGCGTTCAAGAAAGCATCTAACAATCTGCATTAACTTTCCTGTCTTACAAAGGAGGTTTGTGCGCAGGTTAAAAGCTAAGCACATACAAACCAGACTCAATTAAGTAAAGCACTTTTCTTTCAGTTGCAAAGAAACTTCACTCAAGTATGCGTTTATTACCTCAAATCTGCTTTTGTGTAATGCTGGTTTCTAGGCAATACCACTTTTGCAGTGAGAAGAAAGCTGTTTGTAACTTGCTTTGCTAGTTGAGAAAGATCTACTGAAATCACAGGATCATCACGCTTCCAAATTAAAGAATTTGAATCGGAAGGAAACTCCCATGCAATCCTTACTAAAACCAAAACATTCTTTGCTGGAATATCATCTGTAGCTATGTAAAGGTAATCCCAGCCATATGATGATGTAACACAGAGTGAATAGAGACTGAATTTCTCACATGCAATTTAATTCTGCTTGAATAAAACTGAAACCCTCATCACAGCTGCCATTTTTCAGTGATAAAACCTTCTTTCCAGAGCTTATAAATGGCCTTAAGAGCCTTTTAAACATCAAAGTGTTTGTATAAAACCTTGAGCTCGCTTCTGCTAAAGATCTTGATTTATACTAATTTGTTCCTCATTTGTATCGATCCAAAATGATAATATGGTTCATGACACTTCAACATTATACTGGAGTTCAGGAAACTAAATATTTACCTACTGTCAAACTTCAGCTTTATTCATTTTGTTGTATTTGGTCTAACAACGTTTGGGTTTGTATCTGGGAAAATGACTAACTTTATTATCTAGCACAAAGGCCTCTATTTAGTCTCTCTCTTGTGTCCTGTATACAAGAGAATGCTAAAAACTCTGCCTTCTCCCCCATGCTCCACTTTAGTGCCTGCAATGACCTATTCCCACGTCAGAAAGCTCTTTAGGTTTTCATTCTTCTTTACGGAAAAAACACCTCTCCAACAAACACAGATTTGACATTGCTGATTGCTTCCTGAGTCATATAGATCTAACCATAAAATGCCTTAGTCAATTTGTTATAGATAATGATACAGACTTAGGAAATGACAAACCAGATCACTTTTTTGGCCTTTCCAGTGTAAGTTCAATATGTGATCAAAGCTGTTTTCCAAACTAGAAGTCGCAGCTGTAGGAATCAACTTCTAGCTATTAATCGCATTTAGTGCATGAATTCTGTGATCTGCATGGAGTCTGGATCTTCTGCTCCTTGCAGAGACAGACCTTGAGCTGTTCTTGCATGAATTTGAGTGGCAGAGGTAAAAACTGTTTCATTACAGCACAGAACCAAAAGAGGAAGAGAAGAAGCTAAACCCCAGACTTTGATGAGATAAGGATTCCGACTTGGGTGTGAGGGGTGCGTTTTGGGGTGTTTATTTTAAGCAGTATTTCTTCACTATTTTCTCTCTGATAGCTGTTCTTCATCTGCCCTGTATTTCTTCAAATTTGTCAGTATGGCTTTGGTGACAAAGTGGCAAGAGATGAATGCTACAGCATCCACGGCCTCTGCCAGAACAGTGCAAGGAGAGACAAATACTCTTGTACAGTATAAGGTTACACCAGCGCAATTAGAAATTTTCTGCCTGTTCTGTTATCATCACAATACATTACATACACTTGCCTCATTTTCTTTCCATTCTCTTAGCATTTTTCATTCTCAGTTTCTCCCTTCTTTAGATATTACAACTTAAGAGTTAACTTCAATCAGTTTGTTATCAGGAATTTTTACCTAAAGCTACATTTCAGTTTACTTTCTGCCCTCCCTTGAGGACTTTCTGTGATTTACCTTCTATTAATGGTAACAGCAAAACCTTGTTCTACACATCATCTGCAAAGAAGGTGACTTTCTGTTTTGACCTTCCTTTTTCATCCATGAATGGAAGTATTATATACATTTAACAGTGTTCATATATGAATATCAGCGAAGAGCACAAATGCCAGTGGAACAGCAAATTCCCTTCTCCACAGAACTCCCTGAACACTGCTCCTGTGTAAGTGCTCAAACATGTACTTTGTCTCAAGTGAATTTCCTCACAGCAGCAATTTTCTCCTTTTAATCTATTCATGAAACTTCACTAAACACCAACCTTACACACTAGCAGAACTGCAATGAATGGTTTCCACCTCTGATAGCCTTTTTATTCTGTTTGTTACTCAGTAACTGAGAGTCTTTACAAGAACAAAGGCAACTTCCCTTGACTGGCTCAGCCACTTCCTCTTGCTAGGAACAAGAACCAATTTGCTATCCAACTTTCTCACCGGCCAAAACACATTTTGAAGTGCATATTTAAGTGGTACAAGTTTTACCGCTTTCCTTGTAAAAACAAGCATACAATAGTTTGTAATGTATCAACTTGCAGTGAAACCAGGTTTATTTTCAGCTGATACAGGTAGTAGAGGGGAACCCAACATGATTCCAACTAAGGAATCATAACTTTTAGCTCTAGAAAGAAAAGAAAACATATGAAAACTCTCAAATTAATTTTTAACAAGACGTTACTCTTTCAAATCTATAGCTTGCTTTATTCACCTAGTGCGTTTTCTTGGTTGTTTCTGAGGATGACAGCACAGCCCTGCTATAACACTTACCTCTCATTTTTACAGTCAGTGTCACTGTACAACATGGAAAAAGGAAGAGAATAACCTATTCTTTATGCTCATGGTATTCATGATTTTAAACTGAATCACAGAAACGAAACTAGAAAATAGGCTCTCTAAAGTGAAGAATAGTGAAGCACAGGAACAGGTTCCCTCGGAAAGCAGTAAGCCTTCTATTAACAGCAATCTTTTAGAACAAGTCAGAAAAGCAATGGTAAGGATTTGCCTAAATAGAGCTGAGCCTGCACTGACACATAAAGATGGATCAGCAAATGTTATTAAGCCTCCCTCTTCTATGGTCTTGTAGGCACAACTGTGAAAAAAGTAGAGGTTAATGTGCACCCTGTGATGTGTCTACACATGACTCTCAAGCATTCTAAAAGTCCATCCATCCATATAACTTTGCACAGAATTCAGACATTCATTAAAGATGAGTAAGCATATGTTTTCAACAGAGTTTCTACTAAGGCTGAAAAGATGAGAATTTGATTCACTTCATAATTTCTTTCTTCGCAAAGCCATTATCCGATGATAATATGTGACGACAAAATCACGATTAAATTGTTTTTGATTTTATTGCTGTGAGCCTTATTTAGTCTTGACCTTCACTATCATTTGCTAAGCCTGTCATTCACCACACAGACTGAAACTGAGAACGTGCCACCTTTCAAAAACCCTCTTTAGAAAAGAGGGATACATTAATAGGGACACCATCAAGAGCTGGGCAACAGCTACAAGTGGTGGACCCTACTCTCTGGTGAAAATTATTGGCATTTGTACCTCCTACTGAATGATTTATGAAGGAAACAAGAAACATTCATTTGTTAATGTGTCTTGCTTGTTCAACAGGAAGTCAAAAGAGTAGTAGAGATCTGAACCAAAAATAAATGGCCAATTGAGGTGCAAATACACAAGAGGAGAAAAGACATTCCCCGAAGTACAAATGCAATGCAAATTTACACTGATGCACTGAAAATTAATGAAATGTTTGTTGGTATTACGGGGGAGATGAACTAACAGCACCGCTTGGAGCCCAACATCTCCTAAGTTTAGATAAACCACAAAGCCACGTAATGGGTAGTACCGAAATCTCTTTTGAATTGCAGTGACAAACGGCAACGTAAAACCATGAATTTACTTTGTGAGAGCAAGGCATTAAGTGCCTCTAAATGGAAGATGACATTTTCCTAATAAAGGCAGAAGATACAAGGTAGGATTAGTGACAGCAAAAGGCTTAGAAGCCATAAATACCAAGATGTAATACATACAAATACATAAAATACCAAGATTGTAGTTGAAGTAGTTTGCCCAACATTTTAACGATTTATTGTTGACTTTATCTTCCCATATTTACAAAATAATCTTTCTCTGCGATGTCAAAGCCAAGATATTTCCTCCCCATCCCATTCTCACACACAGTGAGAGAGCTGGAAATGCTAATATTTACAAGAAGCACAGAGCTTTCATGTTACTTCCACCATGGTTCAGTAGCTATGTAAGAAGTCTAGCAATAAACAAAAAGTGGTTGTGTGTCTTGTGTTATTGTTACAATACAAGGGGTCAGGAATCATGTGTGTATTTCTTGGCATACAGTCAAATCTACAGGACTGTGATGGAAAGTTTATTTTCACTGGCTGCTTACACAAGTGACTACAGGTGGCAGAGACCAGCACACTTGGATCAGCATTTCTGTGCTATACAAAAAAGTGACCTGTAAAAGTAGAAAAGTAGCCCTAAATTAAGAACAAAAAAAGAGAACAAAAAAAAAAAAAGATTGCCTTTCACTGAAGTGTACTTGACAAAATTGAGCACTAACGGAATGCTCCAAGTGTGAAGTGCCTATTTCTTTCAAGCGCTTCTAACATGCTCTCAGATAAGATTGTTGAAATCTTTGACGATTCCCACCTAAGTGGAGTTATTTTATAGTGCACTATCGCTATGGAAGCAACTAAAAAAACCAAAACCAAACACAAGAAAACAAAACAAAGCAAAACTACCACCACCTGAAAAACCAAGTGAGCTTTAAATAGAAAAAGAAATTATTGTCACACATTTCAAACTGTGGTTATTTGGTTGTTTAGCTAATTTAGCAATGAATGTAGGCATTTATAGAGAAGGAATACATCCAGTTTTTAGGAAAGGATACTACACAAGCTCCAAGTGTTAGAACTTGACTAATTTTATCATCCTTTTTTATCTCCAAAGTCAATATAAACCTACTTACAGGATTATCTGCAAGAAGTGCTTTATCCAGGAAGACCAGTAAGAGTAACTCAGCAAGAATGTTTGGCTAAAAAGTGACTTCCATTATCAAATTCTGTGGATGATATAATTATTTTTGAATAATTATATATTGCAGTCAGTCTCCCTTCCTTCCTCCTCCAAGATCAGGGGAGTGAAACCTTAATAAACCAGCAGTCTACTTCCTTCAAACGACTTCAGTATTATTAGGAAAGCAACTCATGAAACTGTTAGGAAACAGGAATGGGTAGATGAGCTGCGCACTGCTGTACGCTGGTGGTTACACTAAATTGATATGGAGGTTTTAACAATAAGACTTTATTTACCTCTAATAAATTAATTTAATTCTTTAGAAGTAGATTCATAGAACAGTCATTAAAAGCAAGGGTGCATCAGTATTTTTCTCGATATAGAAAAAGAGGAGTGGCATTGCACAACCAGGACCCCATCCCCACCTTTAGAGTTCTGCCCTACAAGCAGCCACTTGTGGATTTCAGAGCTAACTGTGCTACCGAAACAAACAGCGCAGGCTATAATTTCTTTCAGAACAAATGATCTTACTGTACCCACAATATTGAGCCTTGTGGAAAGTCTGAATGGCTCCAGGAGAATCATCCCCCAGAACACCAGGTGTTGGGCTTCTCATTTTCTACCGCTTGAGAGCCTGCTCCTGCTTCCCCTCTCTTCCCACTCGCTCTCCTTTGCACAGTGCTCCCTCAGATCTTGCCTTCTTATCCCACACCTCTGAGCTGTCAGCAGCTACCCACCTTCCTGCTTGCCTAACACCTCTCTCGCCCTCATCTAACAATATCTGACACTCATCCTCAGCCTGTAATTTCTAGACTGCTATTCCATATAAAACCATAACCTTCAATCTTGTTACCCTCCTCATACTCATTTTGTTTTCTTTCCACTCATTAAAACTCCCACTCATTACAAAATAGACAGTCCCACAACCCAGTTCTCCTTAACCCTTTAACAACCACCTCATTCCCTGTAACTCCCTCTTCATGCAACTGCTCTGCTCTCTTGGCTTCTTGACCTACCTGAAGAGGCCCCCACTGCTCTGCACAGACTCCCGAGTCCTCCAGTCTCTTCTCTCAACTATGTTGTCTCTATTTTCCATAATAAGACACATACCAGTTATTCCCATTATGTATCTCCAACACAACTCAACATTACTGAATACAGTGGGGAAATATTCATAGCAACATTTCACCATTGTTTCCTCTGCTATAATCGTCTTATTTCCCCTTCACCTCAAGAAGGCTGCCTCCTCCAACTCTACCACACCAGCACTCACAATCTGCTGTCTGCTCCCTATCCAGTACCTCAAGCCTTCTCTTCTTGCACATTCTTGACTTTTTCAAAGAGAAAGCTACAGAGTTCTGACACGACTTAGTTCTTAGACATTCTAAGCAAGTGACCGTGTCTTCCATTGTCTCCTGCGCACCAATCTTTCCCAAACTCAGACAAATTTCAGGCCACCCACTTCTCCTTTTCCAGTGGACATTACAGTTTGGTGCAGACACACTGACTACATCTTCATAACCAAACCTGGGCCTCGTTGTCTTTCAATCAGAGATGTTATAAAGCTGCCAGGTACCTTTACAGTATTCCTGATTTTCTGTAAAAAAATATGCCAGAAGATGGGCAATTATTTGCACAAGGTTGCATCTAAACCCAATCTTTATGCACAGAAATCTTACAGGGCCTCTAACCTTCATTCACACAGTACATCACACACTGGTTAATCATCAAAACCAGTGCAGAGACGGCACAAAGTTCTCGTGGAAGAACACCTAATCTTGTGCAGACAAAAGTGACAGAATTCATTTTCCACTAGAGAATTTCTTGTGCATCCACACGGTTCCCATTCTGCATTTTGGATGGAGCTAATTCAGGGCTGCCGTATTTTGCTTGTTGCACGACTCTTCGATTCAACTGTGAGGATGTATGCACATGGTCTCTGTCACAGAGGCAAGGAAACAGTGCCTTACTCTAGAAGCCTGAAATCAAAGCTCTCAAGAGTGAGAAAATAAGAATAATTAATTCTGATTTACAGATGAGGAATGCAAATACACAGAGACGGGAACTTCCAAAGAATCTACGGACTGAAACAACTGATGCATACCAACTTCCTTACTCTGCTTACGGCTTGTAAAACAAAATTCATACTCCGCAGTTTCACCAGCTCTAATTTTGAAGGCTACACAAAAAAGAGAAAAGCCTAGCAGCAAGTTGGATCTGCACACAGGACATCTCCCAGCTCACCCTACAGAAAAGCACCTGTGCTTCTTCAGCTGTTTCCAAGCCAGCAGGTATAACACAGGAAAGGCAGATCAAAGAGACTGTGCTGACAGCCATCCAAAACAATGCATTCTGCAGCCAGGGCAATGAGCCAGAAAAGGAAAGTAAATAGAGGCCTTCAAAGAGCAACATGGGGCTGGACCAAGAAAACATGTAGGCAGCATGGTAGTGGCTCCACCACACAGCATTTGATGGCATCACTCAATTTATAAGTTCCCACATTAAGAGGTTTTTTTTCACCCCAACCTGAAGTAGTTTGTGGTCTAGGGATAGGACAGGGAGCCAAAGACTCGTGAATTCTCACTCCTTCTCTGACACAGGCTACTCCATTCCCTCAATTCCTGTGCCTCAAAATCCCATTATCTGTCTCACAGAGGTACTGTGAAAGTCCCTGGAAATTTGTGGAAATTAAGAGGGACAAGAAGACAGATACATAAGAATTATGACAGCTAATACTTCATTTGTTATCAAGTGTTAAGCTTTAGTGATGTGTAAAGTGAATTTTTTGCTCATGAATTAACTTAACCCAAAGTGATTAGAGCAGTAAGGAAAAGCTCATGATTATTTACATGCTACATCTCCACTCTCCAAAATCCAAGTCATTTTGGGAAAGGATGCTTTTTCTCCCTCAAAAGGGGCTAAAAGGAAATAGTAAAAACGTGCTTTTTAAACCAAATCACTGCCCACTCTGTATTTTAAATAATGATTACAAATTACTATTATACAATAAAAACAGTTTTAAGTTACGTTTTTGAGGACACTGCTTGCAGTAAGCAACACTTCCCACCAGACACAGGTTTAAACAATAATTCAATATTCTTGAGGACTGGCTGCTGAAGGGGCTGTACAGCAGTTGCAAGGCACGTTCATGAGCTTTCAGGATGGAGTAAATCCAAAGCAGATGATCTCTTAACAATTAAAACATATTAAAACAACCACACTAAAAATAAGTTTCTCTTACCTATTAGTATCCTATTTTTTGCAATGCCGTTTTTAATCTCATCGTTGATCAAGTCTGTAAGTCCTCGGCACATAGCATCAATACTTTCAATGTGTTCTGGACAGTCATTAGAGATCTTATACCTGTCAAACCACACAGTGGAAAAAGCTCCCTTCATAGGTGTATATGGCCTGCAGTGGTGGAAGGAAAGAAAAAAAAAAAAGATTAACTAAGAACAAGATCAAAAGCCTTCAGCATACCTGATAAATAAAAACAATTCTGCTTCTCTCCAGCAAAGGAGAGAAGGAACCTATTTTGGGTCTAACTCAATTCACAACCACTCGCATTGCACTTTCTTGCATTCAAAACACTGTCCTTCAAGAACGAAGAAAGCATTTTGAAGCTGTATAAAATACAAGTTTCAGTCAGATACATGTCGAAGTTGATCAGGTTAGCTAAACAATTTAAATCCTAACCTTGTCAAGAGGTTCTAAATCCTAAACAAAGTTAAGGTTGAAATCCACCTTGAACGGGACAAACTGAAGAAACTGCTAAACAAGACAGCTTTGCAGGAGCTAACTTTATGGGATTCAGTTGTCTCATTTCTGTTGAGCTTGACAGGAGATGGGTATCATGAACCTACAGGTATTTACAAAAATTTCTTCTGTCAATTTTCATTTTTCTTAAATAAATGAAGCCATCCTCACCTTAATGGGGCAAGCATCTCAAAAATAACTAAAAGAAATGCCATGTTGCTTATTGGATTGGTGCACAGACACAAATTAGAGACATAATGATACTCTCCCCCCCCCCAAATACTAATCTGACAATACAGTATTTTAAGTGCTTCAAAGCAGCCTTTTCTTTGTTTTTAAATAAAGATGATGAATAGAGCCCTGAATCCCAAGAAAGGTGATCTAATTGCCTTACAACGGCTCTACAATTTAATACCAAACATACTGCTTTGAGATCAATGCTTCATCTCAAAACCAAGCCCCCTAAAATCGTTTATTGCAATGTTGAATCAGGGGACACATTTTTCATTTTTACTTAAGCTCAGATGAGCTCAGTTGAGATTACAATCATTGCCTATAAGCAGGCAGCCTGTGATAAATTTGTCTGGATGGGAACTTGCTGAAAATGCTAACACTGATTTCTGTGCTCTCTCTGGATTTTTTTAGTACTAGGATTAAACAAAAATACAAGTAACCTAAATAAGAAAGCCACTATTTCAATTATTTTTAACGAAGAAACAAACTCTGCCTTTACCAGAGAGGTTTCACATATGTAAATGGCTATTTCTAAACCAGAAATACTGCCACTAGCACGAACATACAAGAGGCACTACACTATTTGCACTACTCAGTCACACAAGTCAAAAATGAGAGAACACAGATTTTCTTCTGCCTGGTGCCATGAATATGAAATAACTATAAAGTCCATGACTTAGAAGCTGGTAAGCCAAATATAAAGAAAGAGGCATTAAACAGCAACAGATAGACAAAGACAGACAGACTACATTGCTTCATCTTTTTGAGTACAGCTTCAGGAATAAGTACCTAAAATCCACTGTTATTCAAAATGGAATACAAGTATGTGGTCAAGTTTAGTACAGTGTGTGCCTTAAGTAGCCCCTCGTTTTCTTAAATCAAACCAAACCATATATTTAAGCACTAGAATTAACAATTTTTTTTTTCTATTACTTGTCTATTAAAAAAAGGTAACTCCTAAATTAAAGGACGTTCAGTGGAAACATTTTGTATACCCAACAAGCTAAAACTAAATTTAAGAAGTGTTATTAAAATGCTTTTGCCTTTTTTTTTTTCCTTTAAACCTCCCTTTAGTATTATCACCATCTCCAGGATTCTCCACAAATTAATTGATCAATACCTATGAAACAAGATTACAAACCTCTAATTAAAAAAAGCCTTAAGTAACTTAAAAGTAATTTAAGAGGAGATATTTCAGTCAAAAATATCAACAACAGCAGAATCAGTGGAGTTCCTGGAAGTCACTTTGACGATGTGATGTACAACAGAATAAGTGGTTGGTCAAACGGCATTTAATTCATGGTTTTAGCTTCTCTCTCAAACAATTTTATATCAATCCTGGTTAAAGTGCTTAGTAGCTGGAGTGCTTCAATTTCTAATAAAACCAAAGCACCTCATATTTTTATGAGAAAAGATGGGTGAGCTTTTCATGTTACAGCAGGTTGTCCCAGAATTTCCATGGAACAAAGACACATATTTGTACTACATTACAAAAACTTACATTTACATTACAGAAATATTAAAACAGGTTTCCCTGCAACTGAAAGACAGAATCATTCAATTTATAAACAGGACAAAATCCATTATGAAATTGTAATACTTGATCAGACAATGAAATTCAGGACTTTTACGTGCTGTTTTTGCAAATTCTTCAGTAAGACAGATGAAAGACTAATGTGTCTTAACCTCACAGGAAAAGACACCCAAGCAAATGGACAAGATGCTTTCAGCTGTGTCAAAAACATCCTTGCAACCACTCTTGATTTCTCAGAAATGCATTAAAAATAACCTTTACATAAAGCTGAGAAGATTCTTTTAATGGTTCACCCAACTGGCACATCTGTTTTAGTCATTCACCTTGTTCCTTAAATAAATCCCTTTATTAGCTGGCACACTACAACTCAGACATTACCACGGTAAACAAATATGTTTGGCATGGAACCATCTGTACAGCTCCAAGAATACAGCACAGAATTTTTTCATACAATTAAACCACAAAAGAAAAAAAGCAAAAAAAATACTGATGTTACAGTGACATGAGAGGCTGAACTGAAATACACAAAAGCAAAGAAACACAGAGTGGAGTGAAAACGCCATCCGGTAAGATTAGCACGGTCAGATAACGACAGTGTCAGACCAAATAGTCAGCTTTAAGTTTGGGGTCTTTTGCTTTCTTAAATTTAATCAAAACTCATACCATTAGTCCCGATGATTTTTTCCTCTGTGTCTCACTTACTTTATATCTTTTTTTAACGGGACTAAAAATAAAGCTCCATGTCTCTAAAACTTGTGCTGTTGAAACTCAGAATGAAAATATATAGCACCCCAAGCCGTGGGGGGGTGTTTGGTTGTTGTTTGTTTAATTTTAAGGCACACAAAAAGATTCAAATTCGTATAAGAAAACAAGAATTAAGAACTCTCTCTCCTGGTATATCCAACTTCCAAACTTCTACCTGTATTTAAGAGACATCTGAAACACAATTTCCTACAAATTGAACTAAGTCTTCACATTTAAAAATAAAGAGAAAAGAAGATGTAAAGGAGACATGGCTAATATCAAACAGCATTTAGGAAGCTGCTAGTACCCTGAGGAAAAGAATCTTTAAAATGCTTCCCAGCATCCTCACATCACTCTAGACCATGTTTTCTGATTACTTTATAGGTCTTATTTTTTTAAGTGTGTGTATTGACCTACAACTGTTTTCTCACACATACACTTATTGCATTAGACTGCAGTGTCAAGAAGATCCTACACACCTGATATTCCAATGTCTTAAAAGGAAAACCTATCCTGTAATATCTCTATAAGTATTTATTCTCCTTTCAACCTTTTAAACATGTATTCAGATAGAAGTAATTTTTACTGTTGACTTCACTGTAAAGTTTCAAAGTAATACAGATCATTCACGTTTTCACAAAGTGAAGATAGGTTAGTTTCTGCTAATGTGAGTTATATACAAACCATGAAAACATAATGAAAGCTGGAAGCAGTAACAAAATCTTTTCAACCTTCCTGGAGGACAGATTATATAATCTAGACCTTTTTACTCACAATTTAAAATTGTGCTACATAGTTTAAAATTACCTTAAGTTAACAGAAGTCGAAAGCAACTGAATGATGCTACACAAGGTTCAAATTCAGCTCCAAAAATACACCAAATCCCGAATCCAAAATGATGCTATTAGCATCATTCACATAAAACTACAGGTGTTTTTGTTCGTTATCCAATAAATCACTGTCCTCGTCCAATGTTTTAAGTTAAAAGACAAGCCAACACTGTTAGCTGCTCTAAATAAGAAACATAAGGGTAGCAGACAGCATGTTGATAAATAGTAAATATTCTTCCACCAACTCTTTCTCCCGATGCACAATTGCATCACTGCCTTCACACTCAGTGCTACGATCACCCTGCTAATGCAGTCAGATAAGACCCAGATCGCTGGTGCTGGCTTACAGCTTTCTTGAAGGTCCAGACAGAACTGGGAATTTATAGTGAAGTTAAACTTCAAGATTCAGATAGAGAAAGATAAAAAAAAAAAAATCTTGAAATCCTCACTTTTGCTTCCTCCCCAAACCCATCTCCTCTCTGTGAGGAGGCACGGAGTTGCATGAGACATTGTAATGTTGTCTTTTGGAAGACTGCGCATCCCTTCAAGAGAATCCACAGAGCACGCTGTCAGACTGCTTACGTTCTACTTTGCTCTGGTGAGACCCCACCCGGAGTACTCCATCCAGATCTGGAGTTCTCAGCACAGGAAAGACCTGTTGTAGCAGGTCCAGAGCAGGGCCACAAAAATGATCAGAGGAATGGAGCACCGCTTCTGTGAGGACAGGCTGAGAGAGCTGGGGTTGTACAGCCTGGAGAAGACTCCAGGGAGACCTTATTGCCTCCTTGCAGNCACGGAGTTGCATGAGACATTGTAATGTTGTCTTTTGGAAGACTGCGCATCCCTTCAAGAGAATCCACAGAGCACGCTGTCAGACTGCTTAAGTTCTACTTTGCTCTGGTGAGACCCCACCCGGAGTACTCCATCCAGATCTGGGAGTTCTCAGCACAGGAAAGACCTGTTGTAGCAGGTCCAGAGCAGGGCCACAAAAATGATCAGAGGAATGGAGCACCGCTTCTGTGAGGACAGGCTGAGAGAGCTGGGGTTGTACAGCCTGGAGAAGACTCCAGGGAGACCTTATTGCCTCCTTGCAGCACTTAAAGGGGGTTTATAAGAAAGAAGAGAAGCTTTTTAGCAGGGCCTGCTGTGACAGGACAAGGGGCTTTAAACTAAAAGAGGGTAGATTTCGACTAGATACAAGAAACCTTTTACAATGAGGGCAGTGAAACTCTGGAATAGGTTACCCAGAGAGGGAGCAGATGCCCCATCCTAGGAAATAATCAAGGCAGGTTGGAGGGGGCTCTGAGCAACCTGATCTAGTTAATGATGTCCCTGCTCATTGCAGGGGAGCTTGGACTAGATGACCTTTAAAGGCCCCTTCCAACCCAAACTATTCTATGATTCTGTAAGCAAATCTTGAGTCTCCTAAAGCTGATGGCCGGTTTTCCCAATGAAAGCAAAGTTACTCCTCAGTCCCAAATTCTCTCTTAGCATAATCTCACTGGTGATAACTAGTACACCGCAATAGAAAATCTAATTTGTAATTCAGCTTTTTGATTTGCACTGTCTGCTTGAAGCAGAAAGTGAATTTTAAAAGAAAAGGGGGAGGGAAGGCAGAGAATCCACCTATTCAAATCAGAAGTATAATTCAAAGCTCTAGTCCAAGGTGTATCTTACCTTGGACTAAGTTAAACTGAGTCCAAGTTAAACTGAGGTTCAACATATCTTAATAATGAAGCTTGGTGGTATGGTAACAGTGTGTAAGATGCGTCAGAAATTCAAACAGCTTAAATGTGGAAGTATACTTAAAAAAAATAAAATTAAAAAGGCAGGCAAGAGTCATGTCCATGAGGAGCAATTTTGGCTGTTCCTCAGAAAAGGTTGTCCCTGTCCACTCAACCACGTGCAAGTACTTTTCATAGAGTTTTCTGGATATATATTGCTTGAAATGAGAGCTAACTGAGCCAGTACAGAATGGTTACCTGAAGAAATACTATGTTGACAGCTATTGTTACTTGGGACAAATCTTATTAATTGAAGACAAAGGAAGCCGCAATAGAAGCTGACATAAAACTCAGCAGAATAAATTCTGAGTTTATTTCTGTCTGTTTGTTGTGGCACTTTTTTTGGGGGTGGGCAGTGTAAATTGTTGGGATTTGTACTAATCAGAGAAAGAGCAATAATATCATGTCTGAGAAAAGACCATAAATGACTTTTTCTTCACAGTGCCAGTTCCTCAGCAACCAGCTAATAGCAGCTGCTTTAAGAACTCATTGAAAGAGAAGTGACAAGAGGCAAACCAGGGTTCAATCTGAATCAGTTCTCCATTACAGGGTTTGAAAGATGCTCTGGAATTCAAAGTGGTATCTTTCCCAAGCTGGTACCAAACAACACTGAGGATGGATAAGCGACACTAGCTAAGCACAGAACCCCCTGAAAGGACTGTAAAGCAAGAGAACAGAACGCCACGTAACTTTGAAGCCCACAAATGCTTGCTGAAGGGGCCACATAAAATACACTGTCTCTGATTCTTCTGTATTGGGAAAATTGAGAGAAGACAGAGACGACAAACAAGAGAAAGGATGTCTAAGAGCGCGATACAGTTAAAGGGATTAGAAATCCAATATTATTGCCATCATGTTCTATTTCATTTTACCCAAGCACGACTGAATTATCTCTGACAAGTGTTTATTGCGTTCCACGTGGTATTTAGTATATGATGTAAGCACATGTGTGTATATCCATGTTTTCCTCACCTAATGCAAAAGGAGAAATAAAAGGAAAATACGAAGCTTAACCAAGTGTGCTTCCATCATTATTACAGAGAGTATGTTAAACTTTTACTTACAGAGGAGATGACAGAACCACCCTGTGATACCAAGCAAAACCCTTTCCATTTGTCCCCTCAAACTTCCACCTCTAAAAAAAGACTTCTTTGTGTTAAATTTATGAATGAGGGTAGAGCTTACAAAAGCGAAGGATTAATAACATTTGCGTAAGACAAAAATAGTATGATAGGCACCATGCACGCTCTCCTGCACAGCTCCGCCAATCCATCTCAAGTCTGACCTGCAGTACCCCTGCTGCTTTTCCAATCCTAGGCCTCTCACAAGTAGCGACTGCCAGTGCAGCTGAGCGGTGCCAAACTGTCTGGTGGTTTTGCGATATAGCCAAACGGGGACTACGATGAGATGGAACTCATTTCCACCCATGAGGGGAGCAAAGATGCGAACTTAGGTGGAAGGATGGAGTCCTGAGCAGTCCTTACCAGCCACATGCTTAGAGACAAGGGAAATTAGAATAAATTGGGAAAAAAAACCCCAAACAAACCACCGAACAAAAAACCAGACAACAAATTTTGTGTAGAGACTTATTGGCCACAGAATGGTATGTTGCGTGAATGTCAAAAAAGATCCACAAAATAACCGAAGAAGTTATTTCTTTCTGAAGTTTACTTTCTGACTTGCAAAACAGGACTGTCAGAATGGAATGCCAGACAACGCAAAGAATCTTTGACCTAGATTTTTTAAGGGAATTATAGAAGGCAAGGTATACTTATTAAAACAAGTAGAGCCTCAATGGTTTTAACTTTACCACGTTAGCTCCTGCAATGCCAATTTAAACTATCACTTTCTATTAAAAAAAAAAAAAAAGGGAAGGTTAAATTGGGTGGTATTCAGTTCTGATTTAGAAACTCAATAGAAACCTAATGTTTAAGTCACAGTTGTAGCAGCTGAAACAGCATTTAAAGCTGTAGCCATCCTGACCCAAATAAAAAAGGAAAAAGGAAACCCTGTCCTTTATTACTGTAGACGTGGCTTTAGGGATTGCATCAGCTGCTAGGGCTACAATTTGAGTTTCTCTTTTGTAATTAAACATATACGTTAGTATTATGACGGAGAGGAAACAGAATTCTGTTGTGTTTAACAAGTTTAATCTATGTACAGAAGCACTGATCTTGAAAGAAAGCTAGATAAAAGTTAAAAGAACAACCTATTAAAACAAGTTCTCTATTCATTTTTAAGTAACCCAGTTGCCTACATTACACAGAAAAAAGCAAAACCTCTGTAAGCAATGTCTAAAAATTTTAATTGGTAAAGCAAAAATTGCATGCCCCAGCTACATGCATTTAATTTCCAAACATATTCCAAATCCAAGTGCCACTACCCTTATTACATCACACTGAGATTTCAAATACACACATTTTTCCCTTTCTTATTTAAGCATGCTTTTTATCACAAGCATTTTACTTTGAATTTTGCAACTTCTTTTTTAATAGTTAATTGCACTATTTACATTCTGTTATTTTTGCTCAGGAAACAAACAAATATGAAACTCACAGGATTTTCTGATGTGATGGGGGATGAGTGTGACAAAATGCTGCAAACACTGTACCTGTCCTGGGGACATCTGGTGATCATTTTCTACACAGACCCTGCACATTACAAAAATGATGAAAGAAAAATAAATCTTTTTTTAAAAGTGTAACTTTTTAAGGAGATCTATAGAGAAAAGTGAAAAATAGTTTTATAAAGTGTAGTTCAGTAACATTGTATTGCTTTTACCTGTAAAAAGGAAGTATCCTCTGTAATGTTTGCTGAAATCAATGCTAATGAAGCCAGAGAACACGTTTGAGAATTCTTTTAGACTATATGCTGGGCTGGTTTTCCAAATTAATTTTCAAACATATTGACTCTTGAATCAAAACATGTTTGAACCTCTTATGTTTTAATAAATGAAAAGTATGTATGTTTCAGTGCCTGGGATAAAATCTAAGCAAAACATAAACATAAACCCCATGCACCCTCTACAAAGAAAGATTTTTTTTCAATGTTTTGTTGAAAAAAAAATGTAAATCCCACCACTTTTCAGAACTCTATTTAATAGACGCGAAGAATGTATATGGCCAAATCCATAGACCTATCAGCAGAATTGTATGAATCAAAAATGTGAAGAGGTATTCCTGACCTGCAGTTTACTCTGCCAAAGCCTCTAACATTGCAGTAATATCATCAAACCTGCTTTTACTGGCATAACTACTTTGACGGAGAGCGTTCAATGTGCATGTGGTAAGTTATGCTGGAAAAGACGGCACTTTATAGAGTACGAACTACATCCACATTAACAGTATTCTGCCAGAAGAGCGTATTAGCCAAGCAATCCTCGTATGGTCTTGCCTAACTTGAAGCTTTTATTTGATTTCATCATCAGTGCAAAAACCTGCCAGCAAGCTTTGCGCTCTGCGCTTATAATGGACAATGCAGTGGTAGGTTGTGCCACCCACAGAGGCCCTCACTCACACCAGCGCAGCTTTCCACCAGCACATGGATCGGTCTCTACACAACCGGAGACTGCATGAGAACCTTCTTCAGCACATCTATACACCCGTAACCGTCTGCCCATAGGTCTCATTATCAAGGATGCTGAATTCCCTTCGTTGGTGCCAGAAGCATTTGGAATTCTTATCAAAACACACACACACACAAAAAACAGACCGCATATTTAAGTTCCTACTGTGGATGTAATTATTTTAATGTCTGGCATTCAAGTCTGGATGTTCTAGGCCTTGTTTTTCCTTTCTGTGGAAGCAAGGAGAGCAACCGTTACAAATGCTTCAAAAAGCAGTGTGTTTTGTACTTGAAAACCAAAACAACATGAAATGGGTCTGTAAAGGCTTCTGTTGTTTCGGTTTCAACCAATAACATGTATCTTCACAAACTTCACTTCAGCACTGCTGCAAACAGTGGCAAACATTATTGTACTTAAGGGCATCTGTTTTATTTCACTATGTCAGCTAATGGTGCTTATCAGCAACAGAGGGCTGTACAATAATATTCCCAAGTGTACTTCATATTGCCAGTCAAAGACAAACAGTGTGGGTATTTTTTATTCTTTGCATATACAACTTCTCACAGTTTTGCTAAAAACCACTTCTGAGTCAACTCATGCATGACCTCAATCTGCTCTAGAGAAGAACAAGAGTAACGTCGACTTAAAAAAAGTAAAGGGGGTGGAATTAACCTTTATTCACATCTTTTAATTACAACAGTATCTGTCTTCCCATCTGTTTACCAAAGTACTGAAATCCCAAGTCTGAAGATAAAAACAAATTCCCCCTAAACGCCACTCATTTGAGTCAGGAGATCTTGCCGGTTAATCATTTATACATAGTTTACATCTGTAGTTATCCAAAGAAACCAAAACAAATGCGAAAACGATCGGACCCCAGAAGTGCAGTGGGATGGAAAAATGAAGCACTGGCCTAACAGATGTGGTCTGAGGTGCTCTGGCTGCATACAACATGTGAAGAAAGATCATTTCATAGGCAGGCAAAACCTCCTGCATTTCTCCAGTACCTGATGTGTTGACAGGGAAGAAATGGAGCCCATCAATATGTGTGATGTGCCACCAATAATTATAGCCATTACTTTAGCCTGTCATCAATGAAGTAACAAGCATGTTATTTACAAAAAATCATATTCACTACCTACTAACCCAAAACACACTGCTTCAAAGACTTCCACTCGCAGGCTCGATTTTCTGTAACACAGTGAGTACATTCAAACTGCAATCTCTCAATTGCTTTTCCTGCCTAAGTAGATCATAAAAATACATGGTCAAGGAAAGTTTTTTCTTCACGTATTAGTGAATGCCAGACAAAATCTGCTATTATACTTGTTTATACCCTCCAAGAATTTTTTTTCTGACTTTCAAACCTCTGTACCTCGAAAGTCTGTGTAGAATGTCACAATTTCCTTTTAGCATTCATCCCCGCTTACGCACAAATTCAGAAAGAAAACTTAAGCCCCATTACCTTTCAAGGAAACATTTTTCTAACTTAGTCACAGACACCTTAAAAATTAATTTATATTACGAAAAATTAAACATCTCTGAAATACAACACCATGTCTTTAGACAACTACATATGGAGGTAGGTGCCCAACTTTTAGCCTTTAAGTTTGACCTCATTAACTTTCAAATTCCCTGGGGTAAATATATTTATCTATGGTCTAACATTCAACACAGGTGGTGTTTTGTGAGGCACAAACGAGATTTGTGCCTACAGCTAATGTTGAACCCAATTCTCTTTGAAAAGGTTGGTTCAGGATTTGAACTAGAAGAAACATGTAATGTTAGATTTCCAATCCTTTCTCCAGCACCTGAAGATCTTTCACATCCTACTTGCCAAAAAGACCTTCAGAACCAAAACCTGGCATTAAATACAACAGAATATTTTAGTGGTTAATTTACAGGAGTTAATAGAGGTAGGATTGTGATCCAGAACATGGTTCTATAATGCTATTACAACACACACTGGAGTATCTTCTTCTATTTATATCAAGAAGATGGAAAGATACTATGAGGGCGATACCTGAATTTGAATTACAGACTGTGACTTCTGTGAAGGTTTAACCATTTAGTCTTAACCACTTAAAATCACAGTCCCTGGGCAGCAATGCACTACTGAGCTCATTTTGCCAAAATGCATACACATGAGAAAGAAGGAGGAAGTGTTATGACAGCCTGTACCAATATTCACAAGCATCCTTTACAGTACTAGAGTAATTTAATCCTACAGTTAAAATATATTAAACAATACCTGGCAGGAGCTGTTGGGTAAATTACTTTTATATGCTGGAAAGCCATGTCTTGATTCAAAATTTGTTTTATCCATGTTCTTGCTCCTTGGCCAGTATCACCTGTATCACACAGAAGAGTAAAACAAGAATTACTCTGTGCATTTACCTATACAATGACAAATATATTTATACCAGATTGACCTAATTTCTAAATCACAAAGTTAATCCTCCAAAATGCAAAAAAAGAACTGTCTGGAAAAACTTCAATCCCCTTTTCAATGAAGATGGACTCAAAACTTCCTAGAAACAGACTACTTAAGAGGTCCCACAGCATAAGTTCAATAAATACTTCAGTACATCCAATGGCTTAAGTACCTCCTAATCAGGCACAATGCCTTACCTCTTACTTGCAACTCACCTTATTTGGTAATAACAGTAATAAACAAAAGATACTGATGAACATCTTAAAGAGTGAGACAAAACACCTGCTGCTCCTCCTAGAAAAGATAAGTACTTTCACTACAGAATTTTGTGTTAATCCACCTCAACACCTAGTCAAGAGTGTAAAAAAGATCTTCACATTTAATTATGGTAATATTACATACAGGCTTTAGGGGTAGTATCAGTCAAACACTCCCAATGTTCTGTAAAAGTTCTCAAGAGATGAGTTTGGGTTAAAATATCTGGCAGGCTCCTCAAAAACCTTAATCCCAGAGTTCCATTTGAAAGCTGGTTGAGATCTGACTCTCAATGTATTTTTTTCCAAGCCGTATCAACTCCACCTATAGCCAAAACCCTTGCAGATTGAAGTGCTATGAGCAGATATACAGGATGAATTCTTACACGGACAGCACGTGTTTGTTTCAAACAAATATACATATATACACCAGACAGTTTCTAGAGCTTGTCTTTGCACGACTGGTATCTCCAACTAGAACTCCACTGCCTCCCCTCTCCACAGCAAGCACACACACACACTTCTCCCATAAGAGTTAAACCATGCTTCAAACTTGAGGAAACTGGTCCATCAAGGAATACGGTTTACAGTAGGCAGTAATACAACATGTAGCAGTGTTAAACCCAAAAATTTGGTGGTGATTCAGCAAACCGGCTGCGACTCACGCCACAGGACTTTAGTCTTGTTTGAAGTCGAGGCTCCCACATACTATCAAGTCAAACGGCTAATCTGAGTTAACAGTATTCTCTATTAGTTTATCCCAAGTTGGTCAGTTCGACTTTAGAACTCACCCTATTCTTTTCAATAAAATGGCCAAACCACAAGAAAAAAAGCATCACTGCCCTAAGCCAGGCTTACTGCCATGCTACACGGTTTCATCTGAACAATGTCCCACAAATATACCAATTTATTGTTACAATGATTAGAATTCCCCAACGGAAGAGATATGCTTTTGCTTTAGCATCCAAACAAAATTCAGTGATCTTTATTCACACATACAATTAATGCATCTTCCGAATTAAAATAGAAGGCAAGAAAGATCCAAACCCAGCATTAGTATTTTTTTTTTCTGTTCAGCACAAATGGCATAACCATGAAGTTTTTTGTTTGCCCTAAATACTCTAAGTGACAAATAAGCAATAGGGTCACAAAACTGACACAAATCTTACCCTGTGCTAAGTTAAGCAGTAAAAATCAAAGTTACATCTTTAACTGGATGCTTCAGAACGCATTCCCACAAGCACTTTGCTTATGTCAGTAGTATGGTCTGAAGTCCAAACACACCTGTGACTCTTAGCAGACACGCCTGACATGCAAAAGTTTCTTCATGATTGCTGTCACCTAATTTATGAATAATTTACCTTAAGGAGGCTTCAATAAACATTTTTTTCCTATACACTCGTCTTTTTTCAGTCAGAAAGCAAAAGTCTAGGCTGTGCAAATACACAGGACCAACCCTCAGGTAGGTCAACCTAAGCAACTATCTGAATGCTTATAGAATTGGGACTTACTCAGGTCATTACGAACTCCTTAATGGTGCAGGACACATCTTTCATTATTTATTTACATTTCGCCAAGATCAGCAGAACTATTTACAGTTAATGAAGCTAGTTTCTCTATAAAAAGTTCCTAGAAAACTCATTAAGTAAGAGAAAATTTAACTGACCTTCTGTATGTCAAGAGTCCCCATGGTCCAAACGCTCTACAACTGCTGTAGAGCACTTGCATTTTGATTTGGTAAGAACGTAATTCAGAGGGGAGGGAGAAAGAAGGGAGACTATGACACCAAACAAAAACAACAACCTTCTGACAGATTTGTCTTTCAGGATGTTCTTAGATTTTAGCATTATATGTTCTTCTCAATACTGCTAAAAAGCACTCAATGCACAGACAATTCTACTTTGAGTCTGTTTACAAAATTGAAATAGACTGATGGCAGCAATATTATCTTGTCCCCCTCCTCAGGCAAAATATGAATTATTTTCCTTTCAAATATAGCTTGAATTTCCAATTTTATTTTCCTGTGCAAAGTTGAAACTTAACAACATGTAACATGTAGACTGGATATTAGGAAAAAATTCTTTCCTGAAAGGGTTGTCAAGCATTGGAACAGGCTGTCAGGGAAGTGGTTGAGTCACCTTCCCTGGAGGTATTTAAGAGACATGTAAATGTGGTGCGCAGGGACACGGTTTAGTGGTGGACTTGGCAGTGTTAGGTTAATGGTTGGACTCTATGATCTTCAAGGTCCTCACCCAACCTAAGCAATTCTATGATTCTACACGTTATAACATACAAAGTTGTAAACCCTAAGTCTAAAAAATTATTATACATTTGTAATGTCCATTTGCCTTCCCTGCTGAGCTACCGAATGGCTCTTCTACCTAAATTCAAGGTACACTACCGGGAATTTTCTAATATTTTTCTGTAAGATTTTGCATTTACATTCTCCACTTGTTATACTTTGTCGAGAGCATGCATTATGAACAAGATGGATTCATGCCATTTGACTGCCACTTTCCATCACAACCACTGTACAGAAGGTTTACAATTCAGGTTTACAGGCCAGCCCACAGCAATAGCACTGCGGCTACTTCTGTTTTAAATTCTATTCCTTGGAACTGCAAAACAAAACCAAATAAAAGCACCCATGTACTTCCTTCCCCATTGCAAACATTTATGAATGAAATCATATCAAACACGAAAAATTGTAGAGTACTTTAACCACATGTGGAATCAACCTCTAACCATAATCTTCCCTTACGCCTCCAACACGAGAGAAAATTATTTCCTCAAGCATTAAAGCATTAGCGTTAACAAGAGAGCTGAACACATCTTGTGAACTCTCTTTCGCTTTCCCTCCTTAACTCATAGAATTTGAGCAAAGCAAAATTAAACCAGATTATAAAAGGGAAACTAATTTAGCAACCACATACACCTCTGTTCCACTAAACAGAAGCACCAGCTAAAAGCAAAACCAAGAGACAGACACCAAGAGGGTTGAGCACGTTGCCGCACGCCCATGGGCAGCCCAACAGAAACGATACCCAAGGTCTTGATGTAATAAAGACCTATGGTTATTGCTTTTTGGTTTGTTTGGTTGGGGGTTTGTTTGTTTGTTTTTAAGCCATGTGGACTTTGTTTTCATTATTTAGCACATTAGAAATAAACTTTAGGAAAAAAAACCCCAAACAACAAAGCACACTCCTGCCCTCAGACTGGTGCTACCTTCTGCTGATGGCGGCCGGTGTGGACAGGGCTAGGACCCTTCTGCAGGGAGAGAAGTCAGTCCTGGCTTTTAAGAGGCGACAACAGTATCTCCAGCCGGATCCCAAAAGCGCCGAGAGCCATTTTAATTATGTAAATGGCACGTGGCTGCCCTCAAGAGAGGAGGACTTAAGAGAGCGCACCTGCTGGAGCGCGTTCGCTCCGAAGGCAAAGCCAGCCAGGCTGGCGTGCCAGGGCGCCGTTCCCCGCACCCACCGCCTCAGCCGTTCTGCGGGGCGCCCCACCCGCCAGAGCCAGCCCACGCCGGCCGCTCTGCCCACGCCGGCTCCCGCTGACCCGCCCCGGGGACGGCAGAGCCCGGGGGGCACCTCACAGCCCCGNCCGGCCCCGCCGCGGGGTAACAGGGGAGAGAGGGGAGTTGGGGGCGAGGGGAAGCAGCCACCTGAGCCGTGCAGGAAGATGAGGGAGGCGGTGTGCCTGCCCGCGGGGGACACCACGCTCCTCTGCAGCGCCGCGGGCGCCGCCATGCCCGCTGCTTTCCTCCTCCCCTCGGCCGGGCCCTTCCCTTCCCTTCCCCACCGGTAGCGCGGCCCACCGCGCCGGCGCAGAGGCGGCGCACCGCCGGGCCGGAGGGAGGGAGGGAGCCCTGCGTCTCCTGCAGCGGTTCGTCCCGTGGCCGCGGGGCCTTGTCTCCCTCCTGTGTGTCCCGTCCTCCCCCCAGCTCTCCTGGGCCGACGCTGCCCGCCGGAGCAGCTCTCCCGGCCTCAAACCCGAAAAGTTGTCACTTCTAACAGCGTGCGCGTTTGTTAGCAAAACCCGATTTATAGAAAACGGTGTATCTCTACAGGCCCCGCCTGGTAGGCGAACCGGGGGTCCAAGGGTAGAGGGGGGGTGTATGGGAAGGCGGTGGGGCTTCAGCTGTGCAGGCCGCGGCCCCGCTGGCAGGTGCACTGGGGGGAGGCGGGGGGCTCCGAGGGCTCTTTCCAGGCACTTCAGAAAGCAACAGCCCTGCAGGGACCATCGCTGTGAAGGTCCAGCAGACTCGTGAGGGCTTGTCCGGCCTTAATCTGCGTTAGCGCAGCTACTCTGGGGCTCTTGGTGGTTTCTCCTGCCCCGCCGTAGGGGGGTAAGGAGTAGGAGCTTTCTTTTGCGCTTTTAGCGAACCTACAAGCTTTCAAGATTGTAAGACTGTTTTTTTGTTTTTTTTTTTTCCCCCCCTAGTGATGTGTCAATTAGCCACCTGCCCTGGTGCTTTGAGGTCCGCGGCAGTGGAACAAGGATGACCAGGCATAAACTCGGCTATTGCCGTTTCACTGGCCAGGTGCAGCGTGAGCCAACGGGGTGAGCAGTAAGTTTACAGATTAGTTTTGCAGTTCATCATGGAGTATCCTGGCAAGCTGTAGGGGCACACCTGTTAGTCCTTAAAAATGTAATGAAACCTTAGCCTTTTGAGGTAGCATGTTATTACCTTCAGAATGGCCTGTGGGTTAAGTAGATGAAACATCAGTGTGTGTGTAATACGAAGAGCATGCTGTGCTTGTATTTCTGTTCAAATTACTGTCCTGACTACTATTTTCCTATATATTTAGGCCATGAAATCTTAGGGCACCAGTTAAACATAGACTGACAAATGCCATGTTATGATGCCCCTTCAGAATGTATGCAGCTGTCTTTTTACTGTATCTAGGAGTGTTCTGCAGCAGGTCCAAGAAGTAAATAGAAGGAAAAAAGTCTGATAGTGGGGAAATGAGAAAACTGCGTGGTGGGGAGGGATGAAAGATAATATGTAAAATTTTCTGCAGTGTCAGTTGCCTGATTGAAGAATACAAAATCTCAGCAAAGTAGTGCCACAATGAACAAGTCTCTATCGCTGGTGCCTACTAGCTGGGACACACCTTACTTTTCATTTGACTTGTACTATACAGAAATAATTGTGGTATTTGAGACATCAAGGCTCTTTTTTTAAAAAAATTAACTTAGCAGGACAGTTTAATCATGACTATAGGACATATTCACACATCTGTAATGTTTTGATTTATCTTGCCATCTGTCACAAGCATTGTAATTGTTGAAAGCTGTGTGAAGGGTGACTGAAAAAAGGTACAACAGTGACGTGTGGCTTTGGACAAGCTCTTCTGCACAGTTACAGCAACAAACCATGAACAAGCCTTTTTAAAGCTTATGGTTTGTCATTCTCTGCCTCTGAGTTACAAGCTTGGAGGTACAAGATTTCTTTGTGGCAACAAATAAAGCTTAATGCCAGGAACAAAACAAAGGATAAAATATCAGACCATGTAAAAATAGTACTCTAGGTTTGGAGGATTTTGTATGTTGGTTTTTTTAAAGAGAAACAGCCAAGGTATTTATTCTTTCCTTTTCACTAAAAAATAAGCAAAGGGCTGTCTTTATCTTTCCCTCAGTGGAGGGAACTCCAGGGCTTCAGGGAAAACACTAGTGTGTTAAAAAAATTTGAGAAAAAATAGTCAACTACATAGAAACTTGTGAGAGAATAGCAGCTCTGAACAAGCATAAACGGAAAAGAGCTGAGTTTTAATTCTGATGACAACGAATTTACTGTAGTAACTCATTATTTATACCAGAGGACAAGCTTTTATTGGGGTGTGTTTAAATATATTAATTATATTGAAAGTTAATTATATTAAAAAGTCATTTAATGTTACTAAAAAACAAACAAACAAACAAAAACCCCACACACAGCAAAATAACTGTCTAACTGTGATAGGTCTGAGTCAAGTGCTCAGAAATGTCCAGGAGATGATCCTGATTTTTATGTTGTTAGAGGGGTGATAGAGTCCCCTTCCCTGCCAGTTTTGCCTTCTACCTGAAGGAGGGAACGTGCTTGGATTAAGAACTGGGAAAAGGTTATAACTATTTCCCCAGGCCAAACCTGTGAAGCCTACCTATGAAGAAGACAGATGTAACCCATGAACACTGTGAAAATTATGGCTGCTTTTAAAATGTAGCGTTACTGACTGAAAGGACTGTCCTGAATGAATTAACAGTATGTTAACAACTGTAGAAAATTATAGGCAATATGAATATAGCTTGCAAATTTTGTTAAACTAACATATGCTTAAGTTCTGATGCTTATGGTTTTTTACAAGTCTTTCACTGCTGACATGTAACATCTCCAAAAAGAATTTATTGCATTTCACGGCATCAATAAAATGTCCTCCCACACCCTTAAAAACATACTCTGCTGCAACTGCTTCTCTTTTTAAATTTTTTTTTCTGGGCTTAATGAAATAAATGGATTAAATTTTGACTTAAATGCTAAATAAATATTGAAATGTAAATATTTGGCCATATTTATGTTTTCTAAAGAAAGTAAATGTTCAGTGTGAGCTGCGTTTTGTTCCTTAGGATAGGCACTTGCTCACAGCGCTCTCTATTCTGACTCTGTTCTCTCACACTGACTCTATTCAGAAGAAACCAGAAGAGTTTAATTTACTCGCAACCATTTTGATATTTTTCTCATTTAAAATGGCTTTGCACTTTAAAATTAACTTTAGCTGAAAACAGTATGTTGCAGAGTAATTTTTATGTCCAGCATGTGTACATATATAACATCCAGAAACACTGTTATAACTGTATATGCAGAACTAAGGCTCTTGTACCCCACATTGAAAAATAGTTAGTAGGTATTGTACAATTGCTGTTGGGTTTTATTAGTAGGTGAGTTAATCCACAGGTGCTTCCTTGGTGATTACAAAGAAGTATATCTGATTAGTAGTTGAAAGTATTTACATTTAGTTGATTTTGACAGAAGCAGGGATTTTGGTATGGAAATACAAATATCAAATATTTTGATCTTTCCACGCACCCCTTTATTTCTTTGTCAGTATCATGACATTATCATCACCCTATCAGAAGATCACATCGTTAATATGTAGTTCTTATTGCTTGAGTGATAGGTATCCTGTACTTGCTTTCTTCATTATTAAGGCATTAAAATTAACTGCTGAATTTCTTTGACTCCTTTGTACATTCCTTCTCACAATTTTTTTACAGACTGAAGGGTCTGTCCAGTATTTTTAAGACCATCAAAACTGTTACTCTGGTCTGATAAAAAGCAGCTATCCTCAGATTTACAGGTTATTTCATTCGTTGGACATCAGTGGCAGTGTTTTGACGTCGAATTTATACGGCATGGGATTTTTTTAGGTCTCCTCTTTCAGTGTACATCTTGGCATAGTTTATTCTAAAAATTCCTTGTAAACAGTTCTCTGCACAACTGCAGCAGTAGAGGTAGGAAGTGCCATAGGGGTTGGTATTCAGCCACACAACCTAGTGATCCATTTATCGTGATAAACTATTCATACCCTTACCAAGCCAAACAAAAAAAAAATTATTTCCATTCATATTTTTTAATTAGAAAACTGAGTTTCTAGCAAATTACCAGTGTTCAAAATATGTAGGTTTTGAAAAGTTCTTTTCCTGTTCAGTGAGAAGTGTATTTTGATGCTGACTTCTCCGGTTCCTTACTAAAAAAAAAAAAGCTTCCTGGCTAGGCTACATCCCTAGTATCACAGATATGTGATACTATATATCACTATATACTATAGATATGTGATACCTATCCCTATATCACAGATATGATTTTCTGTGGAGTTGGGTGGGGAAATCAGTCAACAAAGAGAAAAGCAGGTTGCGTTCTGCTTCTGAATACTGTCTGGCACAATGGGACCTTGACCCAATGTTTCTAGTTACCACAGCAAGGTAAACAAGTAATAAATAAACAAATCATGTTCTTTTTGGCCCAAGAGATAATTGGCATTTAGGGTCTTGTGAGATAATTTTGCTAGCAGGAGCCAGATATTTATTGCATGCCATCCAGCTTGTTTAAAAACAAATGAGGCCACGGTCCCAGGGACAACAGGAGGCAGTTCCCTTCTTCAGAAATCTGAGCCTGCAGCTCGCCAACAGCCTGCCAAAACAAATCCAGGCTTGGCTTCGTTACTGGTGCCTGTGTGTTTCTTCTGCTCGTTCTTTGCAGCGGGCTTGCTGCTTCTGAGTCACTTGGATGTCCACTCAGCTGCCGCATCTGCGGGCATCTCCCCGGCAAGCTCCTTGGCCCATTCTCTTCAGCTTACAGCCTGCTGGAGCCTGGAGGGATGTTCCTCAACCAGAATTCCCAGAGGAATCTCGCAGACAGGCTCGGGGCTTACCAAAAACACATTAAAACAGTGTTCTCGGCAAATAGTGAAGCTGCTTTCTATTAATGTGTGGACTGGTGGTTGTCTCCCTGTTACTTAATACGTTGGTGATTAGAGCGATGGCTGCTACCCAGTATGACTGGTTTTACATTGACTTGACAGTGTCTGGCAAAGCAGCTTTATATAGCAGGGAGTATTTCAAAGGTGCTTACCCTGGGCAGTGAACTCACCTCGGCCGTGGGAGATGCGAGTTCAGGACTTCTAGGGGAAGTTTGAAGTGCCGTGGGAGGGTTTGGCTCCATTGGAGATTCGTCTGTGGGAAGATGTTGCTACTACAATATTATTCCAGCCTTCAGTAAAATTTCTGGACTTGGAATGATGGATCCTACATCGATTTAAACTGTGCGTCTGGCAAGTTTGTTACGCCTTGTGATTTTGTTGTGTGTTTTGGTATTTCTCTTGAGGACCAGTGTTCTGATACTTTAAAAGGACGTAAGTGCTTTTGAATTGAGGAAAAAGCTGTGAAAACATGAACCTTAAAATCCAGACATACAAGAAAAAATCCCCAAGATTCCTATTTTAAAACTCTCATAATTTTGACTTATTTTTTTAAGTTCTGATTTATGAATTAGGAACTCTTGAAATTAACAGGAGCACTCTTAGTGAGATTACTGCACTGGAGCTCATAAATGAGTGTGCCCAGATCTGTGCTGCCCCGTTCTGCGTTCATGTGTATGTGAATCGGAAGTGTTAAATGTATCACACTCTCAAATAACATAGCTGTGCTAGCAAGCTCTCTCATTTTCTCCATAGAAATGCAATCTATCCAACCAAAGTATCTTGTGTTGATGTGGAGCACTTTAGCCAGTATAAATTGGAAGTCTGAAAGAGGGCTTTGCTCATATAAATATGCTGGCAAGACTTTATACAGTCAGAACAAAATCTAAATTTGCTTTCTTAATGCTAAAATCTGGTTTTGGTTACCTTACTGTCAGTCTGGAGTAAATCCCTCTGGTTGACCCAAAGTTAAGTTGAACCCAACAAAAGAATCTTTTGGACTTGCAACCCTGTAATGACATTAGAACACATAAATGTCAGAAATCAATTTTTTAATCTGCAAGTAGAAAGTTTTGATGTTCACATTAGTTTAGGTTGATTTGCACCTTCCGGTCCTGAGCAGGTAAAATGTAGAAATTTATATCAGCACTGGAAACATATAATACAGAATTCCCCGACAGACCTATTTGTTGCTTTCCTTCTGCTTTCATACCAGTGGGACTTTGTTTGCATGGCTTCCACAGTTTGGCATTTATTTGTCAAAACTGGGGCGTAGGTGTAAGCATTTTTTTTTTGGTGCCAATTTACGTGATGCCATAAAGCAGCGTTTTTTATTTTTCAACACTTATTAGCTCAGCTCCTCAGCTGTGCAGCACCACACCCTGGCATGAAACTTACAGAGGGATAATTCTGACAAGTTTATATTGGCCTAAATTTATAGCATTTCATTTGGGAAAATGAGTATCTTGTTCACATTTCCAGTACAATTTTGTGACTATTTGACAAGATCAACCACCAAGACCTTTGGAAGACTGGAAAACAGAGGGTGTCCTAAAGATACATAGTTCCACTTTCAGACAGCGGATAATGGAAACCCCATTTCTTCAAATTGAATGTGTTATGTTTTAAATTATTTCAGTGTCAGTCCACGAAATTCTTCCAAAAGAGACTGTCCAACATGTATATACGTACATATATGTATCTCATAGAATCATAGAATGGTTTAGGTTGGAAGGGACCTTAAAGATCATCTAGTTCCAACGCCCTGCGGTGGGCAAGGATGCCTCCCATTAGATCAGACTGCTCAAAGCCTCATCCAGCCTGGCCTTGAACACTTCCAGGGATGGGGCCTCCACGGCTTCCCTTGGAAACCTGTTCCAGAGTACACACAATAATTAATATACATATTAATATGTATAATATTAATATTGAGGCAAGCTGAATGGTGCAATACTGTACTCCAAGCTTTTAAGATAACACTTTTGATGCCTTAAGATAACACTGTGGTGTTATCTTTTTTATCATAGACCAGATATGGCATAACAACATATGATACATCAATACATTTTTCCTGTATGAACGTTTATGATTGACTATAAAGCCAATATGCAGAGTGACTGTCATATATGCATTTGTTATGTTTTATTTATTTTTCTTAGAGGGAGTATGTCCCAAAAGAGTAGTTTTGTAATCTCCTATAATAAGTTCCGGATGTGCTATTTTTCCCACGTGCTAAGGAAAAAATCTATGGTTGGTCCTTACTAATTTGTTTCATTGGACTTTAAGGGCGTGGATATCTGTTTTCTGGGTCAGTAACACTGTCCCTTTTTTGTAGTCAATAGAGGCAATGGGTCTTCTCTATGGTCTATGGTAAAGGGTGCCTATGGCGATGACCTCAGCCATATCCATCTGGACATCTCAAGTTAGGTGAGATTAGACACATCCTAAGTGTCTACTTTGGTTTTGTGTTGTTGGATACCAGGTCATGGCTGTGATATTCTTAGCAGGCCACTGAAAATGATGTCTCTCAGTAATCTAATTGGGTCTCAGTTTGGATCTCTTAACTCTTATCGGAGCACAACGGCTGCGCGATAGCAAAACAGTTGTGACCCAGATCTGTCATATCCAAAATGTACCTAAGTTTTTAAAATCAGCACCATCAAGCTACCAATAACAAGGATTTGGTTTGTTCCCCGCAGCAGAGGAACTATGGAATTAGAGTATGAAAAATATCAACAGGTCACTGTAGAAAGGTTACCCACCGGGGAGTTGGACCTGCTCAAAGCCTGGGTGTAGAGCACTTTTTCCATTACATATCTGAAGGAATTCTCACACATGTGAAAACTGCAGAACTGGGCCACCTGTGGATAACTGGATGACTCTATTCTGAGTCAATTAGCACAGAGAGAATTGTGTAGAAAATTACATAATTAGATTTTCAGACAATGTGCAACGTGTTCATTACATTAATGTGACATAATGAGTGTTTTCAGAAACAATTGCAAGGAGACCTAAGCATGTGTTATGTGAACCAATCCAGCACGGAGCGTTATGTATTATATAGGTATGCGTTGCTCACTGTTGTCTTGAAACGTGACCTTTCTTAGATACCTGTGAATTGCAATAAAATTTGATACATTAACGACATTAGAACCATACTGCTTTAAAAGAAGAGACAGCAAAATACTTAAGTGCTTAAATTGAGGAGATCCTTGTCTGGATTTCTGTGCTTTCCATTAGGCAAAATTTAGCCAATATTTTCAAATGAATTGTATATTCTTTCAGATTCAAAGTGAGTTACTCAGTTGAATAAACCCTGCTGTAAGTTGGTCCTGTACAAATGAAAGCCAGGATTACGTGAGAGCAATTACTTTTCATGGTCCTTAGCATAAACCATGCGATTCTGGGAAGTTCTGAATGTTTGAATATGCTAATTATTCTTCCCTTGCTCTGTGGTAGATGCTGTTTTGCTATATAAATTGGCTCAGGAATCTGCATGTTTTTGTGATGTGCTAGTTGCCATCTGCTTTGGAGATATTCCCGTACACTTTTGTTGACGCAACAGCTATAGTGTTTTCAAATGTTGATACTATGAAAATGTAATGTGATTGGACTTGGACAGGTGCCTTAAACAGACCACCCATCATATTTATTTGGCTGCCAGTCAGTACAGGCAAACTCGTGGGTAAAATGTTGAAGTGCTTTGAACTTTCCAGATAGATAGTGAATAATTTGCGGTTCATTTTAAAAGAGATTTTGACAGTCCTGAAAAAAGTTCTGCTTGACTAAATGCCACCATTATGATCCAAACAGTCAAAGCTTACTATTTAATTTGATTTTATTTTTAGTTTTGTAATTATTTTCACAAAACAATTTTGTTACAATGCCTGATTTTTGGTAGTAGGGAAAAAAACTTGTTAAAGAATAGCTGGAACAGTATAAATTTATTAATATGTTGATCTGAGTCAAATGCAGAGCAAGCAGATATATTTACTTATGTTTATAAAACGACTGGATTTGATGCAAAAGGTACGTCAAAGATTCTGTATATAAATATATAAACAAGAATGTTTAATGTGGACACAGATGCTTAGGTATGGTGTGGACACTGAAGCTCAGATATGCTTATGTCACGAACATACTTGGAAATCAGTAGTTTTATTCCAGTAGGAATGTTTTATCATTGCCAGTTCTAGAAAAATAACAAAGTCAGGGTTCAAACCGCTAATACGAAGTATATGCACAATAATATACACTCATGCATGTGTTGTTAACGTATTTCATGTCTTGGTTTTACCTTAATGGTAAGCAGAGGCAAAAACTTTGACTTGAAGTCTTAACCTTTTCAAACGTTATGGACTGGAGGTGACTGATACAAAATTCCTGGGTAGAAAATTGGTGGTTAAAATAGATTGACATATAGCCACCACTGTGATCACAGTGAAACAGAGTGTTCTCATCACAGATCTGGAAAATTATCTAATATTGGATCAAAAAAATATATTTCAGAACAGGAATACTTCTTGTGGTAACTGATAGCACCAGAAACAGAATAGCACAAAGAAAAAAAAAAAGAGGATTGAGTGAAAAAGAACAAGAAAAAAGGATCGAGTGACAAATAACAAGAAAAAAAGCAGACAGTCAGGATCTTGTTCTCTGAAAGGTTAGGTGCAATCAAGAGTAATTCGTTTAAATTATGGCACTGGAAGACGGCGTAAATGAGAAAAAAATTTTGCATATGGTCACTCCAGCAAAAATACGAGACTTGGAATTTAATTTTGAGGTGACCTAAAAAAAAAAAAGCTTGTTTTCACTTAAGTGTTCAATAATCATTCTTAAAAAGAGAAAGCGTGCTCTAGAAAAGGGATTGTCTCTGAAGATTTTCATAAGGAGCAAGTGAATCCTTAAGGATCTTCAGAACCATAGCCACATTTTGGACTTAATATTAGCTGGTGATGTGCCAGAGAGGAAGAGAAGACTTAGGTGTGGTTGGTTGTTTCTGAAAAAGAGATAGTGTTGGCAATTATTAATAAGAAAAATGAAGTCTCGAGAGAGGATGGCCTAATGGCAGAGCTATTAGCTACATCCAAAAAGATGGTCTCACATCCTTGCTGAAACGTTCAAATTACATGAGAACACAGTTTTCCCAGATGGGTGAAAGGGAAACATAATAATCTCTGTCTTTAAAAATGATGACAGAAATAGCTGAGAAAATTATACCTCAATTATCTTGATCGATCTCGTAATAAACTCTGCACACAATCTATCTGTCTTTGCTAGGGAAGAGGTTAGAAAGAAAAAATACGCCTTTTTTTAAAGAAGAGGAACAAGGCGAACTTGGGGTGAAGTTTTTTCAAATGAGTGTGTTTATTTATTAGAGATACTGTGGAAGCAAAAGCAGCTGCTATCTAAGTTTTAAGTTAAGCAAAACTTCAGTACAGGATCAGGTAAGAGATTTCTGTCATGGTCTTGTTTTATAATGAAGAAAATCAGTATTTTATACTGAAGAGTCTCATCCAAAATACTGCAGTAAGGTCTTGAGCAAGCAAATGCTAATTTACAGGGCCTCAAACAGCAGTTTGAATGTGTAAGGATTTGAGCTTAGCTTTGGTTACTAATCACGATATGGCTTTTATATCAAGTATTTCTATTCAGATACAAAGAATGTAAAAGTCCATAACATGGTGCAAGTATTTATCACCTATACACGTAGGTACAATTGTGTAGGCAAGACCAGTGAAACTCAGATTCTGGTGTATTTTATATGTACACATAACACCTTTGGGGGTGCTGTCACAGTGACTGTAAGCGCAAATTGTTCTTGTACTTCAGTTAAAGAAACACTGCAGGTTTTGAACCCTTGAATTTTTATTGAAGACGGTTGGTCCTAGTTAGTTTATGAGTGTAGAGAAATGGTCTAGAGACCATTGCTGTGAAGAAGATGTTCTTCTCATTACACCAGTGAATTGAGGAAAATAGTTCAGAAAATTAAATAAGGGATTGTAACTAATGACAGGATTTTACAAGCCAGGTGAAAGCTGCAGTACAAGAATGAATTGTCCTGTTATATCTTATTTAAATTGATGTCATAGACAGTGAGCTTGGGGAAGACAGGACTTCATAGCAATGGAACATGGGAAATAAATACCTTTGTCACATCATCACGTTCCCTTTCTTTTATTCCATGAGGTCATATATGAGCTTAGCTGTACTGTCTGAATACAGAAATTGTAGTTTGAAAAGAAATCTCACTTATTTTAATAGAATGGTCCTCGGGAGATTTCCACGAAAAGGTACTGGAAACACTCACCCCTCTCACACTGGTTTGATAGCGCAGAGTACTGAAATTAGATTGTATTGTCCTCAAATGGGTAACTGAGAGATACTTAGTAGGAATCAATAGTTATGTGTGTGGTGTCAATGCTGAGGAATGCAGAGTTGTTTCTTTGGTTTTTTAGTTGGGTTTTTTTTTAGTTAAAACAACAAATAAAATCCTACTGACTAGATTTTGGGCTGAAATTATCTCCTCTGTCCTGGTCACTGCCATTCTGTATGGTAACTATTTGAAATACTAAATGGGACTATTACACAAAGCTTTTTTGCTGATTCTTGCATTGTATGGCCATTTGCAGTTCTGAACTTCAGTTTTGGAAAGGCTCCAAAAATGTGGGCCACTATGACAGTTTTGAATTAGCCGAAGTGGTTTAATATTAAAGCTTCTGTGATAATGATGTAGAAGGTTTAGACACCCTGACTTCTGATTTTTATCAGTACCTTTCCACTTTTTGATACATGAGCATGGGGTGTGTGGATTTACCAAAGCTTTAAATTTTACTATATTTTATTAAGGGAGAAGCAAGAAAACTGAGTGATGCTCAAATTCTCCAGTGCGTTCTCTTGTCAAAAAGCTGGGGGAGGAAGGAGGAAAGAGACATTACTGACTGTGAGTCAAAGTTGTAGATTTTCGTCTAACTTATGGGACATTCAAGTATAACTCCTTTTGATATGGTTTTGTTTCATAAAGGCATAGAAAACACTTACCAAAGTTTTTTAATATTAAAGCAAAACCTTGAGTGAATGAAGTGCTGCCCTAATACTTTACCAGAATGGGAAACCTGCAGTTTGCATGTCATCCATGTGCCAGAGCATTTGATAACACTACAAAAGGATCTGTTTTACCAAGTTGGTTCTGATACATAAAAGCTGTGACTTCGAATTATTTCCCCCTTTTAAAATTCCTAGTCATTCTTTTTTCTCAATACTAGTGTTATTATATTTGTTTCCTAAGGGTATCCAGGTGTTTTCACTGGAATAATGCAATTTTGAGACATTTCTTTTCTTCATGCCAAGTTCATTGAATTAATCACTGTACGCAAATGCGGCTCAGCACTGTCCAGCAGCAGTAATGGGATGCAGCTTCTCAGTGGGTGGTTTCCAAGCTGGCAGAGGGCAATGGGGAGTGACAGCCATCACCATCTTCTGCTGGTTTGGCTGTGGGACATCAGGTGAGAGCTGCAGCACACTTGGGCCAAAACATAGCAGAAACCCCCACATCCATAGTGGGCGGTAATCAGGAATCATCCAAGCAAAGCAATAACGAAACCACGTTACTTCTTGCCCGGAGACACAGTCTGTTGAGAACAACAGGAAAACATCTTCTGAAGACTGAGAAGAGAAACTTGGACTCAGAGTTGTCCTGTATGTAAACAGAGGGTTGTCATCCAGCGTGTTCAGGCAGTATCTAAATGTGAGCATTGTGCCTCAGGGCAAAAATTAGCAGAACTGAGAGAAAGTAAAGATGTTGAAGAAGAAATCAAATGTACTTCTATATTTTTAACGATTTTCAGGATTTAACACTACTTTCAAGGGCCGTGTCAAAACGTAAATATTTTGGACACGGGGTATATGTACTTTTTCAGCTCATCTTTAGGGAGTAAACACAGAGAACCAGACAGTCAGCAAGTGTGAATCAGTGTGGCACCAATAAAGCTATTGCGAACCAGGCCCATAGAAGGGTCCAAGTTTCAAATTTAGGGACAGTTCCATAGCTTTAAGGTTTTGGATTTGCTGTTCAGGTTCAGGGCTAACTTGAAATAGAGCAAATCAGTTTGAGAGGTCTGGCGGCTTTTAAAAAGCAGAGAATATTCTTGTTAATGGTTATCTTAATTCTGAAAGGTTAACATCCTTCATGACTGGTCAGGCGTAATGTGTCAGTACCAACGTCTTCAACAGTGATAGCTCACAATAAGAAGTCAGGATTTGTTCTTGTAAACCTTGTAAGTTTGTATGCACTTATAATTCCACCGTAGGTATCTGGCTTTGGTTTCATACACATTTGGTGTCAGAAGAATGAATAAAGTAACAATAACTCTAATAATAATAAACAGTTGCTCTTCTACAGTTGTCTTTATTCCGTATGCAGCCTGCACATGGACACGTCCAAGTGTCTTCATTTTATTTTCATGTTACATTTATCTCATTCCCTCTTCCCAGTGTTTTACGTTTTTATTTGCAGTATGAAAATACTTAAATCACTGTTGCAATTTGTTTTTATTGCCTGGTGTAACCACTTATTCCAGGTGTTTATTTATCTTCATGAAAAAGTTTCTTACTGAATTTTATTCATGTTTATGTTTAGATTGCTTCTGCCACATTTCATGGCTGTTGGGCCTCTTGGATGGGAGGATGTTTTACCATGTGCATCATTATCACTTCCTTCATTATTTTGTACACATCTATTAGGTCATCCTAAATGTTTTTCACCGTCACTGAAAATAAGCTTAACATATAACAGGTGTGGAGCCAGATGGGGAGAGAGAACTTGAAAGGAAAACACTGGTTTATCCACCGCAGTACAGTACAGAGGTCTCTCTCCATGAAACAGCATGAGCACATATTGGTGCAAAGGTGGGTATTTTCTAAGCCCTCTCCCTCTGTAAGTCCTCCTCTGCATAAGTGCTTTGTTTTGAAGGTCCATGTGAGTGCCATGTAAAGCAAGTAAGTCTTCCAGGTCCAAAAACTGTAGGGTACTGACTATCTGACTGTCATTTGTAGCTCTTCGCAGCCTGTTGTGTTATACTGAGATTTAATATTGTCTTAATGTTTAGCGTCCACTCTTCCTTTCGTGGAAAAAAGGTGTAAACAAAATAAGTAGGGAGTTACCTAAGTGTTTCTGAGCTGCCTTGGGATTTCTCTGGAGTAAAGGGTGTTCAAGTAATATTACAATGGCTTTATAGCACCCTGCTATCTGGCATCACGCTGGCCTGAATTTAGTAAGTGATCAGAAAACAGATGACTCAGGGTGATTCACAAATACCGGGAAGGTGCCTGTAGGATCAGTGCAGCCAGGCAAAATTTGCAGGTGTTTCATGCCTCCTCTTGCAAGTACAGCAGCCTGAACCAGCCCTATTGTCACAACCGGGAAAAAAGGTGGACAAAATGACATGCTTTGTCCTGCCTCTTCTGTCTTGGCCTACACTTGGTGCAGATGAAAATCTAACCCTAAAAGAGTAGAGCGATGCATTTCAATTCCTGTAGGACTGGGTTCTAAATCAGGAACAGTAATATAATCCTTGTTTTTTCCCTTCTTTCTCTATACTATTATTAGACCATTTCCTTTGTCCCTGTTTCTCATTTTTTGTGCATTTTTAGGAGACCACTATTATATTTTCCTTTTTCTCTAATGTGAATATGTCTAAAGAGCCCATTGTTGTCAGCTGAAATATTTATGTAGTTTAGCATTCAGTAATTCCATTTGCTCCTTTAATTTGATCCTTTAACTTACTTCTGCTTATTTTTACATACAGTGCCTCCAAGTCCTCTGCACCAGATTTGTTTATCTTTTTTAAAAGCTTTCAGCTCTCTGCTTGTAAAACTCTTTGCATTTCATTCCTTACCTAACCACAATGGCCTATGTTGCACTTTTCCCTGTTTAGATTGAAGTGGGAAGAATTTCAACTGCGCTCTTTCCAACCGTTGCTTAAACATTTCCCACTTTTCCCCTAGCAGCTTTCCCACAGTTAGTAGAAATCCAATCAAAAGTACTTTCCACTCTTTTCAAAGTCAGCTACTTTATTTATCTTATACTTTCTGGTAATATTCTGTGCTCATGCTTGAAATTTCTCGGCCATCTTACGTATTTTGAGAGAATGTTATATATAGCGTGCGTGTCTGTGTGTGTGTGAGTAAATACAGGCATGCATGCACACACACACCTATATTTTGCCTTTTTTTTCTTTCTCTCCTCACCTTGGCTTCCAAATTGCTTATATGCCATTGCTGTGTTTTGGGGTGGGTTTTTTGTTGTTTTTTTTTTTTTTTTTTAAACCATTGCACTATTTTCTTAGTGTAGCAAAACTATTCGTGGGATGGGGAGACATCCGATACGAGGCAGTTGTCATATCCTTGGGGACATCCAACCAATTGGACAACTTGGTGTGAGTTCTGGCACGGGCCACCACCCCAGATGTTTTGGTGGTATGTAGGACAGTGGGAAAGGAGTGGTGTTAGGCTAAGGAGGGAGAGACTGTAAACAGGAAAAGTTGGATTCGTTTTTCCTAAACTGATGAGTGTAGGACTGAAGCTGCCTTTCAGAGGAGAAGTCTCCGGGAGTTATCGAAGGCTACATGGTAGAAAATGTCATGAAAACCCATTCCCTGATTACCTGTCACTGTCACACTGCCGCTCTCCCCCGGGCCCACAGTTCCTGGAAGTCAAAAAAGTCTCTGCAAGAGAAACACATTTGGTGCTTTATACTAACAAGAACTGAAAAAGCATTAGCTAATCAATCCTTTCAAAATCCTTGGGCTTCATTGAGCTCTGTGTGGCTCCAGTTTTGTGCTGGTTTGGATCCAACAATTTCACTGGCATAAAAGAGGATGAATAAGGCACTTGAAGTATATTGTTTAATGAACTGGTTGTATAGAAAGACCAACTGGAGCAGAGGCATAAGGTGGCTTGAGTCAAGATTTTCTGCTCTTGTGCTCATTCTTCAAGGCCGTGCTTCCACATCAAGGGCATGTAGTGGGATGTGCAGTTTCATCAAAGCCAAAAGCTGTGGGCTGTGGGCTAGCTCTTCAGCTGGTTTTAACTGGCATGGCTCCCATGAAACCAAGTTATAATTCATGGAGCAATTCCAGTTTTCTACTCGCTGGGGGAAACCTGGCCACTGGTTGTAGCTCCCAAACTCATCTAATATTTATTTTCTCCACCCAGATAGTGCCTCCACCCCAGTTTTATTTCCACATGACTACTTTGCTGCAAATTTCTCTTTGAAATCCAGCCTCCAACGATATTTCTCTGAATGAGTTTTTCCTAGCTAGTTTTGAAGTGTTGACCTGAGAACTAGCTAAGTGCAGCACCTCCAAACGTCCTGTGAAAACCTGAGCACAACTGCAGCAAGTGTATATATCTGCATTAGTAACTGGAATGAAATGCTGCATTAGAAGTGGAAATATAATGTTGCCAGGACCATGTAAATGAAAGAACACACCCCAGTGTGTGAACTTGGTGGAGCCATCAGAGGCGGGATTCACTAAATGTGAATTAATTCACCTGCTAGCAGAAAACTGAATGATGCATATTTTATTGGGAGACTTTTCTGATAAAGCAAATAACCCAAATATGGTAGTGAAACAGTGTATGTCTGAACAGTTACCGTATGCATGCCATATTTTATTTCTCAGGTTGCCTTTCTTGCTAAGTGTTAAAGGAGTTATCCTGCAACTAGGTAGGGACTAGAGCTTTCTGAGCAAGAGACATTTTGAAAGAGCTGCTTTGTAAAATGTACAATAACTACAGCATTAAGGCTGATCAGGGATGCCTTATAATATTATCAGCAGGTATTTAAAAACCCCAGCGATTTGTTTGTTTATTTCAAGCTCTGGGGTTTATTTTTCCTTTTCTAAAAAGCAGTGTGGCAGTAACACTTCTTTCATAAGAGAAATAATGTCAACAGAAGGCTAAAGAGCACGTGCCTGTATAACATCTGCTCTGAGAAGCACTTGAAAAATAACCACTCAGTAGCATGATAAGGAAACATCTGTGAAGCACTGGGAGGAATATTAGCAATGGGAGGAGGCAAGGAAGGACAAGTGAGGTTGGACTTAGATCAGGGACAGACATCTACCGACTGCCAATGGCAGCACCTCTCTCATTTCTTTCACGATTACATCTATATTGAACATGAAGGTTTTGTTAGAAGCGGGCAGGGATGTGGCAAGGGGAAAACTGAGTCGGGTGGCCGTCGTCTTCCCTGATGCTGGGCTGAAGCCCCAGTTCCCCACACTAATCCAGTCAGCCCAGGTGTTGGGGTGGGATGGAGGAAAGGAGGGAGGGAGCACATCGCTGGCAGGCGCTGGAGCACTTTGCAGAATCAGAACCTGGTATGTGTGTGCATATAGCCCACTCCTTGTTTTCCTTGGTTGTGCTTTACATGTTGGATGAATCACACAGGATTTTATTAGAAAAACACTGTTCTTATTAAAATTGTATATAAACAAGCCATCTGCCTTCACACATCTATTTGAAGTTGTTTTTTTTTTAACACTGGCAATTCGATTTCAAGGCATTAACGGAACACTTTGCTGAATATTGGGAGGATGACACATAGCAGTGTCTTAACCATTAAGCAGACATTTGGCTTTAATTGATGTGCAGATTATGCTCCCTTTTAAAAGTGGGATAGCTAGTGTTTATTCAATTACACAAGGCAGCTCCTCAGCAACTTTTAACAAAGAACACATACTACTGAGACATTTCCCACAACATACCATGGCCTCAAAATCCCATTGGTTTGCTATAGAGTAAACAGTCAGGAATTCCTGGAAATTAAAAAACAAAAACCACATGGACGGTAGGAGAAAATTAAATTAGTGACCCTAGGTAGAAACAAGTAAGATTTTCAGGCATCCACTCTGTTTCCAATCTTATTTATTCCTTTTCTGGTATTAATCAACCACTTAGATTTCCCTTTGGATCTGGCTTTTTCCATTACAAATTTAAGTATATTGTAGAATGACAGCCTCAATAGGTTGAGGTTGTATAGTATTCTCCTGAATAATGCATGTAGAAATTGATATATATTTGTAAAAAGTACATCTATGACAAAGAGCTGAGTATAGATAGATAAAAGTCTATGTTTCTGTATTTAGAGAGGAAGTGAGATGCTGCCAAACTGGTGCATCAGTTCATTAAGAGATGCTCAGTCTACAGAAAAAAAACAAACCTGGTCTTTTATTGCTGGTTACAGATACTATTTCACATAATAGATCACAAAATGAAAGAAAGAAGAAACTATGACTAAGACCCAAGCATGGGAGTCAGGATGTTTTGTCACCCAGAACAAATCAAATTTGCTAATATTAAAAAAAAAAGGAGCAAATAATTCCAGTTTATTCAAGGTACTCTGAATCTAACTGGTCAGGAAACCCCACCAGGAAAACTTTAAATATAGCTTAATGAGGATAGCGTTTGAACACCTCCTTATTTCAGTGGACTTAAGCATGGTCCGTCCTAACAAGGAACAGTTCTGTGAATCATAACCTGAGCGCTTCATTTTAATCTGGAAGGGTGGCAGCTGCAACATTTTAAAAAGAAAGTCAGGCACTCACCATTTATTGAAAATTGGACCTCTTTCAGGTGTCTCCAGCTGGGAGAGCAAATGGTAGGACAGTAAAACTGGACCCTTTGGAAAAATCTTGCCTTTCTCTGAAAAGTAAATTATATTGATCATTTGTTGCTTTGACAGGTTGAAGTTCACAATGTTGTTCCTAAATTTTGTGGCTCTGACACACACAAGATAGCAAGGACGTGTTTAAGACTCAGTTTGCAACTTGATCTGCCCAGGCAGACCTTTCTGCTCCTGGGAACTACTGATTCATTTGGCTGTATGATGGGAGGATGTTGCCAACGAGGAGGATAACTAGCCTTTGTCTAAATGAAAGATGTAAATTCCTATCGTCTTCCAGGTAAAGAGGTTTTCCTTATTCAGGTGTTTTCCTTGTCCACCTCCAGATAGTTTTATCTGTCTGATCTGCCGTTGAATGGTGAAGATGGTGTTTTGGAGGTGGGCTGGTAGCATTTAACTGTTTCTCAAGTACAACATGTCTAGAATAATATATGCCTTTACAGTCTTAAAGTGATGCCAGTTTAACTTAAGTTTTGAATTGACCAAATTGATCCCTTGCAAAGCTCTGTTTAAACTCTTAGCTTGCTTCATACCTTTTTGTCCATTCGGTCTCTTACGCAAGTTAAATAAGATTTAGGAGCGTCCAAAGAAAGATCTGTGCCAGTTTAAATAAGATGTTTTTTAAAAGTATATATAGCTTAGTTGAGTAAGGTTTTGTTTAGAGTTAGAAACATGAAAAGTAAAATATAATATGGATTTCCTGACCTTATCCTTACTTTCAACATTTCCTGTGCTTCTCTCCATTCATTCATCTAAAATGTTGAGTGTACAGGAGCGTGTACAGCTCCCGACACAGTGGGGAACAGATGTTCATTCAGCTTTAATTCTTGGTATGACCAAAATGTATATATTTTAAGTAATAAGGGGTAAAAAAAATCTAAAAAAATAGCAGTTTTGTGGTAGTTTGACCTTAACTGTTAGAAAAGAGTTATTCAGAAATGAAAACCACCCCAAAGTTTACCAAACTTTTTGAAATCTAAAGAACACTCAATCAAGTTTGATTTTCTCCAAACTTGTTGCCTATCCTTTGTTGATGATGAAAATTGTCGTCATCACTTGCAAAATTCCTTATTCTTCTCAGGGATACAGAGGGGAGAAAAAAGACTAATGCTAATAAACATTCAAGCCATTTATTTCAATGGTTAGTAATCGCTGTATAACGATTTACAAAAATTGCACATCCTCTGTTTAACTAAGGTTTTGCCTGTGATCATCATAATCAGTTCTGCCTGTTTGAAGAAACGCATGCTTGCACAGCTTGAAACATTTAAGACCTTTCAAGTCGGGCTTTGGCACCTCTGATGGTATGTACTGTGCTTATGACAGTTAATCATGTGAACTGAACTTTTTTCTCTTCCCTTTAAACTTGGTAGGTTTAAGATTATCTTTTTTTTTTCCCTCATATTATTTCTTCAAAGTTAAATTTCCAGTGCATGAAACTACTTGACCTGGAAAATAAACACGGCACCGCATATAGCACTGTGGGATAGCAAAAGAAGTCTGACCTGTGTAACTAACAAGAGAGACATGTAAAACAATGCATGCCTAATTTTCTATGGAGTTTTAGCCACAGCTTTAGGGTACCTAAACAGATAGATATGTCTGCAATTGTCTTCAGTGTTCACTACCTTCCATAAAGGAGTTTTAAAAATCTGGTCCTTGAATCTTCAGTGACCTACCTTTAATTTCCTCAAAGTAATAATAATATAGACTTCAGTGGAAACAGCTGATGTTTACTCCCTCTGAGACAATCAGGGCCTGCAGACCAGAAACTCTGCTGGTGAACCATGACTGAGCTGCTCTCGCAACAGGGAAGGTGTCTAATTTTACACCTGTGGACTCTTCCAGTGCTGCACTACCTGCACTGTGATTTTTTTTTTTCTAATGTCTGGACAGAATTTTGTTTCCTGTGATCTGGGACTGTTGCCTCTCTTCCTTTTGTTGTGCGCCTTGAGAAGAGTCTGGCTCTGTCTCCTCTGTGATCACCTTTTTATGAGAGAGTGGCAAGCAGGAGTTAAATCCCACCCTTAGCCTCTTTTTCTCCAGGCTGAGCAAGCTTGACCCCCTCGGTTTATCCTTTTACTCCATGTGCTCCAGTCTAACCAACTTGGTGGCTCTCCATTGCACTCACTCCAGTTTGTCAATGTCTTTCTTGAATGGAGGGAGGAACTAAATTAGATGTAGTACTCCAAATGAACCCTCAAGAAAGCCAAATAGAGGGGAATGGTTAGCAAAGCTATATTCACTTGTGTTACAATACTTACAAAATTATTTCATGTTTCCTGGCATGGGATATTTGGCTGATGTTCTAAAACAGCTCTAGACATCCCCACTCCACACAGGGGAATGTAGCAGAGACGTGAAATCTAGCAGTGTTGATAAACCCTGTGCCCTGTGGTTGAGCAAGTTGAATCTGATATATGGAAAGAGATCCCCTAAAAGAGTGGGACTGCCTTGTAGCCAACGTTACTTTCGTGATCAGTACTGACATTATCAGTTCTTTGACGTTCATATGTCAGATCCTCCGCTGGCATTATGCTTTCAAATATCATTCAGGGTCTGCCTATACTAGGTGTCAACCTCCAGGAGTGACCTCCAGGAGGAAGTTTTCGTGAGCTCTGAACAATGCAGTCCCGGTCAGTTTTTCTCAATTACATAAAATAAATGTTTCTGGGATGGAGTAGCCATTAGTCATATTAACACAGAACAAAGGCCGTTGCCTTGTTTTAGTAATGTAACAGATCATGGTACTCTCACATTAAAGAAGGCTGGAGAGTGAGACAGAAACTATAGAACAAATGGGCCCTTTGTAAATGTTTGGATAGAGTTTGCATGTGGCTTCTCATGGCAACTGCAGGGCATAATTCTACACAGTAATTCCAATTCTATGGAATAGGTAAGTTATGCAAGAGATAATCAGTGATTCAAGCTCAAGATTAGTTTCTTAAAGGACTTTAGGGCAATCTTCTGTTCCTTAGACTGTCTCAAAGTGTACTGTACCATTCTGATTCACAATATAAACACCCACAGAATTTGTGCATCAATATACCTTATTTTGTCAGAGAAAAGAATTTAATATAAAGGAATACAGAAGTCACTGCTTTTCCCATAAAAAGTCGCTTCCTTTAAAAAAGCAACTATCCCCCTTTGTAGACATCAGGCTTCAGTACAAAGGTATAGAAGCAGAGGATGGTATAGGTTGCCTGTCTTTCCCTGTAGACATTCAGTGATTCCATAAAGGCAGATTCTCATACTGCTTCTCTCAGCTGCAGCGTTCTCTTCATGCACTTATGGCATCTTGTCTTAGTTTGATAACATTTTTTTCTCTCGTCTTTGAATAGTGACTTGAATGGGGTCTGACTTTCATGAGCACTTCCAGATACCACGTCAATGCAAATACTATCATGAACATATCTGGGTGTTACTAATACAAGATTACATTATATATTTGTGAAGTATTTCAGTGTTTCAATAGAGAAGGCAAGTTAGAAATGCTGAGTGTTTAAGCATGTGGATTGTGGTGCTAAAGAAAATAATTGCCTCTCACACCACGAGATGTAATTTTGTTTTTCCATTCTGTTTGTATTGGGCATATCTGGCATTTCAAAGCAGCATCAAAAGGTAACACTATGTATTGAATACATGCTTATTTATAGTTATTCCTCATCTTGTGCAGAATCTTCAAAGATTATATCAAGTGATTTCTGTACATGGGGCTTGTCACTGCATTTTTATGTGGAGAATATGTTATTTTTTCACTTTGTGTTGGAGTGGTTAATAGGGATCACAAATAGCTTTGCTTTGCCTGGAAGGGTTGTATGTTTTACATTATTGGTAACTCACAGAGTTCACACACATTGTATATACTGGATTTCTGTCCCTAAATATGCTTTACACTACAACTAATGATGCTGCCATCCCAAATTTTGGCTATAACCTGTAAGAATAGGAAGGAAAGAGAGCAAGCTCATATTTGTAAAAGTAGAAGGAAGTGTAAGGCTTGTGAGAAGGTAAATTTGGCAAGCTAAAGTTCTTTCACTTCTAATTATCCTGGAGGCATAAATAGTCACATTTTCCTTTATCACTTTGAGCATACACAGGATTTGGAGTATTGTTTTGTGTATGCCATTAAAGTAGCAGAATTTATCTATTAGAGAGATGTAATATGGGTTGTATGAATTTTAGGGAGGTGCTTGGAGTTGCAGTAGAAGCAACACAATCAAGCTGATGAGTTGATGTGCCACATTGCAACAGAGTGTTCATGTGACCAAAATAATGACAGCATATTAATTGCAATCGGGTTTGGTTTAGCCCTTTCTGGTGGTGAGCTATGTTTCCAGAATGATGATCAGAATAATGTTTTTGGCAAGTAAGGTTAAGTGCTTGCAAAAGTCCTTACTAGTAGTTCACCAGCAGTTGTCATAAAGTAGACTTGTCAGATTTTCTTTACATTCTCTTTTGAAAAATGAAGGGGAGCAGGAGCATCATAACAACTACTTTGCAGTGAGATGTCATCCTGGATGAGAATTTGGAAGAGAAGCGTGGATGTGCTTTCAGAAGGGTGCTTACAGAACAGTGACTTCTTTCCCGGTCTATATTCTGTCTTAGTGACTAAGTACTGTGGCGCATCGAGGGCATTTGTGAATTTCTAAAGGTAAATTAGCATGATTAATGGGAATTTACAAGGATCTGGATAAATGAAGATATATTTTGTCTTGTTTCATACCAACTTTGTGATTTTACCTCATTTAGCTTTCCATTTTGATAAATATCTCACACAATGTTTCCAAAATAAATCTTTCTCAAAGGTGTTTGATATTTCTTGATAGGAGCTGAAGAACAGCAATATGCCCTCTACCATACCTTTACAGTGTTGCCTGGAACCCTGCAACTTTGTTTATTACAACATCACTCCACGTTATTTGTCACATAGACTTGACACAAATAAACCACTTTCCTTCAAGAGAGATTAATGATAGAGCTAGCTTGCTGATTTAATATTCTCTGGGACCTAAAATGTATTTCAGGGACCACATTTCCCTCCTCAGTTTTGTTTATGTTGTTCACACATATTAAGTAACTTCTAGCAGTTTTGGCTGAAAATTTAGTTGAGAGACTGAACTCATATGTAGTCAGCATTTCTTCATCACACAGACATGCACTATTCGTAATGTAAGTGACATTTGAGTCACACTTAACGACCTAATTATTTTCTTGCAAGGATGTGTATAAAGAAAGACCCAGAGTCGGAAGATGTTTGCTTCCTACGTACAGCAAAACAAGGCCTCCTTAGTTTTCTGTGGTCAACATCAGCCTACATTTTGAAGGGAAGTCTTTATTTTATAATGCTTTACAAACCTGTGAACTCAGGAAAGTTCTTAGCATTTTTTTTAATGCATGCCTGTAAGTAAATAGTGGGCTACCTCAGTGCTAGCTAGCAATGGCTCTGGGGTCTGAGCCAGCTTCTGTTGTGAAAAATGAACAGTCTTCACTGGTGAAAAAATCCCCCTTGTTCTAGGAGGCCAGGGTCTACCTCGTGGTGGAGCACTCACTTGCGGAGCCTTCATTTCTCCCACACTCTCCCAAAGGGGTTGCAGCTGGAATCTTGGTGAGTATCTATGATTTCTCAGGTAACAAGTGATTCTAATAGTCTCGAGTTAAAAACCCACACCCAGGGCATATTGTCCAGTGCAATGCTCTGCAAACCACCTCTTCTTCTTAAGCAGCTTTCTACTAGTAGCTAGAACTGACTAATTGGCTGGGTTATCAATTTAGTTTTCAGTCTTCTCCAAGGAATCTTCTTGGTGATGGGATTTTTCCTAGTGAGTGATGCAAAATACTTCTGCGCACAAAGATCTATAGCATTGTTTTATACCTAAAAAAGATATCTGCTGGGAAATATCCTTAAACCTTCTGCTTTTGGCTGAATGTGTTATAAATCCTCAGTTTAGCTACACAGCAATGATAGTTGGCCATTGTCAGGATTTTCTTGGCTAATGCTGCTTCAGAAATAAAGCAAACGCTACAGCACATCTGAAAGGAGAAAATCTCAGCCCAGGCAAGGTACTTGATATCTTTTGTATGTGTTATTGCTGGATGTGACGGATAGGTGTTTGTGTATGAACTGGATTCATCCCTTTCGAAGTCTGGCACATCTCACTCCCATAGTTCACATACAGTTTAGATTTAGAGACAACTGGTAATGTATACAGCAACTAGTTACTCTGTAAGTAGTATTAAAAGGATATAAATCTGAGTGATCACCCTGGAAGGTGATCTGAGAATCTGGACCATTGAGGCTGAAGGATTCTGATCTGTTACCTGTTAGTATGTAAATGACCCCATCTTAAAGCTACCCAGAATGCTAAAGTAGCCCTTCCTTGTTTACATGGAGACATGTCAATACATAGAGAATATTGCCTGCTACTTTTTGACAGGAGACATCATGACTCCTCAGCCCTTAACAAATGTTTAGGCTGGTTGGCGCGAGTCCTGGCTCCTGTTTGCCATTGGCACTTGCCCATCGCAATTAACGCCTGGGCTCCCCTGGTGTGTGGGCACAGTGCAGCTCTACCACCTCCCTGTGTGATGGCTTTGCCACAGGTTTGGGAATTCAGGTTTTCCATTGCCTGCTATCCTGACAGAAATGTCTCCTTCAAGCTTCACAGTGTCCATCCTGAATCTCTTCCCTTTGCCTTGTTCTGTACTTTAATTCTCAGAAGGCTGTCCCGGGAGGAAGGCTCTCAGATAGCTGAGGCTTGACTCAGTCCCCACTGGTTGCTCGGATAAATTATCTGGATTACTTACCAGCAGGAGCAGCACTTTGCAGCATCTTCTCTTCTCTGATACACTGAGCAAAAAGACCTCATATTGTTCCAGGGCTTTCAGACGAGAGGGTAAGGTAATACTGTTAAAACTATTGCAGATAATGATTGTTTCTTAAATTATTGTTTTTTAGATTATATCTTCGAAATTGGAGGGAAGTCCTGTAGGACACAGCACTGTAGCCTGTTGTTTCTTCAAATTTGTCACCTTTATTTGCTGATGTATACATTATATGTGATATGTAGGCCTGAGTCAATAGTCTGGATTCACATTCAGGAATGTTTGCAGTTGGTCCCATACTTTCCAGTTTGTGTCTTCCCTCGGGTATAGGGAAGGACTTTGTATTTCTTATGAGCATTAATGGATGTCATGACCCATACTTACAGAACAAAAACCCAGTTGTGTTAAAAAAGGGACTAGGCTGAAATTACAGATCACTACCCTGCAAAATCACAAAGGACAGCTGAGGAAGATAGGTTTGACTCAAGTGATTTCTATGAGGAAAACCAGTATACTTAAGTATTTACTGAAGAATTGTTATTGTAAATATGTAAGTGAAATGTGTCCCTGCACCACTGATTCAATTTTTAGTTTCTTGTTTTATAGTTGGATTATAACTTCACCGAGACACTAGTTGTTACCTTATTTCATGCTGTACAAGGTTTCTGCCATATAAATAGGGTTCTTAGCCACTGAAGCAAAGGGAAGAAGACAACACTTACACTGGAACATAATAATGTAGAAAAGGAGATCAGAGCTTCTGTCTGATTCCTATTGTAATAAAATTCGATTGTCTTTTCCTGTCCTGCTTGAATGTTTGAATTTTTCTTTTTCTTGTTTTTGTTTTTGGGTTTTTTTTTAATTTTAAATATATCAAAAATAAGCCCTATTCTTATATGTGCTTTCATTTTGAGCTAGAAGTAGCAGAAAAGATTGTAGCACTGCATCAGCTATTTGAAAGGTGGAAAGGGACCAATACTGTCTCTGTTTCTTCCATCTGAAAATTTCCTGTGCTTCCACAGTGATATTTCCTACTTTTTTCTACCTGAGCTTTGACCAAAGCCAAGACTAAATTTCTACATGTTTTTTATGTAGAAATCTATATGTAGAGAGCTGGAACAAGAATTCTGAGATTTTTAATTAAAAGGCACTTCTGAAGTGAGGTATTATCACATGTTTCCCCCTCCCCCCTCTTCCCCAGAGTATGGTCTAATATCAGAAATATATGATTTGTCCCCATCCCCGAAATGCCTTACTGGAAGGACTAATAGCAGAGAAATAAAAATAGAAAGAAGGTGAAAGTGAATTGCATTCCCTACCAACTCTGATGTCAATTGTTTGCTTTTTCTCATCTCTTTGAAGAGGTATCAAAGTGTGAAGATGAAAATTAGAAGAAATTTTCGCTGAGCAGCACTCATGTATCCTAGAATTTCTGCAATTTTCATGGAAAATTAAGGAGACTGTAAGATTCAGACACCTAACTTTTGACCCATGACTAATGCCTAGAGATAAGTCTAGTCACTCTAAGCTTCATTTCCAGGCAGTAGGAAGAGATGTAGGATGGATTTGGCTGAGGGGAGGAGAGTGTAGTTTCATTTCAGATATGCTTCAGTGTTTTGTAAATGGCCAGCTAGGATATTTGGAACTGAAGCCTTCAGTCCTACCGTAGCAGGAGTTTCGCCAGAGTGAACACTGCATCTTCAGACCCTTCCATGTTTTAATCCCCTGCTTCGTAGCACTGGTGTGTTACTAAGTTCTTTGGAAAAATAGCCAGTAATCTTGTCTGCAAACACAGAACTGTCTGAATCCCAGCAGTGATCTGCCACCACATTGATACATGTTCATCTCTGCTTGAAATACCTCTAACCTCATCTTCATTGCTCATAGGCTCTGGGTTGCGTTTATAAAAATATATCTGGAATATGATTCCTTATAAAAGTACTTGGTGCTAAAGCTGCTTGGAGATCTCTCTTCCAAGGATCAGCTTCAGAGGATTTCCAAGCTGCAACAACCAAATTGTGTCAGTCGTTTTCTGTAAGAAATACAGTACTTCATTATTGCCACAGGGGGTACTGTTGGCTTAATTTTGTATTTGAGTCACTGCTGCTGAAATTATTAAGTTAATGATTTATGCTCCTATGATACAACAATCTCTAGTGTTTAAATTGGTTACTATGTTTTGTTTACTGTTTATAACTACCAAGTTGTTTTAAATGCCACTAAAACTACTTGCCAGCTTGTATGGTTTATTTCTCCCTGCAGATTTTTACAAACCACTGATTGATATAGGGGGAAGAAAAACCCCTATAGTGATTTATGCTTGAAAAAAAAAAATCCCAAGAGCTATGAATTAACCACTGTTCTGCTATATAGAAAAAATAACACTCTAGTGACACTGAACAATGGATGTCAAAACCTACTTATTCTAGCACTTGCTTCTGGTTTTATCATAGTGGAAAATTTGAGTGCTTTTTTTCTTTCTTTTTCTTTGAGTACTATGACTACATCAGTTTTGGACTATGAGCTCACTGGTTTTTCCCCAGGGTTCCTCCTCATCATGCCATGTTAAGTACTTGATTCACTTAAACAGACCAATGTTTGCAGAAGTGGAAAAAATGTCCCAGAATTCGCTGCTTGACAGAAGGTTAGCTCATTTTAGCTCCCGATGCACACAGAAAACTTGGGAGGCCAATCTACAGCTTCAGGGAAATCATCTGATAACAAAGCTGGGTAGATTCTGTGGCTCTCTGTTGCTTTGAAGAAAAGAAGCACGCACTGGTTTTCACTGGAAAGAGCACAGACTGGTGAAAACGTGGCTGAACTGTGTTGGGCAGGACGAGGAGTGTGTTACAGCAGTTGCAAGACAGGGTGACGACGGGCACTTTTCCTCACTGCTGGGTGAAATTATGGTTACAGTCAAGCATAAAAAGCTTCTTCTGACATCACATCTTAGACCTCTTTTTCTGCAGCACTAGTGCCCATTTTGCATTGTCCCCATGAGCCTTCGCTTCCACACATGCTTAGCTAGCTGGTTTCTCACTGGGAAATTTGTGATCAAAACCAGGAGTACAAGTTACATCAGTTTATGGTGGTACGTAAAACATAGAGGCCAACCCTTATGGATAGCTAGAATGACAAATTCCACAGCCAGGCTCGATGTCCGTAGATACACAGACTATGGATCAGCACCTGAACTGCTTTTCAGTCAGCGGAGAGGTCAGGCAGGAGCACACGTTGCTGATCCACCCCTCAGCCTTCCACAGTTCAGCCACTGGCCTGGTTCCCAGCAGCTTCAGGCTGTTCACACAGCCAAAAATTGATGGAGATGATTAGGTGATGCTGTAGGAGCCACCTCAGCAGCAACACACTACCAGAACCCCCTCGATCCCCAACTCACGGCCTGGGATTTTCCCACTGTTGAGATCTCTTAAATCTAATAGTTCTCACCAGACCAGCGTCAAACGCTTGTTGCAGTAGGGAGCGATGAGCCTGAGAATGTCATGTGGAAGGGAGATGCTGGCAATGTAGAAAATCAAGCACAAGTGTTTTAAGAAGAAAAAGAATAGAATGTCACTTCTGTACTTCAATATAACGTAAACCCAAGGAATTTTATCTAATAGGGCTCCAATATTTCTGTCCCAGATTTCCCATCAGAGGGGTGGCATAGATACTATACACCACAGAACTGAGGTATTTGGGGTCCGTCTGACTTACTACATGAAGCAATACATCCACCTGGTGATCTGCACATACACTTGCCTGGGGCTGTTCTACATCTGGCAGCCAGAGAGCTACCTTTTCTCTGAGCTGACTTATCCAGACAAATGGGAAAAATTATCTTTTACTACCCAGAGAACATTTCTAGGCAGAGAGAGAGGATATATTCTGGGAAACCCAAAACATTTAGTACCCCCAGCTAGTGACACAACCTGTTACGTGTGGCCTTTCACAAATTCATGCTATAGTTTCATTAACTGACAGCGTGCAAGCAAGTATGAAGTCCAAAAAACCACAACAGAAAAGCCTTGAGCTCTACTCTAAATGAATATAGGCTTAAGTTAAGTTTTAGGTATGTTTTCACATGCCTGCCATGATCTTTCTGTGTATCCAATCCACCCTTCTCAACAAGTGCTATGCAGAGAACAAAGGCATTTTATGTGGTATGGGAGAATTTCTCTGATATAAAGAAAACCACAGATGTGCGAGTGAGAAGAGCACGAATTCACAGAGGAGCAGGAGGGGAGGCAGAGGAAGGGTTGGCTGTCCAGAGCACAGCTTTGAGGAACGGCGCTCAATCCTGCAAACTCTTCTTAGTGTGGGCTGGGAGAAGATACAGATGTGAGTAATTCCTCTGGAGCTTCCTTTGAAATGCAAGTATGAATTTTCACTAAGATGTGCTTCAGCATCTAGTGGTGTGCAGGGGCGGCAGGTGCCCAGGGTGACCGGAGGGTGGGATGCACTGCCTGGTTGTCCCATCTGTCAGAAGACCTGCAGACTGCCAGCTCCGGCCTGATTTCAGGCACACTCAGCTGATGTGGCTTATACATATACCGGAGTGTCTTGGTGGGGGGTTAAAACTGGCATCCAGTAACAGAAGTCCCTGGGCACTGCTGTCCGGCCTCTCGTTAGTGAATGCATCAGTGTACAGAAGAAGTTGGCAAAGGAGGATGCACATAATTCTCCTTGCTTCAGCAGGTATCTTTTTAAGCTTGAGGAGCGCCTCGTCAGAGATGAGCTATGCTTTTTACAAGCACTTCCAGAGACATTGCTTGTGATATTTTTCCAGGGCTGGAATGCTGTATATGTGATATTTCCCTTAAAAAACTGTTCAGGGGTTGTTTTTCAAGGAGATGTATAAATGTGGGGGTCTACCATGCAAGGGAGGTCATGGATAGAAGATGTGAGAATCTTTTGTCAGTATTACCCTGTGACTGTATTTTATACAACTTGAAGCTATTTTTTTTTTCCTCCCAGATTATAAAATAACATTAACACACACGTAACACACACAAATCTGTGTGTTAATGTGTGGCCCATGAAAGGTGTGTGAAAGGTCTGCTTGGCCCTCTGCAAGGAAAAGGCTCATCTCCTCTGATTTAGATGACTCAAAAGATTCTCGAGGTGGAAATTAACTCATCTAGGAAAGTATCCATGTCAAGAAAAACAGGAACATTTTCTTTTCTGGCATCAGGAAAACTTTTTGCTTAGTACATTGGGGTACTAGCACTGTGGGAAAATAAACAAAGGTGATAAACCTAAACTACAAGCTATCTGGAAACAACTCCCCCATGCACGATACACATGAGCACATGCACCTCTCAATGGTTTTTGGAGGACTAAATGAAAGACCTCAAACAGTCCAAGTAAGAAAAGAGACTCCTATTTTCTTTCTTTCTTTCTTTCCTTTTTTTTTTTTTTTTTTTCACTTAGAGTGAAGGATTATTTCTCTGTGAAATAATGTGAAAGCTTGAAGTGGGAACCTTGTGTTTCAGAAGTAAAAATGAATGTTAAGCACAAAAGAGCTGTATCTACTCTATCCATTACTCTAGCAGGAAAAGAATCCTTCCTGAAACACTGAAAACATCAAAACAGCAGAGGCCAGAAAAGCTGCAAGCTCCTCAGGTCAACTTTGTGCTCCTAACAAATGGAAAAAGTCAGTTTTCAGAAATTAATTGTAATTTTTTCATGTGTTTTAATTCATCACTGCTGATCAGCCAGAAGAGAGCTGTATAAAAGAGCCTCTGGTGAGGTATGAGGTGTTTCACTGTTTTTACCGAGCAATAAAATTGTCTACTAAGAGGGAATATAAAACTGTACATTTTTTATGATTCAAACCCACTTTTTTTAAAAGTATGTTTTAATCCTCGATGTAAAATCTGCCCTATTCAATGAATGACTGTATAATTATGCCTCCAGCTTTTACTGTTACAGCAGGGGCCAGTGTTCTTTACAGTTTTTGCTTTATCATGAAATATAAATACTGGATTTGCAAATATGATTTTAACAGCTTTTATTTAAATAAAGTCATAATATTCTGGTATGACATTTCCAAAACTCTTCCTGTTAACTCTGGAAACACTCTTTACTGCTGGATTCGATACACCCTGAACGTGAACTTTATATAAAAAATAGATATCTTAGAGGACCATAAAGACTGGTAGGTTTCTCCCTTTCTGTGGGGGACAAAAATCCAAGTCAGAGTGTCATTTGCACAGCACTTTGTATTTTCACTAAAGTTGGTGGGAATTGAATTTACTGTCTAGAATTAACTTGATTTAAACAACATCTGTTCAGCCCTTGATTCTTTGTTTTGGAGCTGTAATCATTATACAAGCTGAGAATCAGACCCATCATTTTTGAGGAGAGCAAAATTTTCTACATTTTCTTTTCACTTTTATTCACTGCATTAAAAAGCCTTTGCCTCTTACCAAGTGGGAGGTTCATTCCCCCTCTCTGTGTCTCCACTCTCTTTCTGCCCTCACAGTCCGTCTGGCTTGGTTCCTCTTTCTTTTGCTCCCCACCCTCAGTTACTGTGTTATCAGTAAAATCATTTTTGAAGTAAAACTCTCACACTGCACAAGAGCATTCGTATGTATGGTATACTGACTTTTTGAGTATACAACTTGCTCCCTCTCCCTATGTTGAACTTTTCACTCTAACGCCTTCTGCTTCCTGTCTATAAGCCAGTTTTAAAGCTTACAGCTCTCTCGCTCTCTCTCTGTTTTTTAAGGGTTCTCTGAGAACTTCGTTACACCAGCCATCATACAGAGTTGTGCAAGAGGGAGGAGACCACAGAAAGCCATCCTTCTTCCTTTCTTGGCTTTTGTGCTCTGCCTAATGGAAACCTCCATGCTTGGGACAGCACCTGCTCTTCTGATGGGGTTTAAATCAGAAGGAAAAGTGTTTCTTCCAGTGGACCTCAGGCTGTGCCCCAATACTCATGCAGTGGAACAAATCATCTCCCATCAGAGAGCAGAATGAGTTGGAGAGGAGGCTGGGTCCTTGTCCCCTTCTGCTTGCATCCTTTCCTAACGGCTGGGTGGGAAGAAGACAGGGAAGAGCAGGAGATGGAAGGCAGAATTTCCTACACTAACTTCTCAGATGAGGAGTCCAAAGACTTCATACTGAAGCACAAAAAGCGGAGTTCATTTTAACCTCCCTAATAAGAAATGAAAAGTAAACAATACTTCAAGAACAGGGTGACAGCTATTGGTAAACAGTTAAAACTTCTGTGTAGAAGAAACCAGGTTACATCAAGTTACCAAATGTTTTCTATAACACTATATTCCTCTCCTGTGGACAATTGGGAAGGCTGTTCTGTATTGGAGGACTAGTGTTGACAGCACAGAGCAATGGACATTTCAATGAAAAAGTTGTTGTTCTCTTCCTCCTGAGATCCAATAAAAATTTTATGTGTTGGGTTTTGCCTTATTTCACTTCCATTGTGATGTTAAGTACAGAATGGCAATATTTATTTATGCTACACTGTCTGTTTGCGTGAATACATAACTATAAACAGGTACTTTCTTTTTTGATGGAAGCTGTGTAACTAATGTTTTCCAGTGACTGCTCACACTGATTTTAAACAATGTACCAAGTGACTTTTAAAAAGGGACTTGAGCAATAGTTACGTGGCATGGCACCAATTTTTGACTCCGCATTTGGTAATCTATCGTACACAAGCAAATCAATCCTCATTTGCCAAAGGAATGCTAATAGGGCCTTAATGGACTGTAAAATCACCAAGTCAAGTTTTTCTAGCCTGTTCCTTGCTGGATCTCTGTTCGGCAAAATCATTCTCACTACGGAGCATCTGCTCCTCTCTTGGTCTTCCATATCTTCAAAGCCTGACTACTGTCCTTGGTGACAACCATGTGGGTGATGTCGTTTCCAGGCCCAGGTAACAAGGCTTCCACCATTTCTCTGGCTGCAAGTTCCTGAGCTCAGTATCTGTCATTGTCATTATGGTCAGGAAAACACACTAGTGTGGTACTTTGTTCTCAATTCTGGCTTTCCCCGAGGGTGCTCTGCTCCAGGTGTTGATTCAGTTCCTAGTTGGCAAGAAGAGAGGAAGCAGAAACGGGGTGGTTTTCCCACCCTGCTTAGGAGATCCAGGTTGATCACATGCTTTGGATGACATACAGATAAACATATGGACCTTGAAGTAGTGGTCCAAACGGGACATACAAACTTTGGGAGAGGCAGCTGTAATTAGTTTAGTACTATTGCAAATCCACAGCTCCTTCCTGCGTGTGACGGTAGGCCAGGAAGCTCTAATAAGGGGCCTGTTGTTCTTACACCACGCAAGTGCCTTCCTGAAGGCAAGCTGGTCTTCCCTGGGAAGGGTCCATCACAGGGCTTTGGTCCACGGCAACGGAGGGTAATGGTGCATACACCCAAGACAGGAGGTCAAAATTAGGCTTGTCAATTGACCTACATAGTCAAGTTAGTATGAGTTTAAAATAATAGTTAAAAAAAATCTATTTCTGTCTCTTTACCAAAAATTTCCCTTTCCTCAGCTGAAAAAGGGCGATAGAAACATTGTAGGCAAAGATTTCCCCCTCGAATAAGGCATGGGAACAAGCCACTAGGGAATGGGAAAGGAACCTATTTTGTGTTAAAGAGATGTACACATTCTATTGCAGTCTTCTTATAAATAACCCTCTAGGAATTATGCCACAGGACTACTAAGCCAAAAGACTGTCAGATTTCCAGGATCCCGTTCTGATGGTCCTCAAATAGACTATCATTTTGGGGGATTTTTCTTTTTCATAAACTCTAGTGACCTAAATGCTGTGCTATACTTTTCAGAGACCTATGGAACTAACCCGAGAAATATCTCTGCTAGAGAGAGTCCCGGGAGTCTGATTTACCAGCCCGCTTAGGTAGACAGAGCTGCCATCACAAAGCCAGAGTCCACAAGACCTTCATCTCATCTGTTAACTAGACTGATCAGTCAAAGTTACCAGAAGTCAAAAGTAACTCTAATCACTAAGTATTACTGATTTGCAGTGTAAGAAAACAGAAGATTCCCAAATCATTGTAGTTTCTGGTAGCGATCAGATTAAATTCTCCTGTGGTTTAATTACAGTAGTTTTGGAAAACTTGCAGTCTTTCCATGTACAGTGTAATACAGAGATCTGCTGGCCTTTTCAGAGCACACAGATAACAGAGAGAGAAAAGAATGGATTGAGATGTAGATAGCAGGGAAAAAACCCAAAGAGTAGTGCTTTGTTGAATGTCTCACCTGAGGTTTAGAATTCAGAGCTTTAGAGCCCATGGGAGGGTGCTTTTGTTTGAAAGATGTTTTTGCTATTTGGAAATCCTTCAAAGAATCAATTCTAAACTGCTCAGCAACATCTTTCATTTCCCAATGACAAAAATTAAAATGAATTGTGACTGACGTGGGAAGGGAGAAGGGGAGAGAGAGGGAGAGAGGGAGGGAGGGAGGAAGGAAGGGAAGACGGTTGATTTTTTCATATTACCTTGGCAAAAATTGTGTGTTAATTTGACTCAGAACAAAAGGTGCAATAAGAAGAAAAAAAAAGAAAATAAATACTGTGTGAATTAATATTTTTTACAGTAAAAAAATGCAAAAAAGAATGGAGCAATTGATCTTGTAATTAATTAATGATCCTTTAGGAGGATTTATCAAGTACTGCCACTAAAATATATTTTAAAATATTATTTATGGAATATATGGGAAAAGCTACAGAGCTTTAGAGGCTGAATGAAAGGATTTAAAGCATTACAGAGATTTCATTTGTAACCCTTTCTGTCGAATTTTAAAATACCTTACAGTGATGACAAGAAGACTGGTGTTTGAGCAGAGCTTCACTTACTGCTGCAGCTGTAATTCATCACAGATGGGGTTTATTTGATTTTATTTATCATGCCTTCTTTGAGATTAAGCATCAGAGGCTGGATAGTATCTTCAGTAAGCGAAATCGCTGAGGTTGTGTGGGTATAATCTCTCGCTCTTTGTTGGTGGGCGAGTGGGCAGGCACTCTGAAAGCTGGACGCTGTAGGATAAGCAAGGTCACATTCATCCAGTGTCACTGTGCGGGTTCAGTGGAGTGCATGGGGAGTTAACTGTGAGAAGTGCGCATGTGTCGGGTTATAATAACTCTTCTCCCTCAAATCCCCAATGGGCTGCTCTGAATCATGGCAGTGAATCATGATCCTTAAGTTGGGTCTGTCTCATCTAACTGCAGCGACACTCATTTAAACACTTTCTGGAGTCAGTGGGAGAGGTCGGCACCCTCACAAATCTGTCTTAGGATGGAATTAACTGGGCCATGTAGACTAGAGGGGGAATGACTAATTTAGACCACATGCCTAAAATTTAGGTGGCCGAGTTGGGTGAGATGAATGTACAGTCACCCTCTGTGGAGGATTAATGGAGCACTCACTGCTCACTTTGCTGTCCCATTGCTGTTGCTCACTGCCCTCCACCACAAGCATACCCTGAATATGGGAGCAGTGGCAGCGGTGAAAGGTTCTGGATGTGGAAACACAATACTCCTTTGAAATTCTCCTTTAGTGAAGGATTTCCCAAGACAAGGCTTGCTGGGGTGTTTTCAGCTTTTTTACTGCCTCTTTAAGCCTCCAACATAGTGTGTAAACAACTGAAAGTCCTGGCAGTGTTATAGGTAGAGCTCTGAATTTAGGAAGTTGCATGTATAGGACTCCCTTAGAAAGCTGACAGACCTCTAATCCGTGCAATAGTATGCACCAAGCTTTCTGTAGAAAGCTGAGAGTAAGCCCCATATTATAATCAAAGCGATGTCAGCCAGCAGTTGTGTAAGACAAGCCCAGTTCTTCATTTTGAGCATCTTTCTCCTTGCTGTCTTTCTTTTAATTCTTTAATGCAAATGGAGCTGTCAGTTGCAGCAGTGTGAATCTGACCTCATTTAAGGTTCATTTTTGCAAAGAAAAGGTCGTCTGTTCAGCAGGCTCTGAAGATGTTCAGACTATGGTCTTCCTTTGATCTCCAAAGCAGGCTGGGCTCACAGCCCAAGCCTCTATTGCCAAAAATTCTGTGACCCCACAACTCCTACTACTAATAAGATACCATCTGGTTTATGAGGGTGAGAGTAAATTCAAATTTAAAGTGAGAGGCATACCTCGTAGTATGGGTGAATAAATAGCGTGGCATAGTGCCATTAGCGCTATATGTATGTGAGATGTCTGGTCATATGGGCACACATAGGTGGCCATACTTAAGAAGATGGGGTCAATGGCCTTGCAGTGTAGCTGAGGAGTCACTTTACTAATAAGAATCAACCACAGCAGAAAGCAGAGCTTTAAATGTAGCATTCACTTCTGGGGTTTTTTCCCTTTTATGATGTTTCAAGTATTCCTCATTCGTCAGTAACTTCTGCCATCCAGAGTTGTGTGCATTCTTCAGCTATCAGTTTATGAAGAAAGGGAGCTAGTAGTATGGTTTTAATTGGGAAAACCACCCAAGAGCTTGCATGTGCAGCTAATGCTGACCTAGATTATCTGACACCCGTGAGTCAAATAGACCCCAGTACAACCACATTGGAAACGAGAGGCCAGTTCCTCTCTCACAGCCTGTAGTATGAATCAGAAATAATTATTTTGAAGGAAGGGCAATGATGGCTCTGTAAGAGCAGCACAAAGCCCAGGAGAAAACTCAGCAGAGTTATGGGGTAAGAATCAGCCCTCCACAAAACTGAGCCCTGGGAGGTCCAAGCCTTCTCGCACACCCAGTCTGATCATGTTGGGAATCACAAAAAATCACCTTCCTCAGCCTTGACCTGTGCTCCTACTCCTGTGCTAAATGGAAAAAAATAGAAAAAAGAAATAAAATAAAAAGAAGTACTTTGGAACCTCAGAAAGTTCTGCTTCAGCTTTGATTTTATAAAAAGCAGGTTATTATTTTAACATGTGGATTCTTATTTTTTCTGAACCTGTCCCCCTGCCTATTGAATAACTGGAATATCACCTTAGTTGAAGCCACGTATCTCAGTCTAGCAAAACCTTAAAAAACTGCTTTCTTGCTCTCTTTCTCTCAGGCAGTGTCAGGACCGTGCATTTACATTTCATCCAGTCCAACCAACCGCAGAGCAAAGATTTTCAATTAACAACTTGTACACAAAATTCTCGCAAAGCAAATGATACTTTTGCTGAGCTACAGCCTGTGTTGTGTTGTGCCAAAACATCAACTCCCAGAATACAATGTGTTGAAGTGAAATATGAAAATTCTGCTTCTGTCTTAGTTGTCTAGTCATATACACCATATTGACATGGGATATTAAGGAAATACACTCTAATGATAGGAGAACTGCAGCCAACATCTTGTTCACGGTTGGGCTAAATGTCAGTTTTGTGGTAGTGATGGCAGGGGAGCATTAATCAAGTGTGAACTTTGATTAATAAAAACATCACTCTGGATGCAAAGTGAAAAAGAAAATGTGCCATTTTCCCTACCTGCCAGCATAGGCAGTGAACAGATGATGCAGTTGGAGAGGGACAAGTGCTCGTTCGCAAATACGCTTGTATGATGATTATCTATTACAGAACAAAGTGTTACGATTACATTCAAGAATGTGGAATAATGTTTTCTGCATGTGACAAGGGTCGATTATTCTTTCAGCAGGTAATGTTCCCCTTTCCCTTTTTCAGCTTCCTCCAGAGTTCGTGTCTATATTGCTACAGTCTTTCGAGACACTCACAGACACAAGGCTGTTGTTGCCAATTTCTAATCCAGTGAAGTGAAGGCAAATTCAGGGTGGTGGCTACGTTGCTTCACCATGCTGGTTTTCACCCTTCTCGTTAGCGTTACGTACATTTGTGGGTGAAGAAGGGAGGGGGCATGTTGCAGATGCCCTCCCCGGCTGCAGAGTCTGTGGCGGCAGAGATGGAACGATGTGATCCTCCTGACGGCACGAGCGGGGCACTTTCCAGTCATCTTTCCACAAGCCCACAGCAACTCTAGCGTGTAACTCAAGATCTCTCTGGTAGGTAGAGATGTGGCCAGAGCAGACTCTGGGGTTGGGAACAGCCACGTTACATTCCATATCTCTACACAATACTAGTGTAAAGTGCAGGAAAACAATAGCAACTCTAATTCTGCTTCCTAACTAACAGCATTTCATTTTCCCTCATCCAATCTCAGATGCTTCCATCACAGAGACCAGTAATAGGCTTTGTTGCCTATTTGTATCTAAAGAAAAGTGCAGAAGAATGAGAGGCACACAGAGCTAGGACTGGATTTTTCCATGGATCTTCCCACTGTACATGGTGGGAAGACCACATGAAAACCTTTATTGCAAAAGTTTCTCTGAGGGGTTCATGTTGTAGCAATTCCAGAAAAGCTCAGAAAATTAGCTGTACTATGTGTACCCCCTTAGGAGATTTTGCTTGTGTGAGGACATTTTATTCCCTAATTAGACAGTCTGTTCTGCCATGGATTCTTAATGAAACTCGTGTCTGTGCTGAAGGCCCTATTCAGGACTTACCTGAAGGATTTCAGTGATGTGTGAGGTCTTAGGCAAATGTCACCTAAAGCCTGTGGGGGATGAGTTCCCTCATACCCACTGCAATTATTCTTCTTCACATGCTGTGAGATGCATCTGTAGAGTCTGAAAACAAGCATCTGTCATCTGGTTTTATTTTGTTGTTCTTGAGAATGCCAAGTTGATTCAGCAAGGTCATGCATGGTCTAAATATATGCCAATAATTTTGTTGTTGTGAAAATCAACTTTAGATTTATGACTATGAACAGTAATCTAGCTTAAGCTCAGTTTTCTAGTTCTGCATGCTATTTTGCAAATAAAAACTGTTACAAACTTTGAGCTTTTAGACCAACCTTGAAGTTGGCACGAAATTTGCATACTGAGCTATCAGTTTCCTAATGTTAGTACAGTGAATATGTTCCCTCTTCTTAACCCTGCAAAGTCCTTCTATGCAAGTCACAGTTCTTGTACATCCCCTCTGAACGCTGTCATGGTGCTAGTGACATATTTACTGTCGATACACTAAACAACTCCCACAACAACTCCCGCAAAGCAAGTGGTCTGCATTGCGTTCTCCCTTTTTGCTCCATTTAGCTAAAGCTTGAAAAGCAATACCATACAAACGTAGTTCCTGGTAGCTGTATTGCAACTGGACATTTTTCAAAGCTCCTTGAAAGCCTTGAGCAAACATGTAAAAGTTACTGTGTAGAAGTTAATGGTTTTGATCTAAGTTTCAGTAGTATAACTCTGGAATAACTTCAGTGACCACATGTCTGAATATGCATATTTGTCTTCAGAACTTGGTTATAGTTCAATGTACCAATGCCCCATATACCCAACAGAAAGCTTTTACAGTGAGGTGTGGCAGCTGTTTAATGCTTAGCAGGAAAGCACAATTTAGGAAAGCTCTGCATCAGGCTCTGCTCTCAAACCAGTTTTGCAACAGTGCAAATGCGTTGATTTATATGGAATTACAGCTTATAAAATATAAGAGTTATTGGAGAATCAGAAAAATTACAGCTAGCTGAAATCAAAGAAGGACTTTTATAGAAGCAAATACATAATTATTGAAAACTGCATTTTTCATGCTCAGCAGATTTAACAGCAATACTGTTGAGAAAGTGTCGGGGACTGTTTCATGATCTCAGTCTTTGGAATGTAGATTTATGTTGCTTCCAAAATGTGACACTTTCCCAAATAGAGGGACCTCTAATTCATCATTAGTTCAAGAACCAGCTCAGATAGATAGACTAATAGGATAGTCCTAAATCTAGTTTAAATAATTTCTCTAAGGTAAGCACATAATTAATTCTGGTAAAATGGTAAGATTACAGTGCACTCCCAATGAAAAATAAGTTAGTCTATTGTCTTGCTTTAAAATGTGTCAACTTGTAAATAAAATCTGTATGGTAATGCTCTAAAGTTATTAAAACACAAGATCTCCTGAAGTAATAATCACTGGAAGATTTGTGTCCCCTGTAATGATGCAACAAACAGGTGTTTTATATGCTGACCAGAATCAAATAACACAGAATCACAAAAACCAAAGAATGGCTGAGGTTGGAAGGTGCCTCTGGGGTTACTCCTCCCCAAGTGCAGGACTTAGTCTTTCCCTTTGCTGATGTCCATAGGGTTTCTGTTGCCCATTTCTCCAGCCTGTTGAGGCCTCTCTGAATGGCAGCACAACCACCTGGTGTATCAGCCACTCCTCCCAATTTTGCTTTGCCTGCAAACTTGCCGAGGTTGCATTCTTGTCCTTTTGGCTATGTCATTATTGAAGATTTTAAACAATGTTGGAGCCGGTATCAATCCCTGGGTGTACAACCAGTGACCAACCTCCAGCTGAATCTCTAGCTACTCGTTACAGCCCTTTAAGCCCAACATTTCAGTCAGTGTTCAGCCCACCTCACTGTCCATTTATCTCATCAGTTTGTCTAGGATGTGTTGAAACACGGTGTTGAAAGCCTTGCCAAAGTGAAGACAGACAACATCAGCTGCTCTCCCCTCACCCACTGATGATCATGTGTGATTTCCCATTCATATACCCATGCTAGTGACTCCAAATCATCTTGTCTTTTGTATGTTTGGAAATGGTTCCCAGCAGGATTAGCTTCATTACCTTCTTGGGGATCAGGGTGAGACTACGAGCCTATATTTCCCGAGATCTTCCTTCTTGCCCTTTGTGAAAGCAGGAGGGACATTTGTTTTCTCACAGTCCTCAGTAAATTCCTCCGATCACCATGATCTTTCAAGGATTATCAAGAACAGCTTCACAGTTGCATTGACTAGCACCCTCAGCACTCATGGGTGGATCTCCTCATATCCCATGGATGTTCAGCTTGCTTAAATGTTCCTAACCTGATCCTCTTCCATCCTCTGATCCTCTCTATGTTATTGCAGGGTAACCTGTTTCCACTTCTTGTCCACTTCGTTTTTGTGTTTGCATTTTGTCAGGAGCTCCTTATTCATCCATGCAGGTCTCCTGCCACCTTTGCTTGATTTCTTGCACATTAGAATGCACTGGTCTTGAGTGAGGAGTTGATCCTTGAATGTCAAGCAGCTCTCCTGGACCACTGTTTTCTCCAGGGCTGTCTCCTATGGAGTTGTTCCAAGCAGGCCTTTGAACAGGCCAAAGTCTGCTCTCCTGAAGTCCATGGTTGTGCTCCCAATTTTGCTTTTTTCCTGTTTCCTCAAGATCCTTAGTTCCACCATCTCAAGGTCACTACAACCAAGGCTGCTGCTGATCTTCACAACCCTGAAAAATTTGTCTTATTTGCAAGTCTGAGGGCCAGCAGAGCACTTCCCCTTGTCTTCTCCTTGATCACCTATGTCAGGAAGTTGTCATTGGTGCACTCCAGAAACCTCCTGGATTGCTTGTGCCCTGCTTTGGTGTCCCTCCAACAGATATCAGGGTCCTTGAAGTCCCCATGAGGACCAGGGCCTGCAAACGTGAGGCTTCTTCCAGTTGTCTGAAGAAGGCCACGTCTACTTCTTCTTGGTCAGGCAGTCTTTAGTGTAGATCCACCACAATGTTGCCTACATTGGTCTGCCCTCTAATTTTGGCCCATAAACTCTCAGCTGGCTTGTCATCCCTCCCTAGGCAGAGCTCCATGCTTTCCTGCTGTTCTGTCACGTACAGGGTGACATCTCCTCCTCTCCATCCCACCCGTCTTTCCTGAAGAGCCTGTATCACTCCAGTGCAGCACTCCACTCACGTGAGCTATCGCATCACATCTTTGGGACCCCAGTGAGGCTGTAGGCCCTGTAACTGCACACAGATCTCTAATTTCTCCTCTTTGTTCTCCTTAGTTGGGTTTTAAGCTATATCTAATTCAAATGCCTTATAGTTGCAAATGATACCAATTTGGGTTTTGAAAGTAATATTTTAGTAGTAGTACACATATGCATATAATGTATTAGGAGCTGGTATTTTCATCATTAGCATATCTGCAGGATAGAGAACACAAGGGGTTTTCTAAATTTAAATGTGCCCTGCCTTTCTTGCAAGGCCATGGTGGTTTACTATTTCTGTCAAAGGGAATCTGTCTGATTCTAAATCCGTTGTATTGTGAGTAGCCTCTATAAAACTAATGCGACTTTCCTACTTCCCCCTCACATACACGCTGAGCCAGGTATTTTAACACAGCTGTTATTATTATTATTATAAATTATTATTATTATTATTGTTATCTTTATTATTATTATTTTACAATAGCAATTTTGTCTGACTCAGATGTTCAGAGACCTCTGTGCCACTACTATAGTTCATGGCCAGTCAACAGCATTTGGAAGGTTGTTTCCATCTGGAAACTCTTTGCTGTCATATGGGAAATGCATTGGTGATGTCAGCCTTGTACTTAGTGGAAAGAGATCCACAACACTTGAATTGTCACTGCTCAGCCAAAAGTGGCCAAGAACTGAATGTGCATGAAGCTCGAAATATTTTCTCAGCCACTGAGAAGATCGCTCCATCCAAGGGCTGAAGCTCACTGGCAGCAAAGGGCACTGCTCACCCTATTCTTGATCTACGGATAAGTAAAGTGCTTCTGTTTCCAGGCTCCCCTTCTAAGACATTTCCTGAGCACTAAAAATGTTTCAAAAATGTAAAAGAAAACAGTTACAGAAAAACGATATTAAAAGAAAATTCCAAACTGCAGTGAATGCCTCCAGCCAAATTTCTAAACTGGGCAGCAGAGTGAGAGGAAATGGTAACATATTTTTGCAGCATTTACACTTTTTATGCTATTGCTGGCACACACAGTTTTGTGCCTGTAGAGAGAGCAAAATATTGGAGTCAAAATCTACCCTGTAGATCTGAGAGCAGAATAATATTGAAGTTCAGGTCGGCAGCGTAGGTCTGAAGATACAATTGTAGTCTTGGGTTGAACTGCCCGTATGAAGTTGTGAGGGGTTTTCGGGAAAATCGGCAGCAGAGCTGGGACAAGCCAGTGAGGTTGGTGGTCCCACCGAGGGGATGGGTAGGTCTCCACCGGCAGCCCACAGCCGGTAGCCCTGTGCCCACCGAGTCTTTCAGGGATGGGGAAGGGAGCATGGAGGCGCTGCTGGGAGGGTGCTGGCATCGTCTGTGTCTTGGGGAAGAAGAGGTAGAGCAGGTTGGACAGAAATCCCCAGGAAAACCGGCATTATCGCTTAGCAGCACTCATCAGAAACACTTTTGTTTGTTTGCTTGTCTTAAACTTTCCCATAAGCACCCTCAGTCCCTTTGAAACGTGTTTAGAAATGAATGAAACACAGCATTAAGTGGCTGATACATAAATCAAACCATTACTGTAACTGCGGAATGATCAGTAGAGAGAAACAGTCTCTCTTTAGTTTGTTACTAGCCTGGAAAAAGCATTAATTAGCACTAATGAATCACCAGAGCTACAACTGAGCCAGGTTTCCAGCATTGCCAAAACACAAGCATGATTCAATTAATGCTGAAGGTTTTAGTGCATGTGTTTTTATGGAACAGTCTTTTGACACTAGTATCTTTTTAATAATGCTTTGCAAATCTCTTCCAATATTATTGCGTGCAGACTGAGCTTCCCAATTTATTGCAAACAGTAAAGAGGCAGAAATGCATTTCTGACCTCCTTTTGGAATAAATACTCATCTGGGTAATGTAATTATTATGTAAATTACTTAAAGTTAATGGTATTTTCTATTTATGATGGATTTACTGCTGTCAGAGTTGATGATTGACTAGTGCTAGAGCTTAATATTGGTGGAAAAATTAATATGTTATTTAATTTAATTTAAAGATTCTGAGAAACTGCTCCTAGTGTGTAAACAAAATCTTATCAAGCGACCTCCACAACAGCTTGTTTTTTTGTTGGTAATCTCTGCAATTCGGAGACAAGGGCCAAACTGTGCAATCCGGCTCAATAGGGGATAATGTGGAATTATACTGAGGAATTGTAAAAGATCATATATTATTCTTGCCTAATGTCCTCAGAATAAGGGGAAAGATTGTGTAGCCTCTGCCTTTGCTGGGCAAACAGCTCTGTCCTCTTCAGGCGAAGCCTAAAGTCAAACCAAGGGGCGGCAGAAACTACTGTACCTGAACCACTGAGTGGCACAGTCTGCAGTTGCTAATTCATTGCTGCCCTGGACTGGCTTATTCCTAGAAATTAAGATTTTCAGGGACACGATAACTTTCTAGACCCTGAAATGCTCATGTTTTCAAATAAAATATGAAGAAATTTGCGATCTGTGATCCATGAAGTTTAAGGCAGATGGAATCCTTCCTAGTTAAAGATGGCGGAGAAAGAAAGCGTAACAAAATACCCAAGCTCTATTTTTCTGTTGGATGTCAGGAGCAGACCTGGTGCCTCCCTCTGTATCTGTATTTGGAGTGACTGACTTTTTGCTAACAGTCTCTGCCTTTCAAAAGAGATTTGGAATTCCTTGTTTTGACAGAATAAGACAATTTGTGATCTTGAACCATCCATAGTGCTTGGAAAAGAGACATCTCACAGGTTCTCTAAGTATGCACAAACCTGACCTTACGCTAAACCAGTATTCACCAAACATGAACTACCAGTGTTTGTAATCTTTTTTCTTGCCACTCTTCCTTGTCACACCTTCCAGCCCCTCCACCTCTTGCCTGAAACTGCATTGCTGCTGCGTCCTCCAAGGGGAATCTGGAAGGTCATCCACAGTACTGGGTGGGAAAAGGGAGCTCACTGGCCAAGGGAAAAACCAGCAGCTCTGGCAACACAGAAGTTTTGCATTTTCCCCTAATTACTAACCTGAATGTACTGTTGAGGAAAAGACATTTTGCATTTTCTGTGGAAATCCTTGACATGGCCATTTAGTCCATGAACTGATGATACCATTGATAATAGGAAATGGAAACAAAATATCCTCATGCAGTGGTAGTCTCTACCAGAAACTTTTATTTGAATCTCTTCATCCTTCACCTCCTTGGATTCTGAAGAGCTGAATAAGGCAGCATAGCTATAAGCAAAATCAGATTTGCAAAATTGCACAAACCCAGCAAAGTTTCACATCCCAGATGGCCATCAACTTTGCCCGTTTCCAGTGTGTCTCAGGCTTGCAGTCATCTACTCATCTTCTTTTCTTTGCTGCCAAGACTGCCTGCTGAAAGCCTTTTTTCTTCGGAAAGACCCAGCAATCAGTCAGTGGGAGTACACAAGGCTGTCAGCTTCTCCTATACCACTAACACTGGGCTTGTTGTAATCTTTTCCACTATAAGCCAAAATTTCTCAGCACTTACGACCCAGATGTACACGTTCATTTTGGTCTAAAACCTAAAACAGAAGGAATTAGGCCACCCAGCTCTGAAGTAAGGACAAACTTCCCAATCTATGTGTTGTCCCTATGAGAAAAGCATAGGTCTCAGTTCCAGCTGGGAACATTTATGACATTTGGTATGTCTGCACATTTTCACTGCAAGGGACAGATTGTCAAATTCTGCTTTTAGTTACATGCATGCAGCCCAAGTGAAATCAGTAAATGATCACATCACCAGCCTCTCCAGTGAAATCTAGGTCTTTTATAAGTTTCAATAGCAGATAATTTTTTTCTGTGTACTGCCACATAAATAAAAAAGGAAATTAAATTTTAAAAGATAACGAAATAACTTTATAAACACAGTGCATACCAAGAAAACATCAGAGTCTTAAACAGGGAACCATATGCCTTCCCGTAAAACCTGTTGGCATTGGTGTGGTGTATTTGTGTCATAACTTTAATTGCATTTAAATGTTGAATTTGAGATACTTCATGTGAGGCTGAAACCTGAGAGGAGACCAAACTTGGTAAACAGAATAAGCTTTATTAAAGCAATGATTTACAGAGTAACTCCAAGTCTAGCAAAAGTTCCCTGTATAATAATTTCACAGGGCCTACTATTTTCTCCAAGTTCATCCTCTCTGTAACCTATAAGCTATTTTCCATAGCTTATGCAAATGGGTACAAGTTGAGATGTTACCATTTTCCATTTGGATCATGGCACTGTCTCTTAGCACAGGTTTATTTCATTCTGCTGCTGGGACTCAAAGCCCTCCTGTTCAGCTCAGGGGGCAACACGTGGAGCTATCAGAAGCGATGTTTTTTTCTCTGAAATCCAAGTGCCTGTTATGTCCTTAGATGCAGCTAACAGCTCTCCAGAACAAATGGTGCTCTCAATACTAGGAAAATGCACACTGCAGCCATCATGTGCACTTCCAGTACAACTCCTCTAATCTGCAATTCCTGTGGGCTCCATTTGACTCTTCTCCTTTTCTCCAAATGCTCAGTTGATTGTTTTGTTCATCGGAGTAGTCCCCCAAGACTATACTTGTGTGGTTGCAGTATATTAGTAATCAACAATTTACCCAATTATATTTCCACTATGGTGCAGTTATCCCTAACCGCATCCCAGTTAGAGAGTGGCGACAGCATGATGTTCAGGAGACTAAACAATTTTTTTAAGACCCTGATACACAAGGCAGAAAAACATTGACTTGAAAATGCACAGGACTGGCTATAAGCAGAGGGAACCTGCCACAGGAAAAGCAAAGATCATTTGATGTTTTACCATAGTTTAAGGGCTTTCTGACAGATCAGCATTACCTGTTATAAGACCAGATAAAGTTTGATCTGCCTTAAACTTAATGCAATTTCATTTTGATTAAGAAACAAGCAGGTCACTTCTTTACTGATCTGTGCTAATTCTTTGGTTTTTTTCCTACACATGATATCAAAACAAAACTGTCTAATCTTTTTTCCAAGACCATCTCTCCTTTATTGCACTCTTCAGGAGAGATTACTAAGCCAGCAGACACCTCTGAAAGATTCTGTTCTGTGATTATCTCTGTTGGAAGAACATAACTATGGGAAAATAAAAAGTAGCAGAAAGTTTCTTTCATCTTCTCTCTTTATTTTTCTTAAAAATGGGCCAGGATATGAAAATTAGAAGATTATTAGTTGGTAGTGGGTGTTTTTGGAAAAAAGTGACCAAATATGCCTTGGTTTGAGCTTTGTGTGTATTGCTGGCTAACAGGTCACATATGCTTTCTGTGGAGATTTCTTTTTCATACAGTAAAAATGCTGTTGGTAAAAAGAGGGGACGTGTGTGTGGATCTGAGATGCTATGTGATGCACATAACAGCCGGTATTTCACTTCCAGCAGGAGTGAGGAACATGGCTAGAGAAACTCTCTACTCTAATTAGGGTTGTAGCTGTGTATTTGTAATAAAAGTGTGCCGAAGATCACATGGCAAACATCATCAGTGCCGAATCTGAATTTGGGTGATGTTATCATGTCTTTTCAAATCCAAATGCAGCAGTTGCTGCTAGTCAAGGAATTTCCCCTTATGTGCCACGTCTTTATTCTGTGTCTTTATTTTGTCTTGCGTTTCCTTGGGGATTTACCCAGCTTCAGCTGGGCTCTGCAAGCACATGTCAGTGAAACATCCCCATGGTCACAAAAGGGTAAGGCAGCAAGATGGTGAAGATTTCTATAATGAGATACCTTTATCTTCATTTTACATTTTTACTGCAACAAAGATAACACAGGGAATGAAGCTCCAGATTCAGGCCCAAAGCAACAGAACCAAGGACCCCATCTCATCTTCAATCTAAGGGTGTAGTTGGCTTTGTAGAACCATGTGCAGTGGTTCAAAAGGTAAATTTACATCCAAGAGCTGCTTAGATCAAGGGATGGGTTGTCATCTTTCTCCAACACGACTACAAGACCACACTGTCATATCAGTCACAAGACATACCTATACAATAACTACGCTAAAGTCCACAGAGTTGCTGTAGATTTACGAGCCATGTTACAAGTGTCTGAACACAGGACACAAAGTTCATTGCCATTTTTTAACAAAACTGAACATAGCTAAAAATGTGTGCATAAAATGCATTAAAACTGCATAAAATCTGCGGTGCTACATTGTTACAGAAAACGCCACCTTCCTTGTACGGGAACTGGCAATACTACCTGTGCCTGTCTGTATGGAGGGAGTCTATACTTCCTTACTTCTGTATTTAATGGATTAATGATTTTTTAGTTATTTATGCTAACTTAAAAATTTTGCAAACACACCCTTATATAGCCCTGAGCAATACTGATTTGCCAGTTCTTAAAGTCTTCACTGATAACAGCAGTTATCTTAGTGGAAATTTCTGTTTTAGAGACACTGTTTAAAATACTTTTTTTCCGGAAAGGAATGGGCACTCCAGGGAAAGCAATATGCTAACAAACCTTGCTACCATGGCTTTTAGTTTCACACTGTGACTAAAAATTTCCAACCAAGACATTCTGCGTCCTATATCCAGGTACCATGACATTCATGGAAACAGCATCTGAAAGACAATGCTTTTCACGAGTGTATGTGTAGTATGTAAAAACAGTAAGTCTCCTGCATTTCATAACTCAATTAAATTCTAGAAAGGCCAAAAGTTTTGTTCCTGTTATGATAAGCAAGGTTATGACAAAATGGCTAAAATCTGTGTTTCTCATTTTTTCATGTCCTGTTGGAGCTTGTCAATACGCTGTGACTGTGTGTCACAGTCAGGTCTACTGAACAGCACACTTTGTTTCAAAATGAGGAAAAATGCACCATAAAATTTTTACATATGCTAACTGACTGTAAATGTGATTGAATACGTGGGACTTCCTCCAGCTTTGTTCTTTGGTGGATTGCTATTAGCTTACATTTGAAATCTCCGTTGGCCACACATTTCACATTGTTCTTCCAAATGTAATCATTTCTTTCTTTTATCTGATCTCTGACAGTCTCTCTGTTTTCATCAATACTTGACAGCAATTCCCAAAGATACAATATAGTCCACTCTAATATCCTTGTGCATTCTCTCTTCTCCCTTTGAAATCCAATACCTAAGCAGTGAAATAATTTATTGTGCCTTATTTAGAATTTTATTTTTTGCATGTGTTTTGATACTGTCCCTTTGAAACAAAAGTTATTTGGAAATTTAAACCAACTGTTCTCAAAAAATAGTTATGAAATATTGTTCGGTCTCCCCCCTTTTCAAAGATGCAGCATTTATCTTATTTTCTTTTCATACATCGCTTAAATACTTCTTTTCATATACGACATCCCAAACCATAATTTTATCAGAATGCACAAAACCCAATTTAGGCCAGCCACCTGAAAACAAAGTGTAAAAAAATGAGTCCTGAACAGATCTCTGCAATCCAGAAATCAATGGACCTTTTAGAGGAAAGGCCTGAACACAGTACTGAATTTGGTTTATGTGGCATTTTCTGGCAACAAGAAAACACATCATATGCAAAAAAGAGAAATGGGTTTTCTGAATAAGCATGAATAACATAATTATCCCTGAATGCACAAATTTAACAATGAAGGCGATAACTTTTCAAACAACCTATATAGAAATGGTGGATTTTCCATGCCAGTCTGAAATTAAAGGCAAGTTAATAGGTTCTGTACAAGGATAAAATGGTGAAAATAACTGACTAAAATCTAGAGTAAGTCGTTTAGAAATATATTGATATTTCTTGACCTTAGAATTAAAATGCAGGATTTTGGATCTTATTCTGTTGCAATGAGTGTGAAGAGGCACTTACATTTAAGATAATGCAAGTTGTAAATGTATTGTGCTTGAACCTCTAATCACAGGCTTATAAATTTACACAAGTCGAGACAGTGGTAGATTGCATCTTCTGGTACACCAAAGTGAGAAAATGAGCAAAATGATTGACTAGATGCTATAATTAGTAATAATTTAAAAATGCACTTTTCAATTCTGAGGGAAGACCAAGGATGAAATACGGCTCCATCTACATTAAAGTAACATTAATGTACTACCTGGCACATAAAATAAGCCAAAGTACTGTGTTGTAGTTCAGGAATACAGAGACTAACCCCAGCAGGGCTGAATACATTAATTTTTTGCTCAAGGAAAACCAGGTACAGCTCTTGGAAATTAACATTAATAAGAATTCTTAACAAAATGAGTTTTCAAAGAGGAATGTAACTTCCTTTTAAAGCTAAATATGTTAAGACATGAATTTTAACAAATGTCTGTTTTGAAAAAAAGAAACAAAACAAAGCCTTTTAATAACGTCCAAGACATCTCTTGATGAAAAAGTTGACCATTTTTTTGTATTAAAAACAGAAAAGTTAAAAGCGATCAACTTTTAACCGAAATACATTCTTTTTTATCTAGATAAGATGTTGCAACTGACTTCAAACATTTTTTAAATTTGTATTTCATGGGAGTTTTGAAGCCTTGTTCCTTTCAAAATAGCAGAATTTCCTCTCAAATGACAAGCCAGTTCCTGCCTAGTTAATTATGTAGTCATATTGTTCCTGGGCTTAATATTAGTCCTTCTGTTCAGAAAAGAGCTTCACCCTTAGACAGCAAATAAAAATTGCCTTTCATTTTCACCAGAACATTGAGGTAAGGGTGAAAAATGTCTTGCTGCATTGCAGAAGTGTTAAATTGTGTGCTTTTTTTGCCAGGTTTGCGGTAATCAGAGTTTTTCACAGAGCTCTGATCCTGAGTGATTCTTTTGGTCACGGGCATCTGAATGCACGACTGCTCTGCAGTTGTGGGTGTGTTGGCTGCTTGGGCTAGGGTGATTTTGATTTTCTACAAAGAAACTTCTATTTCCCAGGTAACGCATTCAGGCTCCATCCTGACCGTGAGTACAGTTCTTCCCCGTGCGCCCCCTCACCAAACTTGACTAACTGTAAGTGCTCTACTTTGAAGCAGGTTAACCCGTTTCATCTGCCCACATGTGGTATAATGTCTGCACTGTCCCATTGGGGCCCACTGATCAACAGAGCTGGAATCAGATGAAAAGAGTTCTTCCTGGAAGGGAAAAAAAATACTGCACACGCAGTTCTGCACATTTAAGGAGAAATGAGATGGTGTTCATGGAGTTACCTGTCACCCAGCTGAGATGCAAGGGGTACCAGCGGCTTGAGCTGTGATATTCTCCATGCATTTTTTTTCCGTGAAGGCTGAATATTCCCATGGCATTCCCTAAACTACATGACGAGAAGTATCTTCTTTCTCTGTCAGTCTTTGCAAGCAGAGAGGATTAAATATTCTTGGACCAGTTTTTCCCATTTAGGTTCTGGAGCAGCTCCCTCAAAGCAGAGGGAAGGTTTTGGTTCTAGGTATTCAAAGGTGTTCACAAAGTTTTGACTTCTGTAGTAATTCCTGTTACGGAGTCAGATGGTTCAACCAAGAGCTGTGAAAAAAAATGTTTAAGAATTGAACGACCAGTACGTGTGTCTGTGTACTGGATAATTTGACTAAGATTCCTAGTATTAGGGCAAAAGGAAGCAAGATTTTGTGTGCAAAAATTTGCAGCTGGATGTAGTCTGTGAGTTATTTGCCTTCCCTCCACTCACACCACAGTTTTTGGGGTGAAGGGAAGAGGTGAGAGGGGTTGGTCTATTTATATCCTTCTTTCCATTCCTCTTTGCTTCCCTTTTTCTTGTGTTCTTTTATTTAGTGAACACTGTATTGGTCCTCTTAAACATTTCAGAGTTTCGGGCAGTTCTTGTTTGCTCGTTTAAATCAATATTCATGAAAGGTACCTTTTGGGATTTGGGTTTAGGATTGTGCAGAAGTGTTCAGAATTTTGCAAGGAACCAGAAGAATATTTGTAATTCCTTAAGTGGTGAGTTTCAAGATGAGGTAGATTTAAAAAGTTTGGGGGCTGAACATGTGGAATCAGGGATAATGGAAAATAAAGTGCTAAATGGGAGAAGAAATGAATGCTGGACTGAGACTGGCACTGCTGACAGAACCAATGGTATTGGTCATGAAAAGAGACAAATGGAGTCTTCTAATAAAGCATGTGTTGCAATGTTTATTCGCTTGTACTTGCTGGCCTGTTCAGAATGAAGGAATGTAAAAGTGATTGAAAATGAAAGAATAAACATTCCAAATCTGAAAGCAGATTTTGAGCACCTTGGAGTAAATTCTTGTTTGAGGTTCGAGTTTGTTCATCCCATCTGTATCTGAAGAGGTTTGCCCACCCTTAATTTGCATCACATGTTACTGGTTGTGCACAGTGGAAATTCTGATCTGAATTACTTCTTGCATAACCTGATTGCCATAAACAAAGTCTGGAAAAAATGTAGAATCTCTAAAAAAAATGGTTTTCATTGAATCAGGATTTTATTCTTAGCTATTCAATATTCAAGAAACTACCATTAGCACAGCATAGTTTGGTTTGGTGTTTGATATGCACATTCAGTTAGTGGTGCATTTCCTCCTGGAATGGAAGACTTCTATAGCACTAAATAAATTTGAGACCTTGAGCTTATATTTTGTCATCTTTTTAATGAATTCACCACCCAGCAAGTTTCAAAGGTCATGATAAGATCAAAAACTTCAAAATCATGTTCTTTTGTTATTTTTTAAGCTCATGCTCTGACACTAAACTATTTACGACATCTTTTTGGAAGTAAAATGGTGCATGTCTATAAAAGTATTGATTTTTTTTTTAATTCAATTCCAAAAGATAGAAGAGGATTGTATGTGAGGAGATGCAAAGACACAAAGAAAAGTTGTTCCAAAGATACTCAATTTCTTTGAGCATGGTGATGGTGTCGGGCACTGGGTATGCAGTTTCTATTTTGTTTACATAAAAGTGAATTAAAGAAACACAAAGTGTTCTGTAAGTCAGCAAGCTCAGTTTTGTGTGTGCCTGTCTATGTATATATGAATTTATAGGACTTTAATCTCTCACTTGCATGGCTTGTGGTACTTAACATGGAGTAGATTCAGTTTCACACTATGCTGTGAACAAATTATTTGTCACATGGGGTTTTGATGTGCTATAGATGAAGCTCTCTCATTTTCTTGTGGATCCTCAAAGAATGCCCAAGACAAAGTCCTGTTGTGGAGTCCTTCTAGCCCTCTCATTTTTGCTCTGCACTGGGGTATAAAGTTATACTAAATATCTGTTCCTAAAGACTATCATAAATCTTCAGTGTGTAAGAAAATTTTTCACCCACTTAGTAAAAGCAAGATTTCGGTTCTTCTGTGCTTTTTTTCCCCCTCTATCCTACAGTAAATAGAACCATAACTATTCCAAGCTCCAGGTAGGCCTGATGAATGCTTAAAATACATAAAATCAGTAGGGAGATGAAATTTTTTCAATACTTGAGAATTTCAAAAACACCCCAAAACACAGAGACACTTAGAGTTCTGCTCTATGTGCATCGTGGCAAGTAAAGATATAAAAAAGGGAATATGGGCATCTGCAGAAAACTTCCATAGGAGAAGAATGTTTCTAACCAAGAAGATTTTCATTCAGCATTAGTTACTTACAAAGAACTGGTTCTCTGCCAAAGCAGTTTACATATGTTTCCCAGACCTTACAAAAGGCACACTCTTACCCTGCATCAATTGCTCAGGAAATAAAGCATTCAAGGTCTGCTTCTAGAGATTATCAGTGCTCTCTAACTGAGGTGTTGAAGATAAATGTGTTCAAGTCAACTGCAAACACCTCAAAAGACTTTACATGGCCCAGCACAAACCCTGAGCCCAGATAGCTGGCCTAAACTGGCACAGCTCCACTGGCTTTGTGGACGTTGTGGGGTACTGTTGATTTACACCAGATGGGCATTTGACCTCTTGCAGTCTGCTGAGCAGACTTGTTAGACATAATCTCTGACAAAAACTAACAATGGGCACCATGATCTAAGTTCTTAGGGAAATGATGGAATAAAAGCATCCAAATGTGTTAAATGTCTCAATGTATTGAACCTACTCATTCAAGTAGGCAAGTCAAATGCTGTGCCAGTCTTTCCCCAGACTCAGCAAAACATGAGAGAGCAAATCAAAACAAAATCAAATCCCCAGCCAGCTCTGCTCCAGCACAGTCTTTACTTATGGGATCTCACAAATAGAAGGACAAAAGCATACAGTCATCATTCCATGAAACATGATGTGTTTCCTTTAAATGGATTGAGAAATTAAACTTTTAACGTATCTGTCTAACATATAAAGCGGAGCTTCCTGACCCGTCCATTGCAAAGTACCTGTCTTGCACACATCATCCATCTTTATGCGAACAAACTGACTCTGGTTTCTGAGCAGTTTGGATAACTGACTTAAACATTTTGTGGAATGAAATCTTGGCTTTTTATCCACAACAGGAATAGGAATTAGTATAAAACACTGTGGCGGCAAGATTTTAGTCACATAGCCATATGGGTCACCAGCTCTGGAACTGTGGTGTGCGAACAGTGCTGTTCCGACCCAAGGACCTGAGCAAGTGTCTCTACCTGGCCCACCAGTACACGACAGCTCAATCCAAGGTAGCTCAGTGGTTCTGCATCGTTTTGTTCTCTGCCATGTGGATCACGGATCCCTGAAGAGGGATCTCCACATCTGCCAGCTTAATGAGTGTGTTAGGGGTACACCTCAGCTCCGTATCCCAATGAAGATCTTCAATATCTCAAGAGAGGGAGTGGCAGCTGACTGCCCAGCTCTCCAAAATCCTCAGCAAAAAGCCTGATCCTGCCTATCACAGACTGTGGTGATGCGAGAACATATCGTTATGGAGCAGTGTTGGGTTCTGGGAAAGGAAAGCGGAAAGAAAAGCAGGGAAGTAAATGTCTGAACTGCAAGGCTCCTCAACATCTTGCTCAGCTTTTGCCCTACATGATCAGAGCTATAACAATGCCTCAGGAAACCAAGAATTGGTCTGACTTTTTTTAAAGGAAATAGCCCAGGACATTTTAGAGATATATAACCTTTCCTAGCTGCTCACAAAGGAAATGATTCCTAAGGATCCCTTATCTCAAAATTAAATAGGTGACGATGGGAGAGAAACAGAACAGCTGTTTAGAAGCTGTCTTGAAAGAAAACAGAAAGGACTGTGTTCTTCGATGCAGTCCTGCTGCTTTAAAAACCTTTTACAGGCAATTAAAAAGTGAAGTAATGATAATAGTCTGACAAAATCCTTCCTTATCTTTGCTCCCTGACTTTACCTATCATTGCAGGAAGACCAGTTCACAGCTTGACTGTATCTTTGGTTGCAGCATATGAATCACTATTCTCCAAAGAGAGAATATTTACTTAAAAGTGATTAACAGGGATAAGAAGGGTCAGGGTGTTCCACTTTGTGCTGTTAGATGAACTAACTTGATGATAGGCATAATGCAATGGGTCTGGGAGAGCTGTACTGAGTGCCAAAATGATCCCATGCATTATCAGATCTTACCTACCCTTGTTTAAACTAAACAAAATTGTCAGCTACTCAGTTACATTTTCCATATGGTGCAGTATCTTCTGAGCAGCAACTCGAATCAATCTTTGTGAAGTAATATTTTGAGTTATTTTCCTGCTATTCACATTTCTCTCAACAGTGAATGTTGAGAGCAATAGTAATAAAAACTAAGGAGTCCATGTGCTTTAATTAGTCTGTTCTTGTAGAGATTGCTATTATTAATGGAAGACCCATGTGATATCTGGTGGAAAAAAAAACTTTGAAAGACCGTTTAATTTTAAGAAGGCAAACAAATTACATCATTTCATTTGGAAAGAAGAAAACGGATGGACCTGATTCTCCACTCAGCCGTGTCATTTTTCTACCAGTGTAACGTAGCTGATGTTAGTAGAACTTTCCCTAATTCACACCAGGATGAAGAACAGAACAGGGGAACAGACGCAGGGTGTGTATTTATGCAAGTCTTTCAACATCAATTCTGAGCTGGGAGGGTGATCAGAGTTTGGAAGCCAACCCTGGAAGCCTTTCTAAGGACACTCAGTGTGAGTGCATTTGCTCAGCCCATGCAGGGTGGCTATTTGCTGGAAGAAAGACAGGGTAGAAAGAAATAGAAGAATAAAGAAAAAAAGTCTAGATCTGGAAGGGATGGGATGTGAAACACATGTCACAGGATGACACAGTGGGATCATACGACTTGATGAACAACGAAGGAAAGAACATAGGAAATAATGAGTTGGGGGCCCACGTTTTTGGTTGGCGGGAGCTTACCCTTTATTCTCTTCCTTCCAGCGTCCTTCCCAAACTCTGCAGGACAATATCCTGATTTCAGTACAACTCCTCAAAAACCTGGAAGCATCACTGGAAAACCAGATCATTTTATCCACTCACATGGGAACTGGCTGAAATAAAATGTACAACAAGCCATTCTCCAATGACTTGTGATGTGAGAACAGGGAGTATGGGGAATGGGCAATAGTGATGGATTCATTCCTTGGCAGATCTTCTTGGCCATTTCCTTCCACACTCTACAGCCCCGGGGAATTTGACAGCTCAGCTACTCCAAGCCTCTGGAAGTTTTGTTGGAGCAGAAAAAGTTACGCCAATTTCTGTTCTTTGCTACACCAACAACTGTATGTGTTTTCATCCGTAGCTAATTTTGATCCAGAGAGTAGTCTTCTTTTAAATTATCTCCTCAGAATGCTTTTATTCTTCTTGGGGATTTTAAAGATGTTGCATGCTAATTCCATGATGATTCCCATTCATGAACTTGTTCTAATACACTTTTCCTCTCTATCCATATTTTACTGTCAGAATCCATTCAGCATTTTTGCAGGTTCCTCCCAATCTCTGCTAGGTCACCGAGGAAATCCTGCTTGTTAGGTTTGGTCACCCATAGTGTGAGAACTCCACCTCAAAAGCATCTCTACAGCCTGTTTCCCTGTCCCTCCAAGGAACAGGGACTTCATTTCCTGACCCCACTCAGCAAATCATTTTCTCAATTAAGCCAGAGATGTTAACGCTCTTTGAATAGACCATTTCCTTTAACTGGAAAGAGTTTCTCTTGTGCAATTAGCAGTACAGGAAACAGTTTTGCGTTGATATGGTTATTTATTATTTCCTATTAGTGAGCAGCACATCCTGCGATAACTTTCATAATTAGTCAGTGAAGTGCAAATTTCGTCAGAATGCACGTCATAGCCTGCAGTTTTGGATTGTAATGTTAAGTATAAAAATAGTTAGAAGTCAGAAGCCCTTACCTCCAAAGTCCCTTTGGCACTGTGCTTGCCTGTGCCTTAATGGTCTTTATTTAAGTATAAAATAATAACAGAAATGCATTTATTGTGTGTTTTTGTTAGAGTTCTCCTAAGCTGGGATATACAGTAGTGGAAATTTCCCTGTGCCACTATGCCTCACCAGAGGCACAAGGAAAGAGTCCAGGGCATATAATCCTTCCTTCAAAGAGAAGACTAACTACTACCCATATTATGCTAATACTGGATTATACTTAACTATCTACACCAATTAAACCTTTAGGTCAAGTGAGGACAGGATTCATGACAAAGCTGAGTTGGACATTTTGGATTCCCTGCTGCAGGGCACTGCGTACTTGTGAATTACCCATTTCATTGGGAGGGAGAAATGGCTACAAAAGAAGCAGAAGAAAAGTGCAGGGACATGATATCGTGGTAGGGGCAAACAGAGAAAGAAATTGAGGTGTGGGTTATGTTTAAAAGTGATAAAAGAGAAAAGAATAGATTTTTTTCCTGGAATTTTCAGGCACTTCTTTTTATTTTGGAAAGTCGTAATTAAAGTTGCACACATCAAATGTTTGTGGTCAATGAATTCAGCACTCTATCTTTAGAGCAAATCTCTGGATTCCTCTTCTATACAAGGAGGCTGGAATATAGGTTCTTGGAAACGCTTTAAAAAATAGCTCTATTTTCTCAATATTTTCTGCTGAAAAAGCTCCGTTTTTCATCTAGCTCTACTCCTGCTCAGTTTTGTGGAGGAAGACTCCCCAACTTTGGATTAATTTCTCTTTGGGATTGGAGATGCATCCATTTTGGTGGGCCCAGTTCACAGAAAGTTAAAGCAGCCTGGGTTATGTTGGAATCTCTCTGGGCTGATGCGTGAATGAGTGATTGCATCCTTCTCCTGTATGCACACACAATCACTTAACACTTTTTATAGACCTCTTCTTCCAGCCTTTCTTCACTTCTGTTAATTTTCTCTGAATTCTTTGAACACAGTAATGTCAAGAGCTGACTGTAGCATTCTAGGTATTATGCCATTGTTGGTACTTTGCCACTTAAAGAAAGAAAGTTTCCTTTTTTTTGGCCTGTGACATGAATTGTCTGTAAATGCATCCCATATTTGCATGAGGCTTTTTGCCATTTTAGCAGATGGAAATTTCATATCTAATTTAATGTCCATTAGGCCTTTTTCAGTACCATTGCTTTCCAAGTATCGCCCTCCAAAGAAATTAGTATTAACCCCCCCAACACACACACACACCCTATATCTAATTATCCAGCCCTTCCCCCGCTTAAAGGTCCTCAAACAAAACCTGGAATTAAATATGTGAAACCCAAATGTGCGCATTTAGTGCTATGCCCTCCTGATGCTTGTATTGGATCCACTGACGGTTTGTGAGAGTAGGCTGCACCGGGATCAGCCACGGATAAGCAAGAGGTCTGCTGCAATCACCAATTTCCTAATGGCAAAAAGTGGAGGAAGGATCGTGCCAGGAATGACACTAACATTTCTCGGGATGAGGAGCAGCAGGGACACAATTCTGCTTCCTGCAGGGGCTAAGAGTGATGAAAAAACATGTAAAGCTGCTCCAGGCTTTACTGCGCTGGCCAAGGTGGAAGTGGATTTTTTTCCACTTCCTTGCATAGCACAACCACTCCATTAATTAATAATCTGAGCCTTAATGCCACGGATGACAGAGGAGGCCTTTGAAACTTGACTGAACAAATGATTTCAGCACGCAATGACCTCTCGGCACAGACGGACTCCTCTCTCCATCAGTGAAATCATTAGTTAGCCTCCACTTAAATATCCTGCTGAATCAGAGGCCGGTGCGCGGTCTGCCAGCGGGAGCTTGCTGGGGACTGGTTTGTTTTGTGTAGATGCATTTTTAATTCCCTCCCGCCTGCCCCTTCATTAAGCCAGTTGTTTCTTGGAGAGGGGTTCTGACCTTCCCAGGAGTGCCGGGGCTGACTCACCTCGCTGCCCCTCCCCGGGCACAGCGGGAGGTGGGAAACATGCTCACCGCCAGCTCAGGTTTTGAACACGGAATAGGGGAGGAAATTTGTTTTGTGCAAAATGATCGTGAACCGGGAAGAGAAGAAATTCACATTAGTAAGGCGCAGGAGGAGTGAACAAGCCTGTTGACTAAATGTCTGTAAGCCATGCTCAAACAAGAAAGATATTTACAGGGGCAGAAGGACTGCGTGGGGGATGAATAATAAAAAATTATTTATCTTTTGTTGATTTGGAAAACCAGGTAGAGCTACATTAAATACTGAGAGCTTGTTTGAATCGCCGCTTTCCAAGAAAATCATACATTCTCATACCACGGTATTACCAAAACATGTATTTTCTGTAGGACCAAAGCCTGAAAGATCTGAACTAGCAACTCAAGCTAACATCCCACCTTAGAGGGGCCTAGTGACAAACCCGGGTGAAAAGAGGTCCTAAGGGCCCTAGAAAGTCCTTCTTTGGGGGAGAAAGCCGCAATGCAGCTACAGCGCAGCTGCGGGGCGGCTGTGGGGCTGTACCCCCAGCACCCCCTACACGAGGTTCTGGTGCTGGAGCTCTACAGCTTGCGCAGGGCATGGGTAATAACTAACTACCTCCCTCCAGGGTAGTTACCCCACCCTACAAAAAACAAGGTCCATTTAAAGATGCCTAAATGCATTGCTGGGGTGCAAGCAGTACGTGACAGAATTTCAACCCTGGAGTTTAAACATGTAATTGTTGTATTAAATAATTGTCATTTAACTTATAGCTCTAATTTATCATTAGAGAAGCTCTTGATTTGCTGTTACTAGGGCATACATGCTGTAAGAACAGAGAGTTTAACAGAAGGATGGGGAATCTGACGAGTGATGAAGTTTACTTGCACATTTCTAATCCAGCCTGGATGCAAACTTCTCCAGCATCCAGTGACCGTTTGGACTCAGAGTTTCTCTCCAGGCCCATCTCTTCTTTTTTCAAATGACTGTTATTTTTCGAAACATAACACTGTGCAAACAGAAGTGAAGCCATACTTGAATGTCAAGCAATGCATGGAGAACATCAGTAATGTAGAGAATATATACTCGGGGAATAAGCTTCAGCAGGAATGCTAATTTAGTTATAGTATTTAAAGCTAACTGCAAACAGCTGGGCAGCATTAACCGTATTAGGGAAACAAGAAAGGTGGAGCAAAATCTAAGGGACTGAGGTATGACAGTGCCAAATGTATGGAAAAGATTTGGAATATGTGAAACGTACTGCTGTTGGACCCACACTATGTAATAACGGTGATGTGGTGTGCAGTTATCTCTGGGACTTCCCGACACACTAAAAAATTTGTAGAGCGATGTCTGTGGCTTGGGGCAGGCCACTCTTTTGATAACAAGGCAGGGAAACAGAGATCCAAGTTGAAATAGTGTGTGCTGTGTTCTTTTATAGAGGCTTTGGTCCTACCAGAGAGGAGATCCTAACAGTCCTTTATTCTCTTTTCACACACCCGCTGCTCTACTCTGCAGCTACTCAAAAAGTCTGCAAAGTCAAAGCTGGGAGATTAGGTTTAAACTGCATCTGCACCAGCTGCATAGCACTTACTTCGCACTTTACATTTTCCAAAAGCTGTGCAAACGTTAACTAATTAGACTGAATCCCAGCAATAGCATTCTCACGGCAGTAGGAGCTTTTATCTGCTTTTTATGGATAGATGGAGGCAAATAGAGCTCCAGGAGCAGACTGAAAAACTTGTCCTCACGTAAGTAGACCCATGTTCAGGCTGTTTCTATAGTTCAAATGCAAGTTTCATGGATTGCAATGTTAAGCAGAACTGCTTTGTAAGGAGCTGGTTACCAGTGTGAGTAAGATGTTCAAAATATGGCCCTTTGTGGCTTGCCCAAGACCACACAGTGAGTTAGAAGCAGAGCTGGGATTTCACTTCCTTTAACTCTGATTTTTCTCACAGTTGTGGTTTCATTGCAAACCTCTTGTGTTGCTTTTGTATTTTTTGTATTGCTCGATGTCTCTATACCTTATAGTAGATTCATTTTTAACCTTCTTATTAGAGAGGGGCCTGAACTGGAACAGAAGATATGATGCTCCTTGACCCTCTGGGGACAGTAAGTTGTCTGCAGATTTTCACCAGTTGGCCATTTATCTGATTTTTGTGGAAATGGAGGACAGTTGATGCAACAACCCATGAAAGGTGATTGAAGCAACTTCTCCTTAGAGCTAGGCAACTAATTAACAGCAATTTATCTGCTGGCACTGAAGTTTTTATGTTCACGTTTACTCTTATCATGTTCTATATTCTTCATAAGTTTCTTTGTAAAAACATTTTGGGTCTATTTGCAAAGCAGCCCATTGGGGAAAAACTAATTTTGCGCAGTACTGCACAGTTTGTTTGATGGTTTTAGCTGCACTCCCCTATGAAATGGCTTATACAACTCACCAAGAACTTTGTGTTTCTAAGCATGCAGTCAGACAAAGTCAGACACAGTGCTGCTGACCTGTGCTAAGCATTACCGCTCCCAGGCCATTCCTGGCTGCTTGTCCCTTCCCTTCTGCCAGAAGTTACTGTCCTGTCAGATCTGCTAGGTTAAATAATTAATTAGGAATTTCTTTAGTCTCTGGCCTGCTTCTATGCATTTCAGTTAAAAAAAAAATGTGGAAGTATAAGTTTCACGTTATTCTTTAAACCATGATCATTTCACAGAGCTGAGCTACAGAGCAAAGGGAGGCAGAGCTGCACTGCCAGCTCTTGGAGTTTAGGAGAGTTTCCTTTAGTGGCGGTGGTGGCAGGGAGCAGGGATGGGGAGGAGGCTGGGGACGGCACTTGCTGTAGCTGGGTCAACAGTAGCGGTCTTAGGTGGGTCAAGTGTGCCCAAATTGTATCGTCAAGTGTAAAATTCTTAATAAAGTTTGGGTTGGAATTTGGTTTTGGAGAACAGTTGAAAACTCAGTCTCTAAAATTAGCTTTTAGCAAGTATTCCTGTTTATAAAGTTCATTCACTAGCATGTTTATGGAAAGTGAGCCCAGAAGGGAAGGAGTGCAGTAAAAGTACATTCATTTGAAAATTCAAATAAAAATATTTGCTTTGAATCAGAGGCTTTTTTTTCTTTTTTTAATCCTTCTGTGCTCTTGGTCCAGTTTGTTAGTACTTTTGTTGTCCAGCAAACAGAGTGACTGTCCTGAACTTTCCTCTTCTCATTACTGTACAGTGTGTATGAGTGAATACTCATGCCTGTTGTGTGGGGGAGCTGCTGGTCTTGTTTATGAGCATGGGAAATGATTGTTATTTAAAAAAAAAAAAACAACAACAACAAACCCCGCTGCCTGCCAAAGTCACCCTCCAATTTGGAAAGCCGGGTGGCAAGAACAGCTGGGAGCTGTTACCGTTGCACTGCCAGCATTGGTAATACCAAATGTGAAAAAATTAATCAAGCCTTCACAAGATTGGCTTAAAACAATGAAGTTTCTAAGCTGACACTTTTCATTTGTCTTCTGGATTCTGAAAAGGGCTTAGTAAGCAGTAATCAGTTTACGGGATTAGCTTTTTATTTTCCTTTCAAGTTTCTATCTTCTGCTGCCGGACGCTTGTTCCTACATCTTGCCTCTCAGGCAGAGCTCAGCCATATAGCCATTCCCTGTTTGGTACAAGGAAGGAGGGAGAAAAAGGGTGTGGAAAAAACTGGCTTGGAGAAGGGCAGACGGAAACTACTTGAAACAATAAGAAAGCAGCTCTGGAGGCAGATGAGCGGAGGAGTGGAAGTGAAAATTGCTGTTGTTACTTCCTCAGTTCCTTCCACATCTGCTAACGCTAACCAGATACTAAATCCTGCGAGCGCTCCCTTCAGATGCTTGTACACATGGGACTTGATGATAAGGTACTTGGATAACTGAGAGGGTTGAGACACATCTTCACCGTTATGTGGGATCCTATCATTCCTATCTCCTTGTCAAGCGATCCCAGGTTAGGCAGGAGGGCATGGTGTGATAAAGGAACGCAAAACTGCCCATAGGTCACCTCCCTTAGAGAGAATGCAATTCTGCTGCCCTAATATTCACTTTTTGGATTCAAAAGCACTTTGATCACATCATATGTTAAGAACTGCAAAACTTCAAATGCAAAGTCATTCCTCTGAATTTAGTGTACCAGCTCCATGCAGTAAGAGTTAACCTTGTTGTCTCTATTAATTACTTCTATTTGTTTACAGCCATTTAAATACACGAAGTCCATCTAACTTCTTATCTCTATTAGCTATACAGGGAGACTGATGAAATCCCTTAACAAATCATATTAAAAACAAATGTTTTCCACCAGCTTTGATCATTTTATATTGCCAAGCTCTTTGTTTTCATCCTTTTAAGCAAGTAAGATCATTGTGTAAAGAGGTGGACATGGACCAGAGCTGCTGATCTGAACACACAGATTTTTGGAGAAATTTGGATCCAGAAATTAATATCTAAGAAAAAAATAAATACACCGGGAGGCAAGGACGCCATTTGATTTGAGCCTGTTTCAAACTCTGCAAAGATTGAGATGTGAAGGTGAACATGGGTCACCTGGTACCTCTTTGAATGTTTTTATAAAATGAATTTAATGGATTTGGCTTATTTCTGCTAGCTAGGCGGACCTGTACACTACCCAGGAGACAACATGGGAAAACTGGGCTGGCAGGGTCCTAGCCATCTCCAGAGATGTCTTAATCCAGTACCTTTTACAAACACTAGAATCATGTCATTAGAATTTTTAAAAAGTCAATCAAATTCTTTCCCACATTTGTGTGGCTTTAGCAGTGTGTGGTAGGAAAAGGATCCAAAGAGTTTTCTCTCATGTGTTTGCTTTCATGGCAATGAACTGAACTGTTCCCCAGAGCCTTTGCTTTAGGGTTTCATGGTACAGAAAATTTAGTGGGCTTTAATTTGGCCTTGCCTTCTCTTGTGTTGTAAAATCTGTAACAGTTACTGTTCAAAGACATATTTAAATTTCTCCTTGTTTAATGTAGGAGCTGGTGAAAAAAACATAATTTCTCGTGGAAATAGTTTTAAAGTCTAAATCTTCTTCTGTCAGCTCCCTGTTCATCTGTTAGTTTGCCTTCAGAATGAAGCCGCTTCCAAAGATGTTGTTTGATTTGTGGATTGTTGGTTGTTCACATACTTTTTATAAAAAAACCCCACTGTTCTCACATGTCTATGAAGAAGGACAAAAAACATTTGCCTAGAAGTTCCTCTTCCTTCTCTTATCCAAAAAAATGACATCTGAGTATTTACTTTAACAACTGTGAATTGCATATTTTAGGTTTTTTACTGTTTTATACTCTTATGTTATCTTTTATACTGTGCTTTTTTGTAAAGATCTTAAAAAGTCTTACAAAATCTGCTTTGCATCATGCACCTATTTTGTAGACTGAGAAAGTGAGACCAAAGGGAGTTCATTTCCAGCAGAGTCAAAGCTTCTGGACTACAAGTTTAGAAGCCTCCAACTGTCCAAAACCAGCTCCTTGTTTATGTACCTTCAATAATTCTATAAAAGCCCACAACCATATTGTTACAGATTTATGGCCACCAGGGACTCCTACTTTTAGGACACTGAGTGCTCAGCCTCTCACAGGGACAGCAAAATATTTATTCCTCTGTCTACCTATGACAAATGGCACCTTATAGTTCTCTCTGATGGTGGCAATGCAGAATTTTGGACTTCCAGATTCTTGTCTGTCTTGATCATATCAGCAGATAACTGGAGGGCGTATGTCCTTCACTGATACAGATGGAGTCTCTTCATTGATAAGACATGTGTCAGCTACTTACGTTCCCCTACTGTGCCTTCTGTCAGAGCACTCCAAAAACATGTGTGCAACCATACCATATGATTCACTGTCTAATGGCATACATGCCTTGATTACTTCACTTAAAAAAAATGAAAAATCTGTGATTTCTCATTGGTCATATCAGAAAGATTTTCTTCAGCTGGATGACTTTTGGGTTCCATCCTTTGATTTCAGCTTCAAGTTTCAAGTCCAAATGGACCCCAAATAAAAAAACCTCTGAGTCCCACCTGGTTTCAATACAAAATCATGTTTTGTGTTCTTTTCAAAATAGGCCCAGGTTGGTTCAAAAGAGTCATGAACCTTGGCAAACTTTCCAATGAGCATGATTTAAGTTTCTGTGTTTGTACTGTGTGGTTTTATTGTGAATGTTTCTCATGGTCTTAGTTAGGAACATAATATGGATTCGCTATAACATCAGCTACATGGTAACTTGCCTGCATTTGATGGTCAATGCTCAAGTATTGATACATATCTACAAATATTCTTATACCCACAGCTGAGAACTTGGTTAACCTAAAAGATTGCCTTTCCTTAGATGAATTAAGAAATTTTTTTCACTTGTAAAATAAACACATTCAGAATTACAGATGGAGAAAAAGAAGTCTATGGGAAAGGAACTTAGGAAGCTGGCAGATCCTCAGAGGAACTATATTAAAGAAACAAGCATATACTCTCTAAACATGGAAGGAAGGCTAGTAAATTCAGTTAGAGACAAATTCGGTTAAATTACAAGCTTTTCAGAGCCTCTGAAACAAGGAGGAAGGGTAGCGAAACATCCCTTTAACCCCCTTTTCCTTGTCTCCTTAATTTCTAGGGATGAGATGGCATGGTGGGGGAATACACAGAGGTAAATCATATTTTTCTGCTTTTAATATTGGCAACATAGAGTTTCCCCAGCTTCTTAGTGCATGATCTTGAATGTCAGGCAGGAGTCTGACACATTTTTATTCATCCCACAGAATGTGCCTCTATTGTGTATTACTGAATCACTGGAGGGACCTCTGTCTCTGATCTCTGATCTGAATTTCATCCAGACTTGGGGAGGCTTTAGAATTTGCTTTAGAATTTAAGATTATTAGGAGAGATGTACTGCTAATGATTTGCATTGCTATATTCCAGGTTGTTTCCTAAACTGAACCCGAACTCAACATAAAGGAGCATGGGATCGCTTTTCGATTTCTATACTTCTGTTCTTCGATATCGCATTTCCTTCCGGTCAAAGTTCTGCCATTTAGGCACTACTTCAGTGAGAGAATATGAGAAATAAAATCACAGTGAAATAAATCTATCTTCATCTCATTTCTCTCTGCCATTCACAGATGCCAACTTAACACAATAGCTCTTTGAGATGACGGACCTGTGTGGGGCAGCAGCTCCAGTGACCCCAACGCTGTGCTGTGCAGTTCAGTGGAGACTCCATAGCAACTGCAGAAAAACAACGGTAAAAGCTATCGCTCGGCACTAAGGTGTACTTTCAAACGTACCCCCTTATTTATATAAGCATATGTGCACATTCTTCGGGTACCTCAAAAGCGGGAGATTTTGAGATCGGACTGAACGGCGCGTCCGTCGTTACTCAGCGTGGCGATGTGTTTGCGGCAACACACGCGTGAGCAAAAGGACGCGGGAGTACCAGCCTCATCCAAACGGTGCAGCTACGACCACCTCCTCCTGGCCCAGCTGGAAGCGGTGCTCCTCTCCGCCCGGCTCGGATTGCTGCTTATGGTTTCAGTTAGAGCTAGTTGAAAAGGATCTATTTTATGCTTTTTGCATCTGAAAATAGGGCTTCATCAGCAATTACATATGTCAGAAGGAAATCTGGAGGTGGAGCTCCTCAAAAGAGGAACCATTATTTCAAGCAATTCCCAAACAAAAGCTTTGAGCTCTGTTTTGGAAATTTCATAGGGGTTTCTGGGTCTTATACTATATAGCTATTAATACAAAAAAAGGCATTTCAACCCTAAGCGTGTGAAGGCCATAACCATAGAGCTCCAATGAAAAACAAAAGGGAAAGATCTCTGAATCAAAACCTGCATGATCTGGAGCACATCTGGCAGCTGATGAAACTGGTGAGAAACTGCATGGTATCGACAGTTCAGCTTCTTTTCTTAAAGACGAACTCAGGGCCACCTTGCAGTTTGGAAACGGAAAAGTTTGGATGCGCGCTTTGCTGGATGATCTTTGAAAATCCCAAACGTATAATCTTAAAAAAATTTTTCCAGTGGAAGCCATGGTTACTCCAAAGAGTGTCACACCCTTTGGCAGAGGAGCGAGGAGGCTCGGCAGTGAGCAGACCACCCTATTTCCTGGAAGCCCGTTTAATGGTGCAAGTCACCAGAGATGTAAAGTCTTTCTGGAGTGCCCAGAAAAGTGTAGACCTAACCCTATTTTTTTGTCGTCTCTAAGTTGATTTTGGTGAGAATTTACTTGGCTAAACCAACAAAATTGCAGCCCTTTTTTCTTCCAAGAAAAAAATTGAGGAGAAAAAAATATGGTAGGTTTACATAACGGTGGATTAGAAATGCAAATCTATATTTTCACCAGTGTAAATAAAAGCAAAATGTAGCCTGGTATTTTATTTTTTTTTTTATTTTACTTCAAGCTGCTTAGTATTTGCTGTTCAAAGGTAGTTTCAAGCCAACAAAGATTCATTAAAACATTTTAGTGGTGGTTTGAGAGAACTTTATGAATTAAATTGTTATTTATTATTAATCACGTGTTGGCGAACCGGGAATTTAGGAGGTCAAATACTGTTGGCATTTTATGGCTGTTTCTCACTAAAAAAATCATCTTTTAAGCAGACTGGGTTTGTAATGAAAATTAATTTTCAGGGTGAGCCCTTATCAGTTTAGGAACATTTGACTCCTACATTTTTCAAAGCTGAGGAGGGAACGTGGAGAGAACACTGACAACCAGCCGAAATTCTTTATTGGCTTCCTATGTGATGTACATTTGCTCTCCCTAGGATAACTAGTATCATGCTTGTCAGCAGTACATAAAACAGCCAAACCTTTTTTATTCCCTTCCTCTGTGTGACCCAAGCCCCAGTGGTTCCTGCTGCCTCGGGACCCAACCCAGTGCTAGTAGCCTTTGTCACAGCTGCATTTTGCACTTCTGTGGTCCATGCCCTCTGGGGATCTCAAAGCATTTTATGTATACTAATGATTAGTTGCCCTTTATAGTATTCGCAGGAAGTAAACAAAAAGAAAGAAAGAAAAAAAGGCTTTTCTACTGATTTGGAGAAGTATGTGTCAAAGGAGCCTGTTGGTTGTGCTCATTAAAACAGTCAGAGCAAACCCAGAATTCCAGAGTGAGCGATGCGCAGCTCCTGCTCTCCAGCCTCCCCTCTGAGCTTTTAGTCTTCGCAAATGCCTATGTGGCCTCCTTGCCTGTCCTATGTGCTAAATTACCTTCTTTATTGGCTATAACGTGCCAGAGTGGATTTCCACCTGTAATTGTGGGTTTAAGTCTTTCAGCACAAGTTGCTTTCCTTCATGTCCTGGCTCTTTCTCCTTATCTACTTCTCAGAGCAGTTTCTGAGCTAGCCCTTTAACAAACTCACATTTTGGTACATCAGAGTCCTTCTAAAAGAAAAAGATGTACGTAGAGATAAAATCCTGAAGGTGACCATCTCAAAAACAACAGAGAAACATAAGGAAATAGATGACATCTCTTGTGGTGTTATTTCCTAAAAGGCTTTAAAAGTTTCTGGAACCTTTACTTCTTACCAAATTCATTCCATCTGCATGTTTGCAAACTTTTTTTTTTTTTTTTAGCGTAATGCCTAAAGTCCTTCAGGTTGTTAGTGAGGATATTTTTACGAGTGCAGATGGAAGCCTGGATCTAACCCCATGTTTCAGGTTAGCCAAGCTCTCACATCTCCAGGCGTGGAGCAGAATGAAATGCAGCTCGGTGCTGGACCAAGCAGCAGACCATGCAGCATATAAGGTGCATCCATGCCTTCGGCTTCCAGTTAACGTGCCGAAAAATTTTTAGTGACACCTGTGAGATGCATTCAGTCATTGGGATTCAGTTATGCCATTCGATAAAGCGGATTTAGCGGTGAAGGCGAGGGTCCTGAGGTGAAATAGGGCCTCATTATTTTAGTGGCATCGAGCAGCGGTGCTCTGCCATGCCAGACCGCATCAGACTCAGGCGGGGTGTTTGCTAGCGTGGCGCGTTAAGCCGCAGGTGTTCTGCACGGTACAAAGCCTTCAAAGATCAGTCTCAAATGTTTCTGTTGCTATAAAGAGGATTAAAAGGATTTTAAAACATAGTGGGCCGGCCCGAGTGCTGGTGAAATTGCCAATGCTGAGCAGAAAGGGGGGGGAGGCTAGAGCAGCGGGGTGGAGCGGGGGCTTGGGGGAAGCCATACGGTACCTTTCAGGGGGGTTTTATGATCCAAGTGTGGATCTGTAGCACTTTCAACTGGAACTCATTAAGAATTCATGGAGCAGAAAATGCGAGAGGTTCTGGAAATGAGGACTTTGAAAGGCCAAATGTGAGCTGTAAATAAAATAGAGTGGATATTCAATTTTGCCTATTAAATATCTCAGAATATTTTCTCAGATCAGCAGATCGGGCTTTCAGCTAAAAACCTACCCCTAAAACAAAAGGACAAATAGAAGGAGTTTTACAGACTCTTAAGGCAGGGAACAGATAAAACCATAATCAGATATTATACGTCTCAAAACCATGAGAGCTTATTGATTAGAAACACTGAACAGCACCATTCATTCTGGCTCTGACTGAGCAATGTACCAAAGCATGTGTTTATCTTTAAACATGTTTTGAAGTCCCATTGACTTCAATCCCCATTGACCCCTGTTACTGAAATTAGACCCTTGGGAAGACACAGCTTTCCTAAATATTATGTGTATAAACAAGAGAATCAGGAACACCCACGCTTGAGAAACCCAGCAGCTTAAGCAGAGTGTACCAGGATCACTAAGAAACCATCTCCTAACTTCTTCCATTACATATAGGTGGTGCTGGTGTTGGCAGTTATTCATCACTGCATTTTCTAGAGGCCAAGACATTTGCCAGAGGACAATTTATCTGCTGCTGTATACACTGGAGGCCCCCTTTAGAGAAAAGCCTCCTTCCCTTTGTTCCTCGTTGCTGTCTCAGGATGTGGACACCAAGTCTTTTCAGGAGTCGGGGGATAAATGTGTCCGTATAAGTAAAACGTTGTTTTGGACTATCTTTATAATGATGCCCCTCCAGGAACAAAGATGTAGCTCATGGTGTCAGCAGCTGAATGCCAGACAAAGTAGCATCACCCAGTTTGCAGCCTCCTTCTCTCCTTTTGTGGGCCCAGTTTCATGCTGACGTTTAGGTGCAGCTGCACCATTTACCCTAGCTATGGAAAACCTGGACTTTTCTGCCAGAGGTGATTTGCACATAGTGGGCTTTTCTTCTTTGCCAGCTGTGTTGAATTTGATGAATATTGGTGTTACTTATATTTTCACTCAGCACTCTTCAAGGATAGCTGTCCAATCCATTACTTCAACAGTGTAACAATAATAAATAAATAATTGATAACAAGCTATTGATCAAAGGCGGAGATCAAATAATTAGGAGCAGTTGCACCAGACCTAGAGTATGCAAGACCTTTCTGTGCACTAGGTCAGTCAGTGCGCAACACAATTATGTAGTCTCAAGAAATGCAGAGCATTAAATCTGGGAATAATAAATCAAAACAGGGAATAAAGTCTCTCCTGCTTATGGGAACACCTGTTAAAAGTAAACTCAAGTTAAACAAATAACTCTCGGGGGGACTGATTATTGCCTGTAATTTTTGATGGTGGTTTGCCCACTTTAAAAGAACACTTACCAGCTTGCAAGAACATGTTAAAAATTTCACTTACAGTTCTAATACAAATGTTATCCTCTCTGGTCAGTCTCTTCAGTTCCTGCAAGAGGTGAGGGTTATTAAATGTATGAGAAAACCTGCCAAAGCCCAAGGACTGGCCAGATACAATGGAAACTTTCTGGAGTTTTACTGAGATCTCATCAGCTCCTGGGTAGATCCATTATTCAACAGCCTGAAAAGAAAAATATCCTCCTGAAAAGAAGAATGTAGGGAGCTGATGCCCTAGTGAACTAATGCCTCCCTGGAACATTACAAAATTTGATTAATATCTGCAAAATATTCTGAAGTCCTTAGAAGGATGTGAAAAACATAAGAAGGATGCAAACGTTGCAAGTGGTGGTGTGCGTATAGGCAACTTTACAGTGCATGCCAAAAATGAAGATTGCACTCCAGTTCAGGTGATTTAGCATAGCATCTATTGACACATTTAGGGTGTGCCTAGTTTTGGTTTGTTTGGCAGCAATGTTGTCTTAAGTTTAAGGCATTTCACATTTGGGTATCGACAATTATCAAAAGCTCACGACCACTCCAATTGTCAGCAGTTCAGTTACGTTGCATTTCTCAGTTTTGCAGCGATTAACTTGCTATAGCTAAATGCTAATGTATTACATTGTTGGGGGATTATGACTGCAGTGAGTGAGAAAAATGTATAGTTCAAGATTTTAAGCCCGTGTAAAGTCACTGAAAAGTATGTGTCAGAGGTAGTGTTTAAAAATAACTGGAAATCCCTTTCCAATTCACAGAAATTCAGTAAGATGCCTGGTAATGCTACAGTNTGCAGTTACACCCCCCCCCAAACATATTAAAGGAATTCTTTTCTGGTTACTGGGGGACTCTGCCTCTTTTAACAACACTCATCTTTAATAAGTACCCATAATAGGCATTCTGTAAATATTATATGGCATCATTTTCCCCTTCATTTTAGGAGAAGCTTCATTTTTACCCCAACACAGAATCTGGTTATATCTTGGAAAATGTGAACTGATAAGTTTCTGAATTACTAGTAATGTGCTTTAAATATTTCAACTTTGGGTTTTATCTTGCTCTTTTAATAGAATTGCCCTTCTCAGATGAGCTCCTTTCATTGGCTTAATATTACATCACAACATTCAGACGCCCTAACTTTATCTTCAGGAGGCCGTGTTCGTCATCTCACACCTGCCTATATCTTTTCTTTCCCACTTGCATATTCTGCTCTGCATTCTTCCAGATAGAATAATCTCATTCTTTATACCCTTTTCTGCATCTTGAATTTGCTCTTTCATCATGCTTCCCCTTACTCTTAGAACAGATGCTTCTGGTAACTCTTCTTAGCTCCAGATCTTCTTTCGTTGTAAAAAGATGTGCAGGAATACTTTCTGCCTTGGGTTGCTCACTGGTAATGCTGTCAGGTCTGTAGTATGAAATCTTGTATCTCTTAGCAAACTCTTGGACATGAGATGTGTAATCAAATGGTTCACAAAACACAAACTAAATTTCCTTTACTTCTCAGCAGAAGAAAAAAATGCAATAAAAAGAGTTGTAATCAAAACATAAATGTATCTATATTTCTACTTTGGATGGTTATTTAATATTCTGAATCTTAACAGGCTGCCTGTCTAACGTAAGGTCTTATTTTGCCACACTTTCTGAGCCTGGACATTGTAAGAAACACTAACAGGCTTTGCAGAATTAAATGTTTGATTTCCAAATAACCAGCCACCGGCTTCCTACTGGTATTTTCCCATGCCAAAAGCATTTTCAGATCAGAATATATAATCTTATTGTCCATTTACCAAAACCATTCACTCAATAAAAAAAATTATCTTTAGGATTCTTCTATTTTCCTGGGACTATTCCTAGTATAAATTGTGTGTGCCACAAGAAAATGGTTCTATATCTTTTGTATTCCCTTACCTGGAGTGTCACTAAAAATCCAGAACCTATTGATCACCATATTGATCCCTTAAGTGTTTTACTATCATCCTTTGTGCGTGCTTATATTTTCACAAACGTGCTCTTAGCTTCCCACTGGAACAAGTTAAGAGGTGTATTTTTTCAGTCAAAAAGGGCGTAATAGAAAAATACTGCTTGAAATTCTGCTCACTTAGACTGTTTTCCCATATTTTTTCATTTTTAATACAAAAAGAAAACAGGTTACTTTTTCAAAGTTTCTACTTTTTATGCTAAGGAAACATGAAGCTGGAGAGAAAGAACGTGAGATCAGTGTTCCTGTGGTTAGTTAAAAGTTTCTTTTTCACTGCCTTCAAATTTTGAAGAGAAACATGGAAACGCCACAGGAGTCTTTTGTTTGGACTTTCATCAACCTCATTCACCCAATGCCCTCTCCCCCTCCCAAAACAGTTCCAAAAGCTGTTCAGAAGTCACAATATTTTAAAGCACTGATTGCTCTTGAAATTCTGCCTTGCGTCCTCAGATTGCTTACTTTGTTAAAACAGACTGCAAGTGCATAAACCATACCCTCAATATTCACCATACCATCATTGCAGGGATTAAGTGTTGTGCTGACCGTGGATTATGCTCTGATTTTACATCCATTAATTACGCTCATCACAGCTACTGCAATTTATATCTGCGCTCAATGGTAAGAACAGGCTAATGCAATTTTCTTAGTGAGGACTTGAATTTCTTCTGCTTTCTCACTTCAATGTAATTTCCCCTCCTTGTGTCTTTTTCTGCATTCTGTGGTGATACATACTCACTTTTTTTGTGTCCTGAATCCTTCAGTTGTCAGTGGACAAGTTTTACTCGTGCTAAAACTTTACACAGCACTTTGGATTAAGCCGGGTGGGAGCAACTGTACTAATTGCATGTGGCCTTGCTGCAGCTCAACCAATTCACCTCTGAAGCTGGAGAGCCGGCTGAGCAAACACGGCAGAATTATGTCCCTTCTGACAGGTGAGTCAGAAGCATAACCATGGTAACAGGAGTAAGGCATCTGTATGTTCTTCCTTCTGCTGGGTTTTGAAAGAAAACTGAGATGATGTGAAAGCGTAAATATGGTCTTGTGTTTTCCAAATAGACCAGAAACTTAGCTGGTACCATGTTGTTGGCAAGGTTGCTAAGGTTGTAGAAAGGTTTTGTATGACCAGGGTGCTGGTCATACAATTGTATGACATTGTGCTCTTTTTTATCATTCAGAGGCAAAGAGACATTTCTTACTTACATGTAGAGCATCTGTAGAAATACAAATCTGTGTCTACATACACTACATTATGACTTAGAAGTGTCCCATCACTTGCAACTTCAGTTGTATTTGATTTGCATTGCAGGAATTGTAAGGTTTTTGAATTTTTTTTAAGTGAAATTACTGATAATGAAATGGCTGTTTACTTTCAGATGGGTCGTGGCTGACCACAGTGTGACTGGGGTAAGTTAGTTAGTTATTTCACTGTACGGCCTTATTGGACCACGTGTTTGAGGGTCCTCCTAGAAACACCTTCATGCAAAAGGAGGTGAGGAAGGGAAGATGAACACATGGGCAGGTCCAACCTAGCTCTCAGGATTCTGGCTTTGGAATATAGTGGTGCCCAGTTAGACAAAAAGCACACAAAAGAGATGCAAGTATTGGATATCACTTTCTTATTTCTGAAGGTTAATTTTTGTTGTAGTTTCTTTTTTAGATGTAGAATATTTTAAATATAATGTAATCTAGCCTGCATTTTCTATTTCCTCATTAAAACTGTATGACACCACCTGTGAAGGGATAGCGTGCCACAAAGCTTTGGTACCTATAAAGTAAAGCTTTTAAAGTAAAGATCAAAAGCTGTATTTTATAATAATGATGAGTTATGTTTCTTTAAACACCTCAATTTCATCAGGAAACTACGTACTCTTATGACAGGAGCAATATTCAGGTAAGTGAGAGTAAATATACATCTTCATCTCTTGAGATCTTTAGGGACACTTTATGAAAAAGGAGTAGCTACTTACTCTTACCAGCTCTTGCCTTACTATAATGTGAAAAGTAAGGAAAATATTGGTGAGTTAGTAGCTTTATTTTTCTTTTTAATGATAATTGACAGCATCTTAATGGTAAACTGCATCCCAGGAAATACATTTTGATGTGAGGTAGACACAAGATTTTTTTTTAATCTGCCATCTGCAGAATACTAAGAATTTCTGAATACTAGGACAGCTGTATCTCTTATTTTCCCAGAAAAGAAACAGGGGCAATTAGTGTGTTTTGGGGGACTATATTTAGACTGAAAAGAGAAAGAATGAGAAACGGAATTCCAGCTGTCTGACTGTGGAAAGGTACAACACATGCAGAGCCCTCTGCTCCAGGTTGCACCCGCAAACACAGGTGTACTGTGCTGGTGGTACACTTCTGAGGACCTGAGAATAGTGGCATGAACCCGAAACAGGTGGCTTCTTCTGAAGTCCCATATGGAAGAATGGAAGAGCTTCCCTCCAAGCTCCTTGTCAGCGAATGTGCGCTGGCATTTCCTCTCCCCTCTCTCCTCAGTGAATGAGGGGTCTCTCGCACAAACTGCTCCACTGGAGGGTTGCTGGGAAGGAAATATAGCAAATGCAAAAGCAACCCGTGGATTGTTTGGACTGATGCCGGTCTGCAGGATCCTCAAGAGTCACCAGAGAAGAGACAGTTCTGGCTCTGCACCTTAGCTCATCTCTGAAGACCAAATGCTACGTAGGAGTCAGACGCAGACATACCTGGTGCCACGGAGGGATCCTTTGCCACAAAGACTTTCTAAGTAGGGCTTCTTGCTACTCCATTTACATGTCTAAAAAGGTTCTAAGTGTTGGAATCAAAGCTTAATCATTTTTCATTTTAAAATACCTTTGTGGAAACATGCCATTAAAAAACACCCTGGAGAAGAGCTAGTAAGGTTGCAGGAATCCTTGCAGCACCTAATTTTTAAGTAGCACCCTCAGATTTTTCTCCTGATCCCAACAGCTTGCCTGAGAGTGCACACATTCAAGGATACACGTGACTAGCTGGGAGCTAGTCCCCAAAATTGCTCAGCTTCTTGTGGAACAGGGAGACTAGAAGCCACCAGAGTTGACAACCTGCTGGGAGCTGTGACACTGCGCGAGGAGGAACTATCCAGGAGCACTGATGGCTTCACTGGTCTCCCACTGCCAAGCCTGCCCCATACCCCAGCGCCTACCCACCACTGATGGATTTGAGGGGCCGTCCTGGAGGATCGAGCCAGCCCTTTCCCTTTTTCTGCCAGCCAGTGTGGAGACAGTCGTCGCAAGGGAGGGACACTGGGGGCTGCCCTGGGTCCCTTCCCACTCACCAGCAAATCGAGTTTTCAAGTTCTTTCGCGAAAGCAATCAGCGCCCTTAGCAACTGGGTGCCTCAAAATGTATTTATTGCAGCTCCAGAGAAAACAGTAGTTTGCTTTTATATATGGACACCATAGTGACATAACAGTAAACTTACAGCAATTCTCTGTGTTGCTGCCATTTACAGTGGTTGCCTCAGGAACTGCAAATAAAGTTACACGTTTTATTTGAGTGTTTGAAAAGGGTCACTGACAAGTAACTTAGATCAAAAATTTAAGCTTTGGTAGGACAGGGGAGGAAGCCTACAAAAGGCTCCATTAATAGGAGTATTCTGAAGATTTTAAAAAGACAATGGTAAGTTAGCAAAAAAAAAATTTTTGCTACTTTGCCCTGCAGCATTTGCAGCTCAACACCAAGGGTGTTTTGTTAGTCAGGCTGACAGCAAGGGAAGGAGACAGGAAGCAGAAACAAAACTTATGCCTGTTGGTTTTCTTGATTGTCCAAAAAATCAAACAGCGTTGCTGTACAAAAGTGAGTATGCTTTACTTTTTCAAAATTTGAATGTCATTAACTCAAAGGGAACCAGAAAAGATCAGGGATCTCAGTTTTCGCAAATATTTTGCATTTGCAACATTTTTTCTCATTTGCATACTTCAATGATTTGGTTAAGAGAGAGAAGGAAACCTATGACATACGCTGATGAACACTTAGTATTTCCATAACACAGATCCGTAACAACACACCCTATGACTTTAGGGTACATTCTAGATCAAATTCCACTTGGTTTGTTAGTCTAAATCCACAGCAAGCGTCCCAAGTAACAAGTGTACGGACATTAGTTTGATCTGAAAGCAGACCTTGACCAACAGATTTTAGGGAAGTTTTTGGTTGGCAGACTTATTGTACTTTCATGGTCTCCTGCCAGGCAAATGAAGTTATATTAGGTCCAAAGACTGAAGAGGGGGAGTCTGAGGCAACAAGGCCTTAGTCAGCAACTCCCATAAAGTACCGGTCTTAAATAAAAATTTTGAGATTTTTACAAATTTCATCTATATTTTAGACTGGATACATTTTACAGATAAAGATTTACATTTGAAAAATCCAGGCTGAAGGATGAATCACCCTGTAATCTTTATGTGCAGACATGTATAAATTGTTGGTGAACACTGCACTATGCTATGCTGCAAACTTAAGAATAGCAATTACCAAACAACAGATTAAAAAGCTGCTGCTATCTTTTGCAGGCATAGCTTTTGTGGTGGATAATTTAATGTAGTTCTAAATAAAGGAAAATCCATCCATTGCAGAGACAGAAGTTGAATTTGCATCCTATAGTATGAATATAAAGTTCCTAATGCTTTACAACATCCATAGCATATCATCAAATTAATTGTGAAAAGAGGACTAAGAGATTCATCAACTGGCCACCCACTTCTTCAAACCCTAAACTTCCGATTAAAAATTGTTAAAGCATGTGAACCTAAGAAAAACAAGGTTCAATGACTTTATCAGCCTAAACTGTCCCGTGATTATCTGATCTTCTAGCCACACATTAGTCTCTTCTGCAAGGACTTGATACTTGAGTTTCCTTTCTGCTCTGAGAAGGAAAGATGGGAGTTTCAGACCACCCATAGAGCTCTCTCACTGTGATGCTTAGGGCTGTTTCCTCATTTGATGATAAAACCATAAGGTATGCATGTTCCACTGGTCCACATGAGGACATGTGGCACTATTTTAGAAAATGCTTGCGTAACTTTGACCACTGAAATATACAGAGTTAAAAATAGGCCAGCATTCCAGAAATGCCTTCTTCCTTCATAGCCAGTATGGTTTTATCATGCAAAATTCAGAGAAATTCTGGCAAGGAAACTGATTTATTATTTTCTTTTTTTTCTTTTTCTTTTTCTTTTTCTATATTTTTCTTTTAAATAGAGAAGGAATAGGGATTGCTTGGGAGGCAGGAGACATTCAGGGATGCAGAATTAGATAATCAGATATTGCAAGTCCTTACCCAGCTGTAAATGGTCATCTCACAGAGTAAACATACAAGCCAGGGAGAGTCAGCTATCAGACAATTCCCAGGAGATCAAGCAAAAAACCAAAAATAACCACACATGAAATATAAAACCAAAAGATGATCAAACAATTACAGATACTCTAATTGATGTGCTTGTTAGGAATCACTGAAACTTTTAGGAGATCTGCTTGAGCTTTGTTTACTTCAAGGCTTTTTATTATCTCCATGGGAAAAAGACAGAGTTGAAGAAGGATGTTATAGAAAAGTCAAAAGGGTTTGGCCTTCCCTTCAACACTTGTATTATTTTTAATAATGGAATAAGGGAGGAAGAGTTTTTTTAGAAAAGTAAGTAAGTAAATGATAGTTTGTTTGTTCCTTTTAAAAAAATGGGTTTGGAAGTTGTGCTTTCCTTTTCCTCTCTATGTGTGTTGTATAAATTCTTTTGTCTCTGCTCTATGTTTTCCTGTATTGCGTAGCCTTTTTCTAGCCTTGATTCTGCAGGTCTCAAAGTTAATCCTCAGCTTCCTAGAGGTGAACACCACTAGAAGTATGCTAACTGCCAGTATCTCCACTGCAAGCATTGCCATGTTGTGCCAGTTTTGTGCCCATTGTTTCTAATCCTGTTTATCTTGTGTGCTGATGACAAGAGAGCATAATCTGTCTTGCACAAAGCACAGGGGCAAGACTGAAGCTTGACTACCCAAACAAGTCTGATTCTGAGGAACTGTTTATGTCCTTTCCATTTGTATTTTCCTAAGAAGAGAGATTTTTTAAGAGCACCATCACCATTCCAGTCAAGCAGTTGTGGTAGGTACTGCATAAAGAATTAAAAAATTAAGCAATGCTGTCTAAAGCACTCATATTCAATACATTTCTTAGGATGTGATCCAGAAAAACTGTAGGTTTTGAAATGAAAGTAGGAACTGAGGAGAACAGAAAAGTCAAATCAGAAAAAAATGCAGACAGAAATATATGACAGTTTGTCAAATGATGAACAGGAATGATTTCTGGAAACATGACACCCTTACTTCAAAGACAGTAAGGTGGTGGCTTTCAGGATGCAGATGGAGGGATAGCAAGACGCTTACGCTTGGACGGTGAGAAAGGAAAGGTCAGGTCAAGCATTATGGGCATGGAGAAAGATGGAAGCAAATCACTGTGTGCTAGAAGATTGAATAGGATGGAAATAAACAGTGTAGGATTTTACAAACAAAGATAAGAAGTTTATTTTTGATACAGTAATGGGGAAAGAATTAATACAAGAATGCAAAGGGAAGAGTGCAATCAGACTGCCAAGTCACGAATCTGCTCCTACCAGCAGTGTTTTGAGTGGGTGGAAGCAGGATACAGCAATATGACAATGTTTAAACACCCCAAAAGATGGAAGTTGTATTACAAGTTGAAATGCAAGAAATGACAATTTTTTGCTTTCTGGGAAGACAGAAAAATCTGAATACTTGGTACAGAAAAAGAAGTGTCAAGACAGGGAGATGGCCTACTGTGGAGGCATCTGGTTTTCTGGCTCTAGCACCTTATTGGAAATGCTGGCTGTAGTCTCTTCACAACCAAGGAGGTGTCTGTTGCTCTCCATTGGGATCTTTCATTGGATTCACTGGCAGAGAACTAAATATTAGTTTGTAGACTGAGGAAAGTAATACAGACTGTTATGGTAAGCCAGTCCAACACAGTATCATTATTTCAACATAAATACATATGGTTTTTTACAGGAAACAGAAAAGGGTGACACCCTTTTGATGAATAAATCCAGCAAGATCAGGATGAATAATAATTCTGGTTAGTCTGCTTTTGGCTGCTCCTCAATTCAGCAAGAACCAGGTCTATCACAAAAATGTTTCATTGTGTAATACATTCAACTTGACTGCTTTTATCTGTTTATGCCACACACAGAGCAGTAATGAACATTTAAAGGAAAAAATGGGTTCCAGTAATACCAGTATGTGAAAAAATATCAGCAGAATTCTCCCACAGTTTGCTTTAGAAAAGAGGTGAGTATGATCTTTCAAACTCTTTGTAGGAACCACGATAGTGCCATAGTGTTAGCATATATAAATATCTGTATTGCACGGTTACAGGTATATAGAACAAATGCAGTGTGCAAGTGTGATAAAAAAGTTTGGGGATTTTTCCAAGATTTTTAATCTATTGAAAATATTGGTTAATGGAAGTAAAAACCTTTCTTGAAAAAGCATCACTTTTTCTTAATATTTTACTGTTCTTAAAAATGTGCATTCTTACCTGAAAACTCTAGACAATTTCAATGAACTACTTATTAAAAAATGAAAGGTATTATACCAAATATTGTGACAGCAGCATCAAAGTTTGCAGGATGTATTTTACTACACATAGTGTCTGTAGAAAATTAGAAGCCTGAATCAACAAACCCAGATCATATATGGTGTATGTTCTACACAGAATGTGACCATGTTCACTTATGAGTGAAGTTCATTTTAGAGCCTGTGAGCAAAGGCAGAGACAGGAGAATTTACAAGTCATGGCCTGATCCACCCACCAGGCTTGTGTCATCAGACAGCCTGAGTGCACCTTCACCATTCGTCCCTGTGCCAAGTAGCTACTGGTGATACCACAAAACGAAGTCCCCTAAGTTCACAAAGAAAAGATTACTTGATAAATGCTTTGGTATTTCCTTTAAACTGAGAAGTGACCAGATGTCCAGGTGTAAAGAAAAAAGAGAAAGCAAAGTATAGGACTCCATTCTAGAAGGGAGTCTTTGAGAGACTCTCTGAAAGAAAATTACTGTGGCATGTGTGTGGAGAAGGCAATGATTTCCATAAGATGGGCAAAGAAACCCAAGGCCCTGGAAGTAAAGCAAGGGCGTTGAATTATAAGCTGTTGAAGAAAGAAACCACCATAGTAAACCTAGATTTCAGCAGATGGTCTTGGAATATGACACAGGCAATTAGCACTCTCCACTGCACTTGCACCACACCAGACAAGAAGAGATAAAATACTCAGCTGGAAAACAGAACTGCAGTCAGGCATCTTAGTAGAGATAAATTGAAGCCTACTACTTTTGTTAACTGAGTAAGAGAAAACACCTCATTAAAGAATAAGGAAACATTAACAAGTCATCTAATTTATCCTGTCTGGATGAAAGGACAATTAGAATTAGTTTTAGTTAAATCTCCAGTACTGTCCAATTACACAAATGAGAAAGTTAACATAGTGAGCAGTGTTCATGAGATGGTAGAGGAATGAGAAAAGGGCCTCTATGATCACTCCCCTGAAAAAACATGCTTTTTTTTCTCTGTCATGTCCTGGAATTTGGAAATGTTTGGGCAACAAATGTTCTGCCTAAATGCCAGCCACCAAACAGAAATGAACCCTTAGGAAGCTGAAATGGGGAAGAAATTAAGGTAACTGATGACAGAAAAGCTAAAAGCATTTTTAATTTTTTATTTTATTTTATTTTTTTCAAGGCTTTGGTTCACATTCAGAAAAACGGTACCAGAGACATCATTTTTCAAGACGATTTTTTTGTTTCTGGGTAAACTCTTCCATCTGTCTGTGGTGACTCTCCAGGGGGATTTAAAATTATTTTCCACATGATAATGACTGGCCAACTTTCCACTGTTCTCAGTGCAAGGAAATGTCATTCAATTATTGCATACAAAATGGCTTCTGTTGTGGACCTCCCAGTCGTGGCACTGTTGATACCTCGCATATTTTGTAAAGCACTTCAGACTAATTTCTTGATAGAGAAAAGACACTGCTATGAAATAGTATTCTATTACATCCTATATGGCCAAAGCCCTCATGGTTATGAAGCAATAACTGCATTATTTTACAAGTCTTTGCCTGACCGTGAGGGGGATAATTTGTAAAGAAGACCAAGAGGTTCCAGCAAGGGGACCAAGCTGCAATAGAACATCATTGCATTTGGTTTAGCCAGATACATGCAGTGTGATGCCAAGACTAGGAACAAATCAGGAGGTACTGTGAAAAATGAGAGAGACCCTCTTTCAGGAAATTAGTGGGTCCTTTTCTGATGAATTATCTGCTACCAGAAACCTGGAAGCCACTATTGCAAGGCTGGTGATATCAGAGTGTGCGACCTGTCATGCAAAGTGTCCCATGAGAGGGCAGGGGAAGGTACATCACAGCGTGCTGCAGGCCAACAAAGCTCCCACAGGGATGCTGAACAGCTCATCTGCTCCAGCCAAAAACCATTACCCCAATATTTGGGCTCAGAGGGATGGCACAGAGGGAATTTATTTTACCTCTTCCCCGAAGTGAGTTTCTTGCCCGGACGGGTTCATCTTGCAAACTATGGCATCTCTTGAATCGCATTACCTTTCATCAGAATAAAAGTTCTTTACAGAAGTTGCTTCGTACGTGTCACTAAACTTCGGTATATTTTCATCTGTGGATTACCTGGGCTACATCCAATATCGCTGTCACCTTCAGACAGCTCTTTCTTTTAATTCACATTTCCATCGACATTTCTGGCGGGCCTACAGTGAAATATTCCGTAGCTTTTATGAATGTAAGGAATGCAGTGGTGAACCACAGGATTCCCCCACCTACAGCTCCCCCTTTCAGCTGCCAGCTGCTTGTCAGATTTTAATTAACGAGAAAGTTGCTAGCAGTTATTCATGCTGGTTCTCTCTGTTCCTCTCTGGAGAATTCCTAAATAGCGTTCAGAACATTGAGCCTACACTTTCTATTTTTTTAATGCTCTTCTTCACAGCAGCCAGTGAAAAATGCTAAAAGTGATGAGTTTCTGCACGCAAAGCTTAGTTAATAGAGAGCAACGTTCACCAGCTGTGGATGTGGCACACAGGACTCCCTTCCATCCATTTCCTCCTCCTGTTTCCTACACAAAATGAATGGAGATGTCTTCTAGAAAATTATGTCTGCTCAGCTGTAGGTATGTTGTTAAACTTTATATTCTCTACAATATCAGCAATATAATTTAGGTGAAAACACTGAAGGACTGCCTGGACTGGGAAAGCCAATATGGACATGGACAAGTAAGGTTATCACTGGAGTGGAAGGAGGGTTCCTGAAGGCATTGTCTCTAGGAAAGACACAGCAGCTTGTGATGTGGGTTTATTTCTCCTGCCGTTGAGCACCCCACTGAAACACATATCTTTTTTTCTGTCTGTCACTTCCAGGAATACAGAATTGTTTGGGCAACAAACATTCTCCCTAAATGCTACCAAATGTCTAGCATCACATCAAAAAGTCTGAAGAGCAATACAGCAGAAAAAGGAAGTGAAAATTTGTTTCAAAATATCAGCAGCCAGTGAATATCCTCAGCTTTAGCCTAACTTTGAAATCTGACTGAAGACAGTGCTTATGATATTGCTAAATGAGAAGGTTGTACTTTTCACTGTTGGCTACCAGCCTTTGAAAATTATTAAAATGTAGCAATATGCAGCAGTTGTTTTAAGTGATCCAACAGAGGCTCAGAGAGCATTTCTGTACTCAGTCTTAAAAGGCAACAGCAAATGGTAAACAGTTGGTTACAACAAATAGCAGTTTAATAGACATAGCTTTTGATAAGCTGCAGATAAAATCTGCTGGACTGCGGGACCCCAGGTAGCTGTCCCATACTCTGAGTGTAAGAGTTCCCATTATAAACTCTGTTTTGATGCCCTCAACCAACCCTTCATTCTAAGTTTCTGCAAAGAGCTCCTTCTTGTGTAACATTCCTGCTATGTGGACTCCAGCCAGAGAAAATGTGGAAAGGGGGGAGGGAGGAGAAAGAAGCTGGAGGGTATTCTCACAGGTATGGTTAAAAGAAAGGACTTTGTGATGGATGTTGTTAACTTTTTGACACATTTTCTATCTTTTCTAAGGCAGTTTTTCCCCAGTGTTTCTGATTTGCATATCACTTTTTTTTTTTTTTTCCCCCTGGTAGTTTGTCATTAAGAACTAGAATGGGGAACACAGCATTGGTTCAGCATTTGCAAATGATGGCAAGGCCCCCACTGCCTAGGTGCCTCCATAGTACTGGTGCTGTAAGCATTTCTGCTTGTCTGAGACAGTAATGGTCTGATTTATGAACCCTCTCCCTTCCAGATAAAAAGTGTGTCCACATTGGGTGAAACTTGTCCTATATTAAAAGAAAATGAAGTCTATTAGTGATTCTTCAGTTTCTGGGAACTATTGTAGAGCTCCATTATACATTATATGCAAGGAAAAACTTCCCTTCCATCATCATTCAGATCCATGATACTTCTTTCACAAGCACTGTGGGTAAACATCGAATAAACATGGATAGACATTACAAAGCTTTGCAGACCTATCCTACACAGCTTATAATGGTTGATATTATGAATGCTGATTAGTCTACGAGAACCATTCACATTTTTATGAAGTCTACGGATGTTGTAGTGTTCAGTTACAGTCACCTCCTCCATTCTTCACCCATTTATAAACTGGCTTCTCCTTCTTTAATGTTCTGTCTGTGCCTGTGGTGATACTGCAGTTAGCCTTTAGGTGACAGTATTTTCAATCCAGCCCTCTCTTACCTATTCACTAGTAAAAATGGATGTTTTGATTGATGGGAAGTGTGGAGTTCATCTTCACAAGCATTATTTGCAATAATATCCACATCTCTCTGATGTGATGAATTACAAAATTCTTGTAAAAAGACTATTGACAGCAATCTAGCAGAACAATTGTAAGCCTAAAGCAATGGAAAAGTAAAGCACATCAAGTGTGATACAAATAACAGGGGCAGCTCCTAGACAAGATATACACATTTGTAAAGGTGAGAAATGCCCTCCAGTTCTGTGGACACAGAGTTGCAGCCCCATTCAGTTGCACAGTTGCCCATGTGTGCACATAATGGCAGAGGTTTTCGGAAGTACACAGGGGATTTAGGCACGCTATTCCCAAAGTTCCCAAAGCAATAAATCCCAAAGAGGATTTACTCAGATGGCCCTCACTGGAAATCTGACTGGAGTTTTGTATGGCTGAATGTCATTTTTAGGTCTGAAATTTTCAATCTATCTAACTGTGTGCCTGCATTTGTTTAAAGGACAGCAACTAAGTAAACTTCAGTCTATGCCCAACAAAATTCATACACATGGGAGGGTTTCAAATATTCCAAATAAATTACTATTGGCCTGGCTTTACTTTGAGACTACAAGCTTCCATTCATCAGCAGACTCTTTTCACTCTTTGTTTCTTCCTTTGAAATGTTTCTGTAAATCAGCTTATAAACTTTTGGCTTTAAATAAAAAGATGCTAGGGTTTTTTGTTGTTGTTTGGATGGGGTTTTTTAAAACCAATTGCAAGAGCAACTGCAAGGTCTCTGCTTCCACCAGGGCTCCCCCTGAGAGTTAAAACCATAGTCAAACAAAAGAGAACAGAGAACAGAGAGGACAGAGAAATCCCCCACAAGCCTCTGAGGAAACCGACTCATCTCTTTATCAGCCTTTGGCTTCTATATACCCCAAAGATGATTCAGAAATGTTCTGAGTCTGTCCCATGCAGGAGGTGGTGGTTATAGTGTTACAAAGGTTCTTCTGTCAACTTCACAGCTGCCTGAAAACCGGCTTTTATTTCATCAGCTACTTCAGTTCTGAAGAGGGGCTTCTCTTTTATCGCCACATTGCATGTGTCCAACCCATCTGATTCACACTATTCTGGCATTCCTTTTGTGCACCAATTAAGGTCTTTGGTTACAAAAAAAAAAAAAAGATTAACACTATGTATTCAAGATTCCTCATGTGCTACTCAATGTGGTGTACATTTTAGTGATTTAAGTCAAATCCCAGCCACACAATGTAAGTAGGAGCATACGACTTGCCTTATCAGATCAGACCATTGGTCCGTGAAGTCTTGCCATCGTGAATCCAACACCTGATTTGTGAAATGAAGGTAAAAACAAGCAAAGCATTATCCCTCTTAGCTAAGTTTGCAATGCTACCCTCCAGGAAAAAATTCCTTCCTTGCCCCTGTGGTGATCAGATCACTATAGTCTAATTAAAAAGGGCTTCTTAGCTGAAACCGTGCAAAGAAAGAATGTATGAAAACTGATAGAAAAAGGATAAAAAAGAGGAAGATGCCAAGAAGCTTGGAGGGAATTTCCATTTAACAAACTTGTTTACAGACCGTTGCAGAGTTAAGGGCAACACAAAAAAGTTTGAGCACTGCAGGTACAATATGAGATAACATTTACATTAACTGCTATCACAGCATCAGTGAAGAAACTCAAAATATGCAAGAGGCCATGTGTCTCTGACATTTACTGCCGTACAGTTTCGGTGCAGACATTAACACGGTCTCTAAAGGCCTGACTGACACAGACGTGGTCATTCTGCTCCCATTTTAATGACAGTAAATTAATACTTACTAGTAGATAGCAAATTAATCTGTAACTTAGTGGCCTCTTTACGATGTCATCATAGGGGGGCATTGCATAGCTGCAAGGTCACTGTAAGGACATGTCTTTTGGGGGGATTAAAATGTATACGAAATACAGTTTCCATGGGTAGTGTGATTGCTTGTGAGGTTTAAAAATCAGTTCATCTTAGTTCACCTTCAATCATCATGAAATCTGGAATTAGTGTGTAAAAAATGTAAACTTTTAGGACTATATTGTAATCTGAGTCCTCCGACATATGTACTAATTACTCAAATAAGAGGGTGTCATTCTGTGAAATAATAAATGAAGTCATCTTTTACTTATGAGAACTACCAGCAGGATTTGCTCTGCAATGTCCTTATTTGTTAAGCTTCTGGAACAAAGTACTCTGTACAGAATTGTGTGGTCTCCCTTATCATTGTTTTTTTGCATCCCTTAAGTTCAGAGACATTAGCAGGGTGTGGCTTTTTTTCCATTAAAGGCTGTTTTGGGTAACAGTAATCCTAGATCTATTTCGTTATGCTAACAGCTAAAGGCCTTGTAATAATAATTTCTGTTTGGCAGCATCACAGTCAATTTCATTGATGTTACAGTTGTTTTAATTCTCTTTTTCAGGGGTGAGAAAAGCTCCAATAATTCTTCTGAGATGATTTCTCCATACTTTTCATCTTTTACCACAAAAGGGTTTGCCAGGGAACTATCCAAGAAAGAAATGTAGATAAGCAATACCACCAGCAGGAGGAAGGGAAGGGAAGGGAAGGGAAGGGAAGGGAAGGGAAGGGAAGGGAGAAAACATTAGGTTTTTTGTCAAATTAAAAAAAAAGCAAAAGCAGCTGTAAACTTCCAGAGAGAAACATCTACGTAAACCTACAAAATTTCTAACACTTGTGTGGATGCAGAACTATTGATATACCAGTTACCTGGTGTGCCCATGACTGGTTATAAATTTAAAAGTTTGTGATAATATTAACTGAAAACAAGTGTCCAGCAATAGTGAAATGATTCATAAACATGCACACATAATGTATAAGTCAGTGATTACAACAATGGTAATATGACCTTTCCCTTATATTCTTCAACTCTTTTTTTTCACCCTTAGAATTCAGCATGTCCATGGGCAGAGCTGAAGGTGAGTTTTTCAAGCTATTTTCAAGCACAAAGCAGAATTCGTAAGACATTTGCTGGGGCACCTTGGGAAAAAACCTATCAAAGCCTTTCCTGCCATGAAGGAAAGGCTCGTGGACCAGTCACCAGCTCTGCCTGGCACTTCCCGGTATCCTCCTCTCTGTCCAGATACCTAGTGGACAGCTTCCAGGCTGCTTCCCGCCGGGAGAGTGTGCTCTGGCAGCATCTGAGCCTCTTCTTGATGTAAAGAAAGTGGGAGAGGCCAGCGATCAGGAAAGCTTCCCAGGATGCTTTTAAGAAAAATATAACCTATGCAGTCTGGGTTCATAAATCCTTTACTCATGGGATTTGTGCTCCTAAATCTTCAAGGTACTTCTGAAAATATTTCTTTTAATAGGAATTTATTCATTTTTGAAAACTCACCAAAATGTTAATAAATCCTAAGTCAGTAGACTTACACCAAAGTCGACCTTCTCTGTTACTGTTCGGAAGGAGAGTCATTGGCATCAGTTGAATTGAAGGGGATTTCCTTTTGTTTTGCAATGTATGTGCAGACAAGCAGGCACCAAGCTACAAGTGAGTAACTTTCCCACTAATCCTCCAAGGCGTGTGACAATATGACCCTGAGCTTTTACAACTAAGAACAGTATGGTATGTAAATATTATGAACATATATGGTAAGTGCTCTACTTGCTGAAAAACACAGAAAATGATTCCCGAGAATGCCTAGCTGACCCTAAAGCTACACAGATTATTCTTTTTCTGTCTGCAGCATTCATCTCTGTTAAAAACCACAATTATATATTAGATGCAAGTTCACTGAAGCAGGAATTGTGTCTTGTTGTCTTTATTTCTCAATTAAGCATCTGTTTTATTTTGGACATAAATAATAGCAATGAGAAATAAAAAATTACTGTGCTGCATTTGCCACTACATTCTTTCCAAAATGAGAAATACTCACTTGTTGAACTGAACATTTTAACTGCTAGCTGGAAATCAGGATGTCACTAATTGTGCAGCACACATTAAATGATGCCAAAGAATGTGACTTGTTCTCTGTAGTCACGCATTTAGAAAACTGAAGAAAATTTGTTATTATTTCTTTAAAAATGTTGTGGCATCCATTAAAGTCACTAATCTATGGAAAAAAGGGGGTAAATGGATATTATTTTAAGTCTGTGAATAGAAATTTCACAACACAATAGATCACCTTTTTTCTGATTAATAAGTACCCCGCTCAAAACCTAGCAGTGGCACTGAAACAATGTGCAAAACCCTGATTTATTTATACACAAGCAACTAGGATAAAGCAGATGAGGAAAAAAAAAATGCAGTGGAGGCTTACTTACTTTGCAATGGAAGCAAAAAGTTACAAGTACCATTTCAATAACATTCCCAACTGTTGCAAGGGCCATGCATCATCTACCCATTTAATAATGAATATACTTTATGTGCTGTGGCACCTGATAGTTGTTGAAAGTCCCCATCTCTTAACTTGTATATCTATCAGCAGATTCTTCCACTTCTCGCTGTGTATTTTCCTGATTTGCAATTCAGCTTTCATTATTGATAGAGACTTGGAACCTGCCTCCCACACAGAAGTCCTAAGAGTACAGATTTATCCATGGAATTATACCAAGAATAAATTAGCCCATGGACCTCAGAGGCACCACTCACAAGGGTATGAACTACTGGCTAGGGTCCATAGTTTCTGTACTTTGGTTATTTCCATTTACTTTAGTTTATCTTGATTAGATTCCAGCTCTTGGTAAACCTTATCTTTTTTTTTTTTAAGAATATGTTTGCGTATCAAGTACGTTTTTCACATCCTTGCTCAGCCTCTGCAGAAAGCTCGTAACAAAAAGGAAACTTGCAGCTTTGCCTGTAATATGGCAAGAACCAGATTTCCACTTCATCTTGGGAACAAGCATCGGATGATGGAAGAATATGATGCAATTATCCAGGTGAGCTATTAACAGAAATGTAAGATTATTAACTGAGGTAAGATTATTTCCTGCAGTGTCACTGAACAGACTGTTCCTGCATTCTTCCAGCATGACACAAAGCTTGTGATTGATAGTGCCTGTTAGGTCCAGACCAGGAACAGCAGCATCCTGCCCTCAAATCCTTCCTCTGCCTAATGCTCCTTGCTTCTCCTTTTAATATTCAGTCAACTCCTGGTAACCCCACCATTCCTCCGAGGGCCTTAAAAACCCTCCACTTTCTTCATCGTGCCATTATTACTTAATGATCACTTTGCTCTTGTGGAAATGTCTGTCCTGAACTTAAAAAAAAAAAAAAAAAGACAGCAACTGTGGAATGAAATGGGACAAAAATGACTTTGTAGCAAGGAGTGGCTCCTACCACCATTTACTGAAGAATGCAGAGTTCAGTTTTTAAAACTGGAAATAAACTTGTATTTCACACAGACTGGAATTTTCAGTATAGCTGAGCTGTTGCAGAAAACAAATAATAAACAAAAGTGCTGTATCTCTTGGTCTTGGGTTTCTGGCAGTGTTTTAGAGCATTTGACGATTTGTTAGGATTTTGCCCTTGTGAGCAGCTATGTCCTTAGGGGAAAGTCCTATAGAAATCAGAAGGGTTTTCCTTTTAAGGTCTGATTCAAACCCCATTAAAAGCAAGGGAAAAAACTCCTGTTGATTCTGTAGGCTGAGTTCAGGCCCATGTAAAATCAGTTTGGTGACACCTAATTTTTCACCTCTGACAGAAAATTAGACTTGATCAATTGATAAAAATAATGTGCAAGTACTTCTGTGAAATTATTTCAGGGTATATTTCACTGTTTGTTGTTCTTAAGATCATGCCATCTGTTGTTTACAGATATTCAGGTTAACTTAGACTTTGGTCATGAAAATGTTTGAAAATATCAGAAGTTCAGAAGTTTTTTTGAGGAATGATCAATCACATAGAAATCCTTCACAGAAGTCCATTATACAGTAGCTGTCATCATTTCAGTCTTTTGTTTAAAAAGTATCAGCCACTCAACTGGAAGCATGAACTGTATCCAAGATTTGTGTTAAACCTAAGGTTATAAATCACCTTCAACAGAAAAGAAATATTTCTGGACACCAAATAATCAATTACATAGATTTCAAAAGCCCCAGAGGTTAAAATTTGAGCGTCAGTACAATTTTTATTTTTTTTTCACTAAAGCATTAATGTACACACATGTATATACAGCTATACAAACCATACAGAAAGTTAAGCACTATGTTAACAAGATGGCAAGCACTGAAGTAAATGTCTACCCTCAGCAAAGCACAATTCATCCAAAAGCAGCTGATTCTGACAAGATGTTTGTACCTAGAAGTATATAAAATTGCAATACTGCTGACCCAGAAGCCATGCTGGCTGTGGCTGTGCAAAGTTAGGACCACACTCGTCTACACCCTGTTTCAGGCTACTGAAACTCCATCAAGAACAGCAGGATGGGCAACGCGTCCATTCCTCTGCTGCCAGTCAGCGAATTAATACAAATGATATGAACGGTAGATTTTGTTAGTATAATGACCAGGAACTGTGACTAATGAAGAGCAGGCACTACTTGTTCTGCTCTCCCTGAGATGGTTTTCATAATTCCCAGCTCGTGGGTACCCAGGACAACTGTGGGCAGTCACATCTTCAGTGGTCACATCCCAATCCAGCACAGCTCATGAATCAGAAACTTAAGACTCTGCAGCAGCTTCGTGAGATGTAAGCAGTTTTAAAATGCAGAATTCACGCGGATAAAACCACTTTTCTACTGAATGACTGTGGAAGAGCAGGAACAGTGGGGTGTAAAGAGGATCTTAGGTAAGGATAGGATTTGAGCTGGGTGGTTTTATAACCATACTTGGTGATACAGAAGAAGTGGAGTTAAACTGCATTCTTCGCTCAGAGATCAGGAAGGAGTTTCACCTTCAGCTCACTCCCTTCTTCAGAGATGCACAATAGGGTGGGTTCATCGTTGTGGTTTTTCGTATTATCCAGATGCAACACACGCTGAAGATGGCTGGCAGGAGAATACTCGGCTCAGTGCAAAGCTGTCCTGACCTGAGAGCGCAAATCCCATGTTCCAGCCTCCCACACACTGTGGTCCTTCACATGCTTGTCTGTTACACAATAATCATATTAATAGTCCTTTACCAGAGATACCTCTCCCCATCCCTATTAATTAGTTCACATTGTGTATTCATCCCTCAGTAATCCAAAACTGTGATTTCCACCCTAACTGTGGGCCAAAGGAATATTCTAGTAGAGCACATTTTTCTCTCTTTGTGCCTTACAGGGTATGGAGGGAATCAGAGAACAAACAACAGAAGGGATGCTCTCAAGTAACGGAGAATTCCCCACTCTTTCTTCAGCCCTGTGCAATAGGTGTATGTATGTAAGCAAAGACGATTCCTGGTGAAAATTAATATTCCTTTGTGGGAGTCAGAATTGAATCAGAATTGACGCTGATTTCAAATGCAGATGCTGGCACAGATTAAAATTATTTTTCAAACACCGAAGCTTTCCCTGGTAAAGTATTTAAGGTTGCATTTTCAGGCTAGAAGGAAAAAGTGATGAAAAGTTCTTAAAACTGAAGAAACAAAATCCTTGATTCCAATCCAAAGTCCTGAAAAACAAGATCCCATATGGTAATGGCTAATCTTAGGAGAATGGAGGGGGATAAAATGGGTACGTTTTCCTTCCTCTCTCTCTCTCCCTTTTTCCCCTTTGGTTTTTAAAGTTGCATGTAATATGTCACATGACTGTCTCTGCCAAAGACATGTTTTCACCATCATTCACAAACAGCACACGTTCCATACTTTGTTCGTGGTGGCTCTGTGAGGAAACAGGTATGTGGTAGCTAGCAGAAGGCACTACATAGCACCTAGCAGTGCAGTGCAGCGGTGTTAGTCCAGGTCCTGAAAGTGGCACATCCCTATCTTCAGCTGGGCTTCATTAGCCCAGCAAAAGCGTTTTAGAGTTGTGATGGCTTTCTGTACTTCAGACAGTTCTTCTACTCTGTTTGGCATTGCAAAGTATTGAACGATGCATTGTAGGCAAAGCGCCAATGCTTCTGTCCAGTTTTAAAATGCCTTTCCATGTTACCTTGGGAGCAATGCCTGTCCTTGGTTAGACCATGTTTTATGCTGTGTACAAAGCAGCTGGGATCCTAACTAGTTTTTCTGTGCCTGGTGAAAATCAAGCAGTCAAGGAGGAATAATGTAGATACTATTGGGTATTATTATTGACTGATTGTACTGTTAAAGGATCTATAGGCATTAAACATGAAAAGCCTGGTGTCCTACATAGGCTCTGCAAACTAAATAAGGTTTTTCAAGAAGCCTGTTGTCTGAATAGACCCTTCAGAAAGATAGCCCGTCTTTCCAATCCACTGCCATAGATGACCCTTCCCCACAAAAAACAGTTCCTTTGGCAATGAGTTCGGTCCTCTCTCCTTCATACCCAAGTACCTTTACACTTGTAGAGGGGCCACCAGTTGCTCATCTGTGGCAGGGTTTTCACAGCAGGGCTTTACAGAGCTATTAACTTTCATCCTGAAAATTCAGGCCGTAGAAGAAAATGGGACCATAAAACACACTGTCAGCATACATGATGCATAAAGGCAACACTCCAAAGATGCTTTGCAAATTGAAGTAATGTGCAAAAATTGCAGATGGTTGTTGGGTGTTAGTTATCTTATGGTAGCTGTCAAACTGTCTGTTTTCAAGTTGTAGCTGAAATAATATAAGGTGATATAATACAGTCATAATATAATTGAGCCACAATGTAATTCCATCATAATTCAGTTCATAATGCAAGGTGATATAATTCACTGTATTGCTGCAGGTTTCTCTAAGAACTGTATGGATCCAGGCCAATGGAAGAGAAATAATTTAGTGAAGTATCTTGTTATAAAACATCAAATAATGAAGGAAATCACATCCACTACCTGCTGCAGGGTGCAAATTTTTCACACAGAGGGTTTTGGGGAAAATTAACTTTCCATTTATATTTTATTAATTTGGTAGTAACTGGTACTACTCAATTACCAATTACTACTTCGGCCCACTAATCACTTCTATCCTAGACCAGGAGAAAAAGACTTTATGTGGTGACACAAGACAGCAACTGCCAGGTTAGTCTGGGTGATGAAGAGTCAAAGATGTTTACAGGGTTTTGCTTGCATTCATTTTAGTGTTTATAAAGACTCCCATTAAATTCATTACAAGTAGAACTGGAAAAAACCAAACAAGCAAAGAGAACCATTCAAAAATGGTTATGTGGCAAAAGCCAAGCATTCAGAAGAAATGTGAAATATATAGACTTTCATTCAGAACTCATAAATAGTACAAAAACTTGAAGTATTTTGGATTCAGAGAGCTGTGTTGCTGTCTTGACTTAGTCCAGTGCTTCTGTTCTGAATGGACATTAACAGACTAGAAATGTCTGCCAGAGGTGGAGTTCAGACAAATCACCTGGTCTGTCCCATGGGCTGCCTCATTTTGTGGACTTGAAGCCCATCAGCTTGCTGAGCCATGAGAAGTGGAGAAAGGGAATCTGAGCCAATCGAGAGACTTCTGAAAGATGATGGTGGCAGTTGTTTCCACAGTATTTCAGTTTTGACTGTTTTTTTTAAATTAAAACCAGAGTTTTCTGGGCAATTTTTGAGGAAAAAATCTATTTGCCTGACAATCTAATTTTCTGCTGTAAAGTGGCTCTCCTGGGTTGTCCTCTGCTATGCGTTTTCTTCTGGGAAGAACACTTCTCTCTGCAGTTGCCTCGTGAATAACTTGAAACCGTTCATCCCACACCCATGCCATGTTTAAGTATGTTGGCTCAAAGAAGAATATATTTTTCTGAAGTCATAATTTACATGAGTGAGAAGTTAAGCCATGTTCAGCTGACAAAGGAAAGGAGCAGAGACTTTCTATGATATGAGGGCAGTTACACGTTTTTGGAGTAGTTTTTTGTGCAACCGGTACAGGGAGCTTTCTCCTGTATAGCTCCTGTATCAAAATGTTCTTTTTTGGTTCATTTTGTATATTATACAGTGAACTGTGGAAATGCAATATTTTTTTATTAAAAAAGAATAAAATGTAAATTAACACTTAATATTTTTTATTTAATTTTGATTAACATGTAAAACATACTTTAATTACATCAGAATAAAAACTGGAACTTGAGCAATTATTTAAATATACCCCTAGAGTATAATACCATTTAGGACTGGACTCCCCTCTGATGTTGTGTGGGGGCTTTTTATAGTGAAACATTTAAAATAACAGCTAATTTGTAACATACACACATACATATGAAACACATTATTTTTAGAGCATTATTTTTACTGTGTGTCTTGAAACTGTGTGTGTATACTCATTTAGCACAACTTGAACTCTTGGAAAACTCGGCTTAAATTCCAATTAATATACAGTATTTCTAAAGCAAAATACGAAAGAGGGGGGTTGTTGCCGTAAGCATTTCAATCGGCATCACTCTTGAAAATGGCAGGAGCTATGGAGGTTTTAGCAACATTTCTTCGTGCCAAGGATAGAAGTTTGCAGTAATTTGGCCTGCCCCAGTCTCAGACACCTGGTATTTCTATTGACCTACCCTGTAGTCTAGCTTTGGCTGCGGAATTAAACATATGGGGGTGGTGTGCCACCCTGTTTTTTTTTCCCCCCTCCTGCTTGCCTTCTGTGTTCACAGCACCACACAGGCTCCAGTCACGCTTTGTCCCTTGAAGTGTCACTGTATCCCATCCCACGCTGGTGTTCTCTCTTGAAAAAATACTCCTAGGGAAGACCAATTTTTTCAGAGTACCAAGTATCTCCTGCAGACTTCTGCAAAACATTGTCCCGTGTTTTTACCCAAAAAGGGGCTCAGAGTTATGTAGTTTCAGACGTAATGGTTCTGTTTGCTGAGGTGCTGAACAATTTCCTCTCTGTCAATTAATTGAGTGGTGAGATTTCAACAGTTCTGGAAGCTGGCTTTTCAGATTTCAAAAGATTAGAGGAAAAAAAAAATGAAGAAGAAAGCAGCCAATCAAAATAACCAACTAACACTCCCCAAAATAACTCATGTTAATTTTTTGACTTTTTAGTAATGTCAATCGAATGAATGTTACAAGGTAAAATCAGAGTACTTTCCGGAGTAATAATTTAAAAGGTAAGCAGTCAGAATTAGATCTGCCAAAATGAGAAGAGATAGGATATTTTCTGTGAGAAACTGGTTTACCAGAAGTATAGGGAAATCTGGTTTTCAAAAAAAAAAATAAAAAAAAATCTGCTGATGGAAAAAAACCCCTAGAATTTTTTTTTTTCCATCAGACAGCATAACAACAGCATTGACTTCAATGCCATAACGTGATTACAACTGCAAGAAGAGAAGACCGGGTCACAGACCATGGCATTCAAAAGCAAGAGTAAGTCCATTTGCTGATGTCGGCAGTTTTCACAAATAGACTAAAATAGCCCATTACTTAAGTGTTTAGCTGCTCAGATGATTTAGGTTTTCATTTTATTTTTCTTCTCCTATTTTTCCCTCTTTTTTCTTAATTGAAGGAAGGGAATTTGGGAAAATTGCGTTGGCTATTGTAAGTACAGCCTGTACTCTGTCTCGAGGTTTGACCCTACATTCTTTCTTTTATATGAGTTGAAATTCATTTTCCTTGGGCTAGCATAAAATGAGAACACCATGGAAGTTTGTATCATTGGCAGAGGTGAAGGGTGGGCTGGAGTGGATGATCTAATTGGGCTTCTCCGTCTCGAAGTTCTTGCACGCTGTGAAGTTCTGTGATGAGCTGTTGGTTTAATTTTACAGGACCTCGGTGGCCAGCTTGTGAAATCTGGCTAGCGAGAACATAATGGAGCTTACTGCATTGTTATGGCTAGGTTTGCTATGCTATTTGTTTGCTTAGAAAAGAGCTTTTCCAGTACATAAATCATAAAAATAAAGGTAGTCTTCATTAACACCTTAAAACCAAATCCATACAGATATATCTTTATAACTTCAGTGGGTCTTTTCCGCCCATCTATCCATTCTGACACATAGATGGCCTAAGAGTCTGACAGTGCGGAGACAGAAAGTCCTTCAAAACTTTGAAAGGGACCTGGACCTGTTGTTTGGTAGTATTTTTTACATATACAATTGTTACTTTCTGACAGTATCATGAAATGGATCTCACAAATGAATTGCGCTAGGGAAGCTTGGCTGTATAGTTTGTGCATCACCAGGAAGCTGATTTTGAAGAATAACTTAGAAAAAACCCCTTCATCTGTGGTTTCAATTTTATTTGGGCCTTATCAAGTACCTGAAACGATTCATTGTTCCTCTATGCCCAGGGGAACTTGTCTGAAAGAGCTAGAACAGGTAGGGGAAAGACACATTCTATTTGTCTTTATTCGTTGTAAATTACTGAACTTTGATTTATTACTGTTACTATAACCTATCAGCATTAAAAAAGAAACATTCTGGAAAAGTGAGGAAATTACTGGGGGAAATATATATAAATAACTTCAAATTCTCTCCCCCTGACCCCTCAAACTACACCTGCCAGGTGATGGCCTTATTCATATGCTGGTACATAGAGTGTGATAAATTGCTCAGAAGATCAAACTAATTAAGTAGCTGTTATTGTTAAGAATGCGTTTCAAAAATGAAAAATTAAGTTGTATTTAGCACTCAACACCTACACACCAAAGTACATAACCCAGATGAGCTAATCTTTAAAACTGGCGTAGAAATGAGCTAATGTTTTTAGGGAATTGTATGCACAATATGGCAAGAGATCAATAACAATTGAAAAAAAAAACCCACCTAAAACTACTCAGCTGCTAGCAATAAAGAAGTACCAAGTTGCAAAATGTATTAACTGTTTTTTTGGCTTGTTTGTATTGTCTGTTTTGCGCCGTTTCATAGGACAGGCTCGTATCTTGGCACCAGCACTGAGATAGGGTTCTGTGTGACAACGAGTACCTTTACAATTCATGGCAGCTACGAAAATAAAAAGAGACAAAGATGTTATCTCTGCAGAATGATAAAAAGGCATTGATAGTACTGAGTAGACTGGAAGCAACACTATGCGTATGCTGTATATGTGCCCATGTGTATGGTATACTCCCATACGTCCAAGCACATGCATGCGCATATATGAATGTCAGTAACAAAATTTTGGTTTTAAAAGCATGAAGTTGGCCTTAGGAGCTAAGAAACTGAATTTGTGAGCTGTTAAATGTCAGAGCTGACCTCTGGGAGTTTGAGGAGGGATGAAGTGGTGAAGGGCAGGCTTCAGGTCATGTTTTATACAAGAAGTTTAATTGTTCTGGCTAGGAAGCAAAAGTGACTCATTTACTTGAAGTGGGTCCCTATCTCCCAATGCAGATTTCGAATGGGGGAGGATACTGCTAGCAATAATATCTTTAAAAGAATTGGACTGGTTTACTTCAGTATTTTAACTACTTCCATTCAGATTCATTTGTTTTGGACACACAATTTGATAGTGTTCCAATGATAGCAAAAACCAGTGCTTTTGTCACCCTTCTTGAACCCATGCAAGCCTTTTCGTTGTGTTTAAATCGGGCCTTTTTTGCCAAAGAAAATTGTAAGCTAGCGGGCTCTTTCTGAGCCTTTTATTGAAAAATGTAATAAACTATTTAACTGTATAGATTGTAAAGTCATCATGACACTAGGTTTGTGGTGTTGCTCTTTTCAGTTTCACTCCTGTCTCAGAAAGCTCCCTCTACAGATTAAGCACGTGCATTTTGAGTTGTGACAAAGGACAACGCATATATAGAATCATAGAATCATAGAATGGTTAGAGTTGGAAGGGACCTTAAAGGTCATCAAGTTCCAACCCCTCTGCCATGGGCAGGGACACCTCTGACTCCAGCAGGTTGCTCAAAGCCCCATCCAGCCTGGCCTTAAACACTTCCAGGGATGGGGCCTCCACAACTTCCCTGGGTAACCTGTTCCAGTGCCTCACCACCCTCACAGTAAAGAACTTCTTCCTAATAGCTAATCTAAATCTCCCCTCTTCCAATTTAAAACCATTACCCCTTGTCCTATCACTAGACTTCCTGACAAAGAGTCCCTCTCCAGCTCTCCTGTAGGCTCCCTTCAGATACTGAAAGGCTGCTATCAGGTCTCCCCGGAGCCTTCTCTTCTCCAGGCTGAACAGCCCCAGCTCTCTCAGCCTATCCTCATAGGAGAGGTGCTCCATCCCTCTAATCTTCTTAGTGGCCCTTCGCTGGACCTGTTCCAACAGTTCCATGTCCTTTCTATGTTGAGGACTCCAGAGCTGGACACAGTACTCCAGGTGGGGTCTCACAAGCGCAGAGTAGAGGGGGAGAATCACCTCCCGTGCCCTGCTGGCCACGCTTCTTTTGATGCAACCCAGGATACGGTTGGCTTTCTGGGCTGCCAGCGCGCACTGCCGGCTCATGTTGAGCTTCTCATCCATGAGCACTCCCAAGTCCTTCTCCTCAGGGCTGCTCTCCAGCCATTCTCTGCCCAGCCTGTATTTATGCCTGGGATTGCCACGTCCCAGGTGTAGGACTCTGCACTTGGCTTGGTTGAACTTCATGCCATTTGCATTAGCCCACCTCTCAAGCCTGTCCAGGTCCCTCTGGATGGCATCCCTTCCCTCCAGTGTGTCAACCGCGCCACCGAGCTTGGTGTCATCGGCAAACTTGCTGAGGGTGCACTCGATCCCACTGTCCATGTCTCCAACAAAGATGTTAAATAGCACTGGTCCCAGTACTGACCCTTGCGGGACACCACTCGTCACTGGCCGCCACGTGGACATTGACCCATTAACCACAACCCTTTGAGTGCGGCCATCCAGCCAGTTCCTTATCCACCGAGTGGTCCATTCATCGAACCCGTGACTCTCCAATTTGGAGACCAGGATGTCATGCGGGACAGTGTCAAATGCTTTGCTTAAGTCCAGGTAGATGACATCCGTTGCTCTGCCTTTGTCCACCAAGTTCGTGGCAGTATCGTAGAAGGCCATCAGGTTTGTCAGGCAGGATTTGCCCTTGGTGAAGCCATGTTGGCTGTCTCCAATCACCTCCTTATTTTCCATGAGCCTTAGCAGAGATTCCAGGAGGATCTGCTCCATGATCTTGCCAGGCACAGAGGTGAGACTGACTGGCCTATAGTTTCCTGGGTCTTCTTTTTTTCCTTTCTTGAATATCGGGGTTATGTTCCCCTTTTTCCAATCCACAGGAATTTCACCAGACTGCCACGATTTCTCAAATATGATGGAAAGTGGCTTCGCAACTTGGTCCGCCAGCTCCTTCAGGACCCGTGGATGAATTTCATCAGGTCCCATGGACTTGTGCACTTTCAGGTTGTTCAGGTGGTCTCGAACCTGATCTTCTACTGTGGGCAGTTCAGTTATACAGAAATAAGTAACGTATTTCACCTTTTTAGTAGCATCTAATTTATTAATGAAGGGCTGTCATTCATTTCAGTTTGACTTGTCTGTGTCCTGCTTTATCCACTTTCACTTATCAAGCTCCTATTTCTCGGTTACCAGCCTATTCCCAGCCTTTAGTTACCTCCGGTTTCAATTTTGGAAACTTCTATTTTTCGGTGATATATTTTCTGTAAAATATGAATTTCAATAAAGAATTGTCCTAGAAAATGTAAATATATTTCCTGCATTCTGATCAGCTTATAATTAAAAGAATGTAAATAATCCTTAGAATTCTTGTTGTTACAAAATGCTTTTATCAATCACAAAGGGAAAATACATTATCACTGAAATGTGCCACGGACACCCTGACCCCATACCACTGAAAGAAAAGTGAGTTTTCTTGCAGAGAAAGGGAAAGCCACAAAGAGCATGATACCATGCAAAGCACCCACTTTGCACTGAAGAAGCAACACAATTTATGTTTTCAAACCTATAGCTGAGGCCATATTTCAAGCTGCTGAGAAAATCTTTTCTCCTTCACAGAAAATGTGACTTTTCAGAGAAATTATTGAAGCCAAAGCTAAAAATACTTAAACTATAAACTGGGTATTTTTAATCACAGTAAATCATAGAAATGGTGTGTGGAAGGGACTTCCAAAAAGTCCTACCTTCTGCCGGAAGCAGGATTACCAACTCTTCACTGAGCAGAAGCGCTCCTCCCCTTTCCAGAAGGTGAAATAAAGCTCATATGACTTCATTATTCATTTAATGATACGAGCCTCAGAATTAGTTGCTGCTGTTCCTTTAATGAGGATGATTTGCAGGCTGCCTTCAAGCACAAGTCCCATGACTTCTGCTGGCACAAGGTGAAATTCCTACTTCAGTAATGATACTGTGCCTGGCAAACATAATGTTGACTTAGTTAAAAATTGAGAGAATTCTCTGAAAATGAGATTTACTGATGAGTAAGATGAATAAGAAAATATAAATAGAAGATATATGAATGTATACTAAAAATTGGGCCAAGCTGCAAAACCTGGACCTACAGCCAAGCTGCCCTGTAGTTTGTAAGGCTGACATTCAGTGCTCTTTTCCACTCATTAAAGATATAATTGGAGGCCAATCACAAATATTATCTGCTTTCTCTAATGTTCAGGTATTGAAAAACATCTGAAAACTGTTTTCTTTGTGAGCCCAAGTGTAGTATCAGTGTTCTTTCATATACCAGGAACCTCAACTGAAGGAAACCAAATATGCTATCAATTAGAATAACATCTGTTCAAAAATTGTATGGAGATGAAGATGCGCCTTTTATTAGCTCTTCTTGTCTTATGACCCTATCTGGTGTGTTCTGTTTGTGCCTGAGAACCCGAAGCATTTGACTTTGCTGCAGTTCTTTTTTACAAATATTTTCTTTGGTTTCAGTAAAGACCAAGCTAGCCAAAAATCTGGACTGAAAATCTGGATCAGGGTTAACAGCTCAGTGAACTAAACCCAAGTGCTGTATCTGAAGACAGGAACATGAAACCTTATGAGAGCCGTTGGTCAGTGAATGCAGCCCTTCGCTGTTGCAAGCAACCACGGTATACAATCTGCCTAGGAAACTAAGTTCTTTCTGTTCCTACTAGTCCTGCTGGAAGGCTGGATCAGCACCTCGCTGTTCAGAAAGCTAACAACCTCTTCTCCCTTTCAGCTGATGTTTATTCATTCCCACTTTAAAGCCATTAGCTTCGTTGTCAACAGTGCCATATAGAATCAACTGCTTTACCCCCTCTAGAATGTTTACGGAGTGCAATAGTATCTCCTTCCTGCTTTTGTTCCCCTAAGCTAAATTTTCCATTTATTATCCTCTTCCCACATCCCGCTAATGAGTCCAAAAGCCTTTCTTTCTAAAGCTATTCCAGTTTAAATTAATCCCTTTTAAACACGTGTGACCAAAATGATACCAAATAAGCTTTCTTCTGAGTCAATGCTGATGCTTCTTCTCTCTGTACATTTACTCGCTGCTTGATTTTCGTTTTTGGGGGGACGAGTGTTGTCACGTCCCTTTCAGAGATCATAGCAATTCTGTGACAGGGTTGCTAAGGTGTAATGTAGGAAATTCAAACAAAAAAAGAATATAGCATCAGTTTTGAGGTCCCAGTTTATAGGGCAGGCTCGGTTTTGACTATGACCAGGTTCGATTCATTGCAATTTGCAACCTGCTGCTGTAAAGCAGACCTTAGCCTCAAAGTAAAACTTAGCAAAGACCACACACTTAGTTAGCTTACTTCATATCAAACCATAAGAAATCATAAATCTTCCCTTTTTCATTCAACGGATTTATGAACTTAAGCCAAGCACTTGAAATATACAGTCCAAGATTTTATTTTGCAATGAAAAAATTAAAACAGGTGAATTTCCCATTATTGTCATTTTATTGTAAAAACTTTGCATACACTGATCAGAGTGAGACACCTTCTCTTCACCTCCAGGCTGAATCCTTCTGGTATGAAGAGTGTTTCAAAACATAATCCAAATTTAAACTTTGCAAATTGCACTTATCTTCATCATATGCTGGGAATAAACAGATGACTCAATATCAAGCCCAGTAGAGCTCTTTTTTTTCCCTTTTCTTTATACAACCAACCTTTTTGATTGTTTCTGCGAAAGGGTTTTTACACAAGTTGTTTTTAACCTTTCCTGTGTCAATGTATCATTATTTCTCACGAATAACTGAATTCCACATAGTTCTTCCCTGACAGCTCTTACGAACGTTTCCTGATGTGTGAACAGTACAAGCACTAACAGACCTGATTAGATAAATGTACTTGAATGTGCCCTTAAAATGATGGGAGAAGGTCGCATTATTTTTATTGCGTTTCTTCCAGAGATGCAACATGTAATCCTGATCTCCCGGTGCCAATTAGAATCAATATGTGAAAATGAGTCCAAACAAATTCAAATGCTATACTTAGAGAAGCATCATCATCAAGGGGATACGTTTAATTCATACACAAAGGAGGTAATGTTTTTGCATAACATACAATTAAATTTTGGAACTCGTTACCACCTAACAATTTGAAGGCCAAAGGTTTAAAGGGATTCTTTGAGTGGCAGACTAACTCACTAGGGATAGGTCTAGTGCTTTTAAGAGCGGTAGTCTCCAGCTCAGGTGGTTCCCTAAGCCACATGCTTCTAGAGGGTGAGAAGCTACTTAAGAGAAAAAATAATTGTTTATGTCTGCTACCAACACTGCCAAAGATAGGCTGGTGAATTAGAGAAATTTTTAACTTGCCCCAGAATAGCTGTTCACAAATTTTTATATGGATTTAGGTGATCAAATGCAACACAGTGATGTGTAGTCAGAGGAACACAGTGACGTGTGGTAAGAGAAAGTTCTAATGTGCTTATGAGAAACTTATCTGCAGATACAGCTTTTGAGTCTTGAATGGGATGAGAAATGCAGGGAGGTATTTTTGAGTCTAATTCATACAGATACCATACAGGGCTTTTGCTTCTGTGGATGTCTGCCAGCATTCTGAGAAAAGGACAACACTCACATTTACCTCCTTGGTGCATGGATTTGTCTGTCTCAGAATTGTTAGAAATTTTAGTGAAGGTACACTCTGTAAATGTTGCTCTGCAAGGGAAAACACCTGGCAGTGATGACAGATGGCATTGCACTAGATGGTAATAAAATTACAGAAGTTTAACAGTGGTCCTTAGTAGCAAAGGGAAATCAAAGCCAATAGAGTGCTTTGGGCAGATGAATACTTTGACTTCTTTGTTTATTTAGAGGTCTTGCATCTACTAAATGGAGGTAGAAATCTTCAGTGAACAACCTCTCAGTGAGACTTACCAGACAGTCTTTTCCTGGTTATGCCAAAAATAGAAGATTAACTTTTTTTCATGTGTTATTTGCTAGCACTGTCATCTGCTAGCCTGAACAAAAGCCTGCAAATGGCTAAAGAAATAAAAAAACCCCAGTTTTGATTAATTTCTGGTTTCTTGGGATTCTGCTGTCAGTAACAAAGCTGTAGGTCCCTGACAATCTAAGGGCAATCTAAGAGGTAAAGGTTGTGCTGCAAAAGGCAACAACTTCAACATTTACTGGAAAATCTCTTGGCAGCCAGTGTGGCCAAAGCAGTGTGTGGAGTGGTGGCCAGAGAGTATCCAGGAGTGACTGGATGAGACACTGTTTCAGCAAGTCTTTCCTTTACTCTTCATTAAAAGAATTTCTATGTAGCTGCAAATAGAAGCTAGAGCTGCCTTGGAGTCAGTCCTCAAGGACAGACAGGACTAGGAGCATAAAAAGGGCATTACACTGTATTGCTCTTGGACCACAATGGAAATGTGGTTTGAGTTTTGGGAGAGCTCAGGTTAGTTTTTATTTGGCACAAATAGTTTAATGAAGCTTTAGATTTCAAATAGGTCAAACTGGCATGCTAGTAGCCCTTCTATAAGGCTGCCCAGCTAAATTTGATTTTACAGTCTATCAGAAGATATGCAGTAACTAGGTACCAAATTTGAGCATTCAGAATTAGAGCAGCCTTTACAAACTACTCAACAGAATTTAATATACAAGTGCAGGAAGCATGGTTTCACAGGAATTCAAGGTTATGTGTATAAAACAACTTATTCTTGTCAGTTGATTATTCTCTTTGTGTTGCCGGGGAGTGGGTGCTGAGGATTTGTTTTAAATGACTGTTCCCCGGCATTGCTTCACAATGTTGCTTTTCATAAGAATGTGGTGAGTTATCTAAAGCCTGCTTTATATGAAGTGTTTGGAAATGCGTTTGCAATAATGAATGGGTAGTGGAAATTCATCAAGTCATACAGAGGCAGATACTGTGAGGCAATGAATTAACAATAATAATAGCATCCAATGATGTGCCTTATTTTCATTCTAAAACAAACTAACTCATGTACAATACATGCCACTCACATTTTTTAACTCTTTTCCCCTTTTAGGTGCAGACAAACAAAAAATGAGCATGCTCTTAAGAGGTAGTATTTTTAGGAAGAAGTTTTACAAATGCAATTACAGCAAGACATTGTAGCTTAGATTGCACGTGGGTAAACACGTGCTTTCACACCAAGGGAAAAGTTTAGCTTGGCAGCTGAGGCTGAGAAGCATGACTCCGATCTCACTTAAAGCCAAAACTGCAGAAACCCAAGCCATTTCCAAAAATAACATCAAAATTAGAGCCTTGAACCTCCTCAGACTGGTCATGCTGAGAATGATGATCCTGGGGACCAACAAAGCTACTGAGTCCCCCATGGAAACATTTTTGTGTGCTGATTTTGTGTTTCAGCCATGGAGAAAGAAATATATTTCGGCAGCTGAATAAAAGTATAAATCAAATTAGTTCAGTTTCTAGAATTATTTTGCTATTTTAAAAGGACTATGAATTTTCAGGGCTTTTTCAGAATCATACTAGCTAATACACAAGACTAATTCTTCTTAATTGACATTTATTAACAGGGAAAGTAGATTAGAGGAGATCCCCCAATAACTTTCTTGCAAGCTCAGAATAGGCTCTTGTCAGCCAACATAGTAACTCAATGTACCACTCTATCTCAGTGATTTTGCTTTGCAACATCCCTCTGGGTGTTAGAAAGGTAAAGAATCATTATCATCTCTATTTGCAAGATGAAAAGCCTGCAGCCTGCTAACAGATGTCTACAAGAGTGAAACATCTAAATTTTGGAAGGATCCTAGGGTCTGGTCCCTTCTCAATGGATTAAATACACAGGCAGCGTTGGGAGCTGGATCTAGACTTTGCATTCCTTTCAGTCAAGCTTAGTCTAAGACCTGGTGGGAGTCATTCGCCTCGGTGATGGAAAATTTGAACAAGTGAATCCTACCACCTCAGTGTCAAGAGACCTACCTGGTGAACCCTAACAATGCCTAAGAGAGACAGAGGTGCTGAGATGTCCACTTTAGCCAGGAAGGCTTTGTGGAGATAAAGCTTCAAGTGCTTAAGGAACATAACTTGTGTAATCATATGTATCTTGGTGATGATGCTTCTGAGCTGCCTACACTAATTTTCAGCCATTTAAATGACATGTGCCAGTTTATGTAGGAAATCTGGTAGTCTGAATCCAAAGGAAAGCACTACCCTCTGGTTATTTTTCCCGTAGACAAAGTTGCACTGTCTCAGAAACCAGCAATGACATGGAGATATACAGGATTGCTGTCAGGTTCCCAATGGCAGGAAAAAAACTCCCTACTAAATACCTAACTAGGTAAGTTCAGCTGGGACATGAGGCAGTGGGACCAAGGCAAAAAGTACAGCATGAGCAGAGGTCCCAAGTAAAACAGATTCCTCTGCAATACAGGTAGCCTGGTATGAAAATTAAGAAGGTTTGTCTTCATAGCCCTTTTTTCTGCATAGGACTGCAGCCAGGATCTCTAAGTACTTGCAGAAGACAACGTAGTTTCACTCTTCTGAAGGTATCAAAAGGAGAAGAAAGGATCCCTTCCTACTGCAGACCTGTTAAGTGCCCACTATCTCAACAATGCTAACACACAGAGGAGCAAAAGACCCCTTCTCCTAGTGCAAAAGGGGCAGTGAGGGGCTCTGAGGGACGTGAAGTTGGTTCAGTCATAGCTTGCAGTCTGTTTCATAGTGGGAAGCAAGGATGCAACACCATTTTAAAGAGGCATTTCAAATTAACCCCCACCCAAGCATAACTAGAGAGTCTCAGGGGGCACTCTCCATTCAGCAGTTCTTAGTGTGGGCAGTGTGCAAATAGCACTAGCTAGCACAACATTATTTAACCTTTAGTGTGTTTATTTGGCGGTAGAATAAGATTTGATTTTCCCATTTATAGAGATTCTGCTGGGAGAAACAACATATTTCACACTAGCAATTGCAGTTCCTGAGCAGAGTAATAAAGCAGAGTGATGGATAATGCACCCCCTCACTCCCTGTGCTTTATTATGCATTTCTACATAAAACTATTTTCAGTATTTTGAGAAGGAAGTCCTGACAATCATCACTGGTGTTTATGAAACTCCAGACCCTATCCAAGAGTCCCCTGACACAAATGTTCTTCCTCACAGAAGGAACTGTTTCCTTAGCTCTTTCACCTCCTTAGAGCCATTCCCTACAACTCTTTTGTAGGCATTTTCCATCTGAATAGACTTTATTTAGGTTTTGTGCGTTTAGGTAGCTATTTAGTTACTCCATCAGAAAAATCAAAAAAGTCCCGCAGAAACTCAGAAGGATGCCTGAAGACCTTACAGAGGAGGTTTTTGTCCAAGCAAAACCAAAGAAAGAGTAAGGGCTCTTTCCAAAGCTTGTCCAGTGTTGCATACTTATCAATGTTCTTCTTTGTGCTGGGAACTACTCAGTTGCCCTGTGCATTCCGTTGTTGTTTTTTCAAAGCTTCAGCACACAGCATGAGGAATAACAGTTGTTTATTTGTCATTAACAAAAATTGTTTACAATACTCCATGGCTGTATAGTGCTGTTAAATGCAGTACTGGATTTAATAAGGCCACTCATGTACTTAAAGTTACTCACATGCTTACATAGTTTGCTGAATCAGGGCTTAAGTGAAGTGCCTAAAATCACTCTAGATGTCTGAGAAGCCAGAACTCCTGACTTCTAGTTCTGTGCATTAACCGCAAGATTATCTTTCCCCTCCTGGGAGATTCAAAGTCAGTGCATTTCAAAATGACCACTACTGAATGACGGATGAATGAAATGGTACACATAAAAATAACTATGATCAGAAATTTTCCCTCAAACTAAACATTAGCACAGACCCATGTGAAGTTTCCATTTGAACATTTCCATTGCTTTAAAATTTATTTTCCATGTTCATGTACATCTCAATTCTGGCCCAAACCAGGAGGTGAAGTGCCAAAATACTGTACGAAAGGATATTTTTGTGGTCCAAGGGCAAGCATTCAATGCTGAAAGTCTTGCAACAAAGCTTGTTCTCACAAGTTCTGCAGCCAAGTCTTGAAGATTTCAAGTGCTTAGACAGATCAAGGCCAGATCCTTGACTTCAATGGAAATATACCTCTTTATGCCAGCTGAAACTCTGGCCCTAACATGTATTCAGTGTCTTTCTAATCCCCTATTACTGTACTACCTAAGTGTAGAAAACACCTGGTGATTTGAGACAGGCAGCATGGCTTCACCAAGGGCAAGTCCTGCCTGACCAGCCTAGTGACCTTCTGTGACAGCGTGACTACATCAGTGGGCAAGGGAAGAGCTACGGATATTGTCTATCTGGACTTCTGTAAGGACTTTTACACTGTTTCCCGCAACATCCTTCTATCTAAATTGGAATGATATGGGTTTGATGGGTGGACTGTTCAGTGGTTAAGGAATTGGTTGAATGGTCACATCCAGACAGCTGTGGCCAGTGGTTCAATGTCCAGATGGAGAGCGGTGACAAGTGGTGTTCCTCAGAGGTCTGTATTGGGATCAGTTCTGTTCAATATCTTCATCAAGGACATAGCGGAATTGAGAGCACACTCAGCAAGTTTGCAGATGACACTAAGCTAAGTGGTGAAGTTGACATGCCTAAGGGATGAGATGCCGTCCAGAGGGACCTGGACAAGCTTAAAAAGTGGATCTGTGTGACCCTCGTGAGGTTCAACAAGGCTAAGTGCAGGGTCCTGCACCTGGGTCAGGGCAACGCCTGCTATCAATACAGGCTGGGGGATGAAGGCATTGAGAGCAGCCCATCTTAGAAGGACTCGGGGGTATTCAGTCTGGAGAAAACAACGTTCTGGGGAGACGTTATTGTGGTCTTTCAGTATTTAAAGGGGGCTTATAAGAAAGTTGGGGATGTTTTAGCAGGGCCTGTTGCAATAGGACAAGGGGTAATGGCTTTAAAATAAAAGAGGGTAGATTTAGACTGGATGTAAGGAAGAAATTTTTTACAAGGTTGGTAAAACACTGAAACAGGTTGCCCAGAGGGGTGGTAGATGCCCCATCCCTGGAAACATTCAAGGTCAGGTTGGATGGGGCTCTGAGCAACCTGATCTAATTGAAGATGTTCCTGCCCACGGCAGGGGGGGTTGGATTGGATGACCTTTAAAGGTCCCTTCCAACCCAAAGTATTCTATGATTCTATCCTATGACTCTAAATATTCCAAAATGTGTGTGTCTCCTTGGGCCTCTATCGCACAAAAGATAAAAAGAAGGAAACCGTAAGCACCCAGTAGTGTCCTACAAAGTCAAATACAGAACTGAGCAAATTCATCATCTTAGAAAACCCTTTTTTTTTTATACTGCGTGGCTTAATAGTCATAGGGCAAAGTGTGGGCTACGTTATGCAGTGCTGATGGTAAACATTTTGAATGAGCAAACATCCAACCTCTACATCAATGGACATTGCATCACATGAGCAATCTGGTCTACCTTTTTCTCCTCTGATACACAACCTCCTTCTCAAAATGCCAACTCGGAAAAGTTGCCAGCTTCCCTTGTAAACCAGTATGCAACACCAGTGAGCTACGTATGCAATGAACTTGGCCTGCTTTGGTGGTGGTACAGCCAGATATGGAGAAGAGATCTGGACACAGACAAGAAGGCAGCAGGCAGAATTACTGTGGTATCTCAGTCAGCTGCTTTTTACCTGTACCCTGCCCAGATTCATGACTGCTCCTAACAATAATATGCACACAACGTTGCTTGCATAGTTGTTGAATACTATTGCTGCTGGACCTATAACAAGATGGTAGGGAGGGTAGAACATGTGTTCCAAAGAAAAATGGCTGCTGACACTCATATACATGCACATGTGGAATGTCCCAGGGTTAATACAGAATTAATGACTTTCCATGCTATTTGCATCATAAGCATCTCTATGTAAATGAATCCAGTGCCATTTTTCTTTTCCCTGTTTCAGATGAAGTGGAAGTATAAAAGAATACACAGAATCTTCTGCTTCAAACATGAAATTTATTACCTAATATTGCTAGGCATAAGAGGTGAAAGACAGACTGGGTTTCTAAAGTCACCCGAAGTGGATTCTGGCTACACCCTTAGGTTTACAGAAGCAGCTTGGCACCCACCAAGCAGAAATCACAGGCATGCAGAAGGGAGCTGGTCTTAATGCTGCAAATGTGTTTATACTGGAACTCAAAATAAATAGGGAATAATGTGTCTTGTGTGTGCTGAGCAAGCCTATGACACCAACAAATTGAGCTGTTTTGGAAAATGCTGCCTGGGGAAACTTTAGCACTAAGCTTTAAAAGGAGTGGAGCCAGAAGTGGAAAAAAAACCCACCCCAACCAACAACAACAAATAACCCAGAACATATTTCAAATCTGTGCATATGCTATAGGAAAACCCTAAATTAAACAGCTTGGCTTTGAGCAACACACAAATCTTCACCACTTTGTAGCTCATTAAAATGGTCAGGGTTCCCAAGAAATATAAAAAATCATCAAGCACTTAACAAACACACATCTTATTCAACAAGAGTTGAAAAGTTTTGTACTTTTTATAGAGGGTGAGCCTGAGCTATTTAAGGAGGTATAATAACCTGAAACTATAATGGCAGTCAGAAAGATTGTCTGAAACAAACACCCACAACCAACTGCCTCATTAATTCCTAGTCACGATTGTAGATTTAAAAAGCATTGAAAGGGATTGTGTTTGTAGTTTCTGTAAATCAATGAATTTTGATGCTAAGGAAAGTAAGGTATGGATTGGGAACACTACCAAAGTTAAACTGAGCAAAATAAAGACAGATTCTGCACAAGGGTCCTTTGTTCTTTCCTAGCAATGCCTCTATATTGCAATTCTATAGTCCCAGAAAGCCACAGTGAGCACAAATAGCAATAAAACCAAAACATATTCATTTTTTGACAAATATACAGTAGACGTAACGAAGGAATTCTTAAAACTGTTTTTACTAAGGGTCTGAGAAAGGTTCGTTTGTTGGATGCTATGAATCATTACCATGTGTATATAATAAACATCAAAGAGCTTTTTGATAAGTTTTGATAAGCCCAAGGAATATTTGGATGCTTTGCTGAAGTCCCTAAACCTCCTACACCTATAGAATTGATATGGTTTGTCAGCCTTTTCATAGCATTTCTCTAATGCTAGAATGCATTACTAAGAATATTGTACTATACTGCCCTAAACAGTGCTCTTCTCGTGGGACAGGTCTCTCGAGACCACCGTTTGAACTTGTGCTGGTCTCCTGGTGCATCTTTTACAGCCACTCATAATCATAGCCCTCGAATCTGTGAGGAAAAAGTGTCTGGTAAATCCCAGTGGTCACTGACACTAGAAAGGTCACGAGGAAACACACTTTTCCCACGTAGTCTTTTAATTGAGGTATGAAAACCTGCTATGAACTGCGAACCCGCAGTATCATTTCAAGGTACAGGGTTAGAGACTGAGCAATTCTCCTGCGCTCCCACAAATTCCACCTGGGGTTGTGTGGCTGGGTAGCCACCGCTTTGCAGGTTTAGCCTCAATGCCTAAGTTAGCCATACTTTTACTGTTCATGCCTGGGATCAGATAGCTAGTGACTGAGACTGCTAACATACTGTGGCATTTTCCTAATCTACAGGAAACTTGTTTCTACTTACAGCCCAAACCAACGTCTGTCACACCTCAAAAAGTGAGAGTTTGATTTGTAATAGCGGTCAGTATGGCCACATAAATAAATTAGCATCTAGTAATACAGAAAATCAAGGGGTTTGCTCTTCTGTGTCCAAACCTTCTATTACATTCAAAATATCATTATCCTTATTAAATATTACACTTCATAGGGACTAACATAGAGTTACTGTACATTTATATAGAATATGTTTTCTCTTTATTTTGTGGTTTTATATATTTATGTTTATTACATTACTGTTATATTCAAAATACCATTGGTATCGCATTGGTTAAGATTTTCCTCTCGAATTTTTGCTGATGAAGAAATCACTGAAGTTCCCATTCCTGTGACAGAGGCAAATTTATGCCAATAAATTTTTTAAATGTACATGCAGATGTTCACACATGTGCTGGCAAAGACAATGTATCACCTCATGAACAGGTTTTTATGTAGCTGGTGGCAAGAAAAATTAGCTGGCGTCTTTAGTCACAGTTCAGTTTGGTTACACGTACACCGATATTCTATGTTCTATGGCTATAGCTATTTTCTAGATGCATGACAGACTGTCAGATACTTTTTAACATGAATGTTTTTGGAATCCAAGCTATTTCTTTTCTTTTATGCTACCTACTGCATACATACTCATGACACGGCCTTCCTCTGCATAGTCTTTGCTTCTTTCCTATGTTTAGTTCTGGTTTTTTGGTTCTGGCATTCAAGATCTTTCAGCTGCCCGTTTTTTCTTCCTATATCCACCTTGCCATTTTCTCTCACTGCTGTTTGGTTTTGTCTCTACAGCTGAAGTTCAGTTTGGTCTGGCTCTTAACCTTAGTGTAGTTTACTAACCCTTAGTATGAACTATTTAACATACAGGACTCTTTACTATGCATACTTCTTACACACAAAGGATATAGGGTTGGGAGAAATGTCTTGCCACAGTTCTTTTAAAACTGGGGTACTTTTCCTTCCTGTGTAGTTGTTATGTGCTTTGGAGTGCACACGATCTGTGTATCTGCATAATATCCATCTGCTACAAGCTACTAGGCCCCAGCGGTGCCCAGAAGTGTTGTCCTCACCCAACTGAGTAGGAAGCCTAGATTAACTTCATAGAAGCAAATAATTATGTACTCTAATATGGATAGCTTCTCTGTCAGTCATTGCTTCCAGAATTTCTTAAAATGCCATACCTATTTAACAATTCTTATTGTTTTTTCTCCAAACTAAGAGATGTTTCAATCCCCTTAACCAGGTACGAGAAGCCAGAACTAAAAAAAAAAAAAAAGGCAAACCAAGCTAAACCCAAACAATTATATTGCCTGCAGTTTCTCTCCACTTCTCCATTATACTTTTTGGTTTTCAACAGGCTTTCCCTTGCCTTCCTAATACTGCCTGCATTAGACTTCTTGTTGATGGTGTTGGTAGAAGACATGTTCATTGGTGAGTATCTATGTAGGGCCTCTGGCAGCATACTTGTTTCTCATTAAGTTAGACATTTCACAATCCCCAACAAAACATAATTTTCTGGAAGAACTTAGTTTAACAAGGAACTACTGTAACAAAACCACAAGGCCTGCCATTTACTCTTAGGCTATATTTTACTTTTTGCCAGTTTCCTTTCTTTCTCTAAACTTCATTAGGATACAATTTTTTTCCTAGAAAATACAACTTTTTCCCTTCTGAGTGGAACAACGGTTCACATGACAAAGCAGTTGGGCACTTCAAGTACTTTTCTTATAAAAAGAGCAACAGAGCTCTTGACATTCTTTCTAAGCAACAACAATAACTATCCTACATCACCTTCCATTTTCTGTTCTCCAAATTAAAGAGATACTGCAAATTTTAGAGTAAAATAAGGTAGGGAACGTAAAGATAAGTCAAGTAAGTCCTAAAATACAGACTGAAGAGCAACCTTCCCCTTCTTGCCCAGGCCTCTTCCCAGCTACTCTGCGTTGCCTTCGCACATCTCCTTGATTTAAACTCTTGGCTTCCACAAATTTCTTACCTCATTATCCCAGTGTGTTTCACCTGCTTTGAGCACTGAGCACAGCTAAATTAAGGATTAACCTCAGGACTGCCAGTGCTTGGGCCCTGCAGATTGGCAGGAGAAAAATCTTATTCAGCTCTTCAGTTTTACAGACATATAGCAAACGCTGTGGGTGGAAAATTGGACTTTCACTGAACTATTGTATCATGTGCCATGAAAAGCCTTTAGATAAATAACTGAAAAAAATATTTTTGAAGTTACTAAGAAACTGAAAAGGAAAATAACTGTTTTGTTCTAATTTGTCCATTCATTTCCAGTGGGCTTGAATATTGTCAGGCTGATAGCTATCATTTGGGATATAATTCCTCTTTATTATCCAGAGGACAATCATTACAGAGACAGGCTTCCCCTGCTTGTCTCACCAAGGCCCTGCCTCTTTTTAGGAAGATAAACTATGCTGATAAAAACCTTCAGTCCCTAGTGAGCCTGCAGAAATGAATTAGAAGTGGATATCTGAGTCCTAAAGAAAAAAATCCCACAAATCTCAAAGGATAGCTGTGGAAAATATGACTCCACCATTTCCATTCAAATCTAATGAACCTTTAGAAGACAATGACTCAAAATGCATAAGCCAAACCTCATACTCTTCAAACCTCTATGGGCATTATATATTGCCTTGCCACTGTACCTGTGAACATCTTATGGTGGTGCATGAACTACTATGACTAGGATCTAGTATGCAGGATCCATTCTCTGCTCCTCACCTCCCAAGAAAGTGCGAGCATGTTTTGAGTGCTTTAGGAAGTCATACCCCCTTGGGAAGGCTGCAACGCTGAGTGATGTGGGGCAGGCTAGCGGCAAGCTGGGCAAGCTCTCACCCACATAAACAAGGAATGGAAGAGTTTCAAGGTAGGTTGTAGAAACCGTAGGTAAAGAGCATGCCTAGAGCCAGCTACTGGAGGGCTGAGGAGCAGACAGCACACCGCACCTCACACCTCTGTTTACCTCCCGTGCAGCAGCAGTTTGTGCAGTTGGTACCACAACTCAGTGCAGCCACCATGAGTGTCACAGGCAGGACTGGTGTCTTCGCTGCCAGCTGGTTACCTCTGGGCAACCCAACGTCATCCACTGGGCTCTGCAGGTGTCCCTCAGTCTTTTAGCTGCTGCAGGTTTTCATGGCAGGGAAAAACTCAGCTAGACCTTCATATCTCAAGCCGAATGTGAGAAGTTGACTGGGGGGGAAGCGAACAAGCTAAAGGTTTTGTCTAATCAGCTACATATGATGTGAAAGTCATGGATGGACAATAAACAAGCCATTTCCCTCCCCTCCCTCCCATTGTTATTAAAGATACTTTGCACAGTATAACAGTCTTGAAGTAAAGGCTGTAGGGTCAGGCCTTAAATCTAATCGTAAAAACCACCTGGTGCCTGAAATGGTTAATATGTCAGTGAACCATGAGAAACAGATGCTTCTTTGAAAAGGGATGTGGGGACTGTGGAGATTTATAATCTTTGAGTCAACAGGTGAAGTAAAAATCTCCAGGATCTTGTGTGCAGTCTGCTAAAACAGTAAACTTTCCATTTAGAGCATCTGCATTCTCTGTTTAATACCTAGTTCACAAGCTGACCTTAATTCCAGGTTGAGCTGGGTAATGGGATGGCTTTCCAGGCAATGTTGTAAGCACACACTCTACTTCATACAGCCTGCCCAGGGCTTAGCTAAGTGCTTGACGTTATGCAAATGTTGCCCCACATTTTCTTAACAACAACAAGTGTCTGTAATTTCCCCCACCTAAAGACAAAAGGTTCAAAGCTTGATACTTAACATTTACATTGACAAATTCATTTTACATTTTTAAGTAGCCTGAACTGCTCAGCACCCAGAGAGTCGGTAGAATCTCACCGTATTCAACAGCTGTGAAAGTTAAGACAAAATGATGTAATTGTTAAATTTGGGTGAAAGGACCTCAGGGAGAACTCAGCTGGGAGAAAGATTTGACAGTAATCTCTGGTCAACTAAGACACATTCCCCCACATGCTCCTCAGGAACCTGGTTACAGTATGTTGTCTCATACCCAGCATACTAAAAGGGACATTTAAGGGTAACAATCCCAAAAATTAGTTGTACCAAAGCAACAGACTGCTTAAAGATAGTCAAAATCAAGGGAGAATTTTGTCAGTTCTTTCTACGATGAACATTCCACATTTGTAGACTGCTAGATTAGAAGTAGGCAAATATAGCTAGCTATGTTCAATGACTGTGCAACTAGTAGAGCACACAGAAAACTAAAAGTGTCCCTTGCCATGTTTCTGGTGTTCTGAATGCTTTTCATTAATGTCAGATAATATATATCTTCACTACGGAGCCATAAAACCTTCATTAATCAATAAATAGTTCCCAAAGCAGACCAATGTATTGACTAAGTTGCCAGGCAAATATTAGATAAAAATAAAGCTTGAATTCATGGTTCAGAAATAAAGGGAAAGAGAGAAAGAAAGGAAGAAGGAAGAAGGAAGGCAGGAAGGAAAGGCTAGCAGACTGAGCACACAGGCCCTATCGCTTTTTCTTCTTGTGACACAGAATATATAATTTAATCCTTCATTTTTTGAAAGCTCACAACTGACTGCATGCTTAGATGTTTAGTTTTTATCTAAATGCTCTCAAGATTGAGTCAGACTCCCCTTTGCCATAGGATACCACCCGTTTTACCTCATACTTTGTGAAAAAGTACAGAAGTCGTTTACCAACTCCAGAGGAAGGGCCGTATAAAAGAGAAGCCTTCCCACAAATTGGAGGAGACTTAGATCTCCAAAAGAGTTGGGGAACATAAAAAACGTATTATATAAATTATACATGAAGAAATAATATGTTGTTTGGCCATGGATTACATTTGCAACAGCACTGAATATCAGACACCCACTAGTGGGATACAGGCACTCAGAGAGGAATTGTGAATCTCTGATGTCTTAATTTCTTCTCTAAGATGTTAAATTTAATTGAAAAATGGTGAAACTTTTAAATCTAAAAGCACTTTAGAAAACTTACACTAGCCATTAAATGTGGATATTTGGGAACAGAGGAAAAACTTAGAAACATGCTGAAGCCCAAAGGAATAGTTCAGCCTCTGGAGTTCACAACCAGATGAAACACAGGAAATTACAGAGATGTAAACAACTTTTTCAGCCAGGTTTACCATTACTTTTCCTTTTTCTTTTCTATGTTTCAGTCAACAGTTTAATCCCACAAAAAAGAAGCTGTTTCTTGGACTTTCCTTGGTAATTATTTCACTCAAAACCAGTACATTCAATTGCCATTAGCTTTATTATCTAGATTAATAGGCAGAATGGGAACTGAAAGGCTGTGATGTTCCGGATTTGATGGAACAACAAGCATCAGTATCGTGAACTGTTGTATCTTGGCAGTTGCTTTATCACCATCTTGATGGATTTGTTTTCCTCTGTCTAGGGTACAAATTGAATTTCATCATGTGTTGGCCAGTGATATAGTAATGGAACAGGGAATTTTTTAGCCTTGAGGCTTTGTTATCTGCTTCTTTGTGTATTCTAAAGAGCCAGAGTTCTTAAAAACAGCACTGCAAATGTTCAGCTAGAAAAAGCCCTTTTGTATCCTTTGCAGATTATAGCCCTTCCATACAATGTATTCAGTCAACTTTCTTCCTGTTTCCCAATCAGTTAAATTTAGAACTATTGTCTTGATCTATTAATGAGATAGAACATCTAGGAAAGCCAATGAGCCGTCACAACGCTGGCACCTAGCATCTCTCTGAAATTCTCAGCCAAACCAGTACGTCCAGATACCAGTCCAGTACCAGTACGTTTTCAGATACCTGAAAACAGATATCTTCCTTGATTTTGGAGACTACTGCCTCATAAACAGTCTTTCCTTTTCCATATTATTTTGAAATGTATGATGCAAATAATGAAATGACTATATGAGAAAGTTTAGAGTGTGCCCAGAGTAGAGGGTGAAAAGGATACTTTTCCTAAGTTGCCTGAAAAAGTCACTTTGATAAATTTCTGCTATTTCTACTGTTTTCCACCGACTGGCTTCTTAAATTGTCTATTATACAGCCAGTGAAATATAGAAAGTTATGAACTAAAATCCAGAAGAGGCATAAAAAAATACCTCTATACTCTTGAAGGCCTTTGTACTTCATGTGACCGTCTATTATTTTTGTTATGGCATATTATATATTAGCTCTTATGGGCCTCAGCATGCTTGTAAATGCAGAAACACAGACTTCACAAGAAGTAGTCATGACTTTGAAGAGTTTTCTATCTAAATAGATAAGACAAAGACTAGAAGAAAGGAATGTTCCACTGAATAAAATGAGACTGGCATGTATAGGGTGAGGCATGCCACATAGACGTCATCTTCTTCTCCCAGCCCTCACAAAAATTTACAATCAGACCAGCAAACAAATCTCAAGCTTTTTACCACAGCCCAGACTGGAGCTCCTTGAAGTTAAATCATATTTTCTTAAGTTATTTTTACTTACTGATCTTCAAGCTTGGGCACCTCTTTTTGCTTTTTCTACTCAACAGTATTAACATAGTTTTTTGCCTGAGTCTTCAGCAAGCTGTGGCCCTGTCCTTCTGCCTCTACACACAAATTTAGACGCTATGCTTGGCTGAGGAATCAGCTCCTACTAAACAAGTAAATTCTGATGTTTTTGCCTTTTTTAGAGACTTAGAGACTTATTTCAGTTCTCTCTGAATCAGCTGTTTCCCTATCCAAAAAATATAGATTTTGGTCTCCATATTTTATTTCAGGGTGCTGCTACAGTGAAAATGTAAGATGGGATGTTCAGATACCAATCCTTATCTTGTTCTCCTTATAGGCATTCAAGGTATTGCAAGTCTTAAGTTAGATTGCCGCATTTGTCTCTCTAATTGCTCTCACCATGAGGAACCCATCCTCCAGCCACAGGTTTTTTTTCAACACAGAGCAATGTTCTGGAATGCACGCACTGTCTGGTGATTATTTCTTAAACTACTAGGTCACTTTTTGTATGAAAAATAAGAGACTACAGGGCCAAGAGAAAAACACTCACTTGGCTTCTTATCACTTGGCTTCTTATCACAAATGGTTGGCAAAAAGAGCGAAATACCACAACATATCCATTTGACAGTATTAGCGACAGTATTATTATGACTTTCTTTTTACCTCTGAAAAGGTAAAACTCAAGCAGCTCAGAATCCCCATGTTGTTTTGCTGGCCTGTCTTAACCACTGTTGATTAAATCTTCGTCACTATTTAAAAACTGTTTTCTTATTATAGTAGCAAATAACTGCACTCACTAATGCAACATGTTGATTTATTCTGCTTATCCTCTGGAAAATTTAGGGAAAGCACCAAACTCATCTCACAGGGCTACTGAACAGTCAGCCGCCACACCTGAACAAATACCGGTTGCTGAAAACCTGGGATTCATTGAAACTGACTACACACAAACACTTTTAGAATGAAGCATTTGAAGTGTAAAATTTTCAAAAAATTATTAAAAATCTATTGCAAACTATGGGATCTGCTTGGCTGTGTAATATACCTGCTTCTGAAGATGGTCAAAATATAAGGTTGTAATGAGACTCTTAGAGACTATTAACGATAATAAAGAAACTTCTTTTTCAGAAATGTGTTTTTGTAGTACAGTAGATATAATTTGCAATACAAAATGCAAATTTTATTTGCTTCCACAATGTTTTTGCACTATGCATTTTGCTTTCTGGAGCAACAGAATTTTACTGGCAAAAATGCCTGTAGAAGGAAAATGTTCAAGTCACAAACATGAATATTTGTAAAAAAACTAAACTTAACGGTGCACATGCAAACTCCAGCAAATGGTTGGTTGCTTGTCCATGCAGGGAGCAAAAAATTCTCATGAGATTTAATCTGTCTGGCAAAAGCTACCCCATCCAGCTCATATTTCTAATATTTGTCACTTGTCCAGAAGTTAAAAATATTAAAAATATTCAAAATAAGCTAGAGTACTGAAAAAGTAGAAAGCAACTCTGATCTGTTCTGTGAGAAAATAAGGTTGCATGAACTAAAATATTACTTTTACAAAATAATGATTTAAAAGAATAAATTATGGAATATTTTATTCCATTTGTAAGTCCAAGTAAAAATGATGAATGATCAGTGCATAGAGATTAAGAAAGCAGTAAAAGGGACAAGATGGCTCAGGGAATTGGTAATGTGGTACTGTGCCTTTTTGGTTTCAATTTCAGCTTTTCAGTTGCTGTTACTAGTGAAGCCCTCATGCTTTAAAACTGTCTTTTATGTTTTAAATCTAAGTTCTCCTGCCAAGTGGCAGATTGCCTGCAAAGTCAATAAAAGTTGGGGTCTGGTTCACCGCTGCATTGATGCAGTATCACGCCAGCGTAGCTTAGTTGACTTCAAGCAGTGTACTGGAGCACCAGGACCCAGGAGCGTAGTACTCAACAGCAAATAACACTTGCTCGGAATATGAGTTCTCTTAACTATAAACTGGGATGCAGCCTTGCCAAATCCTGAGATTTTATCACGAATCTCACAGCATTTGATGCTTTCCTTATAGTTCCATCTCTCCCAGCTTTAGGATTAAAAGGGAATCTCAGTTTTCATTTTAAAAGTTAGGTTTTAAGAAAACTCTCACATTGTACTGAAAAAAAAAAAAATTGTGAGAGACTCAAAAAAGGGGAAGGAGACGAATAAAACACCCTAATGGATACTATTGTTTTTTTTTTAACTTGACTTTTTAACCTAGTCTCCTGCTCTCTAGTGGCCTGATCCCTTCTATTTATGGTTGGCACAGTTCAGGACTGCTAATATGCTGGCTTCCTGGTCAGCCCAGTACATATCTCTGATGACCAAGAGTCATATCTCATATTTCAGTAGGAAACACGAGATGAAATTTCTTCTGTCGAAAGTGTATGAAATTTCTTCTGTTAAAAAAGGGTGACAATCAAAACCACTGGTTGAAGCGGGATGCCTGTGGGGTTTCCCCTCCGACCCTGCCTAGCAAAATAGCATGTGGAGGGGGAGGAAAGGTCTACGTTTTCCTTGAAAATCATACATGTTTCCTGTTGACATTAATGAGTGTTTACGTGCATTCGTAAGGCTGAGAGTAGGCCTTGTACTACATACCCATAACGGTTAAAAAGTGAAATAAAAATCAAACCAAGCATTATACATCAGGCAGCATTGTTACGAGCTGGAATATGTTACATGAGCTTCTGTTCCCCAATCAATTATGCCTTTCATAAGATTTGTGTTGTATTCCCTGGCCAAGTACCATCCTTGCCTTAATGTGAAAAGATGTTTGAAAAAACTGATAGGGAAAATCAGCATTTGACCTTGTGCCCTTGTTTCATGTCAACAATTTCAACCACATCTGCTCTTGAGCTGTGAAAATGTTGGCATATTTTTCTGAGCTCTGCTCCGACAGCTGCAGGCACTCTCTCTTTGTACAGGATAATTCCACTCCCAAATACTCGGAGAGCAGCGAGTGCAGATCTTTCATTGCTCTCTCAGTTAACACAGAGGCTCTGCAAAAAGAATTCAGGAGAAGTTTCCACTGAAAAACTCTTTGGTTCTGGGTCCTCGAGGAAGAATTTATTCTTTCTGTTGCCACCAAGTGATGGTGAAATCACACCTACTTGATCAGTGGAAGATGGGAAAATGTTTGCAAAAGGAATACAGCAGTATTCATACATCAAGTTTATCATAGCCAACAAAAAGGCAAACTATCAAGTACAGGTTTTCCATTATATTTAACACTTGTTAGATCAGAATCTGATCACAGAAGGTTAATGGGTTTTGCTTGCCTGATTTATTGTCTGAAGCATATGTAAATCTGGATGATAAACTATCAGACTGGGGACTGCGATTAATTTCTCCATGCTGCAGAAGCTATGTAGCTTTCTGGAGTCCTGCCGACATAGCAAAGGCAGTATGTGCAATACTATGTACTGAAGGTTGGATAAATGTCCCATCAGTGAGAAGTCTTGTTTTCAATTAGCTTAAGGTAATTTGCAATGTAATTCCTCATGATTATTCTTTGATGTGGTGCTAACTGAAAACAAGTTTGTTATAGAATACCATTTGTTTCCCTGACAATATGTATAATGTGATCTGTCACTTGTGTTCCATCTGTACTTCATTTTAAGGACTTAAGGGACCTTTTAAGGACTTTAAGGACCTTTTGACCTTCTGCTTGACTTTGCACTGATGGCATTGCATTCATTCATCCTTTCATTTAGGGTAAGGGTTACTGAATATCATATACAAGAAGTTTGCGCCTTGGTGCATTGCTACCTTAGAAAACAGACACATTCCACTTTTCTCTCATTTCAAGCACAGAATTAGAGACTAAGGTTAGATACTGGAAATTGGATTAGGAAGAAGGAAAGGCAAAGAACCAATTGAGTTCATTAAATGGACATAAAGACTGTCAGAATATATTCTGCATTTCCAGTCAGACTTTAAGTTGGACTCATGATAGTCAACACTATAATGAAAATATGAATATTTGAATCACGTATTTTAGAGTATTGTCTTTGCAAGGTTATTAAAATCTAACATAAATTAAATTAAATAAGGACTTCGATATTGATGACCCATTCTCTTATGGCCTTGGTTGTGCTGTTTTAAACTCTCTGTATTTCTTGCAAAATTCGTTCTTGATTATAAATCCTCTATATTTTCATCCATGATAGTAATATCGATGTGACTTAGCCTGTTTGGTGATCATGATTAAATCTAGTCTACTATTACTTATACTATGGTGAAAAATTCTTTAAATCTTTAAATCTTCGATTTTATATTTCAAAAAATAGTTGGAGCACAGTTTTGATCCAGAGTGAAGTGAGGGAATGCACAGGGTAGAGGGTCAATTTTGCTTTGTTGTTCTTACAGTCTTTAATGGCAATCACACAGACAAATATGTTTGAGAGAGATTTTAAAATGGAAAAGAAGAATAGACAAAGCTCTGAAAGAGATGTTAAATAGCAGATGTAACATATTAAACACAGGCTTGAGACAGTGTGAGAGATCTGTGAGCTAGGCTGTGCAGTTGCTCATCTGTATCTTCTCCCTGGCAGGGGGGTCTGTAGCATCCTCCTGAATTTGGAACAGGTTCTCTCTATATATTTTTGAATGTTTACATTCCAAATCCCTTGCTTTATGGTTGTATAATAAGTAGATCAGGGTACCTGGATATTGTAAAGCAGGAAACTTTAATGTCTGTGAAATACTGGGAACTTCTAATATTCATATGAGTGTTTAGCAGATGTTATTGCTTTCTGGTTTATGATGTCCAGGTACATTAGCTGATCTATGAAGTTCTGAGTGTTTTGCACATGTGAGTAATATAAATACACTGGTTCATGCCACTAGTCCTATCAGAAATTAACATCTTAAAAATTATTTGTGGCAGCAGGTATTTAAATTTCCATTCTGTTAAATGATTCTATAAAAAAATCCTTGGAAATATATTAAATTTAAAATGTTATGAATGGAGTTTATCCATAGAATTCTGAAAAAGTCTTGACAACAAAGCAATGAGAGATAAAAATAATTAATTTTGATGAAGACAAAAAATAGACTGGGTTTTTTACTATGTGCCAGACTGGGCTTGTACTTTGTTTTAAAAGGAAGGCTTCATGAGGACAATAATAACATAGCAGATAAATATTTAGATTCTGAGTTAAGTACTTCAGCCATAAGTTGTTATCAGAACTTGGGAAATCCATCAACACATGTGATTAGTCAGTAAAGTCTAATATTTATTTTTCCAGTTAGTAAACTGCACATCAGTAGATCATGGATTCTTCCAAAATAATGGTTGGTTCCTACAGCAACAGCTTGTGCACAGGCAGTGCCCTGTGAACATTAGATGGCTGGATTTCAAGCCCAGATTTCTACCTTTTCTGTGTGAACTGTTCATTCAGAAGTTACTTTCTTCAAGCATGATGTGATAGTTTCTCTGGCGATCCTTTCTTTCTCACTTGAGTATTTAGGAGAACAGCTAATTCATCTACAAACTCTGAAGGAAATTTACAGGCTTTGGCAATATTCACATAGTAAAATAAATGATACTCGTAATACATTTTGCTTATTTCGTGGTTACAGTTATGGACATTGACAGGCTTTAGAAACGTTAATTACCTTAGTCTCACAATTCCCCTGCTAAGTGGGTGATTATTATCATCCTTCTTCTACAAAAGAGGAAAGTAAGGGAATGAGAGATTAAGTGACTTATCCCATGTCCACAGGAAATCTGTGATAAAGCCCAGACCAGAACCCAGGTCTCCAGACTCCTTGCCACATGGTCTCACTCTGCCAAATTGTCCCCTACTGCTGTTCTGATGGCTCTGCCGAAGTTTTGGGAACAACGCCAGAAATTTCTGCATCGGAAAGGAAGCAGAAACAGCGGCCAAATAGCCACACATTTAGCTGGACTGACATGATTTCTGTATAAAAGGATGTAATAGTAATTAAGGGGTTCATTGGCCTTATGCTTAAACATAATAAAATGTACTTTGGGTGTGATAGTGACCACATCAATTTGTCAATAGTCCTCATGGGGTAGGCAAGTCCAAAATCCTATTATGTTGTGCCTTACTATTTGAAACAAATGAAGGGTGCTAAGGCTTAGCCTTGTCCTCAGGCAGCTGCTCCTGAAGGAGGTCCAGTTTACAGACAGCTTCTCTTTGACCACCCAGATGTCACATCCGTATGTGCTCAGCCCTTTTTTCTGCTTATTTAGCCATGTCTCATATGGAATAGGAGAAAATCCTATTTCACACTCCACATTTTGGCACCTCTTGCCAGACTCACGAATACAGAATAACAAAGTATTATATAGTGACTTTATACAGCGCCGTTAATTTGCACTAAAAGCTTGGCTCTGTGTTCTTCCTTCACCTTTCAAGGAGTCAGTGACTTTGCCTCCTCTGCAGAAGGTCTGAAATTAAACCATGAGAAATGCCTGTGTTGTTCGCATGCCAGGAAAGCTTGCATGAGAACACAGCTGCAGCAAGGCTGGTTCCCATTCTGCACTGATTCACAAGGGAATGAAGTCCCCATTCATCCACTTGGCCATGTATGATGGCACAGGGCGCTGGGAGCCTTGAATTGAGGCACTGAAAGGAGACATGGGGTGTTCCCCAGCCACAAACACGCATGTGTGAGTTCTGCTGAAAGATATGACCGTGTCACAAGAGGACACTTTTCTTGACCTTGTGTGGTCTGGGGTACAGAGCAAACAGAAGGACAAATTAGCCCAGAGAGCAAGTAGCCATTCTTTGAATGGGCTATAGATCATTCCCAGTACTGCTACTCTGGTGATGCGGGCACAAGCCAGCCCCTACTTAGGGTTGATCATAACCTCATCCCAATTTAAGGGACAAAGAGCAGGAATTTGAATGAGCAGGAACAGGTCAGTAATACTCCACAAAAACTCTTTTCCAGTTTTGTATTGGTGATGCATGTGAGCTTACCTTGATGATGCTGCTTATCATCATTGGTCTTGATGATGGTTCGTCACGGCAACTGCTGTCTCCTTCTTCCTACCCAAAGCCAGAATTTTCTATATGCCAGTCTCTGGTCATGCACCTCTTTTTCCCCTAGCAGCTCTAGGGGGAAGTCACTGCACCAGTCTCTTTGCAGTGCTGTTTATTATTTTGTGTAAATAGAAGTGTGCCTAGACTTCTCTTTCTGCCCATTACAAGGACATTTTGTGTAGATGCTCTCTTCTACGTTTTCTCTTTATGAGTAAGCTGGTAATACCCTGGGTTTTGTCATTTTCAGCTGCCTAGCATTAGTGATGTGATGATTAAATCTGTTGCTGACATCACCTTGAGAGAGATCACAGTATCAAGAGGAAGGGACAGAAGGTTGACCATAAGCTATGAACTGGAAACCAACACTACCTAGCACCAAACTGAAGATAAAAGTTGTTGCAAACTGCCTATTTCTACATGTGTGTAATCTGCTGCTTACAGAGTGGATGTATTGCTCACATCTATTTTTCATAAGCAGAAATTTTATTTGGTGGAAGCAGAAAAGTTTAAGAAACGAGGATTTTTTTAAATTCATTAATATTTGTATCCAAAAACACGGACTACATCTGAAATATAATCTCTCTGAATAATTTAGCTGGCTACTTCATGATTTTAAGACATTAACAAGCTCTAGTGCACTTAGATGCAGGGATTTAAGTCATTTTTGCTTTACGTATCTGGTTGCAGGCAGAAGTTTTCAAAAACAACCCAGGAAACTCAGAAGTCAGAAAGGAAACAGAAAGAGTCACACATGCATTTTTTAAAATAAAAATCCCTTTTTTTAAAAAAAAAAAACAATCTTCTTGTATTTTGTATTGAAGGTTTTGATCATTTATATCTGCTGGCTTCACAAGCATAATTATTCTGTGTAAGGCCTTGGCTTCCTCCTCACCCAGGGTTAGTCAAATATCAAGATGACTGATTTAAAGGTCTTTCACCAAGGTTGTTGGCTTGGACAGTACAGCAAGGAATGGCTACTTATTCCGCGGGTGTGAAAAAGCTATTCCTCAGTTAATATTTGTTAACTTTGAAGCAGAAGGTATTTCTTCCCATGTACGCTGTCGCCAGTCTCAGCATGGGCCCTTACAAGTCAGAGCCATACAAATATTAGTACTTGTGTGTCTTATCATCATGGTTGACCGATCCTCAGGCTTGAATCCCTCTCTGCATCAGCAGAGGTCCCTGCCAGCTGTTTGCCCATCATGGCAAAGGCAGTAAGTCCAGGACAGAGTGCTCTTGGAAGGGGCTTCTTTGCAGTTGGGAACTCTGGCAAGTTTTGTGCAGATCTTTTAGCTACAACTGTTTAAGATTATTTAGTGGCTTTTAAACACTGTTCATGCCCATTCCGAACAAGCCCACAGAACATCTGCACAATGTCTGCTAGCTGTGCTCAGGGAGTGTCTCCCAACAATCCTATATTGTTCTCAGCAAATATATATCAGTCCAGATTTTTTTTTCCGTGGCTTTAGTATCCTCTTCAAGCATTGAAGAAACTGTGACCTTTCATTGGTTCAGGCATGGAAACTATAATCACAATATTGAGTAGTTATATTTGCTTTGGAAAAGTAATCCTATTGTTCTCTTCTTTTAAAGCTTAAACTAACAGTCAGCATGAATGTCATCTTTATAAAACGATAGGAAACCTACAATGTCTGGTATTAATAAATGCCTCTGCGCTCAGTGTCTAAACGGGGTTGGGACTGAAAGGAGAGAATGAAGTCCTTATGACAGAACTCAGGGGTAGTCTCTCTTGTGAGTATTTTTATGAGAGGCAACTGCTACAGAAGTGCATTTTGTGCATCCCAAGGCAATCCGTTTGCTCTTCAAGGGAGCACAGTGATAATTTATTCCTGACAGGAGAGGAGAACCCGTAATGGTGGTCTGATCTGCCACTGCCATTTGCTGATTCACTCTGAGAATACTCTGAATTGCTGACTGTATGATCAGAGGAAAAGCTGTCCTGCTGGGAACAGATGGGGAGAGATACCAACCTCACCGAAACCAGTCAGCCTAGCACAGCAGCATAGTCAGTCTCAAATGCTGATGACATTTTCTTTTAAGAAAAATCATCCTTAAACCCCTTAAGGGCTACCAACAAAGAGTTTATAAGAGTAAAAGTGATAGCAGAGAATTACATGATAGTAACTGCAGAGTACAACCACTTAGAAAATGTATCTAATTTGCAACAGCCTACATTGCTGCTGTAATGAGTGGCAACTGAAGAATAAGATAGTGGTAGAATAAGATTTGTCTTAAGGTAGAGCAGGGTCTCAAGTGGGCTGGATTCAGTTCATGGTTCCTCCTTAGTCTTTCTGCATGGTTTCAAGAGAGTCACTTAATCTCTCTCAAATTCTTTTCCCTGTCTGCAAAAGAATAATGTTTTTGTCTATTTAAGTCGTAAGCTCTTTAGAACCAAAGTGTAAATGGATTATAAGTTTATACTGCAAAAAATACATGGGGCTTTGATCTCAACAGTGGCCAATATGCAGTCATTGATAAAACCAGTAATAATTAGAAGTAAAGATTGCGTTACACTCAATAGGACAGGTTTGGATAACAATGGCTGTACGTACTGAATTCATGTAATTTTCACAGTTGTGCTCAGGGTAATGAATTATTTTGGCTGGAAAATAACTCAAACAAGCAGTGCCAGCAGCTGTGAGGTCAGAAATAACTGTTGGGTTTTATTTTTCAGCTCTCGGTCTTCTTACAGTTCGTTCAGTAAAAGAAGTAGGTGAGAAATTTCCAGAAAGTTAGGATAGCGTTCAGCACTACTTTTCTGAAGTTGGTCTTTGTTGGTCAGCAGGCATACCTCAGACTCCCTGTTTTCAAACAGTCCCAGTTATAAATCGATCAAAACTCATTGCATTACGATAAAGTCACTTGCTGAAGTCAAAAGATACTCAGCTATTACACTCTAAATCATCAAAGTTTTCTTTTGTGAGTCACTTCCCAGAGCTACTTTTCACAACCTACCTGTAGTATACATAAAACCCAGAGCTTGTAAAAGTGAAAAGACCTGAAGTACATCTTGTTTATGCATGTAAATGGGTTCTTCTGAATAATATTGCACACAAGCACAGTTGACAGCCGACCAAAAATGTGTCTATGTCAAGGTATGCCAGTTCTGGAGATAATCTGAGTTCATCTGTCAGCTCTGAAGACAAGCTTTACAGAAAGGCCCTGCCATTGCTCTTGCAATGAGGGAGAGACGAGCCATGCTCCCTTGTTAACAGACTCTTCAAAAGACCTTTATGTAAGAGGCAGTCTTGTAAAAGAAGTTGTAAATGTCTTTGACTCAGCCCTTGAAGAGTGCATTGTGACTACTTGCCTCTTTCTGGGAGGCAATTAGGGAGGATCACAGACTTTTTTTCTTTCTCTTTAATGGCATACAAAAATAATTTTCTGCAGTTTCAGGGAAAAAAATGAAAAACATAGAGTTTGTAAGAATAAGCACAAGTAAATAAATGAGCAAATGGGAGTTTCAGGACAAAGAGGAAGTGGGGAAAAAAAAAACAAGCCAAGGCCAGCAGGGGAAAAAAATTTTTTCTTAACCAGACAAATAAGTATAAATGTTCTTTGGATCTGAAACAGAAGCAGACATAGGAGAAATTTGAAAGATTTACCCTCAGTGTGATGCTTTTCACTGCTTAGTCTTTTGAGCTTGGAGGTTTTATCTTTTAAGTAAGTCACAGTCATTCAGATGTTATTTTCCTTTTCTGAATGAGTAGGAGGGTGCATGGTCTTGAAATCTGTGGCAGAGATTTCTGCATAATCAGCCCATGACCCATCTTCACTTTTGTGCCTTTTGGATCCTGAGCACATTCCATTTCCCATAGTTTTTGTTAATGCATTGACTTTGAACATATTTCATATAAATTTTCCAAATCAGACTACTGCTAGCCATGGCAACAAGGACCTGACTTCTCCAGGAGCAAGAGAGCCATGAACGAAAGAACAAAAGTTAAGCTTGTGGGACTAATTCTGGCCACACTGAAACTGTCCAGATGTCAGCATAAAAAATGAAAGCAATGGAAACCAGTACCCCCCTTATATACATTTACCACAATGATATAAGTATCGTCCATTTTACAGCATGGCAAAAGAAGTCTTTCATTGCATGGAAATGTGTTGCGTAACTACTGTGTTCTACTGTTTGGAAATTGCTGGGACGAGCCAACGCCAACACTTCCTCTCATTCTCATATTTGATTAATCAAATTACTTTTTACCAGACATCAGCCAGAACACTAGATAATTGTTTTCTATTTTAAATAATAGCTTGCTGAATTCAAAGGGCCTTGTTTGAGTCTGCAAAATCTGGCATTAAACTGGAGTAAAACAGTATCCAATTATGCCCATTACCCCTAGGCAAGTACTTTTCTTAGAAAAATCACCTGTCAACAGCACAGTATTCTGCCAGAATCATTTTTATTCCCTTTCTGTTCCAGAGGCATTTTATTTGCTGATCTATCAGTTGAAAAGCCCCTGTCAAAGAGGAGGAAATAACAATAATGTTTTAGTGAAGTAACATACTTGTACAGGGTAAAAGAGCAGTACCAGTCCAACACAATGCATTCTTCCCTTTATTCTGACTCAGAGATGCAGACTGTGAAGCAGCCAACTCCTATCCAGGAGTGATTAGGAATAAATATAAGGAAGGTCTAGGAAGATTGTAGGAGTTTAAAAAGCACGTTCAACCTTATGCGTATCAGACTGCTTTTACCTTTCTTAGCTAGCTGTTCACCCTGCTATGGGTAAAATGCAAAAATACCCAACAAAGCAACCTAAAATCCAAACCAAAAAAATCAAGAAAAAGTAGCTGGAGAAAAGGGTTTTTTTGCAAACAAGGACACTATCTACAGGGTCTCACATGAAAAGGGATAGTGACATGCAGCTGACGTTACTACAAAGCATAAAGTTCGAATCCTGGGAATCCCTGTGAAGATCTATGTGCTTTTCTCTGTCATAGTTTTTAGATTGCTAAAAATATCCATCTTATTTCCAATTTCATGTAAGTGGCCTTCGCAAAGAAGTCATTCTGTAGTTTTAAAAAATATAGTAAATAATTTGCAACATAGAAAAGAGGTTGCTTTGGGGGGTTATTTTGTAAAGTCTTAATGCTGACTTAGCATTTTTTATGATAGTGGGCCACAACCAGAGGGTGGTAACTTTTTGAGAAGAAGATGCGTGTCAAGAGGAAATAAATGAATCAAAGAATATGTTTAAGAGAAACTACTAAATTGACTTAATCTGCTGCCAGTGTTGCATTCTTCACAACAAAAATGTAAGAAATTCCGGAGGTCAGAGCAATAAACTGTTTTAATCTAACTTAGTAAGGTATATTAAGGAGACATTTTCAGCAAAAGTTTATGGAAACCAAATCCTGGGGAGAAGTAGCCAGCTGTTTCAGGGAACTTATGATCAAGTTTTGAGATGATTAATTTTTCACAGCGGTGGCCCTTAAAAACTTTCCCGTCACATTTGATAACTAATGTGTATTTGCTACAGATGACTGCTTTCTTCTGTGTTTATTGAGCAGAGGTCCCTTCAGACTGAACAGGTAATGTTGAGCAACCAGACCTATTCTTCTTAGCCAAAAAGGCAGCTACTTAACAGTCACAAAGATTTCTTTTTACACTTTCTTTGCCAATTCAGTGGTACACAGAGGAATAAGAAAATTGGAGGCCAGGGGAAGTCTTGACTTCTAACACAGACTTTGCCACATATTTTTTGTATGACAGTGATTAATTTTTCAGTTTTGCCATTTGTTAATCAGGAATAGCGGGAGGTGGAGTTGTATTAAAGTGCCTGTCCAGCAAGGACTAGAGAGCGAGCCCTTAAGGGGGCTGTTCATACAGGTAGACCTCTGTCTGAGTTTACACACGATTGGCGCACTGAGCGTGTAAAACGATACTGAACTGCTGAGTAGTACTGTTATGAGCAGAAAACCTATGAGTTACGGACAATTCCCATAGCTCTGCTTTGGCACTAGCTTGGCACATCTATCCAGGCTTACAGGCAGGCATCGGCACTCAGCACCCCAGGAGAATCAGGAGCCCTGACATAGGGACTTAAGCATGTAGTGAGTTTTACATGCCTAAGAGCGTGGGCTCCAAAAAGACCATCATGTTTAGTGAGAAACCATGGTACTACCCACTGGTAAACATCAACACAGAAGAGTAGTTTAAATTCCACTTCAGATCTAGGGGTTTTTCTGCTTCCTGCCCCTTCCCCGCCCCCCCTCCCCCATATTTCTCCTGAGACTTCAAAGTCCTGAAATGTCTTGTAAAAGATATGTGTCTGAATTTCTGCGAAACTGATGGAAGAAAGAAAGATTGTTCTGTCTTTCAAAGCATGCCCAGAGGAGTATACAGTGATAGTCTGTCTCCACCGTCACTCAGCATTTAGCGTAAGCAACAAGGATGTTGTAAGCCTGATGAAATTTAAGCATGCATTTCGCTTTCTGCTGGAATATGCATTACCGCCCAGTCTCTGGGGTTCTTCAGGCAAAGGACTTTCTCACCTTTCCTTGCAGCTTTTTCTGTTTTCCTCGGAACTGGCCAGTGTTCACTGTGTCAGAGAAAAGTAGCAGGAATGACATTCATTAGGATGATTAAGAGACAAAGCCATTGTTCCTTGCTCCAATTAACACATCACCCTTGGTGGAGCAATAAGCATTTCCTCATCTCCTTTCTTTCTCTGACCCACTTGACTGGGGTTACTCTCTCTGAAAATACCTCTTACACCATCACCAGATACCGTTCTCTGATGGTGAGGATGCTCTCTGCGATGTGGTAGGTGAAGATTCAAATCTCCTTGATCAGAGAAGTGGAGCTGTCCCTTTCATAGCACAGGTAGATGATGCTCTGACCTTGGCAGCAGCATCAGAGAGGAGCACCATCACCCGCCTCTTTCATTCCTTTTTTCGGTGGCGCTCAGTCTGTTGGTGGGTACCCCCACGGCACCTCCCAGCCTGCAGGGACATTGGTGAAGTTTAACCCAACTCAGCATGGAGAGGTGGTAAATTATCAGTGTTCATAAGGCAAAGGGACTTGCTATACCAAGAAGCAGAATTTCAAGCACATAGAATACTTTAACAGTGAAAGCTGAGTTGCCTACAACAAGTGTAAACACCCCACACTTGGGAGGCAGCTGAACAAGGGTCCTGAGGGGTCAGAACTTTTGACTGGGGGCTTAAAGTAGCAGGTGAGCATTGAAGTCGTATCCAAGCCCTTTCATGGATTTAGCCCTCAAGTCCTATTAAGCAAGCAGCCACCTTAAACACACCTCAGGAATCTCAATCTGTTGTTTATCACTTCCCACAGGCACCACTTTAAACACACACATGTGTGTATAAAAGGAATACCTGGAGAAATTTAAAACATCTTAATTAAACTTAAGATGTGTGGTTCAGATAAGATTGGCATATGGCCACTGCATTCCAAGATTCTCAAATAGCATAATCTAATTAATTTTGTTTAAGAACACAGAGGTCATAAACATACAGTAATTTGAAACACTTAGTACCCTGCCAGCTGGCACTGTCTCCTTTCCAGTTCTTTGCACTGTAATTTCACTTCCATTTGTGCCGAGCCTGAAATCTCCTCACTCTAGTAGTAGGGTGTATTATGTTACACAGTATTCAGCTGAGGTACTTTTTAATGAACTAATTACATGTTAGTTAATAATAGAACATTTCTTTAGTAGTCAACTGCTGAATATAATTCTGAGAGAACTACTGTAGGCTGGGATGCTGCAGGAATGTTTAGGAACAGGTTTCAACTAAAAGCATTATGTTTAGTCTTTAATATGCTATAAATAAATAAAAAAGATCTCTGAAACGTCTGATGTTTTATCTTTTCAATGCTGGGTTGTGCACTGGGAACTGATATTTTCCCACCTTTGTTAACACGTGATTTTTGAAAGTAATTCAAAGAATAATGGAGAGTATTTATAGAAACCTGCCATCAGAAGGGCATATTTGGGTTTCCTTCTCTTTGTCATCCACTCATGCCCAGCCCGTTTCTGCTGTAATGCTATAGATACAGTCTATACACTCATTTGCTAGGCAGTCTCTGAGTGCCTGGAACAGATAGCTTCTGCGAGGTTCAGACCCTCTTTATGGCTCTTCTGAATGAGACAGCATGATGTCATGTAACATGATGTTGTGCAAATCTTTCGAAATGTCTCTCACCGCTCTGGCCGCTGGGGAACCATCTGGCTGATGTGTTTAGCCAAATATCCAAAGAGCTCAGCACATTTCTAGTTACTGAGATGCAATGCAGATAAATTTCATGACTTTAGACTCAGCTTTGTCATTCAGAAATAACTCTCCAAGGACACATGCCCTCAAATGTTGACTTTTGACCACTGCGTTTAATTTTGAGATAGCAGGAGCCAGTGCGCTACAGATAGATTTTGATGACCTACGAATATTATTACTTCAGAAGTATATATTTGAGAATGCCATAGGTCAGATTCTCCTTGGCTGATGTAAATGAGCATGGCACGATGAAGTAATATTTAAGCTACACAGATTTATAGCAAGAAAGAATCTGGCTCTGCATACAAAGACACACGCATACATAGGCTTCACTATTCTCCTCGTAGCACATGCATAACTATCACTAACGTTAATGAAAGGCATGCATTGAAAGGTTATGTTCTTACATGTACATTAGTGTGTAAAGATCTCCATCAAAGATATTCTCTGCTGGAAGACAGGGATATGGTTACAAAGCTATTCTCTGTCTGGTACTGCCAGCAGCGCTGTAAATCCCCCACACCCCGTATCTAATGTACTCAGACGCAGAGGAGGCAAACAGCCATGCCAGGGGAAAGCAAGAGGAGCACAGGCTGGCTAAAAGGCAGCTCTGAGACGAAAACCAGACAGAACCCCCTACAATCCCAGCACTGGGCTCCTGAGAACTACTCAGCCTTAACCCTTAGCCAGCTAGAAACTGAAGGAGAATTACCAAAGATTATTGTGATTGAAAAGATGAATCATGTCTTTTTGAGTACGAAATGCTGTGTGATGTAGAAGTATTGGAATTTCTGAAGTATTATACATGACAGAAACGTACACATCCCACTTTTTACCTTACACTGCTGTTGGGGAGAAGGACTTTGAGATGACAAATCCCTGGGCAGGTGTCTTTGGCGTCTCCAGCCCAACTTCCTGCTCCAACCAAGTGCAATGGGAGCAGGCTGCCCAGAGCCTTGACCAGCCAGTTTTGAATATCTTCAAGGATGGAGATGCCACCACTCTTCTGGTGCTTGACCATGCCTCAGGTTTTTTCTTATACTGAGCTAGAATTTCTTTTGTAGCAACTTGAGTCCGCTATGTCGCATCCTTACTGAAATCAAGATTGGATCATAGCTTCACTAATCCCATTGAATTTATTTGAACAGTTCTACAGAGTTTTACTGTAAATTGTAGTGGAGTTAGAACTGCAGGGTACAGATGACCAGTAATGCTATGTAAGCCTTTCCACTTGGGATTTAGCTGGATCTGTTACTTATTAAATGACACTGTCATATAAGTGGTTTGAGTAACATAATTGGTGATATGAGACCAATCCCTTTTCTATCATATATGTTTCTGACATTGCTTAGTGATCTCAGTCCAGTTCTCAGTGGACTGGTCTTCACATCAAAGCCCACTATCACAGTTCTTGACAAAGTTCCAGATTCTTAAGGGTATTTAAGCATTATTTTGCTCAGTCTTGCAAGGCCTAAGTGATTTAGATGTGTAAGAACCATTTGCAGAGCAGCCTGACTTAAGACTCCTTGAAAGCCAAGATTTAAGTGAAAAAGAGACAGAAATTTGCCCCTTATCCTTAGAGGTAGAGTCTCCACAAGAAGTAGGCAGGAAGGAAAGTAAGTAGGGCAAATTGTGGAAATTTATTGTTTTATAGATGTTGTGCATGTTAAGAGAACTTCACTTCCAGGGACTGTGTCAATCAAAACTAATAACTACATTTCTTAAAATAAAGTAATACAAGGGAATGTTATTGTCTACAGGCCAATTTGCATCTTAATTTTTTATGGATATCAAAAAAACCCCTACAAGTTCCATTTCCTGAACAATATTGCAAAGAAGAAAAGCTCTCACTGGACTTTTTTACTCCTCTTAAGTGTTCTTTGAACAGGATCTTGATGAAAGGTACTCTACAGGAACATAACTGAGAATGACCAAAGAGGAGATGTGGTTCACATACTTACGCCTATGAGATCAAACCACTGCCGTGCATCTGGTGAGTTTATACTGACAGTTTATTTTCAAGACAGTCATCAATATAATGTCTGAGAGCTTAATCCTTCTCCCACTAAGTCAGTACCAAGACTCCCACTGGCTTCTACTGTGTAGGTTTGAAGCCTGCACATTCAGTGCCTGCAAAATGAGCTACTACTAACCCAGGAGTAAAGCCAGGCAGAAAGTATTCAAGTATAAACATTTATGTTTAAAGAATTACCTCTCATTGAAATCCATCACAACAGTCATTGATTCTCTATCATTTTGGAGGGTTTTCTCTTTAAAAATATGTCTTCTAGATCAACATAGCTATTGAAATATGAATAGCCTATTTTATTTCAGGTTCTAAATAAACTGGAAAAAGCAATCTTATTTTCTGAGTAAAATAAAAATCTTGTTTTATCAAAAAATGGTTGATTTACAAACCCCTTGCTTTGGATAACTGAAGAATAAACATAATAATCTCATTGTTTTAGGGGAAAGGTCATAAAATATCACCTGAAGTTACACTTAATCAATCAGATAAGTCTGTTTCAAACCTTAAAAAATAAAAACATCACTGATATTTTCCTATGTTTTCAGTGTTGTTTTTTTTGACTTTTTCTATCTGCTTGGAAACTAACCCCAAATTCCAGTTGGAGAATATCAAGATGTTCAGAGCAAAAATAAAGGACGTACTACCATAGGTTTTGTTTAAGGGCAAAAAGCATAAGGGGGAAATGTCTTTCTCTGGGCCCCTTTAAAATCTGGATCTGTATAGTTCAGCAGAGCTAAGCTTTTGTGGATAATTGGGATCGGTACTTTTAACAGTATGTCATTTACTTTCCTTCATGCGGATCTTCCAGAATATGGAATGTCATTTGACATAGGATGTGGTGTTGATTGAGACTGAAGGAGTGAGGAAGTTACAGACTCTAGTTCACGAGTTCTTTCTTTAAAATACATTTCAATTCAGAAATCAAACATTGCAATTAATGAATTACTGTTAATCTCAAAAAGCAGTAACACTTCCCTTCATTGTCTTCCTGATTTTCATGAAAAGCACTGCAGACAATAACCTTCCTCCCTGGCTCACAATGAGGGCTGTGGTGCAGTGACTGTGATTCTTGTCCTGCTGAGCAACATTATACCACCAAGTGCTGAGCCACATGAAGTTTTTGGCTATGGCCTTTTATTTTTTTTCCAGTTCTCCAGATTCCTATGCCCTGTTCTCTGGTTCCCAGAGGTAGGCATTTCTGTAATTTCGATTCACTTCCAAATATCTTTAGAAAATGCAAAGCGCTCTTGGCTTGGATTTCATACACAGTCCAGTGCCAAAAACCTATCTGCATTTTTTCCCTTGTATATCCTAATTCTAAACTTAGTTTTCCTTTTACATTCTGCAGTACTATGCAATCCTGGGGGGAAATGGCTATTCAGGGTAGCATTAACCCTGTGTGAAATACAAAGTGTGAACATTTTAGCTGCCCATCATCACTCAGCTGAACAAAATGGCTTTGTGGCTGGCACTTCTTCCACCTTACTTCTCCTCCCTGAAATTGCTTAAACAAAATCCATCTTATTCGTTCTTTCTAAAACCATAGACTTGCATTGTCTAGCCTGTCTAACTGCCCCCTAATCCAGTCAGAAAGCCCAACCTGTTTGAAATAACCAAATATGCATGTGGAATTTGCATTAGAAACATAATAGACCTACTAACCACGGTTATTACAGCCTGCTCAATTGTTCAAACATGCCTCCCACCTGTTGCTGCTTATAGTGTGCTCAAGTGCCATCAAGTGCAAAAGTTATGGTGCTATTTATATGGAACCTTCTTAGACAGGCATGAGGTGCAAGATATATTTACAAGAGGCTACTTTCATCTTTTCTGCTAGGCACAACAGGGGTCTCATCTCCTCCCTGGATGCACATGTGACTACAAATGTCATTACGGGAAATAAAACATTCCCACCAAGCAGAGACCAAGCCCCAGGGAGACCAACACAGGAATTCTCTCAAGCTTTTCATTTGGAGAAGGAGAAAGTGGAAAAAAAATCCAACAACAACAAAAAAACACCACAGAAATCCCCCAACAAAAATGCCCCACAGCTTTGCTGGTTTAATTGCTGTGTTGTGGATGCACACAAGATGAGAACGAGGAAGGAACCACAAGCATTCAGGTGGGAATCATTGCAAAATCCTACAGGAAATTTGTGTTGACTTTGGGGGCCTGAAGTTAATGGAAAGATTCAGACTCACTTGAGTGGGCTCTGGATCAAGCCCTTACCAGAGAAATTTGTCCTAACATGTGAGGTACCTCTTCTGCATGGCTACAAGGCACAAAATGGTGAACTCCTGGTTCTAATTAAGCCAGCTAACATTTTTATCATTAGCTCACCAGAGCACGGGTTTTACCCAAAACACTGTTACTTTAAAATTTCAGCAGACTTAGTTCAGACTCTTTAAGGTTAGGCCATGTCAGGGTGGAAATAACCTCCCTAAATCTATGTACAAGTAAGTACGAAGAGAAACAAGTTTTAGATGTGGAAATGGTGAGGTTTTAATTGTTTTGCATGACTAATAGTTTTAGGGCAAGGGAAACAAAGTCTGGGGGGCAACGTCTCTCCTCAAATGGGTATTCACACACATCTTTATGAAGTTTTACAGGGTTTTTTGATTAACAAATTTGATCTTTTTACTATGTTCTCTTTACTTTTCTCCTTTGCATTTTTAATTAAATTATTTCATGTTTCTACTGCTTCAAATCAGTGCCTTGAGAGTGCAAAACAAAGATGGGCATTATTGAGAGTTCTGGCTGAGGACTGGAATACTCAGCCAGCTACGAAGTGAAGCACAGACCCATTACGCTTCATTGCTTAACTCAAAAACTAGGAAATAAATGAAAAATAAAACTCCAAATTTGTTTCAAACATCCCTGAGGAATATACGAAATTTCTGTCTTTACAGTTCTCTCATCCCTGATTCTGGAAAGCGGGAGCCTCTGTGCAGATGTGGATGAAACTTCACAGGGTCAACAGTTTCTGCAAAATGCCTATGGGAGGATACTGAGATATTTACTATTTGAAATGGCGGTGGTCTTGTACAGAGAGACCTGCATAATGGGTTTGCTTGAGCACCAGCAGACTAGCTATGGAAACATGGAGCTCCACACGAGCAGGTTTACCTTGTTCTTATCAAAGACTTCTCTAGCTGGGAGACTTTCAGTGGTTGAGCTACACTTAGGACATCCCATGTTCTCTCATTCATTTACTGTACCATGAACCACACCTCTTTCTTCATGCTTATAAAAATGATGGCATTATCCCATTATAAAATGAGATTATCCTGTGGGCTCGGAGCTTGGAGAACCTCTAAGTCCATCTGCTGGTTTGGTGCCACTGTGCATATATCTGTAGACCTTTGTGTGAGCAGTATTCCAGGCACAGCTGGCTGAAATGCTGCTGTATAATCTGGTTTGGAAGGAAAATCATGTTTTCAGTTAAACTTTTTTCTTTTTTTTTTTCAGGGATTGTCTGCTTTCCATGGTAAATTCCAACTTCTGGCTAAAAACCCAAAGCATTTGCTATAAAATGACCTGTGTGTTTCCATGAGATGGTGCATGGCACGGGAAGGTAGGGGAACATTTTCTGACAAGTACTGCTGATATAAACTCCTATTAATGTTGATGCTTTTTCATGCAGCAAGTTGCTAGTGGAGCTACTGGAAATTACAGACAGACGGAAGATACAGGTTGTTGCATGAAGCTTGTTCAGCATGCTGAACAACACCACAAATATGTTATTATACACACTCTTCTTTGAAGTGTGATGGATGTAGCATGTGTGAGTTGCTGTCTCATTTTTCTATTGAATTATAAAAAAAACAACCCACAGATCTAGCTGGGTGGTAGCTCCATTTTTCCCAGTAGCTTCTGACAGTAGTTACATTTCATTTAAAACACACGCTCACTTTTCCTGCATTCCCCAATGTAAACATGTAAGAGATGCTGGAATTTACTGAAGAAAAAGAACTTTGCAGTCCTGTGCTGCAGAGGGTGGCACAGGAGGGCCAGAGAAAACACATCTGTGGGTGAAAGGCTCACACTCTGCCTTTCACAGCCAGAAAGCTATAGGTTTAGCCTCAGCTGCCCACGGAAGCATGGAGATCAGCATTTGCTTGCTCTGAAGGGGATGGGGCTGTGCCCATTCCCAGTGTAGGACTTGCAGGTAGCCATGGGGAACGCAGCTGAGCCCTGCTTGGAGAGCTAAGGGGTGAAGGCAGTTCCACTGACCCTGCCTTGCTCCTCTCCCTGAGTTAATCCGTTATTCAGGACCAGACATAATTGTGCCTCTACCTTCCCGTCCGGCCGTATACAGCACTTGGACACACTCTTACTTTTAAGGCTATTCAAACAGCCCTCTTGATGATTTTCTCCCTAAAAAATACATTTGAGAACACCTGAATGTTTTCAGCATCTTCTGCTACTAGAGAAAATGAAGGTTTTGTTTCTGGCTCCTTGTTGTTGGGGGTTTTTTTAATTTATTTTAATTGTGAGCCCTGTGTCTCTGGGTTAATTCGTTCTGGCTGCAGTTTGAAAGAATGCCATACGCAGAAACCACCAGAGGATTAAAAAGTGGAGCAATTACTGTGTCCACATTCTTGGAAAAGTCTGATAACAGCGGAGACCATTCCTACAGCTCAGTGGCAGGACCGCGTATGCTGTGAGAGAGTGCAGCATGAAAATGAGTCATGGGCCAGCACAGCAGCGTCCTCATTGCTTGCACACTGACATCAAAGCCTAGGAACTCAAGGCCTCCCTTGAATGAGCTCAACTGCATTTAAGGAGATTCTGGTAATCAGTCTAAAAAAAGCACATTAGACATGTACAAGGAAGCAGAACGCACAATTCCTTTGTTATCTCTGGCATCAGTGGAACGATAGAGAAGAGGTGTATTTTCCCAGGGTGTCCATCAGAGAAGAGCCCTGCAGGGTTTTTCAGATGCCCATCAATTAAATTAGCATATATAGCATGGAAAAGTACACACTGCCGTCTTATTTGAAAGGAGAATGTCTTGTATGATTGTTAAATGGTGAATTAGGTTCTTACTAAGTGCTGATTTTGCCAGATCCTGAAAGTTTGTCAAACAGATGATTTGTTTTGTGACACAGACATCTTCATACACATAGAAATGCTCCTTACCATTTCTTTCATTCCCTAAACATTTACAGATTATCATCACCATTTTAATCTACCTGTAACAAAACTAAAGTAAATTTTCTCCAGAAACAGCAGATACCTCTTTGTTCTGGACAGCTGGCTGCAGTGTGTTGAGTCTCTTCATTTTCAAAGTCCTCCACGCCATTAGCCTCTCACTTCTGGCCCAGTAATTTTAAAACTAAGCACATCTAATTTATTTTTTTTCCCCAATGGTGGAGAATTGTCTTTTTTTCTAGGTATATCTGCATTTAATTTCTCAGTAATTAGCCTTAGATACTAACAGTTCCAATTCAGTTTCACACTGCATAGTTGTATGACAAAAGCTGTTTAACTGGTACCAGTGCACAGAAGATCCTTTGTGGGTTTCTTAAAGGTCTTGGAGCTCAGGCGAGATGGATTCAATCCTGTCTCTGTCCCAGACTGCCTTCATGACCATGGATAAGCTTCTATTCTCAACCCCTAGCGTAAGTTAGGTTTCTCTCAGGTAGGTTAGCTCTCCCAGTGACACTTTTTTTCCATACTTACACATGGAATAATAGTGTTTCCAGGTTTCCATGTAGCAGCGATTTGGAGTTGATCTTAATTTCTGACAACAGCTATTAGACAATGTGTAGCACAGTGGTTCTCTAATCCTGGCTGAGATTTCTTTGTAATGATCATTAGTGATTCTGCAAATAAGCAGCCACAACAAAGAACAAAAATATTGTAGGTTCTGTCTCTAAAAAACATTACATCTTAGAGACAAAAGACCCTGTAACACCATCTGCTACGAAACCTATGCTAAGAACATTGTTCAGGCTATTCTTTCTTTAAATTGGCCAAATTCTTCAAGTTTAAAAGGACTCTGATTTTTTTAATAGTATGGGGTGAGCAAAAAGAGAGGTACACAATAACATAATGACAATGAAACGGAATCATAAAACATGTGGGAGAACACGTAAGGGGAACAGTGACTTGAATAGACAAGAGGAAAGGTAGATATGAGAAGGAATTTCTCGCAAACATTTCACAACACAGCAGAATGATAATTTTTTGAGTAATGAAATCCATTGGTTTAGTGCTAAATTTGTGATGAACACCTGTTGTGGCATATGGCAAGTACTGTCATAATATTGTGGCTAGCGGCGGCATAATTCTTCATGTATATAAGTTTATGGTCCTGCTTTATTATTCCCCTGCAGTACCGGGGACATTCCCACACTGAAGTTTCAGATAAGCCCGCATAAGTATTCATTTTACAAAAAAATAGTAGAACTGAGTCAGATTAAGCAGAGGAAATCTCGTTTCTGCAGAATGGGACAGTTACCGAAACAACAGATGTGAGTAACATTGGTGCATCTTTCAATGGCAGCTCTTTGGCACAAATACGTATTTGTTTGAAGAATCCCAAAAGTTCATTTGTAACTGGACTAAAAAAGGTCCCATCTGTGTTTCACTCTTTCCTAGCTGGTGACCTGTAAATTTCCACCTCCAAGGGAATACCTCTTTGCCCAAGCCACGCCACATATATTTTGAAATGGTCCAGGGTCCCATTAAATAGTATTTTATATTCCTCTTCCTGTTGCAGCAGTTGTTCATTCAGGGTTTGTTTTTTGGGGGTAAGGGTGTGGTATTTTTTTTTTTTTTTTTTTTTTTGGGGGGTGGGGAGGAGGCACGGGGAAGGATGGCACTAATAATTTAGGGTTCTTACTCATATGAATTTCAGGCTATGACCTTATTGGTTTAAAAGGTTTCTGAAATCTTCAGTATCACAAAAACAAGAATCTAGGCAATGTTAGGGAAATGTCTCCTCTCATCCCACCAATCACTCATCCGCCATCCATGTTAAAGTATAAGCTCTTTCTGCTTTCACACGAAGTGAGGACAGGAACGAGGAGGAAATAACTTCCCCTTTTTCAGATATCTTTTGCTCAACTGATAGCAACCAGCTCTGCCAGAAAAGTCAGAAACTGAAAAATCAGTTACTCCTTTTGTAATTTTTTAAGGACCAGGCACTAGTTCAACCCTAGCAGGACCTCTTGGCCCTCCCAGGAAGGGAAAGAGACAGAGGAAAAACAAACGTGTTGAAAAACAGCAGACTGTGGAGCACAATAAATACAAGACAAGGCCTGTGCGGACTTACAGGATCAGGAACGGATGAATATGGGATCAGAGGAGGGACAAGGAGAAGAACACCCAGGTCAGTGCCCCATGCTCCCCAGAGGGATGCAAGGAGCTAGTAGTGGCTGCCCGGGGGTGCTCTGCCCTGGGGGCTGGGGCTCAGGGGAGCAGGGAGAGGACCACTGGCAACTGGGCTCCCCTCACCCCATTTTGCTTCTTCTTCTTCTCCCTGATGGTGTGAATGGCCTGTTCAGCTGGAGGCAGGAGAAAGCTGATGGAGAGGTTCTTGGTGACTTGCAGAGCTTTATTCTGAAAGGTTAGCCACGTCTACATTCCTCTGGTTATGATAAAGTGGTGCCCCAAACTGGACTGGGAGGGTAGCTTAGAAATAGCTTAAACTGTAGTGTCAGGCTAACTTATAACGTCCTCAGCAGAATAGTGAGAGACTTTCACCATGAGAAAACAAACAAACAAACAAGAAGTCAGAGAAAAGAAGCTGTTTTCCATATTTTGCTTGGAGGCAACAGACGTTTATCATACCTCTTTTGGCAGGACTAACTCTTGGCTCAGAGCAAAGCAAAACTTTCCATGGAGAGTGAATGGTGCTACTGACCCAGACACAGAGGTGTGGGAATATACGGACTAATCCAAGCTGTCTCCAGCAAGGATGCTGTGCTGAGGAGGCAGCTGCTACTTTGTAAGGCCTTTGTGGCAAGTGGAATTTTTTTTTTTTTTTTTTTTTTTGCACAGAGGGGTTTTCCTCCATGCCCGGGCCTCAAAGACATAGCCACCACACGATTTATAAACGACAACACTGATCACTCTTGAAAGCATAGCCACTGCCTGGCTCCAGGGCCTCTGCCAGCACTCTGAGCCATGGAAGGCCAGAGGATAATGTTGGCTGAGTCAAATGGCTCTTGAGGGATTTACAGAGTGGATTATGCTTGAAAAGGGAATCCTTTTTTATGCCTATTCTTGGGAAATAAATGCTAGGCAGTGTTCAAGGTTGTTCTGAGTTGGACAAATTCTCTGAAACTGAAAGCAGAACCCAATCCTTGCCATTCCCTCAAGGTCCTCCAGTGAAGTCCCAAGCATCTGATAGGACAACTGAAAGAAACCCAGGCTGTTTATCTGGTGTAATGGCACAGGGTGGAACCAATCCTGAGTTGAACAGAGAATATTCTGTTCTTGTCCACATTCATTTTACTATGTTGCTTGCTGTTGAAGTATCTGTGTGGCTTTCAGCAGTGCATCTATAATGTGATGAACATTTGTCCTGTCATTGTTTTCTACTTTAATCTTCTCTTTGAGGGAAAAGATATTTAAAGTAACATAGTTTTGGCAGGTATTTAGTTTGAAGACTGTAAGGAGGAGGCAGGGAAAAAAGTATTTATTTCTTTTAATATATCTGCTTCCCTGTGTTGGTTTCAGAGAAGAAAATGACAAAGAAACAGACTTTGTAGCTAATACAAAGCATACACACAAATGAATTTTATCTGGAGAGTAAAACAGAAGAAATAATTGGAAAGAGACTGTGTGTTTAGATCTTTCTGATACCTGGAGCCTAGATATATGAGCATCAGCAATAAAATTGTATATTCGGATGCCACAGAACTGTGGCATAACTGAAAAACACCTAAAGTCAAACAAGCGAAGTGAGCTGCTGATTCTGAAATACTTAAAGTTTTCACTAGTCCTCATTAAAAGTTTTTTCCAGTCTTAAACCCATCACATTTGCTTTTCTTTTGCTTCTATCCAAGTTTACACCATACTTAAACCTTCAAAATTAATTATGGATTGTAAGAACTCTTTCTAGAAAAGTCATGCTCAAATGTGTGATCTTGAAATTGCTTCAGGTTTTTTTTTGTTTTGCCTATGTTGCTGCTTTATACATTTTTGGCAACCCTGAGTAAAGTTTTCATTATCTCTGTTTCAAGAAGTTCTGCATTCTTTCAAGTCAATGAAATCCAGTGATATAAAACTTAACCAGCCCTGACATAGCTGGTTTGCCTGTCTACCAAGTGTCACTTGAATATGACAGGACTAAGCTCAAGAATCATGTACTTCCTCCACTTTTGATGGATTATTTGGTTTTTTGCTCTTTTATGACATGTATCTGTACGAGTTTAGCTATATGAACACCTACCAAGGCCATTAGGAATACTCATGAAGTTAAGATCACACCTGTGTGCAAATATCTTCTTGATTCAGTGTGCAAGTGACTTCTCAGTTGCATGAAGAAAGTTTGCGGATCTGGGAATGAACCTTTTAAGTTGCAGTCATGTTTTGTTCCCATACTGCTATCCTCCCTCCCCTCCAGAGGCTGTTATTTTATATTAAATATTTATACTGTAGCATCATACACTTAGGATTTAACTCTGATACCTAATATGCAAGCAGTCCCTGAAAAACTCTATATCCTGTACAATATTAAACGTCTGTATTTTGTTTGGTTCAGGTTCTCACACAAGTGTGAAAAGGAATTTGAAGCTATAAATCACTGTCGGTCAGTCTTTACCTTAAGTGCTAACCACATCCCTGAATCAACAATATGTTTTCCTTCCTTTCCACAGATGGGTTGACCCTGTGGGTTCACCATGCATTATTACACCTAGAAATTCCAGCCACGATCATTGATTGCATCACTAACCACTATTCATTGCTGAGCTAAGGAACGTCTTCTCAGATGATTTGCAATCGCACAGCTGAGAGCTTTTACTCTCCTAGCAGAGCTTGCTTTCAAACAGAAAACCCCAACCCTGTTAATATAATGCAAACAGTCAAGGTAAAATATTAAAACACTTTCTAATTACTTCCTTCCCATTTCCTATGGCTTTTCTTTTAATAACATGGATTTTTATTATTATTGCTTGGTTTCAGACTCATTTATTTTCTGTAATAGGTCTGCTCCGTTTCCTTGAACTTTGAGCATGAGGGACTTGCATATTCAGCTCAGCTGATGACTTGAGATGGTATGAAAATGAGATGATATAGGAAATCTTGAAAATGTCACTTGTTTGTGTAGTGCTGCTGCATGGGTTCCCCGGATAGCCTGTTCTCTCTCTCTCTTACAGAGCAATTAGCCTCCAAATAATTTTAAATTGCACTTAAAAGCACCGCAGTGAGTTTGTGCTTCAGAAGGAAGAGTGTCAAATATTGACTCAACTGTCATATACATATACGTACATGTATACAAATACATATAGGTGTGTATATATATATACATATATACAGCTATCCCTCAGAAGCATCCCAAATTAGTACTGGCTTTTGGCAATGCGGTCCCAAGGAAAGCCCAGTTTAGAGGGACAGGTTGAACAGGATGATGGTAAGACATATAGGAACAAAAATATCTCAGGGAAACGACCATCCATGAGAATAACGCAGGCTTGCAAGCAACTCCGAAGTCTCATAAGGATCCCCCTTCCAAAGCAGGGCAGGAACAGCCACCAGAAACTTTATCTGAGGGCAAACAGACAGCAACTTTCCACCCACCATGCTATTGGAGGCGAGTCAGTTGTTTTCTTTCTCAGAGCTTTTCTGGGTGGTTAATATGAAACATAAGCTCCTTTCATCACTAATTTAAGCACTTCCTCTGCAACTGATTGGATAAACCCTATCTTCAGCTGGTGTAGTTCAGTCTCATCTCATTTATTTCAGCTGAGCTGAGGACCTGATCTTCAAAAGGTTAAGTTTCTTTTCTTTTATGGCTATGCTTGATTTCATTACTTAACTCTTGCATGGCAATTTTAAGTATATATGTGTAGTTTCGGAGTTCCTTACAAGAAGGTGTTTTATATTTGTAACTATTCAGAAGTATTCAATCAGTCCTTATTCTTAACACACACTGCTTTCATTAAGCCACTTGGTAGCTCATTTCACTGACACTCTCTAGCCCTAACTCTTCCTTGGACATGCTTGACCAACCTGATAGCCTTCTATGGTGGCCAGGTAGATGGGAAGAGCAGTGGATGTTGTCTACCTTGACTTTAGCAAGGCTTTTGACACTGTCTCCCATAGCATACTCATAGGTAAGCTTAGGAAGTGTGGGTTAGATGAGTGGAGAGTGAGGTGGATTGAGAACTGGCCGAAAGACAGAGTTCAGAGGGTTGTGATCAGTGGCACAGAGTCCAGTTGGAGGCCTGTGACCAGTGTTCCCTGGGGTCAGTACTGGGTGCAGTCCTGTTCAACATACTCATCAACAACCTGGATGCGGGGACAAAGTGTACCCTCAGCAAGTTTGCCGATGACACAAAACTGGGAGGAGTGGCTGACACACCAGAAGGCTCTGCCGCCATTCAGCAAGACCTGGACAGGCTGGAAAGTTAGGTGGAGAAATTTAGGTTAGGAAATTTAACAAAGGCAAGTGTAAGGTCCTGCACCTGGGGAGGAATAACCCCATGCATCAGTAGAGGTTGGGGGCTGACCTGCTGGAAAGCAGCTCTGCAGAGAGGGACCTGGCAGTCCTGGTGGACAACAAGTTGAGCATGGGCCAGCAATGTGCCTTTGTGGCCAAGAAGGCTAGTGGCATCCTGGGGTGCCTTAAAAAGAACATGGCCAGCAGGTCAAGGGAGGTCATCCTCCCCCTCTACTCTGCCCTTCTGAGGCCACATATGGAATATTGTGTCCAGTTCTGGGCTCCCCGTTCAAGAAGGATGGGGAACTACTGGAGAGAGTCCAGCAGAGGGCTGCAAAGATGATCAAGGGAACGGAGCACCTCTGTTATGAGGAAAGGCTGAGAGACCCGGGTCTGTTTAAGCCTGGAGAAGACTGAGAGGGGATCTCATCAATGCCTATAAATATCTAAAGGGTGGGTGTCAAGAGGATGGCGCCAGACACTTCTCAGTGGTGCCCAGCAACGGGACAAGAGGTAATGGGCACAAATTTGACCATAGAAGTTCCATCTAAACACGAGGAGGAACCTCTGTACTCTGCGGGTGGCAGAAGACTGGAACAGGCTGCCTGGAGAGGTGGTGGAGCCTCTGACTCTGGAGACATTCAAAACCCACCTGGACACCATCCTGTGTGACCTGCTGTAGGTGGACCTGCTCTGGCAGGGTCATTGGACTAGATGATCTCTGGAGGTCCCTTTCAACCCCTACCATTCTGTGATTCTGTGATTCCTTGCATTCTCCTGAACTGCTCTCATCATCCCCCCTTTCCTTGACAATAATATCTTTCCTGTAATACCATCACCAGCACACTGTACAGGCTCTTGCAGATGGCTAACATAGAAATTGCATCATCTGCCTTCTTTGCCCTCCTATCCTTTGGCTACTAGAAACTGGCATTTTGTTTGCATTTTTCACCTTTCTTCTTTTTTTTTTTTTTTTTNTTTTTTTTTTTTTTTTTTTTTTTTTGTCATCTTCTTTTTAGCACAGCTGTGCAGCTGGCTGCTGGCTTCAATTATTTTTCCACAATAACTCCCAGGTCTTTTTCCAGAGAATGGTGCTGGAAGACTATTTAATTCAGCACATACAATACTACTTGCATCAGTTTCTTGCCTGCAGACAAATTACTTGATGTGTGCTAGTATTGAACTACATTTACCACCTGCTGGCTCGGATCATCTCAAATGATCCAAAGGCTCTTGACTTCAGTTCCACTGTTCCTTGTATTCTGTCCACTTCTAAGGCTAGTATTATATTCCACTCCAAAGGTTTATTTTTAGGACACCTCTGCCAAATTGTTTACACATGTTGGTTCCCTTAACGTTTCCTCATTTCCAACAGCTTTTGACCCCAGGGACAAACTGAAGGCCTCTGTAAGTTAGTTCTGAACAGTATATAAGCCTGACAAGGTAAAAGCGTGAATACAGAGCAGGCCATACACAGGGTCTCCCCTTCGAAAAAATTAGAAGCAGAGAAGGCACAATTTTCAAAAGGACTTAAACCCAGGTAATCTAAGCAAAAGCAACTGTGAAGAACTGAGATTGCTGAGACCATGATGCTTAGTGGCCTCAATGGGAAACTGCTTTGTCCAAGTCATTATGATTAAATGATACTGGAAGTGCTGGTACATAAAGACGATTGGTGTACGCTTCACTTGTAATGTGCCAACATAGTCTGGAATTATATCAGTCCCATTAAGTACTCTGAAAACCATAGCATCACTTCGATTTTCTTTCATGCCAGTGGAAAGTTTTTGATGGTGCCTACCACTTCTTGTAGCAGTTTACAGTGAAATCGGATCTTATCAGGTTGTGTCTGTAAAGAGAATGACATTGGGTCAAAACAGAAGTCCTCTCAGACAGAAGAGTAGTGATCCTGATTCCCTAGGGCACCTTGAAGTAAAGCAGCTGATTTCAGGACTACAAATCCGACTTTTTGAGTGGGATTTGGGCCCTTGCTCAAAAGCTGAAAGCCCCTGCTTTGTTTTTGCTTCAAAACAAAACAACCCAGCATAAGACTATCAAAATGTTTAAAGTATGAGGGAAGAAACATGAAGATTGGAGATAAGAAACATTCAGTTAGAAGGGGAAGTTTTTTTCTAGAATTACCTGGCTATCTGAAAATCAAGCCACCATCTCATTCAAGTGACAGTATTTTAAAGGGTTATGTAGAAATAGCAATCTGTGACTTTAATATCCCAGTCCATGTTAGACCTTTTCTGGCAGTGCTGCGAAAACATTTCCTACATACTTTCAGCCTTATCATGGAAAGTCAGACAGCTCAGGATCACACGGGTTGATAAGTTTTCAACCAAATAAGAGTCAGAAATGTAAAAGAAAAATACCCTGGGAAAGTTTCCTTCGGCTCATATGTATGAGAGAATATAGTACATTCCCCTGTCCAGCCTATAATTAAGATGAAAGGCATATTTCCATATAATTTGCCATTCAGTGGCATGGTTTGCATTCCATGTGGACTGCATCATCTTGATTCTTCTAATGCAATGAAACAAAACAAAAAATGAAATCAGGCTTAGTAGTTGAATAGGATGTGTTATTACAGTTCAGACTATTTTTAACTCTCAAGACACAAAACCATTTTAACTGCTAGCTTCTCATATGAGTTGAAATGCACAGGCTCTGCAAAAGCATGATTTTCATGTGTACAAACAGAGTAACCTGGCTTGAAAAATTAGCTTATATCACTTTATTTCCCTACTACCAGATGGCCAGAGGAAGACAGAAAAAAACAATAAAGATATCCCTAACCTACTTTGTCTTCAGTTACATTTTCAGCCCTCTGTGGTCATAACATGGATCTGTGGGATTGTCTTGCAGAGCTCTGAGGCATCTTTTTACACATATACACACAAACATGCATGCATTCAACCTTTAGCTCTGTGCAGATCTGACTCACCATGCCTGGTCTCATCAAAGTGAACTAGAGCCTATTTTTCTGCGGTCAGAAACATATTATGTGTCATAAATACTTGGTAGCCCAGACCAGCTGGAAAAAGTTTACAAATTGATTCTGCTTCTGCTGCAGTTCCACTGACTTTAGTGGAGTTCAGGAAAACCTGAACACTTAAGTAAATTATAAGTAATTTAGGAGCTCTTGAGAAGATCTTCCCTTGTGATAGCTCCACCTATGCTAGAAAAGGCATAAGAACAGTCTTTCTCATGGTAAATCAGTATTTCTGTATTTTGTCTAAGCCGGAATGAAGAACAGCAGAGTTCTTGCACATGTAAACAACTTAAAAGAGAAAATAAGTTAAGAATTTTTTTCAGCCCCAAACACAGTTCAGTTCAAGTTTTATGCTAGGGCCTGTGCTGATTCTTCTTTTATATAAACCTGTTGTCCATCATTATTAGAGTCTGAATCCCAAGGAGATATATGCTTAAAGTCAGATGTTTGCCCATAGATCTATGGGAAATACAAATGTCAAGACACATCTGGAGAAACCACAGAGCCCTTCAAATATGGATTCTTCTATGCAGATATACCTTTTATACCAGGGGCCCAGTGAAGCTGGAAAATTGCCGGTGTGTTGAGGACCAGGCCCCTGACAATAAAGCTTTACCTCAGTGTCCTTAGCTAGGCTTAAAGCAATGTTGGGAGTGGAGAGAAAGGAGAGGACCTATCTCCAGGCTCCCTCTTGCACAAACAGAGCAAGCACTTACTGTGCCTTTCCTTGCCTGCACAGCAGCTGTTCTGGAGATTTAACACTCCATTTTGGCTTGGCAATATCCCCAGCTGAGGAGATTCTCATAGCTTAGTTCTTTACTTGATAGCTACATGTAATTTCCAGAATTTCCTTATGTACTCCTCCATGATTCCTTCTCCTGGAGCTTTGATATCAGTGGTGGGCTATCACCACCAAGAGAAAATGTCCACTCGGTCTACAGAAAACCAAGAGTGTTTATTGAGAATTAAGGCATCGCTTTTCGTTGGGTCTATACTGAGTGGACATTTTCTTCTGTTGGTGATAACCCACAGTTTACACCAAAGCACTAGGAAAAAGAGTAATGGGGATATGCATAATGCTCTGGAATTTATGTATAACCAACACATCACCATCTGTTGGGTCCCAGGTAAGGGACAACATATCTTGAACAGCTGCAAGACCAGGCAAAGAACAAAAAAATTTAGCACCTTCTGCTCCTGTTTCTTCCTGCTGAGAAAGATCAAGTTATTGCACTTCTCCCCCCTCGCTGGCTATTCTGGCCAGCAAAGGTACTCTCATTACAGAATCACAGAATGGTAGGGGTTGAAAGGGACCTCCAGAGATCATCTAGTCCAATGACCCTGCCAGAGCAGGTCCACCTACAGCAGGTCACACAGGATGGTGTCCAGGTGGGTTTTGAATGTCTCCAGAGTCAGAGGCTCCACCACCTCTCCAGGCAGCCTGTTCCAGTCTTCTGCCACCCGCAGAGTACAGAGGTTCCTCCTCGTGTTTAGATGGAACTTCTATGGTCAAATTTGTGCCCATTACCTCTTGTCCCGTTGCTGGGCACCACTGAGAAGTGTCTGGCGCCATCCTCTTGACACCCACCCTTTAGATATTTATAGGCATTGATGAGATCCCCTCTCAGTCTTCTCCAGGCTTAAACAGACCCGGGTCTCTCAGCCTTTCCTCATAACAGAGGTGCTCCGTTCCCTTGATCATCTTTGCAGCCCTCTGCTGGACTCTCTCCAGTAGTTCCCCATCCTTCTTGAACGGGGAGCCCAGAACTGGACACAATATTCCATATGTGGCCTCAGAAGGGCAGAGTAGAGGGGGAGGATGACCTCCCTTGACCTGCTGGCCATGTTCTTTTTAAGGCACCCCAGGATGCCACTAGCCTTCTTGGCCACAAAGGCACATTGCTGGCCCATGCTCAACTTGTTGTCCACCAGGACTGCCAGGTCCCTCTCTGCAGAGCTGCTTTCCAGCAGGTCAGCCCCCAACCTCTACTGATGCATGGGGTTATTCCTCCCCAGGTGCAGGACCCTACACCTGCCCTCATTGAACTTGATTAGATTAATTCCTCACTGCTTTCCTCTGCTGCACTTCTCACATTTGTCAGGACTAGAGGGATTCAGGCAAATTTGGTGGGCTCAGGAAGGGAAGAAGAGATCATAATATGGATATGGAGCTTCCTGAGGAAATCTGTTTTCCACGTGAGACCTGTCAGGACATTGATAGTGCAAGCCTGAGTCTCACTAGACACCCTCTGTATATCAGAGCAATGCCTGTGGTCTCTTCAGATTTATGCCCGATGAAGAATTGTATAAAGGAAGAATAAATGCAGGAGTAGACGGCAGGAGGAGCAATGCTTCCATGCCAATTGGCACATTGGTTTGTTTGGTTTAGATTTTATACTGTGTCAGTGTCTGTGACAGGTAAACCTGAGAAATTTCAGGTTTCAGATTTGGCTTATGTAAGTATTCAAAAGTTTAGATGTTTGTCTGAACCGCATCTGAACTATGCAAAGTAACTTCTTGAGACTGCTCTGTTGGGCTGGAAATCTTGTAAGAACAGGCTTTCTCGTGACATTTCCAACACTCCTGCTTCCTGTCATGGCAGTGAGAACAGCCGTCCTCGTGGTATTTCAACAATTCTTCTAAATGGAAACCAGAAGTGGAGGGGGGGTGAGGGTGGTGGAAATACATGAGACATCTCCAAACTTTGGAAATCTGCTGCTTGAGTTTCATTCTAGAAAAATTTAAGGTTCAGAAGCTTTCAGATTTTTTCCAAACCTGTTCTACAGAAGAGAGTGCACAGAAGACAGACTGTAAGTGCTACTGACTTAAAGAGATGTATCAAAACATATCCCTTTTTGTACTTAAAAAATCCCAGAGATATTTGATGGAGTTGAAAGATAACACAATTAAAACAAATAAAAGTAAACATTTTTTCACAGAGCTTACAGTTAACTTCTGTAGCTCATGGCCACAGGATATCACTGAGGCCAAAAGCTTAACAGGATTTAAGAAGTGATGGGTCATTTATATGGATAATAAAAATATTCACTGTCACTTTGGATACAGTTATATTAAAATATTTGCAAGGGATATAAACTCATCTGCCTCATGGTATAAGCCAGATCCTAAGTGAATGGCATTAGGGTAAAATTTGCATTACTATGTGCCTTTTAATAATCGCTCTTTTATTGCATATTAATGTGGTATTACAGAAGAGAAGATATTGGACTAAAAGAAACAACTGTATGATTTTATATTGCTTTCCATAGCATTCTTCTAAATGTGTTGCATTAGAGGACCAAGATGGGGAAACTGCATGGGCTGATACGGGGGTCATTTCCTCTAGCAGATGTGAGGCAAGACATAGGCCCTTGTTTACAATCAGTATAATACTTATCACAACAAGTTAACACAGATTTTTTTAATAACATGTAGTTTAGTTCAATCTAACTGAGTGTTTACTGGAGATCAGATTAAATTATCATACTGATCCTTTCCATCCCGTAATATCTCACTCCTTCAAAGGATACTGCAACAATTAGCTATTTAACCTTCACAATAGCCAGTGAGTAGAAGTATGATATATTATCTCAACTATATTTGAGGGATACAAAAGAGAGTGATTAATAAGTTTATAGAGAACTGCATGGTAAATCAATAGGAAAGCAGAATTACAATTGTGGTATTCAGAACTTCTATACCTATCAGTAATACATTGGATCACAGTATCTCTTTTCTGTACCCATAGATGCACATAGGTGTGAACATCTGTAACAATGGTTCTCAAAGGGCTAATTTATTTGACAGCAAGAACTGGTTAGAAAACATAATTTCTATCCCCAGTGGAAATTTCAGTATTTCAAAGCTGGTTTTCATTTGAATCAGAAATAAAAACTAAAATAATCACATTTTTCCACGAACAAAAGTTTGCTTCAAAATCACTGAAGTGTTTCATTTTGATAGCATCAACTTCATGTGACATTAATTCCCCTGTTAATACATTTTAAATTGACCATGTTGAAACACTATAGTATATTACATTTTAATAACTCAGGTTTTGTAAGTAACGGTATGTAATTCACTGAACATACTGTGTAAGTTTAGTATTAAAATTACAATCCTAATACAATTTAAAAGTCAGAACAAAATCAAAACATTGTTCCTTATCTAAATAGAAGACTTCAATATGATGTCCTCTCCCCTGTGAGGACAGGCTGAGAGAGTTGGGGTTGTTAAGCCTGGAGAAGAGAAGGCTCCGGGGAGACCTTATTGCAGCCTTTCAGTATCTGAAAGGGGCCTACAGGAAGGATGGGGACAGACTTTTTAGCAAGGCCTGTTGTAACAGGACAAGGGGTAATGGCTTTAAAATAAAAGAGGGTAAATTTAGACTAGATATAAGGAAGAAAGTTTTTACTCTGAGGGTGGTGAGGCACTGGAACAGGTTGCCCAGAGAGGTGGTAGATGCCCCATCCCTGGAAACATTCAAGGTCAGGTTGGACAGGGCTCTGAGCAACCTGATCTAGCTGAAGACATCCCTGATCATTGCAGGGGGGTTGGACTGGATGAACTTTAAAGGTCCCTTCCAACCCAAACCATTCTATGATTCTATTATTCTATGATTCTATGGTTCGATGTTCCAAATGACACATTCTGAGATTTCTCATCAACTATCATTGCTGATATTGCATGTTTCCTTAAAAAACTCCCAATTAAAAGAAAAAAAAAAAGCAAGCTTGTATTTTCCGTCAAAAATCGTTTCTACTGAAAAACTTTCATACAGCTTTCTGAAAATTCTAAGCCATGTTCCTTATGCAATCTCAACTGATATAATTCAGTGGTGAGGAAAGCTACTGCTCTTGTTGTAGTAGAAGCAGTAATGGAGAAGCATTCATTAAAGCAAAAGAAAAATGGAAATGATGATTGCAGATAGCCTCAGGTTACTGTCTGGTACAATAACACGGTTCCTCTGCACAGTAATGAGCAAACCAGATGTGTCCTGTAATGAGGAGAGTAGAAATACAGTTAGCTCAGTGAGGTATAAAGCTGCATTTCAGTTATCTAGAAAGATTCTGAACAAAAATATCTTTTCTCTAGATCTATCTGATTGAAGAAACCTCTTTAGATTACTTATTAACGTTTGCAGCAGTAATAACAGTTTGGGGTTGAATCATGCTCTCACCCCTCCCGAGTGCCAGCCCATTCACAGTTAGTCCTGTCTGGGGGCTGAAAAAGCTGTAGCTGATGCAAATCCTTGCCTTAACTTTTCTCCTCCCCTTTCTGTATGTATGCATTTGTATCTCATCTATGCCCATTTATCTGCTTGTATCTTGTATGTCCATGTCTATACCTCCATCTATGGTCAGTCTGTGCGGAGAGGTGTTTGTACCTGTCTCCGTTTTCCTGCGAAAGGATGGTTGACATAGACAGACTGGGAAAACAGCAGGCCACTTTGAAGACTCCTTCCCAAAACCCAGTTGCGGTGGGGGGCTCCTGGGGCAAGGCACACGGGATTTTGGTCCTGAGCAGTGAGCAGCAGAGGCGCGATCCTCCTGGCAAACTGTGAAGCAGCTGCTGATGCTCGGTGACTCTTGGCTCCTCTCGGAGCAGCCTGAAGGTCCTGCAGAGCCCACCCCTCTCTGCGGGCCCCGGCGTAGCACAGGTGGTCTCCGCAGGGTGCATCTGGGTTTGCACTGGGAGAGGAAGGGGGTGAGGGCTACCAGCAGCGTGAAGGGGTGAGGAGAGGCAGATTCTGTTTGGTTTACCATTACAGACCAGAGCCACCTGCTGAAGTTACATTTCCTTGTGGCCATTGGCCTTGTCTCTTTTTGAAAAAGATAAGTAAGGCATGGAATTATATAAATGGACAAATCACAGTAATAAAGACTATATTTTGTATAGTAGTGCGCTGCATCTGTAACTATTTGTGCCGCAGCAATCCAGTCCATACCTTTATTTAACTATTCCCTGTGACTCTAAAGCTTTTAATTTCATACTCGCTTTGTCATATACCCCTGCCATCTGTCAGCTCCTGCTGTCCTTCACATTCATTTTTCCACTTGATTTCCACTGGTAGTTCACCTTAAAGAAGTTACGCACTCTCCGGCATCTGCATTTAAAAATTTTGCCTTCTGTTAAACAACTGTGTTCTCATGATGACATTTAAAGAGATAGATGATGAGCAAAAGTAAATGCCACTATATGATTCTGTATTTTCTGTTGCACAGTAAGACTAATGTGCATCTGAAAACAGTAAAATCCAAATTGGATGAGGGAAGTGATATATGAATGCCTCTACTTACACATGTGTTTCTTTGGAGCTAAACTGAGGTAGTTTGATGGAATTAAGTGGGATAATGTCAATACACACGGGGGAAAAAATCTACACTCTTTAAATCTTCTGTTGTTTAGCAATACTAAGGAGAAAAGAAACTATAGAAATCAATGTGGTTACAGCAGGAATGGTCTTGTCTTTTGTGGCAATGATATTTGTTTAAACATTTCAGTGTGATCACTCCATAAATTAAAAGACAAAGTAATTGCACCAATTCTCAAGTCTTCAAGGAGTGAGAGCTGTTCAAGGTTGATCTTTAATACGGCAGTGAAGAGAGGCTTCACAGTTAAGGGTGAACAGAGATTTGCAGTCATAGCAGAAACTAAATCTTCTCAAGCAGGATAAAAGTGTAGCATATCCCCTCCCCCCCCAAATTACCTCACTTGCTCTGAGTACTGTATGTGTTCCCTGAGAATTTTCTGTCATATCTGTTGATTTGTCACGGGTTATAAATATTTTTAAGATTTTCCATGAAAAGTATGTTAGTCTTTCTAATAGCCTCTCAAAAAACTTCCCAGTTATGGATCATAAAAAATAAAACAGCTCCTAAAATGGAACAAAATCTAGAGCACAGATTATCTTTTCATTTGCTCAAATAGGCAAGACAATCCAAGTTCTCCAGAAGAACTGATTTTATTCTTGGCTCATTGGAAAACAGCATCCCAATTTGTAAAGTGGAGGGAGTGATCCATCCGTTCTCTTTTGAAATACTGGAACACATACAGTTCTCAAATGTAGTTACCTGAACAGGATTTTCACATTCATCCAACCTACTTTCCCCTAGTTGTAGATACGCTACTTTTCTAAATCTGTAGCCATCTTTAATGAGGTATGTAAGGCACCAGGGGCATCTCTTGCCTGCATCTCTTGCACTGTTTCAAAGTACCACTTTCGTGTTTGTGCATCCGAACCCTGCTCAACCCCTCTGGAAACCTTAACGGCAAGACAGCCCATTCACTCTCTCTGGCTCGTTCAGATGCCTCCCAGCCAGGAAACCAAAACCAGCCCTGAGCCCTCTCCACAATGCTGCAACCGAAGTCTGCACTAGAGTTTGGTACTTCTTTGGTGTAGTTCTCTTTTTGGTGGCAGGTAGTTATCAGCCCCTCTTTTCCAAAACCAGATCGGGACTGGCAGGATGTGATGTGCTGTTCCAGAAAAGTAGCCTCAGCTACTTTTTCCTGTCCCGTGTATTGAGTCCCATGTGTCTTGGTCCCTACGATGGAGCAGCAGCAGCAGAAGTGGACATCTATATATTCAAATATTTTTGGAAATGGTGTTTTTAATGTTTCAGGTCAAGTTGTAAAATGGGAGAAAAGTAGGGGAAAGGGGCAATCATCTTGATGGAGGAGAATCTGGAAGGCCTGAATATACCAAGTTTCTTTGCTACGTTAACAGGACACTGTCATCAGGACTTTTTCCTCCTCTTCTAGCTGCTCTGTATTATTTTCATCTAACAGATTTCCCTGCCCCTTCTGCTTGGTAACATTATATTTGCTTTAAGGAACAGCAGGTTTAGTTTCATACGTGTCATTTGGCACCTAGTCTCAAGGATGTCACAATAGGCAAAACCAAAACACACTACTCTTATTTACTCAGAACACAAATCCTGAACTGTTATAAGCACCTGAAAACTACTCTTAGAAATTAAATTACTATACTATTTTTATGCTGCTTTTCATTTTTTGAAGTATTCATTTATTTAAAAGCCAAGAAAATGTTGAAAGTCGAGGAAGAACACATTTTACTTTCTGTGTATTGTATTTACATTTCATTTTGAATAAATATTTTCCTCTAAACCAGGTAGCTCCCCTGCATTCAGATTCCTCTTGTAGACTCACATAGAATTTATGCACAAATTTTATACAGGCTTATGGAAAAAACAAAATTGCATAAAAAAAATGAAGCCATGTACTGGTCTTGTAGCCATTTTCTTTAAATTTTGGCAAGATTACCTAATCTTTACCTGAAACATCAACCTGAGAAGTCATAAAGCAGAGCTTTACAGGAAAATATAATACTCTGATTGAGAGAAAATGGACCCAGAAGAAGGAATGTGCAAGCAAAGCTGTAGGTTTTGTGAACTTGCAGAGAACAGAGAAGCATTCAGGAATCACAATCTGTTTTCAGTCACGGATATCTTGTAAAACCAAAGTGAAGCACATTATCTACAAGCATGTGAAACTAATGATTTTCTAGCGATCCTTTCGTCTGAGCAACGGAGAGCAAACTTGAAGAAGGTAAAATAATCAATAATGAAACATGTTGCAACGAGAAGACTAGTTGTTGAAATTTACGCATTCTAGCTGATAGCTTTTCTCTCTGATTATGGCCAAGACTTTCCCTAGAATGCCTCTGTAGGTATCCTTTGAGCTAAAACAGCCCAAACCCCAAAAGTCAGAGTATGATTTTCACAGACTCCTTTTAGAGCTGTAGCTTGTTTAGCTTAATGTGAACCTATTGCGAAAAGATGCTTTATTGTCACTTTTCAAATGGGACAAAATGAGAGTCAGTTCGTCCTTGCTTTTTGGAGTGGTCTCATGAAACTACACAGATGTCTTAAAGGTGACCCTGAATACTGAATACTGAAGTGAGAATTTTTCCATTACTAATGACAGACATTTGATTTGATGTCTTCTCCATACACCTAACACCAGGAAGAAGAGAAGCTCTCCAGATTCCCTAAAAAGTGGTCTATCACTCGTTTTCTATGCTTTATAGCTCAGAGAAGGAGTGTATCCCACAGAAACACCATCCATCATCCCTAGGTTCCTGGGGAGCTGTGTTACTCTACCATCTAAGTGGAGTTGTGGTTATAAGAAACAGTGGAGACTAAGAAATTTAAAACCTGACCTTCACCTGGTATAAATGGGCAGGTTCCATTGAAAACAGTGACAATTTCTTGCCTATGATTCATTTTTTTAATGCAGAATGTTTAAGTTTAAACAGGCATTTGAAAGTCAGTGTTAAGTTTCAGGGGCACCTACCCATATGAAAATGTTTGTGTGAAATAAACAAGTATGCAAACTCGCATGTGTTCTCATCTGTTTGCCTTTCCATCTATACATTTTCAAATAAACTCTTCGGGATTTAAGGATTTATTACCAGCTGAGAAAAACTGACTGACTGATCTATTTAATCCGAAGTCCGTTATCCCGAGGAAATTTTTTTTTGCTTGCATCTCTGCTGAAAAATTGAACCTATACGTCAGAAGAGGTGCAAAGCTTTTGTTGGTGCTGTTTAGGTGGTTTCAGTTTACAGAGGGTGTTTCTAGGGAAATAGTGCCCTGTCTGCTCGCCAGCAGGCTCATTTGGCTCATCTAGCAGCGATTCATTTAGTTTATATGTACAAGATTACAGCAGGGGGTAGTAGCAGAACTTAGAGAAGCACAGGAAAGGAGAAGCTGCAGCAGAAATGGCTTGGTACCCTAAGCAACACAAACAACAACAACCGAAGAAGCGGAGCCAGGCAGGAATTGGGTTGTCCAGGATACTCTCCTGATGCTGCGCATAGCGATCTTGAGCGCTCAGGCAGCAGAACGGTCCTTGTGCAACCAGGGGAAAAAAAAAATAACCGCTTCTGGAAACTGCAGGGACGTGGAGAACTCTCTTTCCCAGGGTGAGGGCTTCTGCCTACCACACCCAGCATCAAGTGTTTTGAAACCAACAACAAAGCCCTGCACAACAAAAGAAGAACAGTAATAACACTAATAATGCTAAAATAAGAAGAGTTTGGCACCTTCCACCGAGAACCTATACAACATGCAATGATGCCAAGCAACCAGTCATCTTGGCCAAAATAATTGATGGCAAGAGCCAAGTGAATCATTTCACAGCAGAACACCTTCTGCTTATATTGGGCTCTTCTTCTTTTTTTTTTTTTTATGCTAGTGGGATATCCAGCAGCACATTGCAGGTTTCTCAAACACTTTTTCTGTTTGAATGTGTCTTTGTTACTCTTCCTATATTAATCAGTTTTTCTTGAAATTAGAGCCCTGTTCCCATTAAGCTACTGGGAGACACTGCATTTTGCAATTCCCAAAGTGTGCTGCATAAATATATCCACAGTTATTAACACATTTGAAAAATAGCTGGTGTAAATATCCACTTGTATAACTTTGGAAGCCTTTTTTGTCAGCTTGCATGGCTAGAGATTCATTTGTGTGCGTGCACACGGCAAGCAAGCACACACAGAGATATATGACGGAGGCTGAAGTGGATTAATTAAAAATGCAAATGAATATGTCCAGAGCAGCAAAACACAGACATCATTATTTTAAGTTTAATCAAGTGCTTAAATTCTTTGTAGAATTGGGGTGGAATTACACTTCAAACTAAGCCTATGATTCAGAATTTTATTGAATCAAGGCCCTTTTGCAGGAGCATTTTGGGGGGAACTTCTTGCTTTTTAGCCAAGTCTACTTATTAAATTACAGTTTCTGCACAGCCATATTTTTGTTTTCTTTATTTTGGATTCATTTTACAATGACAGGCCATAAAAAATTACATTTGTCTTTAGAAAAGTCCAAACCCAGCAGCTCTCAGGAGCCGTTGATTTATGGTGTCCTGCCTTCACGATCTTGCAATGAGCATTTGTTCTGATGATGTGATGTTTGTGATTTCATATCCTGCTGTGGAGCTTCAGTGTGAGAAGGCGTATTTTGGAACTAAGATGAACTGGAATGTTGCCTCACCTACTCATGCAGTTTCAGGTCCAATGAATTGATTTAATCTCTTGCTCTTAATAAAAAACAGTTGTTATTTTTCTTACTCTCCACTGGATTCCTAGACCACATCTACAGTGGTGTCAAGAAAACAAATATGAATATCATTGTTTAAGTGTAACTTTAAGTTCTTTGTGGCCAAACTGGCTTTCAACAATGTTTAACTATCAGAATATGAAATAATTTTAATATCTAGTCATATGTATTTGCCCATGAATTGCATCAAGCATTATTGGAGCTATCAATGACCACTACAGCTACGTGGTCAGAATTTCCCTTCTTGCAGCTTGTGACCATTGACTCTCAAGTTGTCGCTGTGCTCTGCTGAATAGAGTCAACCTCCACCTTGCCCATATCCTCCCATTTTGTAGCTGGAGAGTGCAGTAACATACTTAATCACCCCTTCCTTAATAACACTGAATGAATGCAGTTGTCAGCCACTTCTCATATGGCATGTGTTCCAGACCCTTGGTCATTTTGATGGCCCTCCCCTTGAATACTACAGTACATCCCTGTCTTGTAGGAATAACAACAGAGAACATATTTCACACTGTCACTGAAAAATGGAAAATATAAATGAAACAAAGTTGGGTAATTTGTATCAATTAGTAGGTTTGCTGAAGAGTTCTGGCTCTGGAAGTCTCTTACATTAATTTTTTACACCTCTTCCCATCCCAATTAATTTGCTTAAAATAATAAAGTTGTAAACTAGCCTCCTCTTTACTCACCACCATTAAAAACAAACCAGGCAAGAAGGAATAAAAATAATAGATAGCAGTGCCATTTGGAGACTTCTTGAATGGGTGATTCAAGAATGATCAGCCACTAATCTCAGATGAACCCGTAAAGTAAGAAGTAATTCTTCTACTGTCCCTGTATTTGCTTTGTTCAACACCTGTACATATACTACTATAAATAACTGCTTGATCCCTGACACTGTCAGGTGTCGGGAATGTGCTGCCAAAGAAATAATGGCGTTGAAGGTACAAGTCAGCAAACAAGAAGATGAGTCTAGTGACCCACCAGGGACCAGGTAGACTGAAACCCCATCACACAGGTGACTACAGCTGGGCCTAACTGAGCAAACACGGGGAGAGGAAGGAGCATCCTACAGAGTCAAGAATAGCAGAAAATGCATCTGAGGAGCAGCAAAGGATGGAGATGAAGTTCTGGAGCCAGGTTTTTGCAGTCAGTTCAGAGCTGTTCTGAATCACTTCTCTTGCTGAGCCACCAGCATGGACTGTAGCGCACTTCCTTATGCTTGCACTGGAATCCGATTCACTTACTGCAGGTCCTCCTGAATCAGGTATTGTCTTTGCTGCATCTGTCTCACCCTCTTCAGTGTGTTTAGAAGAGAAATAATAGAAGTTCTGTGAGTGCATAATTCAGCAGCAGCAAGGGATGAAGATGCTGTTCTGAACACCACTGTGTCTACCGACATGCTGGTGGAAACATCTATGAAATGAGGCGCTATGCAGTAAGAATGAGAAAAATCTAACAACAAAAATAATATCTATACCTTGACATATTCTGAAGCTATTAAGACAGAAACTAATTAAGAATAGGGCAGTGTGAACCATCCAGTAACTGATACTTCTCTGCCAGTCTTCACCTCTAGATCTCTGTTTTATACTGCACGTAGTACACTTTGCCTTCTCTTCATTCACACTTTTTCCAAAAATGCACTTGGCTGCATTTGGCCATCAAAACTTTGGCATTCATCACGTACTAAAAGACATTTGGAGTCGAGGAGAAATCAACAATTGATCGAAAATGGTAAGTGGTGGAGTAAGTTCACTGCAAACCCATGCGTTACTTGCAGCGTGGCTCCTTTCCTAACAGGCAGGACCAGCGCCACTATGCAGATTGCAGAAGCAACTGCCTAGATCAGGGGCTGGCAAAGGGGAGCAAGTGTATCCATCAGGAATTTGTGCCCATAGCATGAATTTGTGGCAGTTTTTGCTCTTCTGTCAGGCCTCTGTTCTGGGTGTAGGAGCCTCTGACAGAGAGCAGGGTATGTCTCTAGACCACAGAAGGCAGCTGGAGTTCAAACACTGCACCATTCTCACAAATTTTTCTTCTCTGCACTTTTCTGTTGGGGACATTTGGCAAAGGGTAGGCACCCCTGTGGAGAAAAGCTTGTGTCATCTCGACTGGAAGAGAATCACGAAAGAACATGTCAAGGACACGCGTTGCACTCAGTCATGGCTCAGTCATGATTTACTTGCAATATAGTTTTGTATTCTTAGCATTCTAGAAACAATAAAGTTTTTATTGCTGTCACTCCTGTAATGTTATTATTCCCATACAGGAGAATTCTGAAAAGTTATAGCGGGTCACCTGAGAGAGTTTTCTGCTGACAACTTCTATGGTTTCCTTACCATTCTGAAATACTTTTGCTGTTTGCACTTGAGCTACCTGCATAAAAAGTAGCCAAAAATCTCTCTTGTTTTTCAAGTGTCACAGGTTTTATCCCTCAGATTTTCCGACTGTATTCTCTACCATCGAAATCACTAGTTTGTGTAGGATTGTATCTGTTACAGAATTGGGAGCAGAAACTGCATTTACATATCAAAAAGCCATATTGCACTAATGCATCCTGCAATAGAAGCTGCTGACGACTGCAAAGGAAAATAGCAGCATGCAGTGTGCTTCGTTAATCACAGGACTGCACATTCGTATTCAGCTTGATGTTAAGCTTAAAAACAGTTGTTGGTGTACCTTGTTATTTAAAGTCTATGTAAGCAATGTGAGCTAAACCCAAGGATGGAGACTTGGCACCAAATAAACTTTACCAGCAAATAAAGCATTAATCATAAGCTATAAATATCAAATTGTTTCCATAGCATTTTGCAAACTTTTTAGGAATAATCCCAGCACACAGCCTAGCAGCCTATAGGAGGGGAACTGCAAAGAAGTTGCAATAACATTCAGCATGTACTTTTTTCAACACTTAGTGAGACTATACAAGGCTTTTCTACTACCGCCTCTAGACTATTTGTTACAAATGGTTTTTAAGGCCAAATTTCAAAGATGTAGATTTCATATACATGAATTTTGTGGTAAAGTGGGATTTTTTAAAGATTTAAGATTTGTAAACACCTGTGGGTCTAAGGCATATATTTACCTGTGTCTATTGCATTTGGTTATCCCATTGGATGAGTTAAACACTGTTTTGTTTTATTCTTGTACACAGTATAATGAAGTAGAATAAAGAAAATAGAAGAGTTATATCTTCCTATCCTCCTCTTTCAGCTGTGCCATTACTGCTCTTTTCTCTTTATACCCTTCCATCACTTTGAAAGTCTTGTTAAGACCTTGTTTGCTCCAGCACAGAACTGATAAGGAAAGCAAATATTTACATTGTAATTGGATGGTGGGAAAGCAGAACTGCAGAAACCACCAGGAAGATAACAGCATCCTTTCTCTGAGGAAGTCCTACCTTATCATCAGAGAAATACCTTTGATTTCAATGGAAGAAGAAACTGATTTACTTTGTATTAGATAGGATATAGTACTGTTAAATACAGCTGCCAATAGAGAAGATTTTCATTATAGTTTGAGCTTATAGTTTGAAACACTGCCCAGTTTTTAATTTGTCATGAAACACAATGAAATTGCAATTAATGCTCTCTTTCTATGACCCACAAGGTCAGTTTGACACTGTGAATAGTTAAATCATCCTTGGCAAGAGTCTTATTCTGGCATAAATTCTATAATGAGAAATCCAGATTACTAGCATCAGTTGAAATGTGAGTGCCCAGCACTTAATCTCATACCATTTGTTTTTGCACTGAATAGTAATGCCTTTAACACAGTCATTAGGGATGCCTATGGGTTTAATTGGTTTGACATTAGATATTTTCCTTTTAATTGTATCTTTTAATAACCATTCTTTTCAATAAACAAGCAATTGCAAAGTCTTCCAAGATCTACTTCTTCAGCTTCTTCAGCTCTACTGCTGCACGGGCGGGAGGGACTCAGTTCAGCTGGCTTCGCACACCAATCAGTAAAAATGCATTAACTGTCCCTGAAGGCCTCAAACCACATTTCATTGAAGAAAACAGAAACACAAGGTCTGGCCCTCTCACCCTTAATGGTCCTTGGATTTTCAGTGATTGCCTAATTTAAGTCTTCAACACTAAGATCATCCTCTGATACTCTGACTTAATAAAACCTTCCTCTGAGAGCTGAATTAGAAGTGCCACAAGGGACAGCTTATGAAGCAGAATGCTACTGAGTATGAGTAAGGGTATTAGTATCTGGCGTTATGCTGTTTGGGCCACTTTCTCCTCTATGACTTGTGCTGTGCTCTTCATATACCTGCAGAGTGCGGCTCAGTCATAGCCCTTGCAGCATTAGGGAAAGCGAGTTTCTCTACTGCCTTTGGAGCATCCTTAAAGACAGAAGCTTCCTGGAGTCAGTCATGGTCCACCCAGCATGTTAGGAAAAAGGTTTTCTGGGCCAAGAATAACTCCGTCTCAGCATATGGTTGCCCCAAATTACTGCTGCAGTGCAACCTATTGCTCCGTCTTCCCTGTCCCTCTCATCCACCTGCCACGTGGAGGAGGTGATGTAGCTCTGCAGAAGCTGCATCACCACTGCACGGGGGCAGACGGCACAGGGAAAGGAAAGGCCAGATGTTTCCCCTTATAACTCCACAGATTTGTGTGGTCTGGATGTATTGCCATATGTGCATTAAACATTAAGAATATATGGATGGTGTACCTAAAGCATTTAGTCTGGATAAAAAATAGGGTCCTCCAAAGTCTTTGTACCTGTAGTAGTCTGTTTAAAATGTCAACGTGCTTTAAAGTTAAGTAAAAGACACAAGGAAAGAAACAGAAGGGTTTATGTCCAAAAAGTAACTTTAATTTAGCTGTTATCCATATCACACACATGTAATCTCTTTAAATCATTTGTGCTAATACCTTCATTCTGTATTTCAAAACATATAATTTGATTTAAGAAATAAAATAATTAAATGTACTTACATACTAATAAAAGGCCAGAAAAGAATGCGTCTCGTTTTTAATTTGACTCTCACAAAGCAGATGTCATTCTTTTGCATTCCTGCGAACCATCAGTGTCTAGCCAATGAATTCATTCCTTAGTAATATGCTTTTAAGTATATGCCTAAAAGTGTTTGCAAAGTGAAGGTAAATGCTGTCTAGGTCAGTCCTTCAATGTTAAAATGGTTCTGTTTCCCAAAGGTATTGTCTGTTCAGATTATATCATCTTCCAAAAGGTGTTGACTTTAGGAATATGAGCGTCTAATCTAGCAATGCCTGCCTGAGGTAATTTTTAGTATTGCATTAAAAAGACCCAGGAATGATATTGTGTCAGCTCTAGAACCCCCTGAAAAGGCTAGAAACTGTAGGGTGCAAGAGAAATGATAAAGTAAAATGAAGAGGGACTACAGAGAAAGCAGACAACCAGTGCTCTTGTATGCTACTGGTCTCTACTAGAGTCATATTTATGACTGCCACACCAGTGGGTTTTTAGACAGTGCATCTGCCAGACAAATCAGTTGCTAATTAACCAGTCTGATGTACATGCTCAGGCTGAATTCAGCAAAAATGGATATGAGTAGAAACAGCGATGACATTTTTTTGGAAAGCTAAAAATTACATTTGTGGCTTTTTTCAGAGGAGGTTTTCAATTTTTCATCCATCTAGAAGTTGGTGAGGATGCCCTCACCCTGATACCTGCCATGAGCTGATCTTGTCAAGGCTTCTTGCAGCTGTTAGGCTGCTGCCAGTTGCAGCTCAGGGGGAACAGTGTGACATGGATCCGGCTCTTCTCCTTACCTGCCCTTCAGTTCAATACAGCGAATGCCCTTTACTAGGATCTGGGGGCAGGGGAAGATGAAACAGCTGGAGCAGGACCCAAAAACCAGGAGAAGATTATTTCACCCAAGACCATTGTGATTTCAGAGGGAACTATATTTTGTTGCTCGCCTGGTCCTTAACAAGGTACAATATAAACTTACCGGAAAGGCAATGTGGTTTTCAAAGTGACTATGGCGTACATCAAATGTTCTTGATGAGACAGCTGGTCTTGGGATAGATGGTCCAAAAGTGCTGGAAGCATGTAAAAGGTCTGTACATGTGTTTTATGGACCCTGAGCACATATACAACTAAACGTAAAGAGATGGTGTCAGTGAGTTATTGAGCTCTGTGGAGTAGCTAGGAGCAATCACACAGCAAAAGCAGATGTTCCATGTGTGCAAGTTCATAGGCTGAACTATGACACTTCTCAAGTTCTCTGATTTGTTTTGTGGGGTTTTTTTACTGCTCCTGCAACGATTTCTTATAGAAATCTTTCTGCTTGACATCTAAAGTAATGTCTTTCCTTTGGTTTTCCACTTCTTGTTGTTAATAAAAATTTTGAGTTAAAAAGCTTTTAATTTTCAAAACTCTTCATGCTCCTTAATACGAGTGTGTGTAGTAAACCTGAAAGATTGCTAGCGCAGTGAATCTTGCAAAGGTCCCTCATTAAGTATCTGTCCTAATTCTGTTGACTTCTACATATTTTAAAAGGTTATCATTAATTTGTGACTAAATAAGTTCTGCTCAAAACATCTGACTGAGTCAAGCAGTAGATTTACACTAGGGTGGATGTTTAAATTATAAATGGATGTTGCCCGGGGTCTCAGCATCTTGGCCCTACAAATGCTAGTGATCCCCATAGCAACAATGATTAAAGCCCAAGATTTTCTCAAAAAAAAAACTTTGGGAATTTTGCTCGGGATGAGAAATCTCTGTATCTCCTTCAGTGAAGATCAAGATTTTCTCACAATTCCCTTCATGGTCCATGGTCACATCACAAAAATCGGTGGAAGAGGTCAGCTATAGGTAATACAGCCACCCTTTGTCCAGCACACAGAGAAGTGCAGAGAGAGTCTCTAGGACTAAAATACACGGTGTAGCAGGTGCCAAAAAGCTCTGGTTTTTAGGGATCAGCAGGTCATTCGCATCCCTCTCTGGGTGTCTGCATACTCAGCTGTGTAATGAAAGAGCAATGTCTTGACACATTTCCCAGTAGGTACTGGTAAATGAAGCTTACTGTTCCAGCCTGGTCCTGCCCTGCTTCCCAGCTGGGGGTGGTGGGACAGTCCTGGCTGCAAGATCCTGCCCCATGGGAAGCCTCCCCAGTCCCCGTGCCTTGGCCTCAGGGAGCCGCTGGCCCACATTGTGCCCTGACAGCTTTAATCATACGTGATGCTTTTTTAATCCAAACTCATCTAAACCAGGGTGTCTCCACCCTTTCAGGGACCACACATGCAGAGTCATTTGCCCTTACCCCCTCTTTTCTCATCCCCGGTGAGCTCCCCCACCTCCCCGTCAGCTCCTCACTCTAAAATGTCCTTGTGGAAAATGTATGGAATAGGCAATACTGAAGGTACTTGTGTTAACTTAACCCATCACATATCATGATTTCACAGGTGGAAGTCAGCACTGAGCGATCAAGTAGCTTCAGGCACTTTTCAAGCTGTAGGTGCTTTTCAATCATTTAGGGAACAATTGCTGTCAAACAGCAGGAGGCAAGTTTGGGTTTACTAAGTGGTGCAATATGTGTTCTCTGTTAGAGGATCTCACAGCACGATGGTGAAAATATGAATATGTTTTAAGTATGTTCATATAATTGATGCTACGCGTATATTATGTATGACAGCAGTGGTGTATAATGCTACTTAAGATCCAGCCTAAGGTGGATTGTGAAGCCATCTCAAAGTATTTGAAGGTCATAAACACCACGTAGGGAGACAAATTACCTAGGGTAGTGTAATACACTTATAACAAGGAGAACTGGGATGCCATGGAACAAAGTAAAATTCAGGCTGCATATCAGGAAAATTTTCCTAACAGCAAAGTCTATTAGCCTGTGAAATAGCCTCCCAGGGGAAGCGGTGGAAGCCCCACAGCCTGAGTCATTTAAAGCTAGACTAGAAAACATTCGAGAATAATCCTGAATTGGCAGAGAATAATCCTACATTGGCAGGGAGATGGAAAAGATGACCTAATAGGTCTTTTCCATCTCTAGCTTCTATGATTCAACCAAGGTATGTTGCTGTGTGTTATGTATCAGGGCATGCCCAGCCCATTAACTCCGAGTTCCACTTCAAAGTGGAAACGTTGAAATTTTACTTTGGCTGCAACTAGCTTTGCCATTTCAGCAGACAGTGAGACCTTTGTGTTCCTAAAGCATTTGTTCATTTTTAAGGCCTGCGTAGAGAGTGAGAATATTAACAGTAAATTTAGAACTAGCTGTGGTTTCTTTTAAATTAGAAGGATATTGTCTGTTTCTTTTGATTATTTTTTTCCTGTTTTCCAGCACGGCACTGTGAGAGGCAGCCTTTTGACCAGGTTCCAGTTCTATCTATATATTTCCACATCTGTTCCCATCATTATCATGTTTTGAGTATCTGATGCATACAGTGTTGCAGGCAGCAGCACTGCGTTCACAAGCAGGCCTGAATCTTGCAAATGCACGATCATTTATGTACATATGAGTCCACATATAACATCGTTGTTCCCACAGCTGTACCACACTGTAAATAAATTGATTCAATGGACCGCACTCTGAACTTGGTGTAAACCACTGCAGCTCTACCCACTGAGGAGCTGACTGCTGTGTTTTTATTGTAATAGTGTGACTTTTGATGTGCTGCTGCTAAAATGCACTGGAACAAGTCCTCTAACTGGCCAGGTTTACCTTGCTTCACTCACAGAGCGCAACGGGAATGCGATCTGCCCGGAAATGGCTCGTAGGGCATGTCCCCTGCCAGGAAAGCTCTGTGCTTCCAGAAACTGGCAGATGCACCAAGGCTGCTTCCTGAGCCCTCTCCAGAGTCGGGGCACGGCCAGGGCCAGGGCTGGCGTCAGTGCGCAGAGCTCCTCTCCGGTAACACTCACGCAGCGGCACGGCTCTCTGCTGCGTTGCAGCGGGGCATGGAAGGGACAGGGCACCCAGTCCATGAAGTCCTGTTGTTGAATGTACTCTGACATTGTAAGAAGTAACCCCTTTAACACCTGTTCCTTAGGAGATAGGTCCAATGCCCAACCCTGATCTCAGCTACCTCTCACTATTGGCAGGTGACAGGAGAGATCCAGTGTCCCAATAGACCTGATTACATCAAGGTCTTCAGCTTGGCAAAGAAAGAAGAAGTTGTTCTGATACTGATGCTCTGAGCTGGGCTTATTTGACTCAATGTAGAGCACTTACTTTTCTTGGTGAAGCCAACTCACCATGGGAAACACTTATCCAAGTGCTGTATTATCAAAAATTCCTGACATCAAAACTGGATAGTTTCCTGGTTCAAATCAGAGTTACCTCAAAAGTGTGTCTGCGAGGCTGCCTTATGCTCTCAGCCTTGTGGAATCCATGGTCTGTGTGAGTATGAGGACACTTAGCAATTATTTACGAGACTGTGTGTCATGCTGGAGGACTGAATACCCTGATACTTCTCTAAGCGTCCAGATCTTCATTTCGCTCTTCTCAAATCATGTGCTTAACAAGCGACGTCTGGCTCTTCTTGTCTTTGTAGCATACATTTCTCCCTGTACTTTTCAAAGGAGGCCCTTATTTTTTGTAATAGCTTAACTGAAATCATAGCATTTAAAGATCCAAAAAGCATTGCTTCTGATGTCACATGAGAGAAGAATGGATGAAAGGGAAGCTACACTAAAATGAAGTAACATTCTCTTTCAGGAAAAATACATACCAGTTTAGGGGTGGGCTTGGACAAATTACTGCCCCACCTTCCTCTTCACTCTTTCCCTCCTTCTTTTTTCTGTCACCATCCCTTCTGCTTGCCTGTCAACTTATGTCAAATTCAGACTCTATTTCTTTTTGCAGTAGACGCCTTCCGTGTTCGTAGGATCCCTGACATAGTTCCAGACACTTGGTATCTAGAGGAGGATGAGAGTAATAACAACTCTCTCAGGCATTTTCAGCTGAAAATGTGTATTTTACACCTTCTGTTGCATGCTGGTTGAGTCAGGTGAGGAGTCCAAGCTCACAAAGAAAATTCTAAAAGTCAGTGCATTTTCCGGGTAGCAGCATAAACATTACATCTGCCTCCCTGTTTCTTCACCAGATATTTCAATGGGTGGGATTTTTTTTCAACCTCTTCTACTTTTGGCAGTGACTTCAGTGGGAGAGGGGTTATTCCAGCACTGAGCCCATTTGGAAAATCTCACCTTAAATAATCAAATATAAATTAGATATCCAGGATATTATCTGCCACATTCAACATCATTTGCGAGTGGATCAAATTTAAGTCCAAAATAGGAAATAGTAATCTGGAACACTGCTTGCTCTCAAAGCAAGCTTCAGCGCCAGGTCTTGCCTCAACACCAATTGCCAGGTCAGGAGTGGTAACACAATACCATTCAGGTCTCCATGCTACAGAATAAAAGCTTCTCCATGTGTTAAACTTTTACTGTTTAACCTACTGATGCTGGAAATGAGCAGTTGCTAATGTTAGAGCGACAACTTGCAGCTCTTGCATGCAAAGAAATTTAATAACACTAGCATTCAGACTTTAAACCATTTCTAGGAACCAACAATGCTTTTAGGTGTGAAAGAACTGTTGAAGTTAATGCAATAACATATACTTTCAAAGTCTGGAAGTGAAAGTTCTAGATAGGACCAGCATCTTTCCTAAACTGGGGTTAGTTGTGATTAGTGTTACACCACCAGATTGGACTCTGATCACGCAACACAGTAACATCGATTAGTCATAAATAAATTTGGAAGAAACAAAACCAGAATGAGTGTCATACATTCCTGCTGTAATATATCTCGGCAAAATTTTTGTTGTGCAGAGCATTGCTATCTGACAAGAGAACTTAAAGAAGGAAGAGCATAGAGTCTCCTTATTTTTAATTGCAATGCTTACTGCTAATTAAAAACTGTGAATGGTGGTTTCCATAATACTAATTTATGATTGCAAGCCTTTATTAAAATAAATATTTCATTGTTCAATGAGGACATAAAAAAACTAAATTGACATTTTGGCAGTCATTCAATGTTTTTGGGATCTATTTTATAAGATATTTTACTGATGAAAATGTGTCTTAAAGCCTTAGCAATATGTTTGGCTTTGGTCTTTGGCAGCAAAAAAGCAAGAATCTGAAAGCCAGAAAAGTCCCCGGAGCATGCATCTATATTCCTGCTGTAGGTCTCCTTTTACAGACAACTGGAAAAATGTTTCAGTGGCTGTTTTCTGATACATTTTGATTTGCATATGAGCAAATGTCACATTTCTGCTGTCAGACGTTCCCATGTTTTATCACATTTTTCTTAAATTATTTTCAAGAAATGGCATTAATTCTTTAAGTTGGCATGATAAAAGCTTAACACTGATTTCACAGATATCTCCATCTATTAACTTTCTGGGGAATTTTGTGTTGACTAATGAAAAAACAGAAAAGGGGAATGGCTTATACTCAAAGTACATTTTACTTTGAAGTTAAGTTTATGACAGGCATCGTGTATGGTTGCAGAGAGTACTTGGAGATATGTGTACACATTAAACTGTCTTGAAATTTTCTGTATCTGAGTATGACTGAAAATAAGGACACGTTAGATAGCAACCTAATTAAGCACATTATTAGTAGAGCTTAGCACTTTCTTAAAAGCTTAATATAATACAGTGCTAACAACAAATGACAAAAGATTAATTCTGTAGACTGAATGTATATTAGAAATTTTCTACTGAGAGAGCTTTCCAGTATTTACTTAGGAGAATAGCTTTCTGTACAGCTGGTAAAAACTTAACTGAAAGTTGAGGTATATTTACTGTAGTATAAAAATTGAGAAAGGGAACTAACACTCAAAAGTCATCAAAGCAAATGCAGAAAGGGCAATGGGTCAAAATCAGGAGAGTTCATCCTGATTTTAGCTCTGCATTGATGTAGTGATTTGGATTCTCCACCACCCATATCAAAATTTGGAAGTCAGGTCCACAAACAGCAGATGTGTCAGTTCCCAGTTTGGTAAGAACTGCTTTATTTTCCTGAGCAAGTCCTATACTTGCAGTGTAATTATTCTTTTTGTCTGCTTATTAGATTTTGTGGCAGAAACTGTCTTCTGCCATAACATTCATGTTTCTGCTGTCTGATTGCCTAATATAGTTAGGCACTGTTATTCAAAATTCTGCTTTAAAACATGTTTTTCATAATTTATTTTTCTCCCCTTTTTTTTCTAAATAAAAATCTATCTAGCTAATGGATTAAATTAAATTGTCTGGCTCTTTTGTTTGGTTTCCTGCTTTCTGCTGTCTGATGTCTGCTCTTTTGGGGACAGTAGTGCTGAGTAAATTTTTGCAAGACCAGCTTTCCAATCTCTTTTCCATACACAGCCACCCAGAACCTTAAAGCTTGTTCCGTAACAGGAAAGGAGCTTAGTGACATCTAATTAACAACAAACAATATTCTAACTAATAAGGCGTGTGCTTACTCTTACCACTCTGTTTCCATGTTACACCCTTTCCTCTCACAGTTCTGTTTATTTCTTGGACAATATATTCTCTGCAGCACTGTCTTTTCCTGTGTTTTGAAAGCACCTATGCCATTTTTTTTCCACTGTAATGTAAAGAATTAATACTTCTTTTTCAGAAGCAAGCAAAAAGAAGAGCTTTGGGAAGACAGGGAGATGGAAGGCTATTTCTGTGTGCTGGAGTGGCTTGCAGCCTGTAACAGATGTTCTTGCAGCAGCTGAGAAGAAACTAATAGCTAAACAGAGGTATTTAACTTCACACTACACATGCTTGGACAATAGAGGCTTAGGCTTCAGGTCTCCAGATACTTGCGTACATTTAAGCAAAACATTCCAAAGGATGCATTACGTGTAATTTGAATGCCAGGCAGAATGATCTACAACCCCAGGCTCCCCTTTTCTAAAAGCTGAAGCAAGTATTAATACTCAGGTGTTCATGCCAACAGCACAGAGGTGAGAAATAGAGGGTGACTGGATGGGCTACCTGGCACAACCCCACTCTGAGCAGGAAAAAATATGCCCCCTGGAAAACACTAACTGTGCTAAAATCTGCTGGGCCAGCTTGCTATTGTTTGTTATAGTGGCTCATGCAGAATAGTCAGATTTTCTTTCTATTCTGGTGGTAGCTCAGGTCAGGAGAGTTTGAGCAACGTTCAAGTGGACACAATCTATCCTTTGCCTTCTCCAAATAGGTTGCAAAACTCTTAATCTTAAATCCTTGTACAATAGGTATGAAATTCTCCTCAACTCCAAGGCAGACAGTGCCTGGGGTGCATTATGTTTGTTTTAGTAGGTGTGTGCACCAAATCTCGCTCAAAGGTGCTTTGCTCTTTGATAACATAGTTAGGCTGGCCTTCCAGAGTTGACATTTATCGGGTATTGAATCTCCTTGGCCCAGAAAAGGGTGTTTTATCTAAGAACGGTGCTGATTCTGAATTGGGTCACTTATTCTTAGGACAAGCTGAAAAGATGAGGAGACTGTCTAACAACCGCAAGAAACGTTGCTTACACTATTCTGTGGTACTTAACAAGCACATTACTAAGACAGTTTCTGTTTTATATAGTCATGGAGCAGAAGCGAGGGTGAAAATGAAGAAGCAGAGCTGTGTGCCAAAAAAACCTTTAATATTCTTCAAATATATATGATCTGAAATATGTCACTATCATCTGTGTCATTAAGTGCTTGTGGGAGATTGCAAATCTTCAGGCAAGTGCTAAATGCTGTTTTCTATTTTCCTCTAAGTCAGTTATAAGAATTCTCTGAAGTGGGGGAAATATAAATCTCATTTACGTATGGCAGGAAAATTTGTATTGGCTTCTGTTTCACAGAACCACAGAATCTCTGAGGCTGGAAGAAACCTCCTAGATCATCTAACCCACCCCCAGCTCCAGCAGGGTCAGCTGGAGCAGGCAGCCCGGGCGCGTGTCCGCTCAGGTTTTGAGTATCTCCATGGAGATATTCATTTAAATAGGCTCAGCCATAAAATATAAGAAGCCGAGACCTGTGGAAAGCAAGACACCTGGCAGGAAGTATGGTGAACTAACAGAAGAGGGAAAACTACTGTGCACAGGAAAAAAATATGTATCCTATTGTTGTCTGCAAGGACAAGGGCAGGCAAGTGCCTGAGAACCACATCTATTTCTGTATAGAAAATCTGCCAGAGAGATATCCTGCACCTCTTAGGTGCTCTTGAGATCCTCGTGGAATAAGGTATGGCATTCAAAGGTAAGCCCCCTCATGCAAAGTCTGGAAATGCCTAAGATCACGGCGAAGGCAGGAATATACTCATCAGTGTTTCTCATTAGGATGGCACATTGCTACCAAGAGAGTTTGTGTCATGTCCTTTCTCTCCCAGAAGATGCTCCCTTTCACTTATCTTGCACCAACAGCCTGGACTTTTCACAAATACAGAGCATGGCCATGGGCAGAGGGAGCTGTGCAGAAGACAGGGTGGTGTTGACAAAGTCTGTAAGTTCTGTGCTGCGGCATGGGGCTGTGACATTGTCCATTGCTCCCTGCATGAGGATTTGGCTGTGTAGGAGCCTAGCTGTGGAAATACGCATCTGTGCAATGCCCTGTGCAATAAACAACCACAGAAATCACACTGTGCCCTCAACAGGTTCTTCAAACAGGAGTAATCGTGGTTGGGTGGGGTTGTGGGGTTTTGGTTGGGGTTTTCTTCTGTTGGTTGGCTGGGGTTTTTTTTACTCTGAATACAAAACGCTTTTAGAATTAATTCACTGTGAAGGGCATTTTCTTAGAAGAAAAGTCTTCTTATATTTTACTTTAATAGAAAACATACAAAAGTACATAATTTCTGCAGAAAGTACTATATAATGTTACAAAGAACTTTCTGGAAGCAATGCATCTGAGAGCAAAGTTTGCGTGAAGGCACACAAAGGGTTACAAGCACAGGTCCCTAGTCATGCGAGTGAATAGCTTGTGACATTTGACTGTAAAAGTGCGAGCTGACTAAATACCTACATACCTTTGTCAACGAAAGTCAATAAAATCATTGACTTTCCAAGTGTACAGGCTGGCAGATGACATCCAAAGGGAATCCCATTATGTCTGAAGAATATCTTCCAGCTGGAGTGATGGCATCCATGACACGATGCTTTCTACCTGAAAGAAAAGAAAGAACTAAGAAAGGGGAAGTAAGAGGGTTCTGTCTGTCAAAGCCAAGAAAGAACGGCAGTGTTACGATGGAAAACTATATCAAAATAGTTTAAAAAGCGTAATTTTTTTTTCCATCACACAGATTTCAGTAATCAGAAATCACACTGTTGTGCAAACATACCTCTGGCATTATTTCTTTTAGTACTGAGTGCCCACATGTGTCTGAGCATATGACACTCCGTGCTTGTCAAAGGTCCTCACATTTTTTCTAACACGTCAGTTCAGTGACAGCACAATTGGTTATGGAATAAGCATAATTAATAATGGCATGTTTAATATTGTTTTACGGTTGCCTTCTATGAAAATAGGATCTTAAGAAAGCATGACAACACTAACAATCGTAATTACCAGCTTAGCTGGACATACTACAAACGTTGGACCAGAAAGAGAGATCACTTCCAGGCGCGACAGGGGATTGCATTTCTTACTGATTCTGGGTGAAGAAAACTGAGGTTGCATGCATTTCAGAAAAGCTGCCTACAAAACTATAGTGAATTTCCTGAAATAACACTGAAACCAAAAGTCTTTGCAAGTCTATGTTTTTAACAAGTACAGGAAGGCAGCAGCGGTAATTTCTGTTAGCATATTGTGTTACTTATTCTCCACTCAAGGACACAGTAAAAATTGAACAGCTCCAGCCTTAGTGGAGGCAATATGCAATACTTCACTAAACTGGCTCCCTGGAAGTGTTCTAGAAAATTCTTAATTATAGACAGGGACAAGGGTAACTAAAGGACTTACAGATCATTTAAAGGATAATACCCAATTCCTATAAGCTAACAGCTAGTACAAGACTTCTGGGCATGAAGGACTATGGGGAAAACATAAACCTCATGGCTGCATGTCACAGCAAGTGAAAATGGCTTAGAGGTGAAGGAGCAGGATGGAAATGATAAAGTCCTACTCATGATATTTTTATTTATGTATGTCTATCAAATACAAATTATGAAATCAGTAGGGATGACTGCAGGTTTCTCATATGCATGAAGGCACTCAGGTTTCTGTTGGTGGCCCGGGGAGGAGATGGCTGGGAGTGAAGTCACTGAAGAGACTACTGTGGTCCACAAAGGCATGTGGGGATGCAGGTTGTGGGAGAGGTCTCTTTTTCTCAGATTTCCTCTTTTTTCTCCTTGAATCTGCAACACAGGCCCTTCAGTCTCAACCTCCCTCTGTGCATGGACTCTTCCTTATTATGTGGACTTCTTGCCATACTGTCATTTCCTGCTTGTTACCTTCTGCCTGGGCTTCCTATCCAGCCCACAGGGCAAAGAAGGAAAGGGGAGAGGAAAAGGAAGAGAAACGGTGTCATGCTGCCATGTTGCCTGAACACCATTTGGATGGAAGAGAGGTGGAAGGAGTGTGGGTACGGACAAAAAGATGGGGGCTAGAGAAGGCAGCAGTCCCATGGGAGTCCAGCCACTGGGGGTAGAAGCAGGGAGTGCCAAGCCACCCTCCCTGTCCTCTTGCAGCAGCCCCTGCTACGCCCCATCCCTGTCCCTGTCCTTCCTTGTATGCAGAAGCAGCAGAGTTTGAGGGAAACACACTCAGATAAGCTCATTCAGCACAACCTTGTCTTCTTGGGCAGGATACATCAAGGTGCCACTCTTGGCAGCCACCTCCTTCGGTGGTACACAACACCGCCCAGTGAGGTTTCTTGTTTGAAAGCCTTTCAGGAGTACGGCGCCATCCTGTAGCCAAAGAACAGCTATCCAAGGATCAGGTCCCTGTGCCTGTCGAGGAGCCTGGCTATGAGCTGTGGCGTGTCTGCTGGGCAACACCCTTCACTCTTCTGTTTCCTGTCTTAGTTTTCATCCACCAAGTCTATTCAGGCTGCTGTGCTCCTGAGTCAGGGACTGTGTGCTGCCACAGTCATCTCGGTTCAAGCTGGGACAGCCTCTGAAAAAACAGGCATTATCCAGCCTACATAAAATATGTACGTAGCAAGTAGATGTGGTGGTGCCCTCCTTGCCACCAGTCAGAACCGGGGTCCATCAACTGGAGTCCTCGTCGAGTTTAGCCGATGCAGGTAGGAATTAGTCACTGCGATAACAGATATTTAGCCCACACAGAGCTTTAGAAGAGGTAAAAGACACTTGATGTGGACCCTGATTGCCACGGCAGGCAACGTGGTGTGGGGAGAACACTTGTGTGTGACACCCAGGTTCTGCTTTACCCCTCACAGCTGCACTTGCGAAGCAAGATTGATTGGGGTGTGTGTATTTTTCACATTTATACAATGCAAGAACAGCCTGTGTCATGTTCCAGTACCTCAAGAGATAAAAGACTACTGCTGCCAGATAATCAGATAAACCAGGATGCCTTAGGTAACAAAAGATAATTGTGTTAGGTTGTAAATCATACATAGACAAATCAGGTAAAATTAGATACCCATTAACAAGTGTATTTGGCATCAATTAGCCAATTTCATTTTTAAGATACAGTGTTAAATTTAATTTACAGTCTGTGGTGTTGGCTGGGATAGAGTTAATGTTCTTCCTATTAGCTGGTCTGAGGCTATGTTTTGGATTTGTGCTGGAAATAGTGTTGATAATACAGGGATGTTTTTGCTAGTGCTGAGCAGCGCTTGCACAGAGTCAAGGCCTTTTCTGCTCCTCACACCCTCCCGCCAGCGAGAAGGCTGGAGCTGCACCAGGAGTTCAGAGGAGACAAGGCCAGGACAGCTGACCCCAGCTGACCAAAGGGATGTTCCATACCATGTGACGTGACATCATGCTCAGCATATAAAGCAGGGGAAGAAGAAGGAAAAGGGGGACGTTCAGAGTTACGGCGTTTTGTCTTCCCAAGTAACCGCCGGGCGCGATGGAGCTCTGCTTCCCTAAGGTGGCTGAACACCTGCCTGCCGATGGGAAGCAGGGAATTGATTCCTTGTTTTGCTTTGCTTATGCGCGCAGCTTTTGCTCTACCTATTATACTATTATCTCAGCCCACGAGTTTTTACCTTTTATTTTCCGATTCTCTCCCTCATCCCACAGAGGGGAGCGAGGGGCTGCATGGTGCTTAGTTGCATGACACTGCCATAAACTCCTATTTTCTTATCCCGTATTCTTATGCTGTCTCAAGTTTACTGACTGTTGACCGAGGAGATGAATACATGAACTTCTGCATGGTAGTCTACAGGATTTGTCCTGTGCATTTTCCCAAGAACTTTTTAATCCCTCTTCCATTCCTTTTTCTTAAAAAAAAAGTAAAATCTGTCACAAATCTGCCAAAACACTGAATAACTGGACATTCCTCACCTGGAAAACTTTTAAAAGTACCCCCATTCCGACTGAAAATCCTTCTGGGCTGAGGAGGATGGATTTCCCTGGAGGTAACCAATGCTGGGTCTAAATCTAATTCTACCAAAGAGACCATTAGCTTTAGCTATTATATATACCATTATATATATACTATATACCATTAGCATAACTCTTTCAGAAATTTTTAAATTAATAAATGTACACAATGTGTTTATGTTGAGAAATTCGTGTTAAAAAACCAAATTAATTTGAAAACTTTTAAAACTCTATAAAAAGAAATTTCCAAAGAGCAAATTATAGTGTTGCAGGAAGGGGTATATTTGTGTATCAGCTCCACGCTGCAGGACACAGCCAGGAAAGCTCCACAGCATGTTGTGAGGCCCATATTGTCAGAGGCTCCTGAAGGTTCCCAATTAGTCAAGGACCTTCATTTCTGGAGCAGAAGAATTCAAGTTCTGTTGCCTATATTATTGTGAAATGTCTCTGATGTATAGTACAGTAATCATAGTTCCTCCAGAGCCACAGCTTTATTAATTGCCTGCAGACTTTTAGATTTTATTTGTAGAGTTTTGTAAATGTTTTTAATAAACCTTAAGGTCTGATTCTAATTGCTATAAAAGCTCCAGTATTAAGCAGACAGAAGACATGCCTGTGTACGTGCTACAGAGCAGGAGCAATGACCCTACTTATCCAGCTCTGAATTCTGGCCATGCTAGTGTATCAGTGCATATCTCTATACGTGTACATCTACATCTGCTTCTACCTCTATCTCTAATTCTACCTCTGTCTTTATCAACTGTATATCTATCTGTGTCCGTATCTACATCTACTTATATCCTCTGTATCTATAACTATATCTTATCTACACATACATATGAGTACACGTCCACGACACGGCTTGCAAAAGCAAGCGTGGCTGCGTAACTATGGTGCTGAGCTCAGACTCATCAGTTCTTTGGAAAGGTCTAGACAAAGACGTCAAGCAAAAACGTATAATTACACTGACTCCTTGGGCACCTCTATCCCTGAACCATTAATGTTGTCTCACAGCCCAAACCAATGGACTCAGTGCTTTTGGACAGGGAGAAGCATTGTGCTGCAGGCGAGTTTGAGATAGACAAATGTAAATACATGAAATGTAGTATGGCCAGGACGTTAGGGCTACTGGCCTTGTTCTCCTGAAAAGGCAAGGTGTACATATTGACAGTGACTGGTCAGGATGTGGTTTTCTGCGTCATGAGCGCAATGTCCCTAATGTCCCTAGCCCTGTGCTGCGTGTCCTAGTACCACTCCGGCACTCACTCATCAGTGTCTCCAGGAGGTGAATGCCACTTCACCAGCAGACGCGGCTTCCTGCAGCACCTTCCCTGCAGCCTCCCAGCCCAGCCCTGACCCAGCCGCTCCTCCCCAGCTCCCCAGCGGCTCTGCCTGTCGGCCACCCCGCTCCCTACAAATGCTCTTTCGTTTTATGGGAGGTAGACAGCTGTCAGTCACTTCATGGCTTTAAACAGGCTCTTTAATACCTAAAGTAGTTCGATAATGCGCAAAATAATTCGAGGACATCAATCTTCATGACAAAAAATACTTACATTACCATTTAGAGAAAACTGTATGAACCTTAAGCTTTTTTAGTTCAAACAACCAACAAAAAAAGGGTTAATGGAACAAGCCAAAAATTTATTAAATGTTATTTGCAAATTTTTTCTCTACAACTTTAGCAAGAATTACAATTACTCAGTTGCCTGGCAGAGACCAGACAGAGTTCCTTGTGTATATTGTTTTGTACTCTGAATATATTACAAATTAACTGTTAGGTGTTTAGAACTTGCAGAACAATCTATTTGAAAGAAAGCCTGGCAACATGAAATGCTATTTGGGGGGGCGGAAGTTAAAAATATTATGTTTTTAAAACAGAATCTTGTTGGCTTTTCTTTAAAGTCAGATAATCATAAATGACTTGACTGAGAGGATAAATAATATTTGTACTGCACGTTTGGATACAGAATGCCACCCACAGATCAAAGATTGCACTCACACAGATTTGCAAGCCTAAATATGAAGTTACATTATGGACTGAGAAGCCAAACTACTCACATGTGTGCAATTGTATTTTGTAGATATCTAACATTAGTTAGATGAGAATTTTTTTGGATGAAACCTTAATAAAACAGCTAAAGGGCTCTGACCGCAACGAGTATTGATGCTGAGTTCTGGCTATTGTTTGGAGACAGGACATTATAAGACCTTGAATGTACAGGACAAAAGAGTCCCTGTGCTGGGAGACATTTAGCCTCTGGCAAGCTTTGTGCGTATGAGCAGATCATGCTGTTCACCACTGGGATGCAACTAAGCTGGAAATAAAGGCAGGATGACAACTTGCTATGCAGTCCTGTAATAATCTGAGGGGGCTAAAACTTAGCCTTGCATATTATTCACAAATTAGTTGAAATGCATTTGTACCGAATGTTGAATTCTCGCCACATATTCTTCCAATGTGGAAACATATGATATAAGTGCCAATGATTGATGAAACCTAGAGATACACAAATACAAAAAGTAAAAGGAGATGATGTCCCAAAGACTAGACTGTGATGACTGGGGAAAAAAAAATTAAAAATGAGGACATGGGATTCCCTTTCACATACAGTATAGATTCTTGAAGCACTCGCAAGCTGTACAACTGGCTGAAGATTAAAGAAGACTGGATGGAAGCTCAGTCTCTGCAGAGTTTGCCTTGGGTATTGTTTACTTCTATCTGTGGGAGCTAAAGCCACAGCAGACACAGACACAACAGTGTCCAGTTCACTGGCGCCCATTAAATGGAATGTAATACGAAGGTGCGTACTACTGCTTGTCAGTTTTAGATTTGAATAAGCCACATGATATGTGATGGCAGCAGGGAGTCTGTGTATATTTAACATATATATATATATTTAGAGCATTACTACCAGAACCAAAGCTCCTTCTGGAACTGGCAGGAGAACGGTGTAAAATGATTCACCTAAAACCTAAAATTCAAAAACTAGTGGAAAAACTTTTCCAGTGATTTGAACGTGGTTTTTTTAAGGAAAAACCTTCAAAAAATCTCAACATGGATAAAACTCCAACATTCCCTGGACTTGCAAAACTAAAGAGGAAATTCTTAAGAACTGCAAAAAATATTTCCAGGCTAGCTTTCCTTATGAAATTTTGGTAATTCTGTTCAATAGGACTTTTAACCCTAGCTAGGAACAGAGACTGCAGAGTTAGATGCTTCAGAATCGAGCAACAAATAGTTTCAAGGCAAAGTATTCAATCATGCTTTAAATTTCTTGGACGATAAAGGTGTGACATATTAATACAGGATAGAACTGATCTATATAGTCTTCCATAATATCTATGCAATAAAAATCAATGCAAGAGTCTGCTGGGGGGCTACATCAGGGCACCATGTAGCCAACATAATCTCTGTGCAGATCTGTTTACCTACATTAAAGTTTAACTTCCTTTCAAGCAAGAAGTAAAGTATGTGGATACTTAGTGCACAATGGATAAATTACCATCTATGTCTCACAATTTTATTTGCTACTTATTTGAGTTCTTGGCATCCTTTTTTATCGATCATAAAGAAAACATTCTTCTGTCTCTTGTTAGTGAACTGCTGTTTATCTATTACCTTTGCAAAGGTTTGCGCCATAACCAAGCCACTGTACCTGCCAGCTGTTGTTCTGCTTTTTTTTTTTTTTTTTTTTAATCTTGTCTTTTGGCTCTTGGGCAGAAAGAGTGACCAAACAACAGGCAATTCAAATAGTGACTTTAGTTTATTTTCAACACAGCTGGCTGCTTCCCCAGGTAGCTCTTAGGTTTCTTCACTGGAACTAAGAACCCAAATAAGTCTCATTGTTTCATGGTTATGAGTTGCAACATGTAAGGAGCGATGGTGAAAGAAAAATAGCTTTCATTTTGAGACACTACAAGGTCCAAACAGCAGCACAAACTAGCAGAACATGGACTTTTCTATGACATTAGTTATATTTATTGAACCTAAAAAACCCTCAGTTTCTTTTGGTGCATGTCCTCTCCAAATGCTATCCCAAAGCAAGGACAAGCCAGCATAGAGCTATTTACACATCACTTAACTAGACCATTGCAGAGTGCTTTCCTTCTTGAGTACTTATTTTTTTATTACTGGATCCAGAGCAGACTGGGACAAAAGCCACCAATAGAGAGTACCATGGAATTGTACCTACTTCCCTTGGGTCTGAGTTTAACTCTCTCCTTTAAATGTGCAATGGATAGTAAATATCTAGTAGCAATATGTTTTACTTAGGTGAACAGTGAGCATTATAAAGGCTTTCAGGGGGCACAAAGGCCTTGGTCTTCAGATAGACACTTCAGTAACTGCAAATATGTCGCCTTGTCTATGCATTCCCTTGTGCAAGACAGGAAGGGAGATGTTTGCCCATGTACGAAAGCAAACACTCTTCCCTGTCCATGGCCACTGCAAACACTGGGAGGCTCACACACACACACATGCATACACAGCTCTGATATAGAGTTCAAAACTTTGCTTAGACGTTACAAAAATATAACACTTTAATTGATAGTAAAATACAACATTCCATCAATATGGGGATATTAAAAAATAAGTAGTGAGTGAGGAAGATGATGTCTTATGAGTACAGCAAACTCCAGAGTTTAAAAACATACATTGTATGAGCACTAGAAAAGCTGACCTAAACACTTTCCTTATTGTTACCAAGAAAGAGATGGGAATTAGGCTGCACACAGCAAAGAGATGGGAATTAGGCTGCACGCAGCCAAATAAATAAATAAATCTATGGCTTTTCTCTGTGGTTCCTGACAAAAAGGATTGCTGCTCCTATGTGCTCTGACAACCTGGTGCAGTGCCTCTAATGAGTCCTTGGTATTAGCTCCACATTCGGAGAGTATCCACACTGTCTGCACCAGGGGACCAATCCTGCAATAGCACTGCACATCTGTGAGACGTAGCGTGCCTTCCATTATCATGGTTTTAATTGACAGTTGAAAGCACACAGTTCCTCACAGAACCAGACCCGAACAAGTGTTTATAATATAAAACATGGGAAAGCAATTTGCCTCCAAAACATTAGCATGAATTGCTAAGTAATCTATTACAGCAAAAAACACAGAACATTAGCGCATGTTGGAAGGAACAAGCCAACGACACCGTACCTTTTAAATCAAAGGAATAGGTTCCCGAGGAATGGTGCACACATGCAACAAGGCTCATCGTTTAAACCTGTCATCTCCCCAGCCATACGGCTATCTACGGATTATGTGGTTCAGGCTGTACCTCATTAAATAGTATTATTTTGTGTGACTTTTTTTTTTTTCAAAGATACTGGGCATAGTAAGCCACTGGGTTGAAGCTGTAATACAATAAGGGGTAAAAAGGTTCAGGGAAAGTAAGGTGTTCATAAACTGCTGACAGACGGTACAGATAGAACAGTCCAATTTTATGTTGTTGTTATTGCCTCTTTTAACCTTAGGCTAGGAACGAGGATAGCGTTGCTCTAGCAGTAGGTACATGTCCAGGACTTGCTTGATGGGCAAGTGTCATTTCTCCACCTCTGATCCCATCGTGACCCTGAAGAAGAAATGCTCAAGTGTAAGGTCTGTGAAGAGTGTTGGTCGAGTTGGTAATGAAGGGTAGATAGAGGAATTCACACTTTCCCTAGCTCCTCTTTCTTTTGTTTCTGCTCCATATTTGAAAGCTTGGTACTCTGATCAGTGTATTGGATTTGTTCTTGTATAAGCACCCAGGGGAATAACCCAGGGGAGAAAACGTCTGGGTACATAGTGAAAGAATATATACTGTCAACTATAAAAAAACCTGGAAATTATGAGTTGAGCCCAAAAAGCCACGAGATCAGTGTGGAAATTACATGGGCTTTTGTCTGTATGTTAATAATATGTTAGAGTTCATTGCATTTGATGCCTTGGTTTTGAGATTTTACAACAACTTTTTCAGACAAGTCTTCTCCCCATGCCTCCCAAAAATACTCAGCTCAATGTGTTTTTCTGCATATAATATAATATGCATGGAGCAGAGCTCAAGACAACAAGTAGGCTGGTAAGGGACAAAGGCTATTGTTACAGCAAATCTTCACCCAAGCAGGCTGCTGAGGCATGTGCTTCATCACTGCAGCCTCTGCTTTTCATCCAAGGTTCCTGCAGCACTGTTGCTGGAGATCGGACAGCCCTTCCACGCTCTTAACCCTGGCAGCTACTGAGTTTGCAAGGATGCTGGGAAGTGGGATTTCAGCAGCTGGGCATGTGTGTAGAAGAGCTCCCAAAGAAGATGAGAGCAACTGTGGCTTATTCCAGAAGTGTTTATATTGCAAGAGGTGGTTTTAACAGTCTTCCCTTAAGATACTTTATGTTTGTGTTCCACACCCTTTTCAATGGCACAGTGCTTTGTATAACCAATAGGTTATAGAAATCAATATAGTACTGTCCTTGAAATAAAAGCAAAGGTTTTCATGCAACACTGTGATTCCAGCACCTGGAAAGAGAGTCAGTATCACGAGATTTCAAATAAAACTGAGTAGGAAACAAAGCAATACAGGTGGGGATTAATCTTCATCAATATTCAGCCAGTGAGAGAACAAACTCATTAGGACTACACTGTGCTAGCTAGGACTGCCACAACAGCGCATGTGCACTGCAGTCCCTAGGGGTGTATGCAAAGCGGATGTTTCTCTGAGGTGCCACTGGCATGTGCTGTAATGGTGGCCCTTTAAAATGAGCATATAGTGGTAGTTCTTGACCTTTCTAGGATCAGCCACAATGGCCAGAGATTAGGAGGGAGCCAAGCCTACACCCATTCCCTGACCTTCTTGAACATCTGCTGCGAGGAGAAGTCCGCTCCCAGCAATCAGGGTCCAAAGCCTGTGTAACACACACAGTGTAATGAGGAGATTTCCTGATTTTTCTTACTCCTGCAGTCTTTCAGTCCAAGTCACAACCAAGTCCCAAGAGTTGTCTTATTAGAAAGCTGAACTTATTACTGACATTCTTTTTGTTTTAAAATCTGATTCAAATAGTTCTCTGCAAATGACATGTTTTCTCCCTTCATTCTAAAAGTGATACAATATGCTGCAGAAGAACTAATTTTACAAAATTAAACATAAACAAGGACTCATCCATGTGACTTCTGCATAATCCAGCACATCAGCATGTCCTGATAAGCAGGGCTGTGATCTCAGGTTTTAGACTCATTCATTTTAAAAGCTAAGCATTTGATTCCTCCTCGCTGAGCTCTGTGAAGAGATAACTGACATCAGTTTTCTTTGCGCCTTTGCAGTTGTTGTAACCTCATTATTCTTTGAATTATCTTGGCAGTTAGTCATTTTTTAGGTTTAGTTGGTGCCATCTCGTCTGTAGAGCTCTGGAGCTGAAAATACAACACAAAGAAAGGTCGCAGCACAAAAGCAAGTCAGTCTCCATCTTCTAGCACTTGCAGGGCTCCTTTTATTTCAGAATTGTTCATTTTCTACTACTTGCTTTTGTTTCTTGGCAGTTGCATGATTTCATCCTGCCCATGCTGCTCATGTGAATGTCCCGTGAATGCTAGAAAAGTTCCCTTTCTTCCTTCGTGCTGCCTGTTTTTACCATTTCTACTGGAGCTCAGTAATTGGGGTGAAGTAACACACCCTCATGACTCAAAACAGCTAATCTCCAAAAGCACAATAACCGAGAAGCCTAGCATACATTGGCTTGTTGCTGGAAGTTGATGTTCAGCAATGAACTATGAGAGGATTTAAGTAAAAGATTTTGCCCTCCTCCCCCCACCCCTGTCTCTCTTTAGAAAATAAATGTCTGATTCATGCAAAAATAATGTATGAACCATTTGCACTGCATTAAAAAAATCTGCTTGTTATTCTGAGACAATTCTGCCTTCTTCTGCCTGGAATCACACTGCTCTGCTTCAGATAACTTAGGGGTGAGCCAAAAATATAGGGAGGCATTTGCCAAAATATAGAAGCTAAAATTACACAAATGTTGGGATAAAAATGGGAAAATGCAGTTTCTAATAGGCTTTAGAGCAACTGGGAGAGCAGGAGCAGCATTCCTACAACAACTGCTTCCCAGTGGCGAGTATCGTTTCTATACATGCGGTAATTGACATTAAATGTTAAGCTATCACTTGCCAACGGCATCTACAGAGCGGTATCAGCGTGACCGCAGCATTCCACTGCACTTAAAATAGAAATTAGCAGCAGTAGGTTCATTCTTATGGTCTAAGGGTGGGTAACAATTACTGGCCATTGCAAGGTCATAAGATGTGAGATGGCCTCTTTGTTCCAGGGCCACTGTAACAGGGAGGAGGTAGCTGTGCTTAGGCTGTCTCAGAAATTTGCACCCCTGCTTCTCCTTTCCTAACTCTCCTGCAGTCAGATGGAAACTGTACTATCAGAGGACTGGTTAGTCATCAATATTTGTGAAGCACTTTTTTCTCAGGAGATGCAAGGAACTCCAGAAATATAAAGTATTAGTAATGCAAATTGCCGACTAGACATGCTTGACCTTCTATTGTTTTCTGCCTTTAATTTCCATCTCCAGTTGAATTCAGTGGGTTTTCAACATATGCTTAAGGTTAAAAAGGCTTAAAGACCAGTTCTGAATTGTGATGCTTTCTAAATCAGGAGCCCCATTAGTTGCTCATCTCGCAGAATGGAATTTAATTTATTTGGCATATTCTAAATGACTTTCCAGGAATATTCTGATGACATGCATTTCCAACTTCTATAAAACTCTTTTTGCACAGATTGCATTCTTCTTCAGAAATCCCTATTGGATTCACGACTTCTTATTTCATTTCACTTCTCTTCATATCTATTTTAAGGCTCTGAGGTCTATGTTCACTTCTGAAATCAAATGGATGAAATCCTGTTGACTTTCTAGCAATTCTGAAAGTGACAACTTTGTCACACAAATTACTCTATTTCCTCTTATTTATTTTATGATACTGGTATTTTGCTCACACAATTTTTTCTGTACCCATAAAATTTTCCATCTGGGATGTAATTTTCTAATCGTTCGGTAAGCCCATGTATTTCGTTTCACCTCTTAAAGAAATTTAATATTGTCATTCTGCAGTATTCTCTCTTGAAGACAAATGATCTAAAGTTTACTTCTCAGTAAAGAAATCATTGGCATACAAAATACCACTTGAGAATAAGGAAGGTGCTACAGTTAAGTTATTCTGATATGAAATCATCGTCATATACATGAACTTCTTGAAAAGATAGAGTCATTTTTTCTCCATGCAAAAGAGGAAAGTGTGGGTATCCCTGGAGTTCCTTTGTAGAGTTAAGAACAGAAGCCAGTCATGGCCTCACTGAGCCAAAAAAGAAAAGTCAAGTAGTGTTTTTAATAGGTTAAAAAAGTACAAAGCTTGTGCTTCTGCAGTTTTGTCCCAGAGGAACAGTGAAATCTATACAGCCAGAGACCGTGCAAGAACAAAAGCGGAGGCACCATGTGGACAAAGCAACATGCTGATAATAACTCATGTGATGCTATTTTACTATTGACAGAACAAAATGGAAATCATTTCTCTTTGTTAGGTCAGTATTTCCAGTGGCTTTATGATACAGGCCTTGTTTTTCCCTGAAACAACTCTGGTTTAATTTGTTCTGCATATAGTAGAAGTCTATTTGCAATTTTCTTTTTTTTTCCCCCTAACAGAAAATTTCTGGATTAATTTCTCTTTCTTTTTCCTGCTTTAGAAAATCCTAGTTATTTTGCCACTAATCCTCAAGACTTTTATGTCATCCTGATAAATGTTTGTTTGGAACAGTCTCCTAGTGGTGGTAAATTTATTAGCCTGATATTTTAAAACTGTTTGAGAGCATTCAGCTAACAATGATCCAAACACGTCCTTTGTCGAGACTACAACTCACTTGAACAGCTGAGGCAGTGAAGAGGGAAGGCAGGGAGAGTCGGGATTAAGGATGAAATGTGTTCCTGAAAGGGCTGCCTGCTTCCACTGCCTCCTGGCATATTATTGTAGGGAGCTGTGATCGAAGTGCTGAGTGCCACAGCAGTGATATATTTGCATTTCAGCAAATAATATTAGATACATATGGTGCCCTTCGCTTTGAAACTTTACCCAAACAATTCAGAAACCTTGGGCCAGGTTTTTTTTCCTCAGATAAGATACTGCACACTAGTTTTATTGTAGTAATTTCAGTGGAAGAGTTTCCAAATTGTTCCAGCAATAAGAGAAAAGGATTAGGTCTCAGTCTGTTCCTCAAATATTTTTCCTTGATGGACTATGGAGATACTTAAGGTAGCTTTAACAGAATTTTCTCAGGTACCAGAAGTAGTCTAGCCAGAACAGCATGCAGTATGGTACACACTAATTTACATTTGCAAGAAGCTAGGGTTATTAATTTTTCATTGTTATTTGGTACCTGGCACCACAGAACCTTGTGCAATTGTAATTAAATGGAGCATTTTAAGTTTATGCTACAGTTTTTTCTCACTTAGAACCTTGAAAACATGTTCCAGCTGTCAGCAGCTTATCTAAAGAGAGCAGTGTGCAAAACAGAAAGGTAATAAAGTATTGACTTCCAGAGGATTCAAAATCACCTTCAAATTCATGTTGTTGTGCAATTGTGAATTGTGACAAAGTAAATTGGGAGGGGAATTTTGAAGAATCAAAATATTTCATTCTGGAATTATTTTGGTTTTTTACTTGTCATTTATTTATTTACATTTTAAGAATCTGAAAATTCATTGGAACACATAATTTCTAGTTACACAAAATATTTCCAATGGACCCAGAGGACATTTCTTTTTCTTACTTTTGTGTGTGATTCGCACATCATCAAAATACATCATCAGTAACAATGAATTCCTGTCATGAAGACCAGCCCAGCTCAACCCAAAGCCTTTCTCACCTCAAACAACTCTTTGAAGCCAGACAAAAATGCAGAGGGATTTTATTGGAGAGTGGGAGGGAAGTACATGGGACAATAGAGGGTAGAGGTTCTGTAAAAGGAAGGTCAGTAAAAGCGGGACAATGGGGGTACTTCACCAGGTGAAAATGAGGAATATAATGCTTCTCTCACTAATTCCTTAAGGCAAGTGTTATGTACATAGTGCTGAACATAAAAAATAAATAGCAATAGTCACTGCTCTCTTTAAACTGCTCAGAAGAGTCACTGAGTGAATTCAGTTGAGAAATGAAAAAAGCCTTCTGAACCTGCAGCAAGGAAGCTAAATTCAGGAAATCTTCCCAAATTCTGTTCTTTATGGCAGGACTGTAGAAATATATATTTTTTCCTCTGAGGCTTTAAATTGTCTTCTGAATAATATTGTTAACAGAAGGAAATCATCTGTTGAATGACTTGCAACAAAGCAGTATTTGGCTTGTGTAATATTCTCAAAGACATGTAGAGTTTTCATTGTAGTCAGAATATTAATATATGAAATTGTAATAATGATTTATTAATTAGCTAAGACTGTCATCACACTTTTCTGTAGCTAATTTAAATGGCAGCCACGCTGGAGTCTGTTTTATCTCATGTTCTCCCTTTCAGTAAAATCAAGCAGAGACACTTTGTTGGCCATCCAAGATACTTTTATCTTTGCCTTCAAGGACCCTGGGGGAATGGAAACAGGGAAAGAATACGGAAAGAGGATTTGTACCTCATGACTTTGAGACTTTCCTTCAAGCCTTGCATTTTTNGAAGGGGGAAGGAAGGAGCATTGGTTTAAACTTTTTTCAACGTCTAAACACTCAAAACAGAAGAATTATCTTTAAAGTTTTTCTGAGCGAGGATTAGAGATGGATTTTTCAAAGTATAAAATAGAGAAAGTGGGTCTGGTTTTCATGTATTTACAGCAATCATCTCCAATCAGTAATTAAAACGAAACAGGGAAAGAAGGAGTTTCAGTGCAAAGGGAAGCAGTGTCCCTAAAAACACCCAACTGTATAGCAAAAAGTATTTGCAGAAACATATGCTAAGTCAATGAATTCAATTTCCTCCAAAATACTTACCATGCTTGCCAAGGTACAAGACAGGGAGAGAGCTTATCATGTCACAGTTCATACCTAAAATATATTCTCAAAATTTTCAAAGTGATCCTTGGAGACTCAATAGTGAATCTTGTTCTTAGGTAGTTACGGAAGATATATGGAGGCAGCGAATGCTGAATTTCAAATAGGATCTACTAAAAGCTAGTCTATCTCGCAACAACTAATAGTCTTTACTTAAGTCCAAGTGCTCCTTTAATTTAACACTGACAAGGCTTAGCAGAGAACAGGAGAATGAAACAAGTAGATGAGAGTAGATGAGTAGGATGGACAAGGAAAACCCACGTACATTCATGAGTCACATCCATAGACTCCTGCCTGCAGCGAAGGCAGCAGCTGTGCTACTGGACACTGGTTTTGATGCTTTGCCTAACCAAGGAGCAAAAGGGGCAAATCATCATTTTGGAAGAAGGTACCCAGCATATTTTTCTCCACAGACGAAACAACATTGAAAACTATGCTTACTTCTAATTAACGTGAGGAACTCCACAAAGCATACAAGATCACCGAAGGCGTTTAAAAATACATATATAGTTACTCTGCGCTAATGAAATGTCTTGAATTATCAGGGAATGAATGGCACTGCACCATTGTATCTTCCCCCTGTAGGAGCTATGGCTCTTGGGATTGGCTTTTTTCTATTACACGGTCTAACCAATACAATCATAGATGGTTAAAGCATCCCACAGATTTGTACTTTGTCCATAACCTCTTCCCACATTGTAACAATTTGCTACTCGAGTGTAAATCTGATACTTTTGGCTTGAAAACAAAGTGTTAGACAATCTGCAAACATGAGCTCATCACTTTGGGCAAGGTGAAAAGGGTCTCTGATGTGGTATACTCATTGTTGGCCCCCAGATATTATTCAAAACTCTGAAAGGAAACCAGTTTTTAACGTGGTGTCTGTTTTCCTTTTCGTTAGCCTTTTTTCCATTTCTGACTCTTTCACACTTTGGTATGTAGCCACTCTTTTCTTTCTTTTTTTTTGGGTGTGTGTTATGATTCAGACTTCTAGCATGTTATTATCAAGCAGCTGTGTCTTGTAGGGAGTCTGTGGTAAACTTGAGTGAGGAGGAATTTTATTTCACCATTTCCCATCCTCTACCCTTGCCTTTCCCTAGCTTGAGTACTCTTCTCTAGGAGCAAACCTGTACAGATACTGTGAAAAAAAAATAAAATCTGGGAAAGCATTAGACAGCAGGAATTCCTTCCCGTTCCTATGCACAGAGCATCAATTTAATGCACTGCTGCAGTTTGATGCATCAACAACTCTATGTGATCCCTTTATATAGTGCTGTGTGTTGGATGTTTGCACGTCTAGATGGAAGTGGGAAGGGGATGGGCAGTGCTGAACATCCCGTATGTGTATGTAGGCAGGCTGCGAGTGTGGGGCACTCTTAGACCTTGTGGCTGTTGAGTGTAGCTCTTGACATGATGGGAAGGCAACCCACAGTCCTTCTGGAACCAGGCTTTCCCTCGGCAGGCACAAAGCCTTAGCTCTTCATTACACTTATAGTCTGTGCACCTCCTGCTCTCCGTATGGCTCTGACCACTTAGCGCAGAGCTCACAGTGTGCCAGCCACTGGCAGGAGAGAGCTGGGATTTCAGCGCTTCATTTTTGCACTGCACATTTTAACCTAGAAGTGCCGTTGTTATGCACCACCAAAATTTTTTACTGAAAAGGATGACAAACCCAACAAAGCTAAAATTCATAACAGCTGGGAAGGGGAAAAAAAAAAAAAAAAAAGTCATTTTCTGAACACAAGAATTTTGGTGAAACTTGATTAAATTCTCCTTACGTCATCTACTAACACTCAAGCTTTTTTCACACATCAAGACAGTGCAAAGTGCGATATATTCCACCTCCAACTACAAACAGTACAAGCTTTCTGAAATCATCCTAAGGAGACACACGGATGCACAAAATTCAACTATCCAGATATAGTTTATGGATTTTGATAAAATCCTACAGAAAATAAATCTCTTCTTTGTTCATGGTTTCACCTGGCTCTCGGGGTTTTTGTTGGGTTTTTTGTTGTTTTTTTGTGGGGTTTTTTTTTCAAAAAAAACCCAAACAAACATCCAAACAAACAAAACCTTGACATGAACTTTGAGTTGAAAAATACTTTTTTCCAACCAGATGTGCAAACTAAGATATCTGAGCATTATTTTTTTTTCTCACAATACAACTGGGAGAAGACGCTAAACTCATTATTGGAATCCCATTGAACAGGACTACTGCCTCTCTGCAGACTTGACACACTCAGGTTCTTCCTCACTGGTTCCCAGGCTTATCAGGCAGAGAGGACAGCCACGGCTGGCCAGCCTTAGGTAAACCCATTAGCAAGACATCTTTTTGATGTCCAAGTTCTTCAAGCTCAGAATGCAGTCATCATTCTTGCAAACTGGGAGAGAGAGGACGCTAAGTGTCAACAAAGCTCTTACTAAGACTGGGAAAGTCTGAGATGAACTGATAGTCAGCAAAGCCTCAGATGTTTTCCATGGAAACCTCTCAGTAAGGAAGACTGCAGAGACAGAACTACTGCAAGAGAAATGAGTTCTCCTAACTGGTTTACCAAAAGCCAGTAAACGTGGATCAGAAGCTGGCAGTAGACACCTTCGTACATAATCATTTTCCAGCAACTTGGAGCACAATAGCATGTCACTAATAGCACACATGCCCAGTGTCTAGAATAGAAAAAATAGGAAACACCTGTGGTAACTCTGTGGGACTTGACTCCTGTATGTGGACCACTGCAATAAAAAGCATTGCAACAGTATAGCGCTTCCCGTTAAAGACTGGGATCTAGAGGTCTACTATCTCAATCTCGGACTATCCTCTGCTTAAAAGTGTATAGTCCTGGGAAGCATAGGAAGGGGAAAGATAAAAGTGGGAGGAGGACAGGAACTTGAGCTGTACAGCTACTACAAAGGACTATTTAAAAAAAAAATGGTCTTAGCATTGTCAAAGGAGTGTCTGGGACAAAGTGAAGGCTATGAGGAACTGGATTTTTTTTCAAATCCAAGTACAGCTTCATGATGAAGCATGTGGAAACTTTGTGCCCGTGTAAGTAATAAATGGCCCATGAGATCAGGCTAGAAAGAGACTTGGAGAGAAGTTCTGTCTGTCAGGCCCAGAGTTCAGTCTGGGAACTACGTGGATTCCTGCTAAGAACTGGGGAAATAAAAAGAGAAATGCAATTTAAATGAAGCTCTAAACCCAGTAAAACCTGCAAATTATAGAAAGGATTCATCAAGGAAACTGACCTCTTTCTTGGCGGGTTTTTTTTTGGTTTTTTTTTTGTTTGTTTTTGTTTTTTGGTGAGACCTTTATGAAAGCACATAGGTTTACAGCTACTGTTATCTGCAGAGAAGGAACTGAAGGATGGTCGCAGTGCAGCACCACACCACAAGATGGCAAGAACCAGAAGGTGACCTCAAACCAGAATTCACCTAGAACAATGCAAATACATTAAAATTTGAAGATCCAAACTACCAAAGACATAACATTAATGAAACTGGAAGTTATTTCAGAATACTTCTGGTTTTTAGTTTGCTCTTTAGCCTGTGGTTCTTCAGACAAAATCTAATTTTTACAACACATCACACACAGAAGTGACAAACACCCTCTGCAGTACAACCTCCTCTGTGTCCTCCTAATTATGTTTCTTTGTTTGAAGAAACATGGGGAAAATTTGTTTTTCTGTGTCACTGCTTGTATCTTTGTGTCTTTCACCTCACTTTTCCTCTTTTATTTTTCTATTTGTTTCATGCCATACTTTTTCTAGCTATCTCCTGAACTTTAAATTTAATAATTTCTCATCCTTATTAACAGCCTTCTCAAGTCCCTGAGCATTTTTACTTGTTGTGTCCAAACATTTTCTTTTTCCTCTCCAAGACCAAGTGAAAGACCACTCCTTTGGTCTTTAGGGGATACTGAGTCCAAGCTAAGGGCAATCTCTCATTGTCAGACAAGAATCTAAGCTACAAAAGTTCCAGGAACATTATAAAAAGCCACAGATCTTTTCACAGTTTTAGTTTAGGTCTTTGGGGACAAATGCCTAGGTTGCAAAGACAGCAAGCCCACATAGCATTAAGATTCTTGGTCCTGCCTCAATAGAGCAGTTGCATTAGATTCTCTCTTGCAGTCTTCTTCCAGTGGTATGGACACTTTGCAACTGTGTTGACAGAGTCAATGCGGAGGCCAAACACCTCTGTGCAGAGCTGCTCTCCTCCCCAAGGGCTGGACTGTGGCTGAAACGAATTGACAGGCCAGTGTTAGACAGTTTGCACAGTTGTATGTGTTCTATGAATAAACAAAGACAAGAGATACCCTGCAGCTGGCAGGTTTTGCCAGCTCCACATTTGCATGCAAAATACTGTTCTTAATGAGGTTGGGCTGTATGACCTCCTGAGGTGTTTTCCAGCCTCATTTATTCTATGAGTCTATGAAAATGACATTAAAATTACATTAAAAACAACACAAGGATCCCACAGAAAGCTTTTATTTTGTTCAGATGACTTGATTTCTTCTTAATAGCCTCACTGGGGAATTTCTGAAAATTTCAGAATGAAACATTGCCCACCTCTGCTTTGGCAGGTGACAAATGCTGGTGAAATAACCCTCAGGAACAGGCTGCTGCTCTCACCGTGCCTGACTTTGCAACCCTGAGCTCATGCTGAGCGGTGCTCGTTCCTTAGAGTCATTTCGTCGGAGCCAGCGCGAGTCCAAAGTACACTGCCCGCGCTGTGGGTCAGGTCTGCGTGTACTGTGTGTAAGGGCTGAGGAATCTGGCACCCAGCACGCGCGATCCGCCGTACAGTCGGTCCTAAGCCCAAAACAAATACAATTGGTGCACTTTAAACATCTCACCCCCTTTGTGAGCATCTAGCGACTACAGCCTTTAGTTGTGTGCCAGCCTTTTCACATCGCCTGAAAATTTCAAACAATTTCATAGCCATGGGAGTGCTAATTAAAACATTCAGCAGTTTTACTGTCTGAGCAGTGTAAATATGATGTAAAAAGAAAATTAAAGAGCATTTACACAGATGCATACTTGTTCATTGTAGCTATAAAATCTAGCTGCAGGGACCTGGCAAGAGCAAGAGTCTCTTATTCTTCAAAACAAGTTATTCAGCAAAAAATTAGACACCAAGCTTTAGCTTGGAAGAGTTATTCTTTGTTAGGTTCATTTTTTATTCATTCCTCCAAAGCCACGCTTTCCTACTTTTTCCTGGTTTATAATACTGGTCGCTCAGTTTACTGCTAAAATGGGTTAAGAGATGATTTGAAACAAAATATTTGTTTCACACTCTTGAGGTCACAGTCCACACACAAAACTTTTTTCCCTTTTACTCATGCAACAGCCTCTTTTGGACAGTGATTCCAGTCACAAGGAATAAAATCCCCTGAAATATCAGTGACAGCCTATGCCTAGGGTAGGGAAGGCATTCTGGGGAATCTTATTTTCCAGCACTGGTTGATGTTTCAGTCTGGGATTTCAAGAACACCGACTACAGTTGTTTACACTGCAAAGAAAGGAGCTTTTTGATCAGGAGAAGCTGAGTCACTACTCCCTGTTAGTTTTATCATTTTGCAGAGAGCGAGAGCTGATGCCTGATCTTTCTCTGACCTTTTATTCAAACTTTTTTTCTACATTCCCAGGCTGCTATATTCTGTTTAATCATGTCTCTTTGATACTCAGAAGAATCAGATATTTTTTCGTTTGGTGTTACATGATGTCATAAGCAAAAGCAGCATAAATCCCATGAGGTTACCCTCTGGTCAAAACGGTTCACTGAGAGGATGAGACTCAGGCCTAGAGGGTTTTTTTCTGGGTTCTGAGCTATTTTCAGGGCGGGGGTGGGGGGCAGGGAGGGAAGGGAGGGAGCCGGTTTTTTGTTTTGTTCTGTTTTGTTTTCCCACCAACATTGTAAGACAAACAGACCACGGGTCAGGTAATGTAAGCAACAGACTGCAAAACCATTGCCAAAAATTGTAACCACCCAATCGTCTCCGAAGGAAAAAATTCATTTAAGTGACACACGTTAATAGTATTGAATTCAAAACACTTGTTTTGACATCCAGATGTTGGAAAGTGCCATATCCTGATTAAAAAAAATATTTTCTGGTCTTTCAGATCTCCCTTCCTTATTTTGATTGCAATTCAAGTTTTGGAGAAATTCTTTCCCACTGCTGTCCACTGATCACATCCCTGAAGTATTTCAAAATTTTAATTTGTTTCCTATAAGGAAAAAATGGAAAGCATAACCACAAATATTTATGCTAGTGTCAGTGCTTATTATTGGAAGCTCAGTTCAGACTGCTGCAGTGCCATTGCAAGAGCATACCATCAGATATGGCGTCCAGCTTCTCCAGGCATTTAAGAACAACATCAACACACACGATCTCTATAACCTGGGAAAGGCAGAGTATCCCAAATGGAAAGGTGTGAGCGACATGCAGGAATGTCCCCATGCAATTGCTTCTAATTGGAAAGCTTTGAAAAGGTATGGCAGTATTATCAACAGGAATGAACTCTAGGCTAAGTTGCCTTCGGAGTGTCTTACTCATTGAAAAATGAGAGCAAGATTTCGTTGTTAACTCCTTCAGGGCAGGCACTGCCACTAGTGGTCCTATGCAGCTAGGTGGTTGCTTAGCTCTCTACTACTGTATCAGGACCCAGAATTTTCTGATAAGATGGTGGTGAGGGAGGGGGGAATTTCAGGGACAGGGAATTTAGGCCACCGTACAGTAAAGTCTATGTGTCTTTTAATACTTTGTAAGGACAGAGCAGGTAAGTGGTGAAATTCCCAAGCTTATGAAATTTTATTGACTGATAAGATGGGGGCTGTCTTGTTAGGAGAAAAGCATCACCAGTGATTATGATGCCCATGCAGAGTTCCCTTTCCACAGCAGGCAGCCTGTGTTTCCCTAGCTGACCGCTGCGTGCACTTCTTGTGGTTGTCCATCCTTGTGGGGATGGCACTACTCTTAATAGTGATAAGAAATGAAAGACTGCTACACTACTAAATTCTACAGTAATAATGGGAATATAATTATCTAAGAGAAATAGGTTTGGGATAGAAGACTCAGTAATGTTTCCACTAGCCTGCCTACTTTTCTATATTCCTTTAAATATGGTGGCCTAGATCCCAATATTACCCCTGTGACAAAAGATCCTCATTGTAGTCTTACTGCTAACTGTATTTGATAAATATAGCCTTACAACAATAATGAGGGCTTACGCAATGTTCTAGCTTGCCTTTTATTCACTGTCTCAGGCTGCTTTACAACAAAGGCACACAATACTCCCCTGCTGCAAGAAAGCCTTCTCCCACTCCTCCTTCCCAGGTGGATAATCTCCTTTCAGATGGGAAAATAAAGGCCCTTCTTTTGACAAAGGCTTTCAAATCTACCAACAAAGGGAGCTAACTGCCAGGATGTTACTGAAATATAAGGGCAATAACAACAACAAAGACAGACAGCGTCTTAGTAGCCTAATCAAAAGCCAAAAGAAGTTTGGGGCATGGTCAAGAACAGAATTCAAGTTCCCCCCACCCTCAGGTAAGAGCCATAACCACAACTATATTCAATTTCCCTATTTAATATATTTTGGTACGTTTTCACCTGTCAACCAAGCAGCCTCATTTTCCGGAATTTTAAGGTTTATGGCCCATTTCAGTTTCTTCCTCTGCTTTATGGGAAAGACATTGTAAATATTGGGCAATGTCTTGCAAAGTCTTGTCCTAACCTAACATGACTGAGCAGTGTGGGAGGAGGAAGTAATGACTTCCCCCTGACCTGTGTAGCTGACATGAAGTCTGCCAAGAATCACAGCCTCTTTGCTCAAGGGAACACAGGAGCAACTCTTCAGAGAGGAGGCGGGGGGGGGGGGGGGGGTGGAGGAAGGGGCAGAAACATGTCTCTACCCCCTCCTGAGCTCCATGCGGTAGAAAAGAGTGGCTGCACCACTTAAAAAGAAGTAGTAAATTCCTCTCCACCTTTTCCCCCCATCAGTAGTTGGCTGAAGGGTGGGGCGGTGTAGCTTTGCACTGCCGCTTCCTGGATTGGTACGGTTTTGCAGTGCCCACAACGTGGGGTAGCATATAAAATGCAGAGTCTAGCCCATTTGGAAAAGAAAATGGTTTTTCTGCGTCGCCAGAAAGACAGAGCTGTGCTGTAAGGATGGAATTTCACAACAGAACAAAAATAAAGCAGAGCGCTGTTCCAGAATTTCTCTATTCTTATTCTAAACAGTAATAAACCCACTTCCCAAACCCCAGTCCGGACGAAATATTAGCATTCCCTCCGCTCTGGTTACAGCTCACATCCCTCTTAATACCTCTTGCTCTGCCATGAACTATTTGTATAAGAAAGGCTTATGTTTGAACTGGAATTGGCACAAATAGTTACCCATTGGATATTCCTTTTCTGCAGAAATCTGATCTCTTTCAGTGCTTCACAAATCACAGAATCCACTGAGGACAGAAGCCTGTGTTTTCTTCTTCTCCAAAGAGAATAAAAAATCGTCAGTAACCCTGACAGCTTCCTGTAGTGTGGCTCTCACAGCTTATTCCAGATGAGCCGAACATTAAACTTGCCATAAAAATGTTATGATGGGAGGATGTATCTCCCACAGTACTCAGAAATTATTTAGTGGGTTTTACCATCGTCACCCCCCACCCCCCCCGAGGCTGTAACCATTTCCCAGCTCTTCTGAGAAGTGAAAACAGTAAGAATAAACTAAAAAACAGACCACAACAATGACAAACAATAGCAACGATTATCATAGGTAGCAAAAATGACCCCAACTGAACACAGAAATGACCACTGCTTCTGTGTGCTTTGAGAATAACTTGAGCTCACCTACTTGGGCACAGGGAAGCCACCAAGAGCAGGTTGCAAGGATTCACCCAAGCGTGTGTGCTGGCAGGACTAAGCAGCGGCAGAGATGTTGGCCCTGTGCTTTTAGCAGGAAGATATGTTTTATCCCTGCCTCCACTACATACTCGCTGCGAAATCTTAGTGACTCAGCTGGCCCCAGGATTCTCACTGCGTAAAGCGAGGCACGCTCTCTTTACTCACTCTCAGCTCGCTTTACAGCGGTGTGTGTGAAATGCCCGGCAGAAGAACAAGTATTCGTGGCCTTTATTGATGGTGGTGAACGATCGGCTGCTGACATCTGTAAAGTTGCCTCTGATTTTGCCAGCGATTGCCAGCTGAGAATCTGCCCCCTATGGTTTTCTTCTCACTGAGTAGCTGCTGCTCCTTTATAGTCTATTTGGTTATGTCATCATTAGCTTTTTAAATACGGGTAAGGAACCTTAAAAATGCTTTATGCTCTCAAGAGATCTGGAATTTCTAAAAAAAAAAAAAAAAAAGTTCTGATGTTTCTCAAGCCTCCCTCCCTTTCCCCTTCTGAAAAGGCTTTAAAAATGTGGAATGTTGTGGGAAATTACTTAGAATGTAATAAAAATGTACATGTTAAAAAAAAAATAATAAAAAATTCTAACTCACAGCTTCCTTGGCTGGAGTGATGTCCCAGGGCTGGATCCAGCTCAGCAATGCTCTTTGGCCTTTCTCTAGTTTTCTCTTTCCAGGACCACATCCCTCATTTAGTCTCTGCTTCCAGGACCCTCTCTCTCACCCACACACACCACATAAATACACAGACACATACAGCTCTGACACACTTTTCTTTCTATGGCACGTATACCCCCAAAGCTTCTTTTCTCTTTTACAAAGTTCAAGCAGCCCCTGTGCAGAGCACCTCCCTTCTCTGCTCTCTGGTCTCCAGCTAGATACAAACAGTCCGAAACAGGGTTTATTTACTGGATCTGCTTTTTTAACCATTTGGTCACTGAGTCATTCCTTCCTCCTCCAAGTATATTTTATAAAAAGCAACAAGAACACTTCAGGACAGTACCTGTTCAAGGGGGTTTTTTTGGTTGTTTTTTCTTTTTTTACACATATACACTTATAGTTCACCAAAATTCCTCCGACAAACAACTGAAAATAGCTTTAAAAAAATGTGGATGTTAACTTCACAGAAGGACTTGCTAAAGATTAAAAATATTTAATTATAAAAAAGCAAGTTACTTGAAGGTTTTGCAAAATAAGAACTGTCCTGGATTTTATTGTTTTGGTAAGAATTTCAACTTTCTGATCCAGAAGTCACTTCACAAAGTGCAGAGCTATACATACATGAGTCATTCTCTCCACCTCATTTATACCCCTAAATATTTCTGCCATTACCATTTACCAAACAGCATGCTGTTTACGCCTTTTCCATAAAAAAGCAGAACACTTTTCTAATTAAAAGATCTATTGAAGATGCTAATTACTATCCAAATGAACATTACAGACTCCAGCTTGCTGACTTGAGGCTCAGTCTGAATTGAATGACTCACATGAGATTCAGTGGTGTAAAGATGGGCTTTCAAAGCCAGTTAAAAGCATAACTTGAGGAAAGCATTTCATGACAAGACTCAATTCTAAGCATGTAATAGGAAGTTGATTAGAGTGCTTGCATGCTTAAATACAGGCTATAGTACCTTGCTTGGTCATGGCATAAATGAGAATAGCTTAGATACGTAAATAGTTTAAAAAAGAGTGTACTTAAAATAACTTTTTACCCTTTAAAAGTTCTTTCCCATTTCCAATTTTCCATCTCTTAGGCGGCATTGCCATTGAAGGACACAGAGCCGAGTATGCTCAGCCCCTGGGGCTGCTCAGCTCCTGCAGTCACCCACTTCAAGCTGGTCAATGTGCCACTTCCCACCACAGCGCGTGGCCTGGACTTGCTCTTAATGAGCAAAATTCCCACCACACTCTAGGCACTGCTAAATGCCCACTCAACTCTGCTATTGAAGATTTAAAAAGAGGGTTTAGGAGGGATCTCCACAAAGGATGAGCTTCTTCCACTAAGTTCTTTGGTGCTAGGTGCCACCTCTGTTGCAAAGCCCAGCTTGCCACCTCACCTGACCTGCAGCCTGGGAAAGGGAGCTCCACAGCTAAACACAGTAGCAAAGGCAGGAGGTCTCCCAGTCTTGTAAGTCTTATTGTTTGCAGCCATTTACGCAAATTTTGGAGGCATTGCTTTAGGGAACACGAACACTTCTGGATGCCCTCATAAGTCCTTGCAAGTCTCCCTTGCTGATGAGAACTGAAAAGGGGTCACGCTTTCTCTGCACTGCGCTAGTATTTCCAGGTTGACATCCAACACTGACACTGCACTGTTTTCCAGGACAGATATTCTTTGGACCAACAGCTCCCTGGTAATGCTACAAATGAGAGTTGCAAAGAGACAAAGTTGTAGTATGTCTCTGCCATTCTATCACTTTATAACGCTGATGTATTTACAGAAGTACGATGTTAAACTTAGACACAAGCCCAAAGTGCTGCTAGACGTGCTACCAGGCTGAGGCAAACTATCTGCAGACAAAAAGGAGCCAGCAGCTGCCTCGCATGGTGTGGTTTCAGCAGAAACCCTCTCCTTGGCATGTGGGAGCTGGCTGGGGTCCAGAGCCAGGGACAAGGTGAGGCTGAGGGGCTCCAGGGTCGCTTCCTCCTCTGCCTCTCCTGCTCTTCACAGCGTGACGAGCTCTGCTCATAGAGACACGGTGACAGGGAAAATCTCTTCATCGCTAATATGTTATGCCCAGCTTCTTCAGAAGCGGTGTTTTTGTTGTGAAACGCAGTACGAAAAATAGGAAAAGGCTACACTCAAAGCAAATCAATACTGTTTCCCCTCCTTTTTAAATTGCCTGTGTAACTAAGTGCATTTAGAGGCTCACTGCACACTTAGGGGACACTTAGACGTTTTCACACAGTACCTTTACCTTGTGGCCACATTGTCAGTGTGAGGATTCATACCAGGTACCAAACACTTCCTAGCAGAGAAGAACAACCTGTCTCTGTACTGTGACAAGAAGTCTTTTACAGAGGCTGATGTGACCATGGTGGACTCAGAGTAGCTACACATGGGCACCTTGTTAGCTGTGATCAAAGAAGCACTTCCCAGAGCTCCACAGATGGTTGTAAATCGCTCTTTTCAGTCCCTAGTTTTCAAACCACCCCCATAAGCCTTTACCTGGATGAGTGCTGCAGCAGTGGAAGGTCACCAAGGTGATTAGAAACCCTCATTTTTGCATCCACTTTCCAAAAATTCATCCAGCAGAAGAGACCTTCTCAAGATTAGAGCCACCTAGGCTTGTAGCAGAGGTGCAAAATGGTAAAAGTACAAGATCAAGTGTCCTGACACCAGAAGAGTCATTTCAGATCTACTCACACATCTGAGAACAGCATTTCACTCATTGACTTCTCGATTAAAAATACTTCAGTCACTTTCTGGAAAGATGGAGTTCTCTTAAAAGCTCTGGCCACAGAAGTGCTTTGCCAGTTCCTGCTGACAGAGCAGGACTAGAGTCTGCAAAATATGTTTAAGGCACCCAGGTCCTACTGGCTTCTAAAGACCCTTGGGAGCCAAACTCCTTGAGGCATTTCTTCTCTACGACACCATGGGGTAATTCAGCTGGCTGTGTCTACCAAGTAGAACAAACTCTGACATCTCTGCTCTGAGTTGTAATAGTTCCTTCCTGTGTGCTGTTGAGTACTCTAACATCCAGAGTTCTAGATGACTACTAGCACCAAACTTAGGAAGATACCTTTTCTAACAGCTCTTTCTGAAATGCCTTGCAGGCTGAGAGTGTGAGGTCTCATCCGCACTACAAGCAGTTTACTGGTACACAAGATGTTGGCTATGCATATAAAAAATACAGGCTATTCTGCCCCAAAACGACTGCAGTCAGGGTGAGAGGAGCTTTCCAAAAGCTGTTTGTACTGATAAGCTTTCGTGTTTGTGCAGCAAAATAATTCTCCAGGAAATTGTGTTGATGTTTGACTCCAGCTGATAATATAAAGTTAATCTAAATAATATTTGCAGATGAGAAAACATGAAAGTATGCAAAGGAGTACCAACAGCCCACTACAGAGAGTTCTCAGAGCAGCAGCCCAAAATTATTACCGTTTGCTGGTAATGCCACACATGCTTTGGTAGTGCAAGTGTAAACATACATTGGTGTACATTGGTGGGCATTATTCACCTGCCACAGCTTGGCACTACCACGATATATGACACAGAAATAAAACCGACAACTCTGTACTGACATCCAAAAATCTCAGTGCTTTCTACAGATACCGGCTACATCTCAGCTACATAAAATGCTCAAAGCCTGCTGGAGAAGAGCTGGGAGTGGAAGACAGCCGTTCTTGTCTTTTTTAAACTTCCAAGTTTGGGTTTTGGAGTTCGTCTGAAGGAATGACAGTAAGCAATCAAAGAAAAAGATGGGTAATTCTATAGCTGATTGTACTGGAATGTCTTGGAAAAAGAAACTCCTGGAATCACTGAAATGTCACTTTAGTGCCAGTGCGAAAATTATATCCAGATTACTTCACTTGAACATTAATGACACTGGAGAGACAGACAACATTAATTGCAGTTGGTGCTATAACCCAAGAAATTAGTGAATGCACCTGCCTTGCATAAACAGCAGCGCTCTGCCTGCTATGAAATTACCTCTTAAACAAACACAGGCACAATTTACTGAGGCTGCTTCCACGTCAGAGAGATCCACTCCACACGGCACAGGGAGGGAGCTGTGCAAGGTGGCTGGTAGTACTGCCACGTTTGAACTTTATAGTGGATGACAGACAATCTAATGGGTAATTAAGCAAAGTGCTGTTCTACTCCTCAGCTTTAACGAGGACCATATCCCAGAGGTTGAAAGTATGGAAAAGTATTTAGATACGATTTGCTGAGAGAATTACAAGGAATCTCAGGGCACACATGAGGACGATGCTGAGACGGAAGAATAGCTGACCATTTCGTCTGAGTAAACTATTACATAACAGCTAAGCTATAATAAAACCCTGATTCCAAATCAAATAAGTCTCCCAGACTGCTTAAAATGAGTCACCAACAGCTTTATAAACATACAAAATACTTGACAAGGAAGTCTCTGATAATTTTTTAGTAATTATGTCTGTGAATTGTTCTCTGTTGACATCACTATTAGAAATGGTTTCCCATAAGTTTGCACTGCCTGTTAACATCTGCTCATTAATCACTGAGGCTTTGAATATTTCTTTCATTACAACTTTATTAGAGAGTTTACACGATCCTGAATCTGTTTGTTCAGAAAGATGTTTAATTAGCACAGAAACAATAGCTGAAGACAATACAGTTTTATTTTGTATGGATTTTTACGGCTTCAAAAGCCTCTTAAGACGATTTCACAAGACAGTCACAGATGATGAAATATCTGTGCATCTTGGAAATTTGTAAGGAACAGAAAACCATTTTTCATGGGCTTCAAGGACACTTTCAAGCCTTGTCTGTGGTCTGAACAAAACAATAAAAGTTTTGCACTGGAGTATGATTTGGAAACAAATGCAGAGCCAAAGCTAAGAGGTCATGCAGTGTTTTCTTAAGACAGTCCTACAGGGCTGATACAGTGAACAGATAAAATTGGCCTAAAAATGAACATGAAAAAGACAGGATATAATCAGGGCCTGAGGAAAGAAGATCATCCCTGGGAACACGATTTTTGTGGAGAGAGGAGAGTCTAACAGTTACAACACAGTGTTTTGGAGGCAGGAAGGTCCTAAGTTCAATGGCAGCTAAAGTATCACCACAGGCAGTTCATCTGACCTCTGTGGTACCTCAGTCAGCTAAGCTGTAAGACTGGCTTCCATGGAGATCCAGATGTTGCCTCTGAATTAAACTGTCCTGAGTAAATAAGTTACCAGAAGAACTGCATATCTGAAAAATGCCTTAGCCAGAGGTTACTAAAGGATATTACTAATGACAGACAAATGAGGAACATCAGAGACTGCCGTATTTGTAGATAATTCAGCCAGGGATGCTACTTTATGTAATGCTTGAAGGAAAACAAATAATGGGTTTCATTATACTTCTAAGAAGAAAAAAAAAAGCCACAGTGCAAAGACAGATGCCACTGTTAAATGAAAGCTGAGATACTTTCAGAAACAGTAAACCTATAGTGGTCACTCTCAGTTGTTTAATAGGCTATAAAAGTGCAGATGAAATCCCATGCAGTCTATCTTACAAGACACAAAACTAGGGCCACTCACGGGCAATGCTTGAGGAAAGAAAAAAATTCAGATGCCAAATAAACTTTTGTTCTGCACTACCTATGAGGAGGCAGATACCAGCCCACTCTCACACAGACGGAGGAAAGGAATTGGTGGAAAGAGCCCAGGAGGAGCCAGACGGGAAGCGATGGTGACTGTCCCGAGGCCCTGAACCCAGCCCAGCTTCATGCTGGGAGGGTGTCTGCGAAGCCTTCTAACAGGCAGGTCAGGTTGTGTTCAGATAACCCCACTCAGTTTTGCATTTTATAGTCCACCTAGCATTTCAAGCCTAGAAATTATGGGATGGCAGCAAGCTATCTTTTGTCTAGTCCTGCAGAAAACCACAAAGAAGGTTTCAAGCAAGTGGAAAATTGGAGCTGTGTTTTCCTTCATTATATGCAACCTGCTGGGTGGAACCAAACCCAGGTCATGGCACAGTGGCTGCACTACTCTCTTCATTAGCACAATTAAGTACCAAGCTGAAATAGATTCCTAATTAAATAAAAGAAATACAAGCTACAGGACTGCAACCGAGGCTGTCAGAAGGAAATGTTCCTAGTGGTAAGCTCTTTGTCCACTGGTTTGTGGCCCTGGTAAGGGTATGGGGAGTGGGGCTGCCTGCCATTTGCTTCCTCTGATGAAATTTTGGAGGAAAGAGTGACGGTAGAGGGGAATAAATGATGGTGGCTGGATGCAAGGTACAAAGGATAGGCTGTAGTAAGCTATTTTTCTTTCATCAGAACCAAACTCCTCAGTACAATACTTTGCAAGAAAAACTCCTGCGACAGTCACATTTATGCACTGTCCACAGCTGAGCTAATATGTCATATTACATGACATATGTAATGCTGTAGCATGACCATGTGTAGGACCTGCATCATGGACTAAACCACAGGAGGAAGAAACACAGTCAATGGTGATCATAAGCCCAAAGACAATGTGCAGGTCTCTGGGTCTTACGATGACATTTTTCAAGTCCTTGTGCTTGCTTAATTTGTATTCTCTTTGTTTTTTTTTTTTCTGTAGTTCCTTCGTTCAACAAGCAGAGTGGCAAGAGCTCCACCTAGGATGGGTTGTTATACTGGAGTGGGATGGACTTTGGTGTTTACACCTTTCTTTGACACAAGCAGCTTTGGTTTGAAAATAGTGTCTAGAAATGAACAGGGATTTTGCCATTTTTTTTATTATGTGCAAAATGCTAGGAATGTTTAAAAGTAACAGTAACCAAAGTAACAGGGAATAGGAAATAGGAGAGACGTTTATCCCCTTAGAAACAGCTTTATTCCCCTTGCATTTCTACAGGAGCATAGACGTTTTCTGTCTGCTTTGGCACCAAAAGCAACTTTTTCAAACATCAGGAATTTTTCTGCCTTTTACAAGGGCTGCATATATTGGATGTGAGAGCAAGAAAATGGACTTCAGTTTTAAAACACTTTATCACTGCTACCAGCAGGACAGTGTAACAAATACAACATTCTCTTGAATGAGACAGGCTGCTAGAGAAATATATAATTTCACAGCACTCCAAAGTCTTTTTTTTTGCTTCGTAACTCGTTCCTGCTTTGTCAGATCCTCTCATCTAATGACATCAAAGCAGCTGAAAAATGTGGACTAAGTTAAGATGAATGTGTGTGTCACTTGTACTCCCCTGGTTGGGAGGTAAGTACAGTTCAGCATTAGAAAACAGGCATTTTTATTGTGACAGTGATCCAGCAAAACCAGTCACAAGGGACCTGATCCAAAGTCCATTAACATCCACGGAAGATGGAAGTTTTTCCCACTGATTTAATAGGCTTTTAATCAGACCTACTGCCTCTGCTACAATATCCATCTTCTCTGATCTTTCAAAGAGAAGATTAGTACAAAGCAAAAGATGTACGCGCTGCCATGAAGGTCATATTCATTGACTGGCTATAGCATATGCTGTAGACAGAATTCCATATACCTCAAGTTGACATCAGGAGCAATTTAGAGTTAGAGAAGAGTATTGAATAACAGGCTTTTAAATACAGTAATTATAAGGTCTTTGAAACAAATACTAGCACCGTGATTTGGGAAGCCTGAGGAATTTAATCAGCCGTTCTTGATCTAATTGCCAGAGTGATTTTCACTCTATCAGATGTGAGCTGTAATCGGTTTTGAAAAGTTTGACATATGATAGGCTTCTGAGTTCTCCTTACTTAAATGCTTTATTTATTTTATCAGACAACTTTCTAAGCACAATAGGTAACCTGGTCTGAAACTCTCACCCTTTTTGCTAGGACACAGTCAAGTAAGTGCTGAAATGACTAGAAGAACTGCTCTGGAAAGGTATCACAGCTAGTAAGGGCTGAGGTTTTGATAGCTGCAAAGGGCCAGAAAACACCTTCTGTTAGCATCCAGAATTTTAATTTTAATGGAGAGAAAAATGAATCTTTGTGTGAAATTCCACAGTACAAAGGCAGCTTCAGGAAAATGGAAGGAAACGCTTCTTCCCAGAGTGGAATTCATTGCTGCAGGAAGCACTGGAGTCAAATACGGTATCTGGATTGCTACGGGACTGCGGTGGCACTAGTAATAACAACTGTCATTTCAATTTACGGGTTCAGTCCTGCACAAGTAGAGTCCTTGCAGGATCTGGACTTAGATCTGCAGATTTGCTGAGGCAGGAATCTGTGCTCAGAATTATCCGTGTAGACATGGCAAAGAGATAAGCAAGGCTGAGCTGGCACAAGTGTTACGGGATGCTTCAGCAAAAGTTGATGTCCCCCCCCCCAGTCAAAATATCAAGGGTTTTTGCTACCTCACTCAGGTAAAAACTCTCTTTTTTTTCACATGTGGAAATTGCAAACGTAATTGCAATTCAGGGGTAATGCATCTCACAGTCTTCTCTTTCTCCTAAATTCAGCATGACGCAGGGACTTTGGAAAGAGCAGCAAACTGCTCTCCCTACTTGGGACTGATCATGCGTCTGCGCCTCTTCCTATACAGCAGAAACTGGGCAAGCGCTTTCTGTCGACGGAGGAGCGCAGAGAGGGGAACGTAAGGAGGCTGTAAAGAAATGTGATGCAACATGACCTGGGCCTGATCCAGAGCTCAGCAGAGCCGATGGAAAGACTCGTAATGAGCCTTGGATCCTGCTCCGCAGGGATTGTAACCATGCTCAGCAGGGAGCCTAGGACCCACCTTCACCAGCGGCACGGCGCGCCCGTGTCTTCATGCCAGGTGGAGCCGAACCCTGCAGAAACATTGTTTGTTATTGTTGTTGTTATTGTTGTTATTGAAAGAAGTATTTTCACAGCAGCGAAGGTCAGCTACGAATGATGACTCACTTGCACCACAGATCTACACAAATAGCATGTGCTAAGATTACCATCTGGTATAACAATCTACATCACAAGACTCCACATTTCCTGTTACCCAGGGTAAGTAAATTTCAAGCATGAGGGAAAATTTTAGCAAGTTTCCCCAAGTACCTTTGCAGAAAGAATAATGTGGCTTACACAGAGGGGGGAAGAGAAAGGGAAATTATGAGGTAAACGCTATTCCCCTCCCTCCTGCCCCCTCATCTCCCAAGAAGAAAAACATATTAAGTTTGCAGTTCTCATTTCTATCGTATTTAAAAAGTCAAATCTATGTAATGAATACCTGCCTGGAGGGAGTCCAGCGGGATGCTGACAGCCAGGCTTTCTGGACACTGTGTGAAATGGAGGGTGTATGTTTCACTCGCTCCCTCTTGCTCTCTCCCCCTTTCTCTGTCTCTTTTTTTGCTATTACTTATTTAATGTCGGGACAGGGCCGCGTGTGCTGCCACTGCGAAGGGCGCTGGACGCCGGCAGCGGTGATGGCGCTCTCCCCGGCACCCCGCGGCGCTGAGGCATGAGGCAGGAGGGCAGCCGGGCCCGCGCCAGGATAAGCCGCCCCCAAAATGAAGGAAGGGCCCCGCCACTGCCTGGCAGCAGGGGACATGCACGCAGGCGGCCCGTCTCACTGGGGACGCTAGAGGGGCAGCTTCCCAAGTAAAGCACAGGTTAAACCACAGAGGTGGAGAAATGTGTGTTTCAATGGATGCCAGCAGCCTGGCTGTGGCAGCAGCTGAGTGTCTTGTCCCAGCCAGAATGGCAGCCGCCAGCATTGCGCCCACCCAAGCGAGCAAGGGGGGAAAAGGCTTTCTGTCACGGCGCTTAGCTTATGCATGCAAGGTGCTGGGGGTCATATCTATTGCCTGACAAAGTTTCCCAGTGCCACTGAGCATCTCTTTCCCATCTCCCTCCATCCTATCTGCTCTTCCCATCACACCCCTGTGAGAGCCCGCCACGTCCCTGCTGGAAGCCCAACGCGGGGCTGAAGCCACCTCCCAGGGTGAAGCTTCAGCCCTGCAGCCTTTGCGGCTGCCAAACGCCTCAGCCCCGGCCTGCCATCTCGTCCCTCTCCTCACAGGTCCCGCGCGCGCCCCACAGCCGGCTGCTGGCTAGCCGGACAAGCGACGTGGGCCGGCTCCTCCTCCAAAGAGGCTCCCAAAACACGTGGCTCTGGGATTTGGCAGGAGCTGAAAGAACGACCTGAGCCCCGGGAGGAGAAAGAGATAAGCCTTTTCCAGACAAAACAGAGGTGAATAAAGCAAATAAATAAATAAGGCTGGGCAAGGCCCTGGATGCCAGAGGCGCTGCGCATGAGTGAGGTGGCTGGGAATCCCCTTTGGGATGCTGGCACGTGTTCCTTCGGCCTCAGGGAGTTAACGATGTCTTTCACCGTGACTCAGTGCTGCTCAACATCAGCTGCAGAGAAACAGGCCTCTGCAAGGACAAGAGAGATTTCATCTCTTGCTCACATTGCAGCCAAAATCTCGCACTTGGGAGAAGATTTCTTTCTTTCTGTTCCTTTGTTTGTGTGGTAAGGGCTGCCGCCCGTGCTGTGGTGGAGATACCAGGAAGACAGGGAGACAGCAGGGCAAGAAAACACAGAAATAAAATGCGGCAGCAGAAGTGCCCTCCTTTCCCAGCCATGAGCACCCCTCCTGCCTGCCCTTTCCTGCCCTGCCCTGGCACACCCCTTCCAAATTTGCCATCCAACACTCTCCTTTCCATGACTCACGCGTGTTTTAAGCCATGTCAGGGTTGGTGCGGGTGCCCAGCCGCGAGTTGATCTTCAGTCAGGGTAAACTGGTGTAGCTCTGTCAAACAAGCCTGAGATCAGCGTCACCTGGGGAGAAATCCCTTCTAAGTGAGGAACTTTGTCTCGGTGTCCTCCACAGCTTTAGCTGTCTGTCTTGCAGTGAGAGGGAAAAGGTCAGATCTTCCTCTATGCTCTGTGTAGGTCTAGGACTGCTGTCATTGCCTGCAAAATAAATGCTGCTTTCTGAATTAAAAAAGCAATAGGTAATGCAAAGATCACAAGTTGAGACTGCACAGCCTGCTTGCTCACTATTTTAAACCACAGCAGCAACATAACTCTAACAAAACTGGCATCTATACATAAAGTAAGCTGGCAGACCTTTGCATATCAGCATCTGAATCTCTGTGAAAACTGCCAGGAGAGATCTCCCATTTTAAGCTGGCCATTGGGTCCAAATAGCCTGCAAATGCAGGGGCTGCAGCTCAGCGTAAGACATCAGCCAGCAAACATGAGAAAATACTCAATTGTACATTGGATTAAAGATGGCCACATCTTTTCCACCCTGTGATCTAAGGAACCTTTAGAGAATCTTCAAAGAATGAAATGCAAGAACACGTATTCGCATGAGCCAGTAATTTACACAAAACACAGTAGTGTTCCCTGTGACACGCACCACCTATTGAATATATAAGCTAGGACCACCCAAAGACAGGTGAACAAAACTTTTGTTTCTCAAGTTTATCAAGGCCTGGCTCAGACTTGCACCGGTGTAAATCAGACCTCCCATAAAAACACTGGACTGAACTAATGCAGCAAACAGAGAGCCTGTGTGAAGGCTCAGAGTGCATCAGGACCATTTGAGATGTGATACAGTAGTGCATAGCTCCATGTCTTAGTGAATTAAGGCCAATGCTCCCAACCCCCCAAATTAGTTTGATATAATTTCTTTAAAGGACGATACACTGGACACAACAGATGGGAAAAATTTCAAAGCAGGGCAACAGTAGGGACGTTACACTTGCCTTGAGGCTGAAAATTAGGAGTGGGAGAGGGAGGCATTTTTAATGGTGTTTTCTTAGTTTGTAAAAACATTGTCTAAACCCATCTCTGAAACCTCAGTACCAAGAGTACAGATTTCATTAGCAACCCTGCAAGAATAAAACTGTGACTTCAGCACTTCTGAGTTATTCTTAACATATGAGCCATTTTCAGGAGAATCCAAACCTTTGATCAAGTTTATGAGAAATACCTGTGACAGAAAAAAAACATTTAATGAGCCAGAGATGTCAATTATGAGCTTTCAAGCAATTTTATACCCTACATAATGCATATAAACCAAAATGGTTTAAAGGCTGTTTTATCATTCTGTAAATGTCCTAAGCTATCCTTTTCAATTTTTCAATTTTTTTTCATTCATTTTTTTCAAAGCATGAAAGATAAACCCTCTTCACATATTCATGGTCTTTCACTGCAAAAGGCAAAACAAATTGGGAACAAACCAGCGGAACTGCACAGAGATTGTAAAATTCAAATAAATGAAACACTTCTGTATCTTTTATTTGAAATTTGCTCAGATGGATAAGCAACTGATGTTGGTTTTGTACTTTCTATGAATTGCTGCTTTTTTAAATATTCTCCTTTTTTGACCATTGCGCTTCAGGACCCGACCCTGCGTCACCGGTATTAAGGAGAAACTTACCACTGACTTTGGAAAAAACTTGTTCATTAATCAACATCTTTGAAAGATGATTTTAGACATCTCGATTGTTGGTTTTTATTTTTAGGTGTCTCACAGTGTCTTGGATTTTAGAAAATGATGAATTCTGGTCTCCTGAACTGCATGGTCGTTATGTGACTTGAAGACAGACTCCAAATATCTGCTAGCTTTGGTAAATCTTGCTCTTAGTCCTGAAGTTTTGCAAAGCTGTCCATCAGCATGTTAAGAACCCCTGACCATCAGTATTATAAGGAGTGATAAAATAATTCTTTAGCCATTCAAAGTTCATGTAGACCAAATTCTACTTTTTATCAGTATCAGTACACTTCGAGAAACAACAGGATGTTTCCCTTATGCAACTAGATGAATGTCCTGGAGAGAGAAAATGCTAAAACTTCCAAATTAACTTATGTACTCCATCAGCAGAAAGGCTAAATCCAGCTGGTTCAAAAGTCTTCGCAGTCTCTCGGTCTATCTGTAATACTTTATACTTCCATTTTGTGAGGTTTCTTGCAAAACATATTAGCGTCAGTAAGAAATCTTCAATTCCCATGGAGAATTACATTTCAAAATGATGCTCCATGCTAGTAAGTAATATTTTTCCTGGGCTTCCACATATGGCAATATTTATCTTCAAAGTTTTCCTCTTTGGCTCGTAGGCTGGTTTGTAAACCAGATGGTCTTGTGTGGCCTAATTGTAAGATGATTTGTTGTGTGATTCAGTAGCATTGTTTATTTGTACAGTGGTTTGATGGAATTTGTAAACTGCATAATATTGTTTTACTGTGTTTTCTTTTATGAAAGAGCCACATCTTGCTCTGGCATTTGTGGCGGCGATTATAATTAAATGTAGTTCTCAGGATACTTTGATCTCTGTTTGCTTGCTGCATTAAACTAGTAACATAAAGACACAGTATTTCTCATTTAAGCAGGGAATGAGTGCTGGATTTGAACGCTGAGTGAACACACCAAATTTTACCTTAAAGAACCAGAAATGCAATAATAAAACAAACAAGATATTAACTGAATGGTGGAAATTTGATGGCTTTTCAGCAATGTCAAGTTTATGATTTATTTGGAGGTAATGTTTTTATCCTCCTTTTCACAAGCCTCTCTCATATGGTTTCTGCAGAGATGTTTTCTTTGCTTTTTTGAGACAAGAATAGGTTTGCCCTAGTTGATCGCTGCATATGGTTACTTGCAGTCACATAAGTATTTCTTAGCTGTGCATATCTTTAGGCTGCCAGGTCAATAAAAAGATCTAAGACCTTTCTGGACTTTCCACTCTATTTCCATCATGAAAGGTGCCTTCAGCAGTCTGGTTTCTGGTAGGCAGACTTGTGCAAGGGTGGCTGTGACTGGGAACCCAAGAGATGATTTGGAGAACGGGGCTCCAAGCTTAGGAGATTGGGAGGCTTCTTTCACTTTGAGGAACCCAGCTTCAAGCCAACCCACTTTACTCCAAGTCACACATATGTCTCCTAGCTATCAATGGTCTATATGGCAAACTGATAGATTTCAGTGCTGTACTCTTTTTTTCAAGAGATGTCTACATCAGATAGAAGAAAATCAATGCCATGCACTCATGGCATTGATACAGCCAAACCTCAGAAGACAGGCTGCAGAAGCAAAAGATGCAAGAATCAGATTTGTCCTTTAGTGTCTGGAAGCAGTTCTCTTAAAGCAAATAAAAAATTTTTGGTATGAATTAGGAATTATTTTAGTACAAAGATGCTGATTATGCAACCTCTAGTAAGTAATTTAGAACAGATTTGGAATAAAACAGAAGAATCACAATCTTCTAAACAAATCCTGTAATTATTCCAGCAGGCAATATGGGTGCAATGATGATTCACACAGAAAGAGTCTGATTGACTTTTATTTTTCATTTGGACATTTGTTACTTTTCATCCCTTTATACAAACACATTCTGTGGCAGATTAGTCTTGAAAAGATTTCAAAGGAATAGATCAAGATTCAGAGACAGACGCGTACCAGTAAGTAACTCAAGTTCATGATGAAGCTGAAACTAGGCTGCGGTGCAGCTACTCCCACACAATGCCTGGCCAGCCTAGGGATGTGTCATCGTTTTTTTAGTGCCTTGACAGATAGTCTCCGCGCTTGCACTTTCCTAAACAGTTCTTTGTTTGGTATAAAACTTTCTCATTCTGCCTGTTCATCTCTGGAGACTCAGCTTACAGTTCTTGTTCTTTGCGGTCATTTTTTGCTGAAGGAGATTCCTTCACGCTTAGAGTTTCTCGTAGGTTGGGCAGTGGTTGAACATCAAGATGTGTCTGAACAGAGTTTGTCTTCTGCTGAGATCTACCTTATCTCAAAGGGCCATCATAGCTTCATTCTCTTGTCAGGTTGCCACTACTTGGCAGTTAATAAAAGCCCAACTGGAAGTGAGACACACAGCTAAAAACACCTTTAAGAGGTGTCTGCTTTCCCTTCCCATTAGCTGGTGGACACCATTGGCACTGAGGTGCTTCACCCTCTTATCACAAGGAGGAGGGGGCTGGGCTGTTTCTGGAGAGGCTTCTCATTAGAACACTTACACAGGTGGACCATTTCATAATGCAAATATATTTATTTTTATTTCTGGAGAAACTATTGTCAAGGCTGGAAACAGTTTAAATTATTATTTTTCCCTCAATTTTTTTTTTTTCCCAACAAGAACATGAAAACCAGGCATTTTCAATCTTGTTTCTTCAGTACCAAAGAAAGAAGATGGCTGTTTCCCTTGGGAGACTTTTTTGCTGTATGCTGGAGGTGTGGGGGCGAGGCCGTTCCTCTGAAGAGAGCATATTCTCCATTGAAAAGCTACGAAGAGAACAACTTCATTCAGTATTCTGTTCCAGTTATTCTGCAGACTCAAGTAGATGTTGCCGTGTTAATTCAACACAGCTCATGGTTTCAAGCATTTTACAGTCAGGAACACTGGAAACTTGTTTTCATGTTTGAAATGAAAATTGATATACTAATCTAACAAAATGACCCCAACAACCTAGAGTGCCTGTGCCTGAATTCTGCTCTCAAGGTGAGATATGAGTGCACAGCATTTCTGATTGAAAAGACAAATATACTTACCTGTTCTCTCAGAAGTCAAAGGTACCTCAACAAAGTCTGATATAACTTTGCAGATAAACTTATCTCTGGGCTGAATTCCAATATCAAAAGTTCAGCCTGAAAATGATTTGAGAAAGCTATAAGCAGCTGAAGAGGATAGTTTCCCCTAGCTATAGCCATATAACATATCTGTGCAATAAATACAGCACAAGAATTGAATCCAGCATTAAAGAATGTTATTTTCAATACTGTTGTATGAGATAAAAATGACAGCAACACCTTGTAAAATATACCAATTTAAGTGATAATAAAATCAATTTCCTTCTTCAGAAAATTGTCATATTCTTAATTTTTTTAGATTTCAAATATAAATGCAAATATGTAATATAGATGCTTTAATGTAGGCTACTGTGGCAATCAACAATCAAACACTTTACAAACACACGTGCTTTGTGTGAAGCCACCAGTAAAATTGCAAACTGAGCCTGACCGTTCTCAGACAAATGACTTTAAAGCCTGGTTTGTCCCCTGTTGAAATAGTTGTGCCGGAGTAAAGCTAAAGTAAGAGAGCTGGGAATAAGACCAGTCATTTCAACTCAGTTGCCTCCAAAATTCATTTCCTGCATCCAGCAACACAAGTTACAAAAACAACCTGCTATGGCGGGAGTAACCCAGAAGTGAAACGGTCTCTGAAATTTCCTTTTTACCTCCCAGGGGCTATACAGTAAGACTGCTAAGAATATAACTAGTGAAGCTGTCCAGAAAGTGCAAAGATATTTAGCAAATAGAAGGAGAAGCTTATGAATACAGAAAAAACTACATAAACATTGCAGTCCAATGCGAATTTTAACACGGACCTTAAATTTATATGCACCACTTTAATCTATGCATCCATAGAAATGGATCAAGCACTAATTGGTTCTTTCCTTTCTTGCTATGTGCATTCTTGCTTGCAGGTGTGTCGACAGGGTTTTCATATCTGCAGTCCGTGACGCATTTTTTTGCACCTACATATTCCTCAGCTTCTGAGGATAGATTTCCCCCATGTGAGTGAGAGCCACTGATTCCTCCTACACTGCTTACAAGGGGGGAGGAAGTCTGACCAGGGAGACAGCTGTTTGAATGAGTCCATGAGGGTCTTGTGGAGACCAACACACAATATTTTTCCATTATTTACATGGATGGCCCACTGTTGAGAGTGTATTTGAGGTCCGGCTTTGTGCCCAGTCTGCAGAGCACCTGGTGTGTTACAGCACTGCTTTAAGGTACCTGGCACTAGAGAAACCGAGGGGTTTAATGATTGAGATCTCTTCCTTGGCCCCTGGGATACTCCCTGAGATTTCAGCTACCTGACAGACACCATCTGTTACCACAAAGCAGTGGAGGAACTTTAATTCTAAAATAAGAGATAGGGGCCAGGAGAGCAGTTAGGGGTGCTTAGCTACAGGAAAAGTTAATTAAGGTCGTGTTAACAGCTCATTTAAATTACATCTCAAGACTGATAGTGATCTCAAAATGTATCAGTGACTTTCAGTTATTCTTAGGTAAATTTCTACCTCCCTAAAGACGCCCCTATTCCAAGACAAAGGATGAGAAATAGAAACAGCCCTTTGTGCTATGGAACCACAGCCAAGTCCAAAGCAAAAAGTACAACAAAAACCAGTCCAGTTTTCCTGCGGCTTTATGTAGGGCCTATACTTTACTCTGACATAAACCTTCTGTTGTGTTCATCTTTCCTGCTCCGCTTTCTGTGACCCGACTCTGTGTACATCAGTTGATTGTATTTGACACTCCAGATCTGCAGTGATTCACCTCCTGTGTTATCCATCGTAGCTGGATATAAAGTCAGCTCGTATTCTTATTTACAGCCTTTTGGCTTTTTTGTAATTGAGTGTTTCATAGACGAAGCAGAGGAAACAATATGTTTCAGAGTATCTCCAAATCCAGCTTTCCCTCCCAAATGTTCACACATTGATCCAGACCACCTCTTTGAGAACAGGTTACGCACTGCAGAGGAATGCATAACTTGCCCATGAACTGCTGCATATTTTGTCCTTTGTATTTACATTTTTCCAAAGGAAAAAAAAAAAGCAGGTTTTTCCAGATAAAGATATTTTCTGCTTTTGATGGATGAAATTAGTCTGCATATCCTTGGAGACTGCCAACAAGTTTACACTAGGAACTGGAATGAAGCCATCAATTAATTTCACATGAGTTCCATCAGATGGCAAAAACCCCATCACATAGTCCCATAATGCTGGTCTTTTAATCAGTGAAGAATGAGGTGACCTCGGGTGTGGTGTCCCACTACCAGTTCTCTGTGAACCACCCTGATGTGTAGGAACACTGTGAGTGTCTCTGATTGCCATTACCGTGAATAGTGATTAGATTTATACGTCTTTGTGCTTGGGGAAAAAAAAAAAATACAAGACTATTCGGTGAGACTTGCATCTGGCATGCTCAGAGCTATTCACATGCAAGAACTTCTGGCATCTTAAACTAAAAGCCTTAGAAACCCCAGCAGCGAATTTGGTGATTAAAGTTTGGTTGCAAATCAGCTGCAGGGATTGGACCTAACTGAATTGTGTAAAAGTAGTTTAAGTTTGAACGCAACGTCAGAACCCCAAACACCTGATTTTCTACTTTGGTTAAATATGGACTCAGATGTTAACATTTTGGGTTGATCCACCTCTAATTAGCTGGATGAAATAGTATTTAAGAACTGCTTTTTGAGCTTCGTGGTGTACTTCACTGAACAAAAAGAAACTTGGGTCCCGTTTGCTGTTTGTATCTTCCTTTGCTCTAAAGCAAAAAAAGTTTTTGGTTTGAGTTCCGTGGATCTTTTAATTGGGACCTGCCTACAGTATGTGCAAACAGTGCTGAGAATGAGAGATCAGTGACTACTGACCCTTCTTCCATTCCTGCCATCATCTTGGCTTGGCACTAAAACACCCCATTCAAAGGAAGTATTTGTTTCTTGGACCACCATATGTTTTAAGAAAGGTTTATACCCCAGGGGGTCTGTATTAGATTCCAGCAGGTTACTTCATTAAATGAGCATATCAAATTTGATTGGAAGTTCTCATCAGCTTTCTGTTCCATTTAATTTTATTTTTATACAGATGAAGAAATTACTGTTACACCCATACCCACTGACAAGCCAACTACATTACTTCACATCTACTTTATAACCACATATAATTACATAACCTCTCGGTTTATTTTCTTCCAGAACTCATGGCTCCTCATAGAATCTGTTCCGTCTGATCTAAGAGGCAGATTTTGGCCTAAAAAATGGTTTTCAAGACATTTACACAGTTTGGTTTTTTCCCTATATTAAGTATTACACATTTATTAACCACAATTTGATTCAAGCAGAGCAGCAAAGGTTTCACTGATAGAGTCTGGAGAGGCTGTGTTAGTGAAAGGAAAAGACAAGCCCAGCATCAAAATATTCTGCATAAATCTCAGTATCGTGGGAGAGCTTCCATCATTTCAGCTGCACACTGTAAAATTTCTCTTAGCACACCCCGTTCCCTCCACTTTGTTCCTCTTTAGTTATAGGCACCACAACCACTTTCCCATCTAAAATTTCAAATCAACATTCCTCCTCAAACCCTCTTGTTCTTCACTCATTTCAGAAATACAGCAAACAGAATTGCAAAGTATTCTCACCTCACTGTGTGAGTGCTACCTTGCCTAAGAATGGGGCTGGCAGATTACATTCTTGTCAAAGCACGTAGCTGGCTAACTAAAAATAGTTAGAATGAAAGTCAGTGTCTGGCAGTTTTTGCAGGACCACAGTTTTACGCTAGTACAAACTCACTGAAATCAATTAAGGCAGATCGCTGCGAGGCTGGAGCGTAACTGTGGTGAAATGGCTCCTAAGATTGTTTTTAATACTCATCCCAAGTTGCATTCTTAAACACATATTCACAGACCACACGGTCCATTTGTTATAATTTATCACAAAAACACTAAACAATCTGGCACAAACATATCCTTTCCTTAATGCCAAGAAATGCTATGCACCCTTTACATCCCAGAGAAGGCACCGGGAAGAACAGATGTTCACTCCTCGTCGTCAGTCCCTGGTCTGGAAGCATCTTCATATGTGATCTTATCAACTTTAAAAGCAGTGATTCAATCCTGCAGCCCTTCCTCCCATCAGTGTTACTTATTTAAGTGCTAGAGCTACAAAAGGTCTGACAAAGAAAAGCTGCAATACCAGGCTCCTTAATTCTTATTTGCTTACATCATGCAATTGCATATTGCAGAGTGTGTGGAGGGAGGCTTATGACAAACTTGGGAATCCTCTTTTCTGTCAAAAAACCCACTTCCACGTGGCTGCTGCTGGCAAACTGAAATAGCTGAGGCAGTTGAGCACCAGCGTTTCTTGTACTCTTTTAGCCAGTGCCAGAAATAGTGGTTGGGTTGCACCACAACTCTTTGTAGATTCATGGGAGTGGGCAAGGCTCTGTGGGGTCTCCAGCCCAACCTCCTGCTCAGAGCAGGCGCAGTGGGAGCAGGCTGCTCCGAGCCTTGCCCAGCCGGTTTTGAGCATCTCCAAGGATGGAGAAGTTATGCCCTTCTGGACAACCTGTTCCACAGCTTAGCCACCCCCACTGTAAAAATATTTTCCTTTCATGAAGCCAGAATTTTCCATGTTCCAACTTGTGTCTGTTGCCTCTCCTCCAACACGCAATCTTATGCCATTGTAGGCTGTCTTGTACAACACACAAAATGAACAGTTTCACTGAGCTCTACTGAAGGATGTGATGGCTGGGACCATTTAGTGTATGGCCATTGTGAAACAGATCACCTTTCCACCTCCCACAGCACTACAGAAATGAGGAAGAAACTAGTTTGAGATCCTCTGCCAGAGGGAGAAGCCCCCAAAAACTGGTGCCTGCAGTAACAGGACTGCCAGGGCAGGGTTTTGGTGAGGGACCAGGCACAGTGGGGCTGTGGGGTAACACCGCTCCCGGCCAGGGCAGTACCTGTCCTGCACACACATGGGACAGCAACACTGGCTGCTCCGAGTGGTCCACCAGAAGCCACTTCTTGCCTATAGACCAAAACATACACTTGTGGCTGAGGGGAAAGAAATCCTCAGAGCAGATGTGCTTCATGCTCGCCCTGGATGGTTGGTCTTCACCTCAGCCTGTACCAGACTGCCTCAGGGTCACACCTACACTAAAATCACACACTTAATTAGGCTTTGCAGGGATTGAGCTGAGCCAGAGCTGAGGGATCACCTAGGCCAGAAGAATGATGCCATATGAAAGCAACACCAGCATATAATTGAAATAATTTATTTACCACTAGAGCACCACAAAAACAGACATACAATGTGTTAAAATACAGAGTAATCGATCACCAAAGTACAACACAGCTGTCCTTTAAGTTCCTTTTTTTTTGTTTTCTCCTTTAAACCATGCCAACCGTACAATTGTATTGATGCTAAACACATAAAAAAATGCTGTCCTACCCCACCCAGCTAAGTGCTAAGATTTCCGCTCGGCCCCAGTCAACCCCTTGGGTCTGATCTTTCAATGTGCTGAACATTTCCCACCAGTTCTCAGGGATTTTGCTCAGACAGTGGCAATTATCTCGTTGGAGATAAGGCCTCTGGCACAAAGTCCTTGAGTTGTTGCAGACCCACCTAAACATCCTTTGAGGGGGATTTAGATCAGACCTGAGCGGTGCTTAGGACTCACATTACCCCACTCTGTAGAGGGGAATTTCACCCATGAGTTCTGCAAATTGTAGGATCAGGCCTAACACCCTTGGCAATTAAAGGGAAACACATGCCTAATAAACAAACGAAAAAAAATTGTAGGAGCTTTATAGTAGAGTATTTCAAATACTATCAGTGCATTTTGAGGAAAAATAAAAAAGTTAAAAAAAAAAAAAAGTATTCATTCTTGGGGTAATGACTTAGAGAAATAAGGTCTTATACTTAGAGAAAAACTCCAAACCCAAACCGAAATTTTCAGCTGCGTCCAGCGCATAGTGAGTATAGTTGGACAACTATGCTATCTCCTATTCCACTTTTTCAAAGCTTCAAAACCGGTTTTGAGCTGCATTCCCATGGCAGAGAATTGTAAAAATGTTTTTAAGGTTTTTTAAAATGTGTTCATCCTTGTCTCCTTTCCTGTCCAACAAAAATACAGTTCTCATACTGAACCTGATAAAACTAATTTTGCTGCCGTGTACAACAAAATCCAGAGTATTTACTACCCTGAGGAGTTTCACTGAGTTCAGTGCATCTTCTCACTGGAGTAAGTCTGGCTCAAGCAAGTGTTAGCAGGACCGATTTTTCACTTGTTCATCTCAACTCACTAAATAAATCAGAAGTCTAACATACCTCCTCCTCTGCGCTGAGTCAACGGGTGGGATTAGATCATCTCTGGGGCTACGTTTCCATCTAGGCAATAAGCACGGGCTCTACCAAAGTCCGGAGGAGCTGCGTGTGCAAGCCGCTGCGGTACTTCAGTTTTGCATCAGTGTTCTGCTGAAGCCAACGAAATTGCACTTCTTAAAAGCTGGAGCTGACAACATCAAGCTCAGGAGCGTCCTCCCGACACCGCTCGGGTCAATGACAGAAAATGTCCTTCTCATCCAAGTCGTACGTTTCTAGCGCAGTTTTCCAGCTTTGCTGTGCAAAAAACCATTCATCATGTGAAATGAACTGAATGCGCCGCCTTCACGATTTTTGTTTTGCTAATTTAGGTTGGGGCTTTTTTTAAATGAAGAGTATGATGTGGATTTTTTTTTTTTTTTTTTTGCCTTTTACTCCCTCTACAATATTGAAACGTGTAACAACAACAAAATCCTAGGAACCCCGCGTTCCTTTTTCCTTTTCATTTTTCACAAGAAGCTTTAATGCGAACTCAACTGAAAAAAATAAAATAAAAAAAATTGGCAAACTCACAAAAATCAAGGGTCTGCTCCTGCTAATCTTTACACACGCACCAACAGCCTCAAGGGGCCTGTCGTGCCGCTGCCGAAGTTCAAGGCAAACCTCTGTCACCCGCAGTAGGAGCAGGCTTGGTCCCACGGACTAACTGCGGGGGCAAGTCCCCGCTGCGTGCGAGGCCAATACACGGCCTGTGACCGCACACCGGTCCCACTCACCCCCCGTTCGGGGCATCGCGGCGGCAGACGCTTCCTACCAGCCTTCTGCACAGTGGTGAATGTCATTCTCTGCAAGGGTTTGCCTCGCCTCAGCCATCTCTTCTTCCAGCACCTCGCTCCCTGCCCATCTGTTTGAATGTCTATAGCCGAAAGGAAATAAAAAGGTCTAGGAACCCGAACCGCATCGCGACTCGAGTGTTACAAACGGGGTCGACTGAGGAGGGAGGGGAGAAGGCGGGGAGAGATCGCTCTAATCCATCCTTTTTTATAAAACCGAAAAACAAATGGAGTCAGGTAGCTTATGTCATAATGATGAACAATATACAAAGCACATGTATAGCAATTATTATAAAACATGTATTTGTAGTGCAAGTCAAAATACAGGGACTCTACTCATACTGGCCAGCTAGAGGGAAACACGTGATTCTGAGTGATCAAAAAGAGCCCCAAATTCAAATTCAAACTCATGAGAGCTGACAGTATTACAGAGTACAAAAATATGGTGAAAATTTACACATTACACATAAAGTACTTAATTTTTTAATAGTTTACAAATAGAGATCTACAGATATGTTTCCAATTAAGCTGGCTTTTACTACCCACCTATTGTAATACTCAAGGTATGGTTACATATACCAAAAGAACAAAAAAATCCCATAGCATAGCTATACAGCAACATATTAAGGTCTGAAGATTAGACCAGTACATGTTAAATATTTCACTGGTTTACTAAACTGACATTTTAAATCATTTACAGTAAAAAAAAAAATCTTATAGACTTGTCTTTGAGACTGAAACAGAGTGTCCTTTATTAGTAAATTATTCAGTATTTAAAACAAGGGTTTGAGACCTTACAAGAAGCCTCTCTAGGCAGCTGGCATGAAAAATAAGGTATTGTAAAGGCAGAGTTTCTCAATAACATAATAACTGATTTCTATTTTAATGGAACTAAACTAACCATTACTTTTCTGATTCTTTTGAACTTGTGTTCCTTTAGGCTTTATGTGTATTTCTGGCAGCTTATTTGGTCTCCACTTTGTCCGCATTGGCTGGTTTTCTTTTTTCCAATGGCGATACGGAAATGTTCATTTGATAGTTTTTACACACAAATAAATAATGCACTGTTAACTCTACAACTAAGAGGAATGGGTAGGATGCCTATTGCGTAACAATACAGAGAGATCAAGTAAGGCACGGGACAGATACAGCAACTCCACTTCATGGGATTTTCCTGTTTTTTTCCTTTCACATAGTAACACTAACAAATTTCTTCCAGTGTTTATTTTTTAAAAGGTTTTTTTTTTTCTTTAACTTTGCTTCTTGTCTATCTCACACTATGTGTAGGTGAAATGTAGGATAAAGGCCTTCAATGTTTTGCTTCAGATGCCAGTTTAAAAAACAAAACAAAACAAACTTTCAAACAGTTCAGACTAGTACCGCTTTTTTTCTTCTTTTATTTTTAACACTGATGAACCTGGGGTTTCATTTTTCTTTCTCTCCTTCTCGCTCTCTCTTTCTTTTTTTCCTTGGGGTTTTTTTGTGGTTTTTTTTTTTTTTTTAATACACACACGTCATGCTGTTTCAGGGGTATCCTTTAGCTGCACTTGCAAGACTTTACGATCATGTTGGACAGCTGTTCGATTTTGGGTGTTTTGCCAATGTAGTAGAGGATGGTGAGGGGTTCCAAATCCTGGGACACGCAGCACGGAGAGGCAGAAGCTTCCGGATTTATGGTGTTATACAAGCTGAGTACCTAGAAGGAGAAAGGAAAAAAGAGAGATTAAGACAGCTACCTCTGCCTTCCTGCCACTGCAGAGCAAATTCCTTTCTGCACCGCTTCCTCCCACAGTGCCTGAGAGAAAGCCCACTAAAAGCGGTATGAAGATTCCTGGATTTCAGTATTTTTTATGCCTCTCCAGTTCAATCTGGTGTCACAATCTGCCTGACTTCCCTGAGGTTTTATCTATACGGTCTTAAACCCCAAAACAGGCACACGCCTGGAGCCTGCCTGGAAAAGCACAGCCCTTTGAATCAACGCGCAGACTGCACTGACATGGAAAGAAGAAACTTAAAGGTTTTTAACTGCGTCTTCAGATTGCCATTTGCTGTTACAGGATTTTTGGCTTTACACCAAAGGGAGAAGGGAGCCCTTCAGAGCATAAGCACTCCTCTGCTTCTCCTCTCTGGCTGTATTTTACTAAGTCCACCCTGCAAGCCTCGGGACTCGAGCTGCAGTTACTCCTGTTGAGAATCAGCTACGGTGAAGTTAGCAGCACTGGTGCTTTATGTCACGTTGGATTCATATGCATGGTTCTCTGCAAGGGAAGTATGTAAGGCTACCCACTGATGATGCACAGGTATTTCTGAGGATGCCATTAATGTGTTAGCCAAACACCAAGTGACCTTTTCCTAGAACTTCAACACAACATTTACAGCTTAGAGAGACAGAAGATCTGTTCAGGACAGCAACACTAACTACTTTATTAAGCAACTTCTGACTCCTTGGGCAACTATCCAAACCACATATTTGTGACCATGACAGTTATTCTTCCTCTTTCCTTTAAAAACAAGTGCTGCTCCAAACTGTGGACACTACTACTCCACACCAGCAAGGAAACATACTTACCGTATTTATACCTCTGCCTGCTGACATTGCTAATAGTGCAATGCCACGGCCAGTTACAGCTACGAAAGATACCTATATCTGGGTCTATAAGTTCAGGAAGAAAAAATTGTGACTTTACAGACCAAAGGCAAACCAAGCTGCCCCTTGGACACAGCCCTGCTGGCTGACGTTGATCTGATATTTTAAAGGAAGCTTGAAAAAGGGTAGACATCATTCTTAGTATGGACCTGAGGGGAAAATTCTTACTTTATGACAACTGTGAGGCAAATGTCTGCCTCTTGCATTTACTGTCTAGACGTCTTTACTGACAGCTGAGACAAATAAGCACTTCACAGCAGAATACGACTCATCCTAAGGCAGTTGGCTAAAGTACCGTGTCTAATCCATAAAACAAGAAGTCCCATCTCATATCAGTTCTTCGGCATCCCAGACACAAGGTTCCTCCTTCACATATAAATTTTCGAAGTACAAGAATGAATACACCTCTTGAAGTAAAAGAAGCATATCTATCAGTATGTTTTCAGGAAATTCAGCATGGTAGCATATCAGTAACAATGAAAAATGGTAGGTGATAGAAGTAGGTGATAATCAGGTGGTAAGACTCAGCCCTTTCGTTACTCTGAAAGTGCCTCCCTCAGTGCCTCTGCTGACCAAAGCCCTTGTGCCATCTTCCACTCAAGCTCTGTAACGAAAGGTCCTTTCCCAGGCAGCCTCCCAACACTACACCAAGCTCATACTCACAGAAACCATCCATATGTCATACCGATAAACACATTGAAAAAAAAATCTCTTGGCCAATACACTCCTACTGCTTCAACACTAGCTTGTGGCCATGTGAGTGTCCCTCTATAGGGCCACATTTCATTATCCTTAGTTACTGAGATAATAAATATGAGCTTTGGGCACTGGTGCTGATGTCAGTCCTAGAAACACATTTCACTCTGCAGTTATAAAACAGAAGCTGAAAATTGGCAGAATCATTACTTACTCTGCTGTGTTGAGTATCTGAGCTCCATAAATATGGGCAGGCTCCTGCACAGAAATTAGCATGATATCCTTTAGGTTCATGAATCCATTTCCAGCCAAGATCCCTCTTGAAGTCAATATAAAGTGGACGCAGACAGCAATTATCTTGCACGTTCCTGGAAAATAAAATACAGACAAACACATCGGTCATAACAAAGACAACATGGGGAATAAAAATACTCCAGTTGCATGCTCCCTGAATGATGCTTTACAGACAGGCAAGTCTCAGTCCCAAAAATTCACAACCAAATCACATCAATAGTAGATTATACTGTAACTGAAATCAGACACTTAAGACATGGCAGGACTAGCTTGTACAGACAAAGCTAAGGGTTTCCCTGGAGGACTAGGAAGTATTTTTCTCCAGGTCCTACCAAGTGGCTTCTCTGAGTAGGTGAGCACAGTGGAAGTGATAATTCGGCTTCAATTATGGGGCTGATGAGTCTGGGAATCATCCCAGATGGAACTCAGCTTGTGCTTTCTAAGACTACAAGCTTCCCCATCTGCCACTGTCTCTGTGGGACTGGAGACTGCTGGGCAGACACCTGCTGCACACAGACCCTGCGGGTCTGCAAAGGATGGTCTGCGCTCTATATAAATGCCACCTATAAAGAAACATGATAAGCAACTGCCTTACACCTCACGGGCTGGTACCACTATGTAAGTATACTGAAAATGGATGCATAGTTACCTAAAACAATAGGCAGCATCTAGAGCACGCTTCTTCCGCCGACTGGGCTGTTGCGACTCAAGTCTGTAGGAGGGTAATAACATTAGCAGAAGATGTGGGGTCTTCCCACTGTATTTTTTCCTATTGGACTTTAAAGCTTTCACATCACCACTGGAATATGTGTAGTCATCAATACCTTCAAAAAATACATTTTGGTGATAAACATTGTGTTGCTTTTTCTTCACAAATTAAATAAACCATGTCTTTAAAAAAAATTCTCTCAGAAATTGGGCAATGCTGGTGTCAGCTGAGCATGTTTTCTGTGGAAGCTGGGGCAAATTTCAACCCGAGATCCCTAAGATAGTCACAGTTCTCATGTTATCTATTGTATCAGCCCTCCCACATTCACAGCCATTTAATGGCATTTCAGTACATTTGCCAGAACTGTTGAAATGAGTAACAGAAAAGATTACTTCGGTCACTGCCTCTGCATTGCTTAGTTTCAAATGCCCCAAGCAATGATGCTTTTGTCACTTCACTTAGGGCAGCATTCCCATTTTTAACAGCTATGTACTCTTTAAAACCTTGTAACACCATTAAAGCTGCTCTGGATATTTCACCTGCATTTCCCACTGCTTACTTCCATTGCATTAGCTTTCTCTATCAATCACATTTACCTCTTTCTAATGCTTGTAAGTTCTCTGCCTACCATTGCCAGTTTATTTAAATCTGCTAATTTTTCCCAGAAAGTCAGTTACTCTAGCCCCTGCTTTTGTATGGTCACAGCAAGGACATTGACCAAGACATTTCTTCTTGAAGTGGCCATCAATGACCTCACATTTTGTATTTTCTCTTGAAACACTAACTGCCTTACTCTCTTCTTATGATGGCAATAGCACAGGCAAAAGACTCAAGGTACCAGACTTTCCTAGGAGTCCAAACAGCTCACGTTATGCCTGTTGCTAAGACCCTTTTGAAAATTAACCTCCTGAACCAGGTAATACTATAGAAAAAGATACACTTCTCTTTTTGTAACATTTGCAATTACAGTGACCAAATACCACACCAACATTTTTTTTGATACACACAACGGCTTTAATCATATGTACAGTACATGTATTTACTTAGAGAAAAAATTCCAACACAGTGAAATAATGGTTAGACAAACTTAAAAAGGAATATAGCCAAACCCCTGGAAAACAAATGAACCAAATCATGATATACTTTAATAAATGAGAACTGTATAAAGAGAATTTGGGTTGGTTCTAATATAGCCATAGTTTTATAGGTACTGGTGGATGGTAACTATAGCATGGTCAACTAAACATTTCCCTTTTTGAAACCAAAACTTTAATGGCTTAAAAACACAAGGGAGCTTATGTGACCTTGATACACTTACTCTGTATCACCTTGTCCGCTGTCCATAAGAAGCACATGTATCCATAACCCTAATTACACACTGCTGTTTATTTTTTAATATACACTCAATCCAATCTAAGTTTTTACCAAGCTAACTGTCAGCATAAAAAATACTTTGTGTGATTAATACACAAATATGCTACAATAAATTGGACATGACAATGTAGATATATAGAGATAATCAATGTTAGCTACTGTAGTTCTGTTGACTTCACCCACGAATCAGACTTCTGCTGCTGGAGGTAGGAGCACATAGACAGACATACTGTTGCTGTTTCTTCAATCCACAGTGGGCACAGCCCTGGCAGTAAAACACTGTAGGACGTTTATACAAGCCTGGCATCTATTGTTCAGCTCTCCCCAAAGCGACTGATGCCATTGCTCAGAATAATTTAAAATATTCCTGATACAACCAGGGGAAAAAAAAAAAAAAGACTAGCTAGAGATATTTAGTGTACCTGAAGAGCTGAAAGTACGTGTGCAGGTACTTACAGAGACTGGGACCCTCTATCCTCATGAGGATAAAGGAAGCTGCTTCTGTAAGCAACACAGACAACTGTTGCCTTACCTATACTTTGGAAATTTGCCACAAGTACTGTTTAATACTCATAAAACGCACCATGCTTGCACACACATATCTACTGCAAGCAGCTTACATGCAAGTCAAACACCATCCTAATTTGACTTTCCAGCAGTAGCCTTCCCTACTAAGCCTGAACTGTTACAGTGCTAGATGGACAGCAGCCAAAGGGTTCATTTTGAAAATATTCAGAAGTTTTCTCATGACTATCCAACAGTGGATGGTCTACTGTACAGCAGTCTTCCCTACATACAAAATTGTATGTATATCCAGTGCTGCAAACTGTAACGCAGGCACTTAAGGACACTGAAGCTGCTTGCATGGAATGAGATGGCTTATTCATACCATCTGGTTTCAGAATAGTTCAGCTGATACAGTTTTACCCTTGTGTCTTCAATACCATTTCCTACCGGCTGAGAATCAAGATTCTCAAATAAGCAAATTTTCAATGAGCTGCCATTTAGAGAGGCAGTAATGGCTCTTTGTTTCCCTCCCCAATTAGTAAGTACCACAATACTTCAAATTTTTCTTTTGTTACCTGCAAATCTTGCTTCAAGCTCCTCACTTTTATTTGGGATGATATAATTATTGGAAGGCACGAAGGTGCAGCATGGACAATGTAAGCTTATCTTAAATCCAAGGTTCCTGTCTGCAAAACATAAAAGTAAGTGGAGTTGTTTTTTACACGTGGAATGACCCTGAAATACTGCTGAGTTAATGGAGGAGCAGTTGGGGCAGGAGTGAAGGTAAAGAGCACTTCTTGTCACCTCTGTGATGGAGCCACTCATGTACAGCCTCAGTGACATCAAAAGACAACCATTCTCCTTCAGCTCTTGTTTTAACTACTTTGCTGTCGATGTAGCGCTGCCCTGGTGATGATAATTCTTTAGATTTTAGAACCTGTGAGAAACAACAAATATGATTGCCTACAGGTTAACATTTACCCGGTTTTTATTAAAGAGACCACCAACATTATAAAATAGCAGGAGAAAACCTATTACAGCTCAAACCTCTACGTGGCAGATGTACATTCAGGCATGGTTTCAGAAAAAAATTTCTTAGGGTGTGCAGGGAGAGAAAGGTGATATAAAACACCCTAATGAAATCAGCTCATGCTCCCAAGCAAAACATGCCACCACAGATTTCTTCCTAAGAGAAATCACACAGAAAGACTGCCCTGAAAACTTGTCCTACAACACAAGCAATCAAGAGATCATGGTAACTGGAACATCAAAAGAGGTTATTTTATCTTCTTCAGTAATACTTACATTGATTAGAGCGTAACAGCAGTTGCTAAAGGAAAGCCTGTACAATACAGTCTGTACACTGAAGATATTATAATGCTCACCCATAACTAATCTGTATGGTATTGCCTTATTCATGCTCTGACTTCAGGTACTAGTCATACATTAAACAGAAAAAAACTTATTGTCCATACAGGTAACCTGGGGGCATGCAGAGACAGTCTGGAGTGAATCACGGCCACACATGGATTTGTGCAACAGGCGATGCTGCTTCCATCCAAATTTTGATGCCTGCTGTATTTGTATTTGTGTCACAAGTTTCAGCAAAGCTTGCTACTGAGCATGCAATAAAAAATTACCTGTACAAAAAAACCCCAGCCCCTCCCTTTCAAGACACAGCACTGCATGCCTAGAATTTCCAGTGCCCACAGTCTTCTTCCTATGTAAATAATTCAGCAAGTGCTTTCCCACATACAAGCACAGCCTGCTATTATTTACCCTAACTCTAGGACAAAAACAACCGGACTCTTGGCTGCTAACAGGTTTCTGGTTTCCTGGTTATTACTGCGTTGATAGTTTTGCGATGCAGGAGGCTGGAATGCCATGCAACATTAAGTCAACTCCAATCAAGATACCGCATGATGACATCACTTTGTAACTTTTGGCATGCCAGTTGTGCGACTTCATATATTGTTTCATGTTCTTCCTCTCTTTAACCATCCAAGTCCATCTCCAAATGGGTAACTGACAATGTCTCATTGTTTCCTCCTATTCTTTTAGCCCAGACCAACCTGACATCTAGCAGACGCTGCTGGAGTAAAACAATGGTGAAACTGCATAATACGTGTAAAGAAAAATATTTCAAAAGAGGTGTGAAATTATGTCATCATGATAAAATTAGGCATTTCATAATTAATCCTAAGAAAAGCAGGCTTGAAAAGGCCAGATTCCATCCAACATGTAGCCTCCCTATTTATTTCAGGGGCGCACTGGACCTCTCAAAGGCCAACAGTGCAGTTCCCACAATAACATTTGTCTTATGAGAAGAATAGCAGCATGACGAGCTCTTCGCCTTCTTTCTGATCACCACATTTTAGCAAAAGGACATGAAAAGACGTTGGTCCAAGTCCAGCAAAATACTACGTGCCCCTAGTAGGCGATGCTGAGCTTTCCAGTAGAAACTGAGAGCACTCAAACATTGAACACTGGGACTCCTTTTTATGAGGCAACCTTCAAACAAAGTGTTTGAACAACTGTTTACAGAGAGTCTGGCAGCAGCAAGGGGACTACCATTGCTCAGAAGTGCCAGAGGGATGAGAGAATCAGTAATCAATGCTGGGAAAGTCCCAGAGAAGTACAAATATAACTTTGCCTTCCCTTTGGTCTTTATCAGGTCAACTCAAGTGTTTCTGAGGATGTAATGCAGCTGTCATTCTGCAAAGATGTGTTGGGGCAGGGGCGGGGGGGGGGGTTGTGTGTGAGGCAAATGGGACACAAGAACTTGGCTCATTTCTCTTCCTTTCTGCACAGTCATATCTTTCCAAAGACTCCAGAAACTGCATACCTCAGTTTTGGCAGTGATGTAAGGATCTAAAAGTAAGTAATGTGCCAAAAGCAATCTCCTGATGTTAACTATAATTGGTCTTAGATATGTTCTGAAGACTCGGCTGTGCTTGGTATCCAAAATAAAATGGCTTTATCCCAATCCCATTGCTATCAAAAGACAAAGTCAAGGGCTGGCAGTGCATACCTGCATGAAAGACATTTGTAGAAGTACAAGAAATCACTACTGCACGTATCCAATGGTACAAAGAACATCCACCCTCAATGATGAAGTGAATGACAAGAAAAGTGTCTGTAGGTTTCAAAACTGCAGGTCACTGTGCGACGGAGTGGACACTGTAGATTAGAAGAGCTAGATATTATCCATACTATGGTATCTATGATACCTGAAAGTAAGGCTTCTCTCCATGTGGTTTACGCTGCATGTTCAGGAAGAAAATTATGAAGAATGAGCTAAAAAGTCATAAACTAAGTATGGCATAATTTCCACAGCTGACATCATGGGTTAAACAAGCATGAGCGGCTCTTAAGCAAAAAGCTGTTAAGTGTGACGAATGCCATACTTAGTGAAATTAGCATGTCTGCTTCAATCTTCTTCTCCTGGGCTGACAAAGTATCTTTGTGGTGTTAGGGTGATATATGATCTTAGTAACCTGATTGCTTGTAAGCAAGAATGATATTCTAGCTTTCCCATTCCCACGTTTTCCTTCTTTTTCTGTTACATCAGTGCAAGCGTGGAATGCTAATGGATGATAAAATCGTAGGCCGGATTCTCAGTGTCTATTTCCTCCCACAAAATAACCTGGCAAAAGACTCTTCACTTATTTTCCTATACTGCATTCTATGTTTCTATCCGCACTCAAGCAATGGCACTCTACAGGGTGGCAAACAAAGTGGCCTCTTTGTAGGAACCTATCAGAAATTTTTACAGCTACAATATGTTCTTCAAATGAGTCTTTCAGAAATTATTACATGGGACAATCATTTTAGGTTTTCTCTGCCATTTTACCCGTCGGGCTTGCTTCTCTGTACTTTGCACTACGTTTCTGGTCTTACCTTCCTCATCAGCAACACACCAATGTACTTTCTTTCTACTGGATCAACTAATTTAGTTGCAAAACAGAAGAAAAGCCTTTTCTGTGCCTTGCAGCTTTTGTGCTTGAAAGCTTGTCTACCTCTTCCAACTATACCGATTGGTCTTAGAAGAGGTATTACCTCTACCTATAAACATTGCCTTTCGTTGCCTATAAACACTGCTTTACCTTTATGCTTAGCCCATTGCAACCACATCAAACACTGTTATCAGAAGTGTTGCTGCACAACTTGTATCTGCAGGAGCTAAATGAAGACCTAAAAAGTAGGTCTTTGTGCAGAAGAGTTTTCAGTGTACTAAAAATATTAACAGAAGACAAGGGAAAAAAAAAAAACCCACAGGAGAGAAGGAAGACTGAGTTAAACTTCCCCTTTAATCCTTTCTCATTTCCTTCTGGCATCTTGTCCAGACACTCCCTCTTGAAGAGGCAGAAAGAGTTTGGAATGTCTATGGGTCATGACATGGATGGCTAGGGCTCTGGGGGTGGGGGGAGTACGTGCATCACCACCTGCGTGTAGAGCTGACAGATTCAATCACTTGCATGAGCAGGAGACAGAGTCTCCACACACACACAACCTCACCTCCCTCACTTATGAGCGACACACTTAAAACATCTGCACGCACAAGCAGCTGACGACGCACAACAACTGCACCTGTGCAGGTGCGAGCACGCACACCTTCGCACATGCCTGAGTGGAAGCTCAAAATCACCAAAACTCAAAATCTCTGCAGCTTCTGAACTTGGGGCTGCTCTCCCAGGGATATCTGTTTATTTGGTCTCGCTTTCAACAGAGCGGTAACGCAAGGCTGCCTTCTCTAATAAAGGCTTACGCTGGGAACATATGCATGTGATCACATTACGTGGCAACGAGCTTAATTGATAGAAGCCTTACCAAAAGGTTGTCCAGCAGACTTCTAACCTGGTTTGCAGAGTAATCTTCATTCAGTAGCAATGCTCTAAATTCTAAGAACAATTTGGTTTTGTCTACCCTCTTTTTGTACAGGATTCCTCCCTTTCACAGGAAATCACAGTTAGCCAAAATGCTTGTTAATCTCTTCTTGACAAAGTATCTTGTACACTTAAGCCCTGCCTTCTAGCTATCTTTTTCTACAGGAACTGCTAACCTTCCCCTCATCAATTTTTTTTTTTTCTATTCTGACTGTACTTAAAAACACCTGGGGAAAAATTATCTTACAAATACCCGTGAAGGATCGCTAGATATCACAGATATGCAGCTACTGCCAGCAGATCAAGGCAAAACAAACACGTGAATATATGAATAACACAGTTAATCACAGGAAAGGGCTCATGAAGCAGCCAGGCACATGCAAACAAAGCACTGCTCTTGCTTGTACAGCTACACGTGTTTAGGAAGCCCACTCAGGAATCTTGGTGATGACAGCACTCACATGCCAACCTCACCAGGCCTGCCAGATTTCTGGTATTTTATAAATCCTGTTGAAATCTGCTCTCATTGGGTCTGCAAAGGTATTCTGCTCAGTCTTCAGGAGACCTTCTGCTCTGCTGTCAGGGATTTGTCTGTGCTCCTCCTCGTCTATTAGAAGAGGCCGGACCATGATGCTATCTATCTTGGAAGCATAACCCAAATCACCATAACCAGGTCATTCAGTGGTGAAAAGCTTTGGTTTTGCCACAAACTGGTTTCAGAAGAATGACAAGCCAATTTCCAGAAAATACCCATCTCCAAATTACTTCGGCCACCTGCTATGCTTATTTTTCAGATCAACTGGAGAGCATTAACTGATTTATTTTTTTAAAATTTAAGTACCAAGTAGCTGAAATCTTCATTAAAATACTGGAGGATGAAACTGTTTATTTATATGCACACATGTTTATACTCTCAAGTAACTGTCATGCAGTTCTGAGCATAAAAATAAGGACAAGGATTGTCTTAGTATGTATTTTATAAACTGTCAAGTACACTGAGAACACTGTATAATTCCTGATAACAAAGAAGAATGTTTGCAAAATTAGCAGAAACATGGCTTCTTTAAAAAATGGGGCATATAAGAGGTTGATATAAGCAGAGCAGCAGCATTCGGTGTCAGTGTAATTCTACTGGTTCAAAAACAAAACCAAAAAACCTCCAAACCCCAAGTCTCTGTTAACAGAAATGTAATTATTTTGCTCAAATTTTCCTTTGCCTACTCCCCTTCTCATATATATAGGCAGCTACAGCAGGGAATAACTGAATGAGCATATTAGCGTATGTATTCTAGACAATAACCACTGAGAGGAGATGCCAGAACAGCCCGTCTTCATGACTCATTACACACATAAAAAGAAAAAAAATTGACAGAAAGACTCTTTCAAGTCTTTGGTTCTTTCAAGTAACTAGAGCTCCAGAACAGTGACTTTCTTAGTTTATTTCAGATTTGACGGTCTGGCCAATAATTACCCCTAGTCTCCTATAGTTACCAGAATCAGATGCAGAAAAATAGGTAAATTACAATTAAGTATAATTTACAGTGGAATAGTTTTGGCTAATAAATTCATCACCTCCCCAGAAAGCAAACAAACAAACAAACAAAAAACTGAATGTGGTTTAGCAGTGATGATACACAGGCTGATGCATCAATGACACCTGCTGCAGCCAAGAAAACCCTAGGCACACATCAAAGGCCAAGCTTTAGGAACAACAAGGGCGTTTTATAGCTGGGTTTGAGAATTACGGTAACCAACTGTTAGGAAATCTTTTTGGCAACTTACAGTTTCTTAAAATGAGTTTATGAACTTTCAAAATACAACAGTAAGATCAGCCGGCCACTTAAAAATATCTATCCTGCTTGCTGCGTAGCCCTGGAATTTGGGATCGTCACTGCTGCCAGCCAGCGTGGGTTCTGCAATCGCTGAATAGCAGTAAATATGGCATTATCTTGTAAAAACCTGCTATTAATCTGTTTTTCCTCTCCATTCATTCTGGGCTGTCTGATCTCCTCCCTCCAGATGCAGTTGGCTCCCTGATAACTTCCTTCCTTCCCTTCTCTTCTCTGTCATTTCAGACTACTGTGATGTTCTTGTGTATTACAACATCTTGGCAGGCTCACTGATCTTTTTCTTACTTATCAGTCATTATCCATGGTTTCCATTGGAACTTCAAGGGCCTTTTAAAATAATGGAAGTAACCTGACATGTACTTGTAAGTTCAAAGTAAATAAGCCCAAACAATGAGATCCAGTGGTAAATGATGTGCTAATGCTGGTTAACATCAGAGCAGAGATAAGTTCAGCTATGCACAACATCATGGCTGAAAACTGCCATTTAGGATAACCTCTTCTGAACTAGAAGAAACTGCAGGGGACTCCAGCCTAAGTCTCTGCAGTGGAATAACCAGGTTCCCAAGGTCTGCATATGCAGCTGCTTGTGGTTTCCAAATTCTTACATACTACTCACCCTACTGAAAGATTCACTTGCCGCCTGGTTCCAGATTTCAAAGGTCTCCTCAGACAGCTCTCAGAGACTTCATCCAGCCCTTTCTGAAGCTTAAAGTTAAAAAATGACCATGCTAATTCTCATTCCTTTCTCACTCCCTGGTTGAGTTCGAGGTCTTTGATCATATCTTGGACACAAGGATAAGCAAACCCTTAATTCTACTGCAAACCTCTCCAGTTTCTCACTCATTATATGTGGAAACATATATTGTAAAGTGCAAAGCCTCCATCTAGTACCTTTTGCCAGGTAATTGGGAATCTACTGGCTATCAAAATCTTAGCTGCTTCTTATCACTAGTACAAAAGATTGACTGTGTATTTTTTCAAAAATTCTCAGTGCAAATTTTCAAGCTCTTCTTGTAACCACTTCTGCAAAAGAGTAACTCAGACTCTGCCTTCAGTGCTACAGAGTTAAAAGGACTTTACAGGCCCCCTGCTTATCAATGGAAGTCTTTCCATTGCTCACAAAGGTCTACGAATCAGGCTCAAACCCAGGGCAGAATCTTTAGAGACTAGTATATGAGATGCAGAGTTCCTGCCAAAATACAAAGGTATGGAGTACTTGCCAAAGTTTTTAAAAAAACCACAGCTCTCTGATCCATCTGCTCAGAACTTGCCAGACACGTTCTTCAGGCAAACTTGCAAATAAAAAGAACATATTGCACACATAACCCAACCCCTTTTATATCTGGATGGGCTACAGCTGCAGTAGGATTCTCTTAGAATGTTGGCTGCTACTTGCTTAAAGGTAAAAGAAGGAGAAGTGTGAGGGGGGTAAAGAGATGAGTGGCTAAAGCAGGTCAAAAAGGGAGAGGAAGTCAAGTATGTCATGGAATCACTGTAACCGACTCATTGCATCGCCCTGTGATGAGGGGATGAGCTCTGGGAAGAGAATGGATCCTGAGAAGGGATTTCCTCTCCGTTTGTTCTCCAAGCAGGGCCTTCCTCCTGCCCCTGAAGATACATGTGCAGTGTAAGTTAGGGACACAGCCCTCAGGCTGCTCAGTCTGATTTATGCTTAAGCAGGCAGAATACTCTGCATTGTATAAGCAATAAACAAGAATGGAGGGTCTGGGGTCCTTCTCCTGGAAGATTCTGAAATATTGAGTGCAATTTCCTGCTGTTTAGGAGATTTCAAGATAGCTCCAAAGAAAGATTTTATATAAAATGAAGCAAAACAAAAAAATCCTGTACACTTATCTAGCATTTAGCTTTAACTTGCCAGAGGCACATTATGTTTTATTAAAATATCAACAAAGAGGAGCCAAAGTCAACAAAAACAGAGTGGGTTCTCCTGTCTTCTAGCCAAATCCCCTAGATCCTGCAGGGTACTCCTGTGCCCATCTCCCCTTTAAGCACAGGTCTCCCAAGCCCTTCCTCTTCCTCAGCCCTGTCCCTGACAGCCATATCTCATGTTCACATGCATTTTACTGCAACATTTTGGCATGCAACTTTCTTTGCTATCTGAATATTTGGACTTACTGCTTCCTCTAAGTCACTGTCTTCTTCCGCAAGTCATTCCTCTTCCTTCCCTTCCTCTTGCCTGCACTCTTCTCCATAAGTCATGATTCTCCTTGTGGTCTTCTCTTCCCAACACCTACAGGCTTCTGCCCAAACCCCTCCCGTCCTTCTCCATTTTCTTCCATCGTCTATTCTTCTTCATATAGGCTTCTCACCAACAAAACTTCACATTGTTTCCTACACCTCCCCAAAAAAGCAATAGTACTTTCCTCCCTCCAACGGGCTCCCAAGCGCAAGGCCAGCAAATCAACCTGATGTTCCTCAGCCCTATAACTATCCTGCTGCAGTGCTTGGTTAAAACTTGCTCAAGTCTTAGTGTAACGTGGGCTTGGCTACCCCACCAGACTGCCCAAAGAGCAGGAACCCAAACCTAGTAGCTGGTTTCTGACCCATGTCCTGCATTCCTACGCTCCCTACAATGCACGCACACCGCAAACAGCCATAAATCCATCAGCTCCGTGCCCTACATTTCTATGCATGCCAGTGTCGAGCTGGGAGCACACACTGGCTCATGCCAGTAGCTAATGGGGATATTATAAACTTCTTCAAGTCGTCTTCAATAACTACTCTGTTCCCGGCAAGAGGTGGGTGCATCTGAGATAAGTTCTCAAATCGCAGTGAATACGACACAGCAATAAATACCTCCCCTCATCCACAGGCACAGATTATTTGGCAAAGGATCTCTCTATACATGGTCCCCGGAGTAATGATTTTTTTTGGTAGGGCATAGAGTATTTCAAAAAAAAAAAAAGAAAAGGTTGTGGAACAAGGAGAAACCAGCAATTCAACTGAAATACACTGCAAATTAACTTCCTCTGGTCCTGAGCTGTTGAGCTATTGCTGAAGGGGCCAGGGAAGGAGGAGGGGGTTGGTAGAGCAGAAAGTTATTAGGGCCACGCTTTATACTGGGTTTGGCACTTCAAAGAGCGCTGTACGTCTCCCATTTGACATAACCTTGTAACCTTTCAGATCACAAGAGTCTGGTTTCAGGACAGCAATACATAAGTTGTGAGATCCAAATATACTACTTTAGATGTGGATCACAGGGATGGCAGTCAATTAAAATCAAATGCCCCAGGTGATATCTGTAATACAGACATCCTGCGCCAGCTCACAGCCACAAATCCTGCTTCCTGGTATTTTCTTCCATGGCATTAGAGACAGCACTTTTTGGCAAAAAAAGAGAGAAAGGCCCCTCTGCTCCTGATTATACGGAGATCAGTCTGGAGTAGCTCTGCTACGGTCAGTGTAAATTGCCTCAGATTTGCACCACGGAGATTTGGCCCAAATCTATAGTAGCTCGCTCTAAACTTATTCCCTAACTGAAAAACAAGACAAAACACTGTCTGAATTGAAAGTATTTGAACAACCGACTGTGATTTAAATTTAAATCTGACTCATAATGGGGTAATATGTTCCACAGCATCTTCCTCTTCATACCTCCGAGCAGGGAGAAAGGCCCTTAAAGAAACGGGGGTTACCACTGTCTGGAGGGCTGATAGTTCTTCCTAGACCTCGAGCAAGCTCCATGGGAGCCCTCAGCATGGACCAGGTGCTCCGGACATGGAAAGACCAGAGGTCTACTCCTGCTTACTTCAAACTCTTCATCACAATCCAATGCCCACCATGGGGTTTAACATGGTGTTTTTGTTTAATCCAGCCTTGCACTCTGATATATCCCATGCTACGTCCCCCCCCACATCTGCAGCCTCTCAGATACCCCCACCCACAGCAGCCTTGCATAATGACAACGATGAAAACCAGCGCTTCGGCTGCATTTTTCATGATGCTTTATGGTGTGTTAACAAAACATGGCACTGTTTCCATAGGAAGTAATTATTACTTGTTATTGTTTGACTGTCTGTACATAATAAAAATACCTTAACAACAATACCACAACACGCTCTGAACAACGGCTTTTCGCCCTGTGAGGGTTTCCACTCGTCCAGCTTTGCGGTGGTGCCTATTTATTTTTTGGAATGCTTATTCATAAAAGAAAAGCTTTTTTTTGAAGGGTGTAGGGACTTTATTCATAAATACAGAAGCACCTTAATAAAAGAAAGATGTGATGAAGTCTTCAAAGCAGGCAAGAAAACTGATGAACAAAGACATTCCCATAACAACGGAGCTTTATCTGATCAAATTCCAATAAAGCCTGCATTTGGCATAAATCTTTAAAAACATAGCAAGGGCCACTGGAGGATGCTAAAACTTGTTTATTTAATATTATTCCTCCTCCCTCCCCCAAAAGTACTTTATCCTCTTAATATTTTCTGAAGTCTCAGTGCATGCTGAGGAGCGCATCGAGTGAACGCGGTGCAGTGGAAGGACGGGAGGAGAAGAGCGGGAGAGCACTCCATGCATCTAAGGTCACATCACTTCCTTCCTTCCTTCCTTCCTTCCCTCCGCCTTCCCACTCTCCAACGTGCTGATGATCAGCAGCACCACTAGCACATTAACCTTCACTTTGAGGCAGAAGAAACAACAGAAAAGACAGTTCCTTTAAAGAATTTAATTCTCTGGGACTTTACTCAACCAGAGCCAAGAAGACTCAGAAGCTTCTATACCAGCCGTATAAAAGAAACTTAATTCCTACTTCTATGAGTTTTATTATTTTCCATCCTAAGACTACTTAATATGTGCACTGCACTTCCTATCTGCGCAGGAACACACAGATGCGGCTGACTAATCCTTAAATACCAAGAGAAGTACCCTGGGTGAAAACAGACATTAAAGAAACTGTTTCTGCTCTTGGGGATTACCACTTGCCCGCTGGCTTCACGGCCGCATCCAGGGCACCTGAATGAGAATTAATCTCTGGGACCTACTGCCCAAAGAAAGCCGGGGGGCAGCAGACCTGGCAAGAAGTTCCACAACCACTTGCTCCCAGCATAAATACGACAGGGTGCTCTCTGCTCCAACTCTGCCTCTGAGGTGGGAACCGGGTCCTGCTGCTGCGCTGGGGGCCAGGAGCAAGGGGACACGTCCCTGGCTTGCCACACCAAGCAGCCCCAGGCTGCCTTCCCAGAGTCAGTGCAAACAAGGGCTGAAGGAAAACACAAAGTCCTTTTCTGATGTGGTTTGGAAAAGGGAGCCAAGTATAGCCTGAGGAAAGCTTAGCTGAAAAGGTGCAGTCTTGCATTTCTTTTTTCATTTTAAGGGATAGATCTGTAAGGTCAGAGGACCACACAAAGAAAGAATCAGGAGGAGAAACAAAATATTTATATTCTGCTTGCCTTTTTTTTTTTTTCTCCCCCCTCTTCTCTCTCTCCATTTACCCTGCACATCTGTCTCTTGCTATTCCTAAAATAGTCCTTCGGAGTAACATTGTCCCTTCTCTGCACCAGTGGTATATATACTACTACTAAATTGCCAGTGGACTAAATCAGAGAGCTCTTGGAGAGCAGTTAGGAGACTCGCGTGTGTTCAGAGATGGCCACTTTCCCAGTGATCCACAACAAGAGAGCTCTGCCTCTCTCCAGAACACTTCTGCCCCTCTCTTCCTGCTTGACTGAGAAAGACGAGGGGACACAGAACAACCATTCCTTGAAACTACAGGTATGAGAGGAATTTCAAAAACCCTCATCAAGAAGATCTCAACAAAGCAAAGTGCTAGGCAACCTGAAACTTGGTAGGAGGAAAAAAACCCTAATAATTAAATGTTGCTTATGCAAGATGAAAAACCACATTGTTCCTTCTGGGCACAACAGCCCTGGCAAGCCCAGCACGTATCTCACAAGACAGGAAGCAGTGCTTATGCACGGAGGAGGAGGAGCAGCTGCACATGCCAACTCCATCAGCAATCTACTCTGTGAGGCTCACTCTCCATGCATGGCTTTTTCATGCTGGAAGCAAAGATACCCAAATAAGTCTTCAGCCCTTACAGAATATATTTACCTCTCCCTCTTCCACAGAAGTAAGCATCTTCCCTATTCTCCCCTTTTACCTCCCATGTTTGTACCTTCCCTCACTGCCAGACACTCTTATCTGCAGTGTCAATCTATCACTACGCTGCCCCGAAGCTCCTCTAGCATCACTGTGGCACCAGTGCCTCCTACCCATCCTTCCTCACCTTCACTTCCATAGATTTTCTTCTTTCTAATCTCTAAAATTCATATACTAAGTTTTAGGGTGCTTTCTATAGCACTGTCCTACAATACATCATAGAATAATTTGAGTTGGAAAGGACCCATAAGGATCACGGGTCCCTCCTCTTCAGTTTCTCCCTTCTTTTGCTTTTCCTGTTAAAAACAGCGCATGCTAAACTCACACATTGTGATGGAGATTAGATGCAGCAGTATTTAGGGACCCTGATGCTCCTGGAGTCGAGCTGCTGGCAAGGAACCCATGCAGTTCAGACTGGCTATCACAGAGCTAACATAATACCTCCATACAAGGTTCTGGGGAGAGCTGCGCACTAGATTGCGAGATATAAATATGACCAAAGCAGGGAAGAAAAACCAAAACAAAACAAAAAAAACCCAGCAGAAAAAGGCCACAGGAGCTTGTAAGAAGTAAAGCAGCGAGAGGAACTAACAAGCAGCTGTTATCATTTTAATAGGTCCTTTGCAAGGGAAATGCTCCAGAGACAGCTTGCCTCTCTACAGGCAAAGGAGCAAAGTAACACGCCTAAAATACCCCTGGCACAAACACACACTCGGAGCTTGCTGCCTTTGGCTTGCCTCTTACTTGGTGGAGAAAAGACCTAATCCTACAATAACCTGCACTCATTACTCACCTAACACTTCACTCAGTATACCCCACCCAGCCTAAAAAAGAAACTACCTTACTCACCAGCTATATATTTATCTAAATGACCCAAGTACCTACCCTGGATGCAGGTGTCAGTCATTTCCATGGGCACAGGCTTGCTGGAGTCAGGCTCTCTCAAACAAGCTCCAGCTGTTTCTCATCACAAGGTGAAATCCCAGCCAAGCAAAGGCCCTTTCTTCCCTACCTCTGCTGAACCCTTTGTGTCCCACGTTCCTCAAGCATGGAAAGGCAATGAACGGAGCTCAGGCAACCGCAGCTGTACTCCTTTCAGGTGGCTGACTAACTGGTCTCAAAAGTAGAACAACAGAAAGCCAAGAGATGCCATCAACTCCTTTTATGATGTCTGTGCGGTGAGGTCAGGCCAGAACATACAATCGTTTCAACAGGCTGGTGTGGCAGCATCACAGGGACTTGTAGTGTAAATCTCTGTGATGGCTGGTACGCATAGACAACACCAGTGACTGTCATTAAAGATTCCTAGCTCTCTCTTTCAACAAATGACACATTATTTACTCAATTCTTCTGCCAGCCTGTCCTTGGGGAGGAAAGCAGCTAGGTTGCTCGTCATGAAGCCAAGTGCCCAGTAACCAATCTGTGGACTGAACCACATTCAATTAGGAATCACGCTTCTCCTACATTTAAACAATGTCTAAACAGTCCAGTGTGCCTTTTTCTGCTGTCAGCCTAGAGGCTGAGAACCTTAGAAGGCTGGCTTATACTGTCACTGCAGGAAGCACATGAACCCATATTTTGCCTTCTCTTCTCCAAGTTTGGCTTAGAGTTGACCAGAACAGGCAGGAAAAGGTGAACACAGAAAGTGATGGAGAAGACTAACTCAAATTTGCACCCACTGGATCTGAACTGGACTATACAGTGCTGCAAACCCAGGGCAGTGCTAACGAGGGCTGCAAGAACAGAGCCAAAGAGGGGCTCAATACACTTTTACAATCATAGCATCATAGAATGGTTTAGGTCAGAAGACACCTTAAGGATCACCTAGTTTCAACCCCTCTGCCATGGGCAGGAACACCTCCCACTGGACCTGGTTGATCAAAGCCCCATCCAACCTGGCCTTGAACACTTCCAGGGATGGGGCATCCACAGCAACCTGTTCCAGTGTCTCACTACCCTCACAGGGAAAAATTTCTTCCTCATGTCTATTCTAAATCTCCCCTCTTCCAGTTTGAAGCCATTACCCCTTGTCTCATCACCACATGCCCTTGTAAAATGCCAAGGCAATACCTATCCGGTACAATGCAGTATTCTATCTGGCAGGGTTTTCAGCAGAACAAGTCCTGGGCTGCTGGATCAACCATGACTTTTACTCAATATAAAACCGCTGCGAGCTGAGCCCCTTTCGGTTGCTGTGTTTCTTGGCAAAGTGAACCATGCTTTAGATGAAACATGCTCTAGACAATATTTGTACAAATGCGCAGACTCCATGTAAGTGACTTTAATGGCCTTAAAATCTTTAAAAGACTAAATTACATCAGTCTTATCAACACTCAGGAACAGTTATCGGGCTTCTCCTGAACACAGGCCAGAGACAGGAATTTGACTTCTATCTGAACCACAGTACAGGCCAGGTGTTGTGAGACAGAGATCCTGAAGATGACTTGTTTGATGTCATGCTCTGTCACTTTTTGTTACATGCTGAAACTTTGGAACCCTGAGGCACAATTGCTAGAAAAAGTTTGCACATTTCAGATTCATATGATTTTGAATAGTCCCTTCTAGGAAAGGCACAGGAAATAAGAGGCTACTTTGGAAAGATGGGACTCAACGGCTTCACCCTGTGGTTTATTCCACCTGCTAGATGGGTACAAGGGTGGGTTTGCTGAAGAAAGATGGGGAGCCGACGCATGCGAGGTGCCACCGTACCTGGTACAGCTCTATCCGCTGCTCCGAGACCCGCGCCTTTGAGTTCTGCAAGCGGAAGACCCTGAATTCGGCCTTCACCAAGTTGGAGGCATTCTTCTCCATCGCTGAGACATCAAATCTGACGATTCGGAAGTAAAGGCTGTAATAGCTCGGTGGGATGGCATCTGCAAGAAGGCAGTGTGATTTTATTTTTTTTTTAATGGTAAAATACATTGTTTCTTCAAACAGTGTAACAGAAGACAGCCTCAGTAAGGGAAATATCTGTAGCATGATTCAGTTTCCAATGTCAATTTAATATTATTAGCAATTTAATGAGAAAAACCAAAAACCAACCCACCCCACATGTGTTTGATTATAGGAATACCATATTAATACAGATTAAGAACTATTTCGAACTCTGTTTCAGGTCATGCATTTAAACATCCCCTCTTTCAACACACGGGTGGAAAATCCCACATGCTTATAAACTGGGAAAAAATCATAGCAGTTGGTATCTGGCAGATGCCTTCAGACTTGCATAGAGTTCAAAGAGATTCGCGAAGACAAGAAACAGCAACTCATCTGACCTGTATGTTCTCTGAAGCCCATTTCCCCCCAGAATATGGAGCATAAATTAGCCAGCTTTAGCTTTTGTTTCATATTTAGTTAATTAAAGGATTTTATTGGAATGAAATATTCTGATTATAGTGACAAGGGCAGGAAGAGAGGAGGAAGACGAAAGGTAGGGAAAAGGCAAGCAGACAGTAGACCTCATAAACAGAACTACATCAATTTTGATCACTTGCAAGCAGTAGAAGCCATGAACGTAACCACTCCTCACTATGTATCGGAGAGAAAGCAGAAAAGACAGAAAAATGGACTCAAGCCTTCCAAAACAGTGGCGAACGTCTCAGTTTAGGTTTCAAACCAGCCTCTTCCTCCTTCCCAACTGTAGGCCCTGATGGAGGCTAGGCAGCGAAGCACTTCTGCTCAACCCCAGTCACCCTGAAGGGTTCAGCCATGCCCTGAGGTCTTTCGCCCCCATCCCGGCCAGCCGCAGTAGGGGGAACCCGGCGCCCCGACCACCATCCCCGGGCTGCGACTCCCTCCTCGCTCCGCTGCCTGGCAAGGCTCTCCTCCGCCCCAGGGCCCAGTCCAGACAGGAGTCGAAATGACTCCAAGGCCCCGATGAAAATCTCCGTTCAAACCCAGGGAAAGGTTCCCTCTTCTCTTACCGTCTGAAAACACAAGTGGATAAAGAAAATAAAGGAGGGAAACTGAACTGGGGGGGGCACGGGGGTGATTTTCGGCTGAGGAAGCAAAGCCTGGGGCCATGCCAGCAGAACTTCAGATAGTAAACTAGAAAACATGAAGTTTTCCCACCAGCCACGTAGCTGAGGATTTGCCATGCAGGGGCGGGAGATGACGCGCTGGGAGGTGAGCAGTTCAGCGCCTGTGAAAGACCCAGGCTTCGTCCCAAATCCCAGCAAGACCTGCTGCTCCACTGCCCCGCTCCGCTACCCAGGACAATAATCCAGGCATCTCTCAATCAAGTAAAGTACCTTCTTCTGGAAGACACCTAATTCTTCATAGATATAATACTTAAGTTATCATTTCTATGTAAAGAGATGGGAGAAGCCAAGCCCAGAACATTTACCTTTATTTCTAACTACTAACTATTAAAGGTAGTTGGAATAAATCATAGAATCATAGAATCACAGAATGGTTTAGGTTGGAAGGGACCTTGCAGATCATCGAGTTCCAAACCCCCTGCCATAGGCAGGGACACCTCCCACTGGACCAGGTTGCCCAAGGCCACATCCAGCCTGGCCTTGAACACCTCCAGGGATGGGGCCTCAACAACCTCTCTGGGCAACCTGTTCCAGTGCCTCACCACCCTCAAAGTAAAAAATTTCTTCCTAATGTTTAATCTAAACCTGCCCTCTTCCAGTTTAAAGCCATTCCCCCTCGTCCTATCACTACATGCCCTAGTAAAAAGTCCTTCCCCTGCTATTCACCTCAATAAGACACAGTAGTAACTTAAAGACCTTCTTCCAAAGGTTAGCTGGCTGCTATTACCACAAAAACACAGCAGCTCCCAGCTACACACGGCAACGCCACACGCAGTTACACATTTAATAACCGACTTGTAGCTCTTTCAATAATTCCAGTTCAAACTGACTACAGAATAAATACCAAGTACAAGTCAGTCATGCGAGGAATAAAAAAAATTTATTCCGTCTTCACAAAATTCACAAACATGCTTCCCCTACACAAGTGGGCCAAAGTCTCTTTTTTAAATGATCAGAGGTAAAAACTCCTAAAAATAATCCCAGCTATGAGAAAATTTTTGACAATAAAGAAATAATCTCAGCCTCAACTGTAGGTGCATTATAAGTGAGAGATGGCACATTGTCAAAATACTTTAAAAAATCCTCTGAAAGAGTACTTCCCAAAGCAGACCTTCAGGATGGTCAAATGGGTAAGTGGTATAAATACAAACAGGAAGCTCCAGGCTCCCTTATGATCCCCATTTAATTAAAGAAACAAAAAAAAGGTTCTCAAATTTTCACATCTGCAGTGCTCGAAAATAAATCCAAAAGCATCATGAACACTATTCTTACCTATCAGGCTTATTGACAGAAAACTGCTACAAACTCACAGCGAGAACTCAAAGACAGAAAAACAGATGCAAACTGCCCCCACACCAGAACCACTCCTCTCTCCCATGAGCAACACATTAGTACTGTTCTCTCTCAAAATACCAAACGAAGGTCTTCTGAGAAAAGCTAAACTTTATGCAATGACGACCTTAATTTTGACACATTTTGCAAATTCTTATAGAAGTTACTTCTTTCTGAGATTATACCCTCATTTAAGAGAGAAATAATCTCTTCAACTTCTTTCTCTGCTATAGGAAACACCAAGACTACTAGTTGTTCTCCAGCCAAACCTAACCCTACTAGGAATATAATTTGGCATAATAATATGTATATATAAGATTGATGCTTCCAGGATGAGTTGTAAGTTGTCCTTCCCTGTCATTTATTTGAGGCATCAACCTACCATTTCATTCCCTGTGGACAAGCAAAATGAGCAGCCAGCCACTTGCCCTGGCACAGACAAACCCTGGCCATCTTGACTTTATTTCAGATTGAAAATTCCTATTTAACTGTCAGTTTGATTTATATTTAGCTTCCTACTTATTTCTAGAACTTTCTTGTGCTATATTTGTAGTCTTTCTTTTTGGTTTCTGTATTTTATATACTGTACGTTACAAATCTGTGAATATGTATCTGAACAGATTTTCCCAAACGATCTCTCCATTTACATCTTTTCTTTCTTTCAGACATAAAGAAGACAGACAGAGGAGGAACAGTCTTTTAAATGTGCATGTTTTTGCATTTGCATATGTGCATTCATATACACAGCAAATGAGCATCTACCTTCCACTGGAAGGGAGGAGTGGGACATCCACCATGAATAAGAATGAGTAAGAATGAATTCCTGTCTTATGGAAATTTCATCTCTCATATAAGATAGTTTTGTATCTTGCAAAAGCCCACAGAAGAAATTTGATTTCTTTACTCTGTCATTCATGACAGTATCCATGGGAAGTCAATTCAGGAAAATTAATGGACAGCTGAAAAAAAATAGGGGTTTTTACTAGCTGCAGCCCTTCCTCTGAAACAGAAGGGCTGACCACAGAATTGGGGTTTACGTGAAAATTAATCAACTTTAAGACTGAGAATTGAGACTTGCAGTTCTCTCTAAGGGAATGGAAAGAACCCTATGGAGTCTACAAGGTTTTGGATTAGCCTTTAAGCAGTCTCAGATGCTGCAATTTATCTCTCTTTGTGACTCCACCTTAACCTGACAATTGTATCAATTCAGAATCAGTTGGATACCTCTGGACTCCCCTCTGGTTTTGGCCCAATGACTCCAGTAGACACCAGAATGGCTCTGACCAAGTTAGTCTGTAAACACAGTTACCCTGCTGCAGACTCAACTCCTTAAGTATTCTTTGAACCATTATCATTAATGAGTGGAACTAAATCAATATGTTTCCTGTAGCTAGAAAAACACAGATTTATTTTGTTTTGCAGAGGGAATAGTAAATGCAGTGAAAGATTCCATTTTTATCATCTTTAAATTATTCATTAATTCAGCCCTTAAAAACCTGAAGACTTCCAGCTGTAATAATCATAATCACAATCATCACAGTACAGTTGAGACAAGAATTATAAAGCACAGTTGGAGAAGGTGAAGGCAGCATCTCTCCCCGTCCTTTAGCCTGCTGAACACTGAGCATCACAAGTTTAGCTTTTTCATTCCTTTTGTTGTTTGTTGGTTTTTTTGTTGTGTTTTTTTTTTTCTTTTCTTGAAACAGCTGAAACTTCAGCTGCTCTTCACAGGACAGTCCAAACTGCCAGGTTAAAATGTATTCAGGTATGTACGTGTTTAAGTGCATAAGGACACTGTGGTTTCTGTGCTTCTTTCCTGACTTTGTTCAATGCCCAGCATCCTCCAAGCTCCTGGAACTAGGACAGAAAGCAGCCCTGCTCTGACAGAGCAGAAGAGCATTGGTGGGAGGGGTGCAGGAGACCTATCCCAAAATACTCAACAGTCTGCAGTATTGCTCCGGATTGGAACATCGTCAACAGGAGGGACAGAACACATCCTCTGACCAGCTGTCCAAAACAGCACGTGGATCCCTTGGCATTGCTCCTGGGAGGACAGCGAGATGGAGTCAAGCTCCCTTAAACCAAAAGTAGGAATGGAAGGTGTTTGTTTCATGCTGGAGATATTCCCCAAATCGGGAATCTCCTGCACAAAATGATGATACTTTTGCCTTCCACAGTTGTGTTTGATGAATTAAGCTCTGCATTTCCACAGCTTTCCTCACAAGTACTGCATGTACTGACATTTCAGGGGAAACAAAACACTCTGTTTGACACAGCTCTTCTGAGAGCTGGGCTTTCATTCTGGCGAGGAAAAAGACCTAAATTCAATTGTATCCAAACGAGGCTTTTTTTCCGTCTGAATTTTCATTTCTGCTATTGAAACAAAAAAATCAATTATGTGCACAGCCCAAATTAGGAAATGTAAACAACTTTTCTTTCCTCGTTGGAAGAGGCCAGACAGGCCGTCTTCACACATACACCCACAATGGAAAGGCTGAGAGCTTCAATCTAATCCTTCCATCAAGGGCTTGTAATAAATGCTCCAAAGATTTATTTTTATTCCCTTTTGTGTTTATTAAACTTTGGAGGGTTTCTTTTCCTTTTTCTTTTCTTTCTGGTGCTTTGCCCATTCTTTATTATGGCAGCTACAAAACATGGAATGCCCTTTTCTTCTCGCCCTCTCTTTTTTTTTTTTTTCCCCCCTCCTTGCCTTTCTAACTGCAGTACATGAATGACCATGTAGTAGGCTTTGAAGCAGCACATGCAAATATTTATAAGAGTAGCTTGATTGTTATTAAATGCAGTTGTTATGCTTTCCACGCTCTGGCAAGCTTCCCTAACCCCTCTAACTATTAGGACCATTTAGGCTGTTTAGATTTCAGCTCACTGATAGCAAATCCTACATTTTTTTTTTGGTAACAAGCAGTATAATGTGACATCGTTTCTCCCCCTGTGTGAATTTTACTCTCTGCTCAGCGTACGGGTCCCTGCCACAAGCCAGGTCAGGCTGCCTTTAAGGACATCCAGACGCGGCCAGTGAAGCAGCATGAGCAAGGCTGCTGCAAGGATGGGCAGCTCGTACCAGCACATCTTTCCAGCAGGATCCCGTCCTTCCTGTCAGGCACACTCGGGTCACAAATCCTCTCCTCTTTTCCAGGGAAAGTCTCTCCAAGAAATTAGAAACTTGTTTAATGCATCTGGGCTCCGAAAGCCCACAGATAATTACTCTGCTCACCCCTCCTGACCCTGACGTGACTGCAGAGTCCTGCTGGAAACCACCGCTCTGCAATGAAAGGGGATACATAAATACAGTGAACCAAAATACGGAGGCCTACAGGTTATATTTGGGAACGGGGATTGGTCCTCAGAGTTAAATCAGTCATGCATCAGCTTTCCATTAGCTCTGAAACTCTACCCCGCGGTGACATTAAGTTATGAGCACATCCATTAGCTAATCACCGCTCTTGGACAGGAACACTTGCGCTGCTTTCCGCTCAGGTGTCACTTCCAGTCTCTTGCAGCAAGGCTTCAAAGTCCGACGGTACAGAAGCAGTACAAGGGACTTACTCCACTATTCCCGTTTTTACTGACAAAGCTGCCAATGTGCTATTACCTTTATCTGTCACCAACCATTTGCTGTTGAGGACGGCCACTGCACTGGAAGTCAGAAAAAACCTGCTGAGAGCAAGTGGGTAAGGCTTTGAGCTGAGGCCCAAAGGCTCTGCAGCAACTCTTCTCGCAGAACAGGGTGTGCGTGCACCTATAGTACACCACGTCTGTTATTGCACCTGGTTTTGGTGAAGGAACCATGCCAGAAACCGGCAGCTAGGAATCTTTCACTGAATGATCACTAGATCCAAAATTTATCCATGGCAAAGGGGTGTGGATAGTTCAGAACTCCACATTCCCTGATAACTTCAATCTTGGTATCTACTGCATGTGGATATGCTGACAATTAACAAGAGAAACAGACAGGCATGCATAAAGGAAGACAGAGCTTTCTTCGGACAGACATCAAGAGAACAGGTTGGGGATGCAACTGCTGGGTGACCCTTTTGAGCATCACTCTTCAGTTGAAGACTGAAGACTGAAACCACTTCCCTCTTTTACCTCCAGTTCTGACCCTGGAGCTGTCCCTGCAGTCACACGGGGAAGCCTCAACACAGCTTCTGTAAGACAGTGGATTTTAGAGTCCAGAGGTGATTCCCCTTGGAGAAAAACCAAAGAAACCAAACCTCACTCCTACAGGGACTCCTGCTGCAGCTCTTTAAAAATTACTTTCTTTCACGGGTTCCACTAACAGAAGCCAATCCTGAGTTTTCTTATTTCAGTAACTTCCTCTTTGGCTTTTTCTTTCTTTGTAACGACAACACACTGAGCTCCTGATATGCAGCAGGTAATCCATGCATGTAATTATTATGCCATAAACCGGCTAAGAAGATTCAATAAATGTCACTAGCAGACTCTAGAGTGCTCAAAGCACTTGTTAGTGCTCACATAGCACAAATGCATGGTTTATTTTTTCTGCCTACACTGTCTCTGTCAAGTTCTACATGTCCAAAAAATATACACCAGTGGAGGTCTAGGTAGGCATGGATTTAGAGTAGAATAATTACCCAATTACCAGATTTTGTGACACATTTTCCACTGTTGAACCACTTACTATTCCTCTTTTAAAACACACTAAGATCTACGACAACATATGAAAAGTAAAAAAGCCCAGGACATCCTCCAGATTGAAGAGATAGGTACAGTGAGGCAAAAATAGAATTTTCTGGAGATATGTTTATGGAATTATGTGTTCCTTACTTGAAAACTGACAAAGGCCTTCTGGTTCTGCTGCTACTTCCTCATTGCTTCACCAAGCCTGCATCAAAACATGACTGGCCAAAGCTATGACCTCAATAGCACAGTGGTCTGGTAGTCTGGTTTCCAGTTACCCAAATAATTAATTCCCTCAGGGTACTCCTATTGCTCTGGAGTTTTATGGACTTTGACATTCTTACGTAATTGTCTTTTGTACTCTTGATTTCTCTAATGGTGAAAAACATCCTGCAGTCATCTTTGGGTCAAAATGCAACTGGCATAGTAAGGCCACTGGAGAATCATAGAGTTAAGTTAAAGTTTAGGTTAAGTTCCCACAAAGACAAGTAGGAAAATAAAACTCAAATCATTGATGGTGCTGTAGCAAAGCTGCTGCATGGGATTCTTGGTACAAAACAGGTTAAGTCCTGGCTTTGTGGGCCATTTTAAGGATGCAAAGAGAAGGGCATCTTATTACATACTCCCTACTTTGTGTCACTTCTAGCTAGCTCTACTAGCACATTGAAGCTGGATATGAATCCTACAGTGGGCATCAAACCCTGCCAAGAAAAGCTACCATTGCTGTTTTAAGGCTGTAACAATACAACCCATTTTAAAACCTTTTCTTCGTTTGTGTTTGTAATTGTTCCCCCAGGGCTGGGCCAAATCATGTTGCAAGTTCAACCTCAACTGTATTTACACGCTGCAGTTGAAATTGACTTTGCATGTTCCTTAATTTGGTCTGGAGACCATTGTAAGAAGGGCTGTAATTTTCCTGTATCACTGAACTGTCTGATCTAAGTGAATCTTAGCAGCCAGAAAGCCCTCATTTAAATTCTTTCATCCCTTGGACTTTATCTTTCTGCCGCCCTTTTGCAGTTATTCTCATGAAGATACTAGTCTTGTAGGCTCGGTCCAAAACACCGTTTAGCCTGAAAAAAATCCATACTACTCACACCAGCTAGTAAGAAGGAAGACAAAAGAATTATTTTGAACAATCAGCTATGGCTTCTTCTCTCCTCCCTCTCCTATGGATACCATATGAAGAAAAACTGCTGGGCCAACATCACATACGTTTGTTCACCTCCTATGAGGTGCAATACCAACAGCCAAGAAGTCTGGGCTGTGACAGATCTCCCAAATGAACCCTTCTTGAAAAAGATTCGCAGCTATTCTATCACCCAAAAACGCAAAGGACAGTCAAATTTAATACCAAAGACAAAAACTGCAGGAACATCGTGCTTTATCTGAGAAGATGACCAAAAGCCTCAGACGAAGTCCATGAAGTCATTCTCCTGTAAGTAAGAGAGGCATTGGTGCCTCACACACTCCTGCTGCAAGGGGATGGAGAGTTAATGTGGCCGCAGGCTCCCACAGAAAGACCCAGCTTCCCTTCCCAGACCATGCTATGAATGCTAATGTGCAGCAACCACAAAGGGATTAACCTCTTTTGTGCCTTAAGCCAGGCTTTAAAGACTAGACCAGATTTTCAAGTGTTTAGCCCGTGGTACTTTGAGGCTTTTTTGTTGTTGTTTTTTTTAATTTTTCAAAATGTCCCTAAAATGAAGTCTTTCAACTGGATGTTTCTGGCCTGATTTTCAAAGGGCCTAACTGTTCTTGTGATCTTTTCAAAATCAGTTTTGAGTTTTGGCACTGAAATGGAGCCGGATCTCTCTTCGGCAGCTAGCCCCAGCCGCAGGTGCTGACACTTACACAAAACCTTCACCTTAAATTTTGCCTCTTCCTTAGCTCACCTTGCCCAAAAACCTAAAGCCAAAATTCCCCGTCAGTCTCTGTGAGCAGGAGTGTAGCTGCATATGTAGCAAATATTAATGATTAAAAAAGTTCAAAAACATTTCTGCAGGATTAGAGGTCAAACCACTGGGCTACATAGAAAAAAAAATCTACCAAAAAAGCAGAAAAGTCTAAAAAATCCCCTGTGCATCTTTCCTCTTCCTCCCTTTCTTTTGATATTGCATGTCACCTCCAGCCTTTATCTAACTGGTCCATACAGTACTGGTCCATTGGTCTGTGTTTGGTGTCAGTGTGATCAGCTCCTACAATTTCCTTGACTGGACCACTGTTATGGCTTAAGAAACCCACAACAATTTTTTTTTGTTTAGACAATTATTCTATTGCCCAATGACCCCTTCCCACACAGGACGGGAAATTGGGAAAAACAAGGAAACCCTGGGGTTGAAATATAAACAGATTTATATAAACAGTTCCGGGCTCCCCATTTTAAGAAGGACAGGGAACTGCTGGAGAGGGTGCAGTGAAGGGCCATGAAGATGATTAGGGGGCTGGAGCATCTTTCTTTCAAGGAAAGGCTGAGGGAGTTGGGTCTTTTTAGTCTGGAGAGGAGACGACCGAGGGGGGATCACATCAATGCTTACAAATACTTAAAGGGAGGGTATCAGGAGGAGGGGACCAGTCTTTTTTCAGTGGAGTCCAGCGACAGGACAAGAGGTAATGGGCAAAAACTTGAACATAGAAGTTCCATCTGAACATGAGGAGGAACTTCTTTCCTTTGAGGGTGGCAGAGCACTGGAACAGGCTGCCCAGAGAGGTGGTGGAGTCTCTGACGCTGGAGACATTCAAAACCCGCCTGGATGCCACCCTGTGCAACCTGCTGTAGGTGGACTTGCTCTGGCACGGGGGTTGGACCAGATATCTCCAGAGGTCCCTTCCAACCCATAATATTCTGTGATTTTGTGAGATTTAATAGAATAAGACCAGATAACTAACATTAAGAAAATTAAAGAACCAACACTGATCATGATACCAATATAAAATATATGAGGATTATACTCACCCCAACCTATCAGTAGGAAGCCGTGCGCTCCCAGCAGTGGACAGCACATGTCAGACACTGCGAGCGCTATGGCTTCGGGAGGAAGGGAAGGCCTTGGGGGTCCAGCACCAGGGCAAGAAATTCTCTGGATGGCCGCCATCAAGGCAGAGAGAGCACTTCTCACCAAACTTTCTAATTTATACTGAACGTGACATTCATGGTATGAAATAATCCTGTTGGCCAGCTTGGGTCAAGTGCCCAGGTCTCGCTCCTCCTCATCCCTGCACCTGGCAAGCTCAAAAACACTGAGACCTTGAAACCCATACACCATAGCTGGCTACAAAGTAAATATTTTCACAAATTCAGACACTAGAGTCTTTTAAAAGTACAGTTTTCCCAAGCATTAGAAGAGAAATTAGTCCTGTGTTGCTCAAACCAGGAGAACCATTGAAGAACAAATCCCCCACAAAAGTGATGTGCCGTGACAGCAGAGGCAGCAAGAACTAACCAGTGTGCGTGATCAAAACACGTGCTCACAGAAATAATGCTCTTCAGGGACAGGCTGTAAGCACTGCCGCGCATCGCCAGACCTCTCTACACCTCCTCTGTCTCCCATCACTGCTCGTTTGCAAAGACGACTAGAAAATCTGAAAGTGTTTCGGGAATGGGAGAAAAATACTTAAAAACATACGTAGTCCTTCCAGGCAAGCCACACAATTTATTTTGGAGGAAATCAGTGGCCTGTGCAGGCTGTCCTGAACAAAAAGGAAACACTTGTGGAAGGTATAGGAAGACACCTGAAAGTAAGGACTACAGACTGCATGCATGAGTTCACATCTTCAAAAGTATGCTAAGGTAAACCTGCACAGACACTGCAAAAACTTGCGCTATTACTACTTTACAGCCACAGGGCAGTCCTGAGGCAATTACAAGCCACAATCCTGGTCCTTTACAAACTGTCCTATCCTGAAAGTGCATTCTGCTGAGTAAGGCTGAATTCCTCTAAGAAAGTGCACTTTCCTTCTGCAGTTCTGAAGAAAGTGAGGACTGCCCAGAAGACCGCTTCTGCTATAAAACAAAACTCTCTGAGTATTAACTTATAGAGAGTCAGACTGAGCACCAAGCCTCGAATCAACTGCCTGGATCCAAACCTCTGAAGCTGGAGGAGGATCAAAAGCCATTTAAAATTGCTGAAACCTCTGGCTAAAATGAAAGGGCAAACAGTCCAGTCCCTTTCAGAAAAATGAAAACAAAACTCCAACCCAGGGAGACTTGGTGTGACCACTGCCAAATACTCCTATTTCTTAAAAAGCAGTGTGCAATTCTTCCCAGGGGATGGCCCCTCTTGGGACAAAGCAGCACGTGTAGCACAGCCCCATGCCTGATCTTTCTCTCCCAGCAAGAAAGGCTGTTTGCCTATTTGGAAAAGCTTGAGTAGCTGGAAACAGGATAAACTAGCACCTCACACGGCAACACTTGAGGGTCCCCCTCAGTGGACACTTTCTGCCCCTGCCTTTACAATTGCTTGAAAATTAATCTCCTGAAGAAAAATTCCCTCACGTGAACTCACCAGACCCTCCTCCCTGCTTGCCTTTAAAGCTTTCCAGGCTGCTGGCTTGTTTGCCCTCATCCATGCTGAAATGCAGGGGTTGGGTAATGCGAACAACACTGATGCACCACATGAGAGCTATTTGCAGGTCTAAAGTTTGAGCCATTGAGCAATGCTTAATTGGGGTAACCTAATTACTTGGGAGTATTCTAGAGAGCAGCAAATGCTGATTTTTCCATTCCAGACCACTTTCGGCATATATAAATCTCCAAGCATTTTAGAAAGTCTGGAAGGTTTGACTTCAGTTCTCCTCAAAGTCCTGTTTACAAATCATCTGTCGTGCAAAGGAGCCAAGAGGGAATGTAAACACAAACCATACTGCTATCTTTGTTTCTCAACAAAGAAATCTTAATCTTGTGGCACGTTAAAACATACGGGGTAAAGAAAGAGCACGACAGCTTGCTCTCTCAAACACAACCCCCATATAATCTCACTGCTGCTTATGCAGCGCTGCAGTTTTACTAGTGAGAGAGAAAAACCATCTTCAGATGACTCCTGGGTCGGATGCCATTGTAGCAAGCCCATGACCAGGCATTCTCGACAGGAGCTGACAGATCCTTTTCTGCTTGGAAGATGCGCGACAAGCCAAGAGGAAAGCTGCCGCGTCCATCAACAGGCGTTAGAACAAGTGACAGAGTTACCAAAGCCTCTCCAAAACCTGAGTGAAGTTTTGGTCCCATTGAAGTCACCAACAAAACATTCCCATTGCTTTCAAAAGGGCTAGGAATTTATCGCTACACTGGTAAGCACAGAGAGGATTTTCAGCACAAGAAAGCTGCATCCAGGCTCTCAGCCTCCTGTTCTCTGTGAATTTAGTTTGCCAACAAAAGGTCCTTCAGCTTTCAGCAGTTATTTTGTGAACATTCAGGGAAGAACAACTCCTTTCAAATCCCCATCAGGATCCTTTGAATGAAATCCCAGGTTATCATGTATCACCACTGAAATCAAATATGTAAATAGATGTGTGTTGTGTTTGGAAACTTCTCAGGTATGTACTTTGCTATTCTGCTTACACTGGAATGTAAGAAAAATATCCTAGTGTCTTTCATCTCTCTCCATGAAGGGCTGCTCCTCTTTCAGCTAGGAATCATAAGCAAGAATTGAAAGTACAATTGCCTATCTCCTCTTAAAAAAAAAAAAAGGGTGAAAAAGAAAAGGGGTGCAAAAAGGAAAAACTCACCAGAGAACACAAACCTTTCTCAGTGGCAGAGTAAGACCCAACTTGCTGGCACTGTTCAGCTGAGTTTTTATAGCTGCAATGACCTCAGTGACTTAAAAGAGATCACATTAACCTTCTGCTGACAAGACTGACCAACAGATTTCCCTGTAACAAAGACCTTTTTTCTCTTTCATTTCCCAGCCTTCCTTTGGTTGCATGCTACTGAAGTGATATCTTCAGAAGCAATTTGCAACAGGAGACCTCTCCATCGGTGGGCTGAAAAGGCAGACATGATCACAAGTCCAGCTGAGTAACTTGTATATCGCATCGCTGTACAGAGACATCGGGATGCTGACTGCAGCGCCTCAAAACCCCTAAGCAGTCGTCATACCCCCAAAACCCAAGTAACCTTGAATAATTTTTATCCAAGAAAACATTTCACCATCTCTTCTCAACAGCAGATTAAGTGTACGGTTAGATGCATGTGCGTGTGTCTGAGAAAGTCTATGTGTGCTTAGTTTTTTTTAATCCTTCCTCTTCCTGGCACCTTTCTCACGAATTTCACTCGCACCAACAGCCCAGCCAGCAGGATTAAAACTGGCTTCATGGTGTTATCTCAGTGCCAATTTACTAATGACTTATATTTGAAAAATATATATTGTGCAGACATACTTTTATTGAATCCATCAGACTCACAAAAAAAAAAATTACTTCCCTTATAAATCTATTCGCCCCATCAGCATAGAAGAGGAGCTTGGCACGCCTGCATGCAGCCGCGCACGCTCCGTACCTCTCCCTCCTCCCAGCTCCAGGGTTTCTGCAGGCACTGAAGCCGAGGTGGCAGGTGGGATGGAAGCATCCTACAGCCCCGGCAGGACCTGCTGCCCAAGGGCAGGATGCACCTGCACCCATGGGTGCTGCACAAGTCGGGCCAAGAAAGGCGGAGAAGGCAGGCAGCCCACAGGGTTGTGCCACTCATGAGAGCCACAGGACAGCGGTACTGCAGGGACAACCCAGGTCAGGAGCCCTCAGACCTGGGGACGAGGGCGGTCTTTTTGGGACCCCAGAAGGCAGCTCTGGTGAGGAGGATCATGATTAAGCCTGATGCTTGGACAGAAGCACAGGCGTAGACTTTTAATGCTAGAAATCCGGCTGGTATGTTTATAAGGCTAACCTCTCCAAGGAAACGGACTTAATACTTCTTTTAAGGTAAGCTGTGGTTACCCATCATATGTCTATGTCTGTAAAATCAGGCCATTCACTAAATGTCAGTTCGGTACAGCTTGCATTCTGACAGCAAACACACTCATCACAGGCTCTGACTTGTGCCTTTAGTGCTGGATGACTTAAGCTGTGTTTTAAGCCCCTGAATACACATCTGCATTTTAATTTTCTGCGTAGAAGCACTTCTAATTGCAAGTATTGCTATGAAATCTAAGAGGATGGCTGGAAATCCCTTGAATATAATCTGAGGATTATACACTGCCACAGCGACGCAACTCTATACAAAAATCTACTTTACAAAAAATGTACCACTGCAGAACAACAAAGCTGTGCTGGAGAGAAAAAAACACAACTGGAAAACATTTTGAATTATTTAGAGAACTAAGAAAACTTTCCCCAAATCCAATTTTCTCCAACAGTGTCACAACAACCACAAAGCCGTCATACATGACAAACTCAGTGGTGTTGAAATCAAGGAAATGGCAGAGAAAAGACATTCTCAGGGTATTTCACAATTGAGTTTAAGCTGTTCACACTGCTGTGTTTATGTGTCGCTCTACCTTAGCACAGAATAAGCCAAATATCATTTATCTTGTTTTCAAGTCAAACGTTTTATTTCCCCTCTTATTCATCTGCAGTGTGGTTCAACCAACTGGAAGTGAATGCACACCTGGTAAGTTGTAAAGTCAGTCCGAATATTTAGTAAAGTAACAGGGCAAGAAGCCTGCCACTCAGCTTCAGAGAAAGAGCACAGGCATTGGCTTCACTTTAAACAGTCCTGCTGAAGTCATCTTACGAGCTTTCCTACACAGCCATGTGCTTAAAAGCTTTCCTGCCTCAGAGCCCTTAGCAGTGAGGGAGAATGGGGTGAATCCATTCCTCAAGAAGCTCATCAGACTGAGGAGAGCTCACAGGACCAAATCCTTCATGCACCTCACACTTGCAATGTGATTTTTGCTACTGCTTTCCCAACCTACCCAACCTGTGCTTTGGAGAGGGGTCCTCTATGCACAGGAGCAATAGTGGGGTCGCAGCTTTCATGCCTATGCTGTTGGTGGCCTTCCACTTCAAAATCCTGGTGAGAGAGACAAAAACGAGCATCTACTTTCTGTGAGCATGCAGAGATTTACCTGCTAGGCTGAGCTCATCCCATTCCTCTCAAGCTGGCCAATGCACAGTCGCCTGCTACTAATGCTCTCCAGGCCTTCCCATCCTGGATTAAATTCCAGGCTAGATAGAGCCATCCAGTCTCCCCAGAAATTTTTCTTTTTAAAATGGGAAGACAATACAGTTTTAACTGACAAAAGTCGGTTAATGGAGATATCCCTTGCCTGGAGATCAAATTAAATAGAACATCCCACAGAACCCAGTAGGGCAGTGGTCTTTGCTGTGTCACAGATGACTGCACTGAGTAAAAGTACACTATAAACTACGTTCTAAGCTGCTTTTCCTGTTAACATGGACCTAGAAGGGGTGGTGTCCTACTGCCACAGGCCTGGAGCACAAAGTGCTACCTGGTACCCACGGCTGCAGACTCCCGCACATCAGGTGATGTACCTTTGAACTGCTGTCTCCTGAAAAAACTGTGAACTATCCTCTTCCTCCCTCTATCTGCATACTTACACAGCCTCATGACCACAGTTTTTAAGTGCACATCTATCATTCATTGCAGTTGGTGGTAGCTCTTTTACTTTTGCTGCCTCATCTCACTTGGAGCTCTCCCATCATTTCATTCCTTTAAACCACTCAGCCATTTCCCCTCTTCAATTAGTCCCTTAAAACTTTCCTTCCTCTTTAAGCTTATGATTAGTCTTTCATTAGAGCATTTTGTGGTGCCCTTTAAGGACAATGAAATGAAATAAACCCATCCCCCCACCCCCCACATATACAATTACACTGTCATGTTCTGTACAGTGGAATAATGTACAACTTATAAGAAACCGAGCCAATGCAGAGATTGATAATGAAGGTAACACCATCAAGTTTCACTCTCTTCTGGAAGGAGAAGAGAGTAAAATTGAATATACAGTCATAAAATACACTAAATTAAATAGGCCTCTGCAAATGAAAGTTGCCTGTGAAAATAGTTTCCAGGTCTATGGTTTTAATTACTACATAAATAAATGGAAAACAGGATTAAGGAATTTGCACAATTGTTACACATCATATTTGGAATCATAGCATTTTTTTCAGCTACAATAGCATGAAGGCATAATCCAATAAAGTCCAACTGAACCAGATCCAGCTTCTCCCTGATATTTTGGTTTGGTAGACAAGAATCTGTAATCATTCTCCAGCAGTACTCACATGGGACTGAAACATGCAATATCGGGGTGATTTTGCAAAGTTTCCTCACTTCTTCTCAGGCTTTGGATTTTATGATTTGCACAGATTAAAAATGTTTATGAGTTCCAGTCATTCAGCTTTGCTCATTTACCAGCTCTGTTTGTAAACAAGATTTCATGCAACGACTGAACCATGGACCTGTTCTCCTCTACAGGAGAAGTCCTCTGAGTAAAAAAAGCCACCTGGGTACAAAAGGCAAATATGTATAGGAGCAAAAGTGTTAAAACTGCTCTTGCGCCCTTGTAAGAATCCATTCATGGTTGCAAACACAAAAGCCCGGGGCTTTTCATCCATGACTAGAGCAGACCCTTCATTTTTCCCCCCCTTCCTTTTTCTGTTTTTCTTTTACTGCATGCACATTCATTTTAACCTGAATAAACTGCCCATGAGTGACTGTTCTTTACCTGTCTTCACATAAGTTAATTACCCAGGAAGAATTTAGCATGCTGTACCAGCTCATTCAAGCTTTTCTTCCTCAAGCTTAAAATCTCCCTAAATCTCCTTTTCCTTCACAGGCCTGCTCTTCATCTCCAGCTGGACTGAAATCCAGCAAATATTACGCTTACAAGGTAACAGGTCTGGAACGTGAAGCATCTAGAGCTCAGCAGAGTCTCTTCTTGGCATCTCAATGTATGTACTTCTTTGTCTGGTGCCAAACAGTATTCGACCGGCTTTATCCAATTCAAATGAAGATATTAAATCCCGGGACTGCATGAACGTTGTTGACCAATGAAAACCATAGTTAAGAGAAATGCCTTCCCAAGGAAAGAGACAAGTGCTACTTGCCTTTTCAGAGTGCCCAAAAAGCACGGTGTCTTTAACAAAGCTTTCAATCCGGAGTATGCATTTACCTTTTTATCATCCTTCATAAACAAAAGACAAGAGAAAGAAGATAAAGGCTGGTTTGTCAGGCTTTGTGCTCCTACAGGCGCCTTCCCCTGTGACGTTATCATCCGCACAACAGCAAGGGCCAACGCAGGCAAACCTCTGACATTTCAGAATAAGGCTTTCAGAGCAGCACTGAGAGCCGGACGGAGGGTCTGGCACAGCTTTGACCACTGCCCTGCTTATACATAATTAGCCCTACACCACTGAATGAATTAGGGAAGCCAGACTGAAGGCATCTGCTCAAAGCTATCTTCCACACCTACGAAGGCAGAAGAGAATGCATTTACTTTGTCTTTTCCCTACAGGCAAAAGATACTACTGACACTGAAGAATAAGAACAGAGGCATAAAGCAACAATTAAACTCTGTTTATAATCAAGGATTATTGAATAGCACTACACAGCACAGCTTAGGAAGGAAAACTCCCAGCATTTCTCACCTGCTAACCTGGAGCTGCATCCATACAGGCTCAGCCTTGACAAATGCTAACTTCCAAGTGCTCTGTTCAGAACTGCAAGACCCCTTAAGGCTGGAGAGCTCTTCTGAATGTAATGTTTACTGCTACTAACTTAGCTGCATGGATTAGAGGCTTCATGTCCAGCAAAACGATTTAGGAAGAGACAGGATTCTCAGCTTAAGAACTCCTTTCTCGTGTGAATGCAATGGCTGGCTGTGCCTACATACCAACACATATTGAGCTTTGAATGGTATAGCTGGCTACACTGTAAAGACTTCTTTAAGTGAGATACACTGACTTGTTCAAGAAGCATTTACAGATCAGGGTGGGGAAAAAGGACAACACAGTGTGTAGAACTCAAAATGCAGGCAAGAAATAGGCCCATCTTTCTTCTCCTTCCAGACCAGTCACTGGTCTCAGAACTTTCTCAGTGGCACTGTAACTAAATGTAAATGGATTTTTCTCTTACTGCAAGTTACAGAACTGTCCACCTATATGGTTTATCTCGATGAAGCTGTAGCACTGCTGAATTAGTGGTGTCTGTGAAAGGAGCAAAGAAGACCCAACTAAGACATCTACACAATACTCAGGAAGTAGAGCTGTCTGGTATTTCCTCTGAGAGGTGTTGTTAGTAACAAAAGTCACCTTACTCAGTGATAGAAAGTTTACCTCAAATATAACTTTGCTAATTGAGATATAGGCTATATGGTGCTCACATACTTCGAGGCATAAAGTTATGCCTTACTAACCTAACCCTCAGAAGCATGGAAGCCCACTCTCCTGTGCGAGGAGTGCCTCTCTCTAGTGAAGCTAAGGGAAGAGGACTACCCCATAACGCCTGTAGGAGACCTGCAGTAAGGTTAAACAAAATACTAAAAAACCACCATCCATTAAACCATCAGCTGAAGAATCCTTTTACCATTAAGCCTGGACGCTCAAACTGCTCACAGGTAAAGAGACCCTACTGGCAGGTAAAGAGAAATTGCCATGTATGCAAAGGACAACATTTTGCCATGGTCTGCCACAAACATCAGCAGGGAAGGGTAAAAAGATTTCCACCTTTTCTGTTTCTGAAGGAAAGACAGCCAAGGCAATAGATAGATCTCAGCTCAATCTCAGACATGAGAGAAATATGTAATATTGTTAACTAATGGCTCCACTTCAGTCTCTTGTTGTTGATACCAGATCTGGAACTGTGTTGTCCTGGACCAAAATAAAGGTTTTACCTCTGAAAATATGAAGTAGAAACAAGCAAAATCCCTTTGAATCTGAAAAACCACCAATACTCAGCACAAATATCTATGCAAGAACCTCTGACTATGGCAAAATGTGGGAAGACCATGGCTTCTCAGACCCTCTTGTTCCATTTGAACATTTTGTTTAAACCAATGCTAGAAATGTTCTAGATACTGATGACTACAAGTGATTTATTCCAGCAGTCTACTTTTTACTCAAAACCACCATTTTGTGGTCTGGTTTAAATTGTGGTCTCCAACCTTTACTGGTCCAAGCACATTAAGAGTGAGTAAATAATGCCATTGTGAGCAAGTGAGAGCCTCCCCAGCTCGCTCCAGAACACTGATATGATTGAAAAAAAAAAAAAATTTAAATGTATTGCCAAAAAAACTATGCTCAAGAGTTTGAGCTTTTCAAGTTCTAATATTTGTTATTGCTATTACAAAACTTTGCTATTTCCGATATTCTTTAAAAAAAAAAAAAAAAGAAAAAAAAAGAGAGAGAAGAAAAAGAAGATCATTTTTCTGAAACATTTCAGGCTAACATAGTAAAATGTCCTAGACAGCTTTTCGAGTTTTGAAACCATCCCATTTCAAATATTGGTTAATGTAAATCTGGAAAGTTGCCTTGTCTGGAGTTAAATCATATACAGATTGAAAAAGGATTAAGTTTTTTTGTTACAATATATGCACTTTTTATATTTTAACCTTCCATTGTCTGGAACGGAAGAGGCTGGAGAATAAGAACAAACAGGGAACGGTACAGTTCACCACAAAGGCTGCTGCTGCAGGTACATACTGTTTTTTCACAATACACAGCATAGCACAGGGCACTACAGACATCGACTGTTATTTTATAGTATGGCCCCTCCTTGTGACAGGTTAACACATGAGGAAATGGCACAAGTTCATACCATAGTGGGCACTCAGTTCTTGTCTGTGCTATTCATAGCTGAGTGCTCAGGTTTACAAGGCTAGACTAGTTTTCCTGTGTCCAAATAAAACAGCTAGATGGATCCAGTTGGATTTTCCAAAGCACAAGATAAACGTCTTTCCCCGAGACACTACAAATATCAATCACTCCGAGTGTGGACACTTGCTTTAGATTGATCTGCAGAAGACTGGCTTTTAGATACACATCACCAAGACAGAGTTTCTGCTTTCCTTTTTATTGGGGAATTTTATCACGCACCGAAGCAGACATCGCGACAACCAAACGGTGGTGCAGGACAGCTCTGCACCAGAGGTACCTGAGTGACAGGGGTACACACGCACACCACGAGTGGGCTCACAGTATTGCTGAGACAATGGAACTACACCCAAGCTTAGCAACAGCTAACCTTTTGCCTGCTATTTTTAATGGTGATTTTGCTCAATTAATTTCAACCCTTTACCTCTATCTGAAGTTTCACCTATTTTGTTTTACATTTTTTGCAATAATTGCAAAAAAAAAAAATTGGCTTCATATTTGACAGCAACTTACTTTGTACGTTTTTGGGCGCACATAACTGTTTGAGAAAATTCTCTACAGAAAGAGGCGTGCAAACACACACACACATCTATGCACACGAAGAAACCAAAAACATAAAAGAATATATATTTCAGACTAACAAGATGATATCCAACTAAATATTAGAAAAAGATGTTCTAACCATTTATGATTCAGAAGGATCCAAAACTAACGCAGACTCCAGACAGAGATCACATTCAGTGAAAGAGCTCCACAAATTGCATCATACAACACCACGACTGCGATAATGAATATGGATAGCAATTACAGAGTCAATGTCTGCATTTCTTAAAGATCAAAACAGACTAGGAATGCATCAGTGGCTTCTTGGAATAACCTAAAGAATGATTTGAAAACACATTAGTTCAAAGGAGCATGAAAACTATGGTGGCTCTTCACAGCAAGTTTTAAATTTTCTGCTCTACGTGCACAATTAGTCATACATCCTACTGGTGGGGCTCTGCAGGTATTCAGCTGAGCTGTGCCTACAGAAGTAGGGCTCCAGAAATAGTCTTTCCTGCCTTAGTCATATGACACTGGCACAAATCACACAGCATACTTAAGCTTTTTAAGAACCATATTTCAGAAGGAACATCACACTGGAAAGCAGGTTGTGAAACAGAATTGTCCAGAGAGTTTGTTGTTGAGTTGGGTGTTCTCTTTGAGGTACTGGTTGCATGCCCTGGAGGCAGAGTCCTTCTAAACACTGATACAGAAGAGCACGTGACAGTGAAATATCATACATATTTTCACAAAACGCAGTATGCTTCAGGATTATTCTAGCTCTACCCAACCCAAGGCTCGCCTACTATCAAAAGGGAAAGCTCCTCGTTTCAGAGGTGGAACTTCAGAATTCCCAATGAAGGTGTCTTCAAAATGCACACACAAATTACATCTATAACGAGGAGGTGATGCCTTTTTCCTTGCTTCATATATTTAACGCATAGATACTATAACACTACAGGATCACACATTCAAGTGAGAAGTATGGGACACTAGCTAACCACCCTATTGTCATGCCAAGTAAAAAAGAACAAATGTTTGCCATTTTCAAATTTACATGACAACAGGTTATTTTACATACACAGAAGCATTACTGGAACCTAGAAGGTGTAAAACCGTAATAATAAGTAATCACAAATATTAAAATGACTAAGAAAATAATAAAAAAACCTGGTTGAACTGCAAGGACATGGCAAGACAACAAGGGTTGATAGTGTATGGCAGACAAATAAGCTCTCACTGCAACACTGCAGTAAAAATAATGTGCTCTCAGACTGCAAGGAAAGGTGAAAATAAGTCTTTTACTAGAGAAATTACCTGGGATCATACACATACACAAAAAAAAAGTGCTGGATGTCTCTTTCCATTAGGATACTGTCAAAATGGAAAGATGTCAAAGCAAAGCAAGGAGACCTACCAGCTCCAGAGTCTGACAAAAGACAACAAGGACTGAATACCTATATGAAAAGTAATGGACTAGGTCAAAACTCAACCAGGCAGAGACATCTGAAGCGTACAATCATCAAAAAGCGACAGCAATTTTTAGGGCAGTAATATCACTACCTTGCTCACTAAGAGAAGTTATGGAACCGCTGCATTACTTTTTTAGGCACTCCTGGACTCAGGATGATAAAAACTGGAAAGACAATTGAGTGGACCAGAAACAGTAAAGTGAAGAACTGACACCTCCCCCTCCCGTCCCCCCCCCAAAATTAAAAACTAGCATCTATTTAGACTGTGATATTCAGTGTAGTTTTCTGTCTGGTTTGATGTGGTTCCATATTTCACCTAACTGTAGCTGGCAGTTAAGTATCTATTTTAAACCAATAACCCAGGTGGATTCTAAAAGTAGTGCAAATGGCAACTTCCAAAACCTTTTACACTTGGCTTTGGCAAGTAGACTAAATGAAAAAGCACATGCCAGCAATGGTGAGGAAACACAGCACTTGTCAAGCAGGTCCTTTGTAACCTCATCTTCTACCCCACCACATAATATAGCTGAGCTCTTAACTATACTGTCTAGAAGGAAGGAGTAATCAGCATCTTCTCAGATAAAAATACCAACAAGTTTTGGGGAGATTAAATACGATACATCTACCCTGCCACTTATAAAAACTAAAACTTTGCAGTTGACTTCAAAAAGGAATTAAAAGAAATACAGTGCAAACACATCAGAAGCAGACTCTGCTCTCTGCTGAGCTGGAATAAATCCGGGCAGTTCCCCCTGTAGTGGACGCAACTGCTTGAAGTTTTGGCAGCTAATGATCCAGTTCATGAAAATATAGTTCAGTTTGAAAATAATTTACCAATGTGTTAATCTAACAATTAAATGAACAGCACCTACTTATGATAAAACACATCTCTGGTTGAACTGTGGCACCACTTGCCTAAAGCACTGCAAACACATGATGCTCCCTTCTCCCTTGCCAGCTACCCCACGGGTGGAGCGAAGGACACCTGGATACAGCAAGGGAGCCACGGAGACTTGAAGCAAAAGGGCAGGGAGAGGAAAGGTGAAAAAGATGAGCTCATGCGCAAAGTAACACAATCCATGGGATCAAATACAGGCCACTGGCAAAAATGATGCTGGGAAATCACTAATAATCGGAGGAGATGAAGCACCACTGCCCTAGAGACCTGGGCCAGGTACCGTGCTGGCGTGAAACTCAAGTAGTCCCTACCCAAAGAAACAAAGCACAAAGAACCCAGACTATTATGTCTCTCATAAATACCAATTGTATGCTCTGGAATAGCAAACCTAGCCAATGTTGTGCACTCAGTCAGAAAGATGACACGGCTTTGTTTTGGTTTCCTTAAAAGAGTATAAAAAAGTTACTTCTTAATCGACTTGCTTATTTCAAAATAGAGGCCTGAGAGAAAATGCTCAGAAGTTATTTCTCCATTCTTTTCATAGCTTCCAGTTTTTGAAAGGGCATCAAATCCTAATTCCATCTGAAATAAGGGATAACAATAATAATGCAAGTGTGGGAGTGTGTCAAAGCTGAGCTCTGTTATTCTCATTTCATAGCCTCCTGTAGGCATCTGTGGAGACCCCCGAGTAAAAGACACTACAGGATGCTACTCATCCTCCCTTGGATTGTTACAACAAAAAAAGGTATGATTGTGACACTGTTTGAATCTGACAAGTGACTTTCACAAACAGCCAGCAACTCAGCTTGCTGTTTGCAATGTATTTCAACAGAAGGGATTCCCAAGGTCTGTCTCACTTCTCCAAGTACGTAGCAAGCTACAAACCAATTAATTGACCAGTTGGTGAACAGGAGCCACAGCACAATGTAAAAAAACCCAGACACAGATCATAATTAGAAGCAGAGAGGCAGATACAGATGCATTCAGTCCCCCTCTCCACTCTTTTACCTTTCTTATATAAATGACGCAGGTCTAAATCACAGCCTCGGATGCAAAGGACTGTGGACACATAAACATTTTTCTACACTTACCTAAACTTTTGAAAAGATCTGTCACAAATTGATACATTACTCCTTATCTACTTTACTTTTCCTTATTGGTTCTAGTAACAATTGCACTTACATATAAGAAAAGAAAGTTTTAAATATAGTGTGAAGTATGTAGTACCAGAAGGTTGAAATAGAGCAACCTAAGCTATTAAAAAAAGAGGGGGGGTTGGTGGGTGGAGGTGAGGGGAATAAGAAGTACTGAGGAATTAAAGACAGAACAAGAGTGGAAAAATATTCAAACAAGCTATTTGTTAGCACCTGGAAGAAAATAAGGAGTTGAGTAACAGCTCACACGGACTTGTCAGAAGCAATTAGCGTCCAAGCAATCTGAAGTGCCTTCAGGACTAGATAACAAGCTTTGCAAATAGAGGACAAACAACAGATGACATTTATCTTGACTTCAGTAAGTTTGGACACTGACACACCCATTAGCAAATGAGGCAGATATGGTCCAGACAAAAAAACCCAGTAGGTAGGCTGCAAGACTAGAAGACTGCCCTGAGAAAGCAGTTATCAGTGGTTCCCAGTTAAAATAGAAGCAACTACCCAGCTAGGTGCTGCAGAGGATTGAGATTACTACAGAGCTATGGACGAACTAGTGAATTTGGGTTGCTCAGCCAAAAGAGACTACTGAAGGTGTTGCATAAAACCAGCCTTCAGGTATGCAAACAGCTGCCACAAAAAGCTGGGGAATGACCATTTTCCAAGTCCATGACAGATAAATCACGAGTAGTTCTGAGTTGCAACAAGGAATGTTTGTGCTAGGTATCACAAAAACCTTTAGACATCAAGGATAACGACGCTGCACTAAAACAGGTTGCACAGGGAGGTTGCGGTGCTGACTGGCAGCCTTTAGGAAAAGGTTACACAAATACCTATCTGGAATATCATAGCTACAGTCTACACCCTCTTCTAATGCAGGACCAACGGAGCAGCCTCTTGGAAGTCCCTCCAGCTCTGTGTTTCTTCTGTGATAACTGGCTGTTGGCAAACAGCTCGCATTCCTGAACAAGCTTTATGAATACATCTACTGACACCTGTAAGTGTCAGATATATTTATATAAAGTAATTCCAGAACGTATGTCGTTAGGTCAGGTCCCAGAGGGTGCAGATCAATACGTGAACTCTACTAACATCAACAGACCTGCCCTCCAGGCCAGCCACAGCCGTGCCCAGTACGCAGCAAGTTAACAACAGCCGGGAGCACGGAACTGAAGCTGCCATGCACAGAAAGCTCCCACCGCACCCAGAGTGAGCAATGTGCTTCTAAAACCCTTCCTGTGGGAATGATTTCTACATGCTATTAATTACAGACATACAGACAGATTAACTTACAAGTTTAACAGCGTTTCTTTGAAGCATTCTGTAATGCACGTAGAAGTCTGCTGCAACTATCCTGCAACTAGCTAATAAACTGTAACGGGTACTTAAGTTAAAAAGATAAGCCTTGTGTTAAACGAATTTACATCAGGATAATTGCAACGTATAATAATGCAAGTAGAATAAGTAAATTCTCTGTGGTATTCACATCAAGCTCATGCTTAAAACAACACAGTAAATAATTATAACTGATACTCCATCCCCTGGACTTGAATTCCCCAAACTAGGATGCTATGTTGTACAGTGCTTTCCTCCACTGGCGATTCATTATCTCGGGATTGCTTGTTACATTGCTTGAAAAGTTACATTCAGTGTGAAAAGTGATGGCAAAGTTTTAGTAAAAATACTACGACACGCCTTTTTTTTCCCCCCTCAGGATTTGGCATTATTTCATGCTAAACTTTGAACTTGCTGCTTTCACTGATGCGCATTTCAAGTTTAAAGTGAAACAGTCCAGCAGCTGAAGCCAAAAGTTTGACCTCCATTATAACCGTTGTAATCTTCTGGGAAAATATCCTCTTGACTCTCATTTCTCTTTTCAGACTCACCATGCCGCTGATGAGAAATAGTAGTTATTGGGGCTGTAAGGCCAGGATTAATGTCTGGCCCTGCAAAATAAAAGAAAACCAAAACCAAACAAAACCAACACCAGTAGCACTGAACGACACATGAAGTTTCTCCGTTTCTCATGTATGATCACCTCCTAGATTAAACATGCTGGACTAGCACAGGCGTAAGACGATGAACACTATCACATGAAGAAATATTTAAGATCACATGAAAGTCTCTGATTTCAAGCACATATGCCTTTTCCGGTGTAATTGCTTATAACATGGAGCATCATTATCTGACCTGTCAGTTTAAATGGGAAGGTCTGTAGGGCTGGGAAAAGTACGATGAGATCAACAGTGCCTCATGCAACAGGGTCCTGATCTCTCACTGGGGCTTGAGCAACTACTGTAATACAAATATTGCGGCATTCTTCACTTTGCCTCAATTGGATAGTGTTGTTAGATGGATGCAGCATGTTTCTATCAAGAAATATTTGGCCGTGCTTTCTACTGGAGTGAAATGATCCCTGTAAATACATGGACAAATTGTGGTTGGCCCTTGGCTCCACACATCAGAAAACCTCTCTGTCAGCAGCTGCAATACGGGGTGAAAGTTGGCTGATGCACTAGCAGGACCAGAATGGGAGCAAAGAAAAGGATCTCTGTTACATGAGTTGTGGAGAGCCCTGACTCACTAAACGTGGGCAGTTACAGCCTCCCCAGCTGGACTCTTCCTACACATGGATGTTTTACTTAGCACCTCTCAATAAGACGAAGCGGAGGGGGAAGGAATATCTAGAGTGAACTTCTTTCTCATTTTTCATTTTTTCCGGCATAGAAGAACAAGACTGCTTTCACAGAGATTTTTTTTCTTTGGTGACATCAATAAAAGTTTAAACTTCCTTGTCAAAAGTGATGAAAAAATTATAAGTAACACAGAATAGCTGCCATTGCCCTTGAACTAGGAGTGCTCATGCCTACCTGTTTTGCTGTCAGTACCGAAAAAAAATAGTACCACTGCCTCATAACGTTACAAGTAAGATGGATATTTTGGTATTTACTTGAGGTTAACAAAGTCTCTAAGGCAGAAGGATCCCAGGCTCTCACAAGCTTTCCAACTTCCAGTCAGAAACATGAAATCTTACCAGAAAGAGTCTGAAGGAGCAAATGCCATTTGCGCAGCACATGTGATGTATTTGCTCTTGGTGGTATTGGCTGCTTTCAGCTAAGTCAGCCACTGGCAATTTTTGCATTGAATCTGAGGAGCACAAATTGCCACAATCCAAACTAGAAGTTTGTAAAGCTCATCTCACCATACCCAGGCTTTCACAAAAGCAGATTAAAACAAAGTCTCTTCCACATGTTAAACAAATAGTTTCTTCCACCTTGGAAAACTGCTTGGGACAATGACTGAAGTTTCAATGTGACACTGAGGCTTCATACTGCTTTGAGGTTTCCCACCACTGTTAATGCAAATGTAGCAATCAGCTCCTCAGAGGAGTTACCTTTTGTCACCAGTGGTTCTGTCAGTTGTGACTTTAGGTCAAGCGAGGAAACCCTCATCATTTGCTGACTTCACTCAAGGTTCACAGTAAAAGCTGAACCAGTACAGACACCGAGAAATACATCACTTAGGAAGGTGTCATGAGAATCCATGGCATCTCCAGATGCCTCTGAAATGCCTTAGGAAGAAGACAGGAGAACAGTGAGGGATTTAGGCATGTCAGACTTGGAGGCAAATAACAAAGTATTCTCCACAGGAGTTATTTTCACACTGGGACCTCTTCTGAAACATGTCTGTGATGAAACCATGAAAGTGGATAGATGCTTCCAAAGTTCTTCTCAGAGGCTTAGAAGAGAAGTCATCTCACTTGTGTATTTCCCAACAATGGAGACCAAGGAATTAGGTTTAATTAGGTCTTACCAGGAAACCTGCAAAATTTCATTTCAAAGAACAGTCCACGAAGTAAAACATTTCCAGTGTTGCTCACAGCAACTTGTCTGCAGGTCCCCAAAGCCAGAATGCAACTGCCCAACGCTTCACCTCAGCGACAGGGCTCAGGCATTCTGCAGTGCCAGGGCTCCAGAACTAAACCCACAAATGTACCCAGAACTTTGAAAAAGAAAAACAAAAAAAAAAAAAAACAGGAATCAGAACATGACAGTATGCCTTCATCCCTAAATATGATAAATATAATGGAGATATAATGGAACAGGACATACCATAGACCCAGATCCTGTTCTTAACAGAAGAATCGTATGTGGACAATTATACAAAAAAGGGACTCATACAAGGTGATAGTGATGGTGGCCAGGCACATGGAAGCACCCGTCTTCCCTTACTGGGTATTCAAAATTGCACACAGAGAAACTTGCACTGGATTGCCCAGCACATTTAGCATTTTTCATCTACTGCTATTTATAAGAGCAAGTTGTTCTCTCCTCTTCTCTCCTCTTTCGGGGTTTTTTTTTTGTTTTTTTTTGGTTTGTTTGTTTTTTTTTAAAGTGGGCCTCACTGCTCAGCTATTCTAACTGGAAGATTTAAAAGCGGTCAGGAAATTTCAGGACTGCCTCGCAGAGAGTGGAGGAGATGAAAGCGAGTCCCACGGCACAGGCTCTGTTCCTCTCGCCCCACCTCTGCCAGGAAGCGCTCCTGTTCCCCTGGCAAGCAGCGCAGCTGGCTGCCTTCTCCTGCTCGGCCAAGGGTCCAGAGGAGAACAGCCTTTCCAAACTATTCCCTGGCTGGAGGAGGAAATGAAAGCAAGTCATTTTCAAGAAAAGCAGGTTGGACTGTCCAACCCTTTCACTCTGGGGACAAAAAAAAAAAAAAAAAAAAAAAAAAAAAAAAAAAAAGAACAAAAAGGAATTATACAGGAAAAGTGTACTGGAGTAAGGAAAGCAAAAGAAAACTGTGCATTATTTTTTTTGCGTTGCAGAGAAGTCAATATTCACAGACTCAAAGCACAGGCAACACATCTTTAAATGATTAAGATAAAGACAGTGGGTAATAGAAGAATGTTAGAGACAGATGGAAGTGAAAGTTTTTAACCACATAAAAATCGTGCAATCTTTCCTGCTTCGTAACAGTAATTACAATTAAAATGATTTACACCCTGGTCCAGTGTAAATCAGGAACAGAGAAGCACAGAGATTGTAAATGTCTCTTAGGGAAAACCCTGAAGCCAGAGGAATTTAGTGCCACTCGCTGCCTGCCTGCAGCCAATGAACACCTGCCTGCCCATGTGGGGGTGCTCAGCTTTCAACTCCTTCCTCTACTTTTCACCCCAACTGGCCTAGGAAGCTCCCAGGCAGCTCACTTCTGAAGATCCCTAAAAAGCCTCATGGACTGCATGGGAAATGTGGTTGCTCCCTGAGTCCAGAGACTGCTACAGAGACGGACATGGAAGGATTAGGAGTTGCAGAATAAACAGTACCGCACAACAAAGCTTGCAGGAGCTCATCTGCAGAGTTTCACGTACAAGTAGCCCCAAATCATGCTATTAAATCACGGCTACCAGAGAGAAGATTAATTTTGAGTATCTGGTCATTCGCTTTTAGCAGAGTAACTTGTCAAAAACAGACTGTTCCCTGAAGATGCCTGCTAGAGTTAGCTTCACTTTAGTGTTAAGAGAATGGACTCAATGAGAGTATCAACTCTTGCTATTTAAGTACAGATACTCCTAATTCCAAGGTCCTTTTACTAAATCCCAATTACTAGGATGACTTATGACCCATTGTACCCTCCACTATTTTTCACAAATGTGAAATTTCTTTATAGGTTAAGGGCTCAGACCTCTGGGTTGGGTAGGAAGAACACCTCCACTAACTGCTTTGCAACACAGAGTCACCGAGACAGTGACTTGGAGGTCTCCCATGTTTTGTGCTATTGAATGTGGAAAAGAAACCCCAAAAGTTTATTTGCCTTCCAAAATTACAGCTTTTGGCAACAGAACTAACACCACAGCTGGAGTATCTGGCCCCTTGCTTCTCAGAGGGAACAGCTGCCACCTGTATGAGCACTAGATAACCCATCACCACATACTTCCTCCTCTGCAGTTAGGACCTGTGGGTGGCACCGCTCCAGCCAGCACCAGGGCAATCAACTCCATCAGGCCACCCCTTTATATCCGGTTCCCGCTGAGATATGGTAACTCTCTGATTAGCCAGTTTCTAGAGACCCCTTAGTTTAGGCCCCTGGCACTTCAACAAATAAGCACCTTCAAGGGGCCAGATGAAGGCACCGGTTTACTTTGAAGATGGAACCAAAGTGCTTTGGTTACCCAGATGTGACAGGAAAGATTCATAGCGTAGGTAAGAAGGGATGACCTCAATGTTCTGCACATAATCAAGAACTCCCAAAGAACTGAACACGTACAGGTTTAGTATTATGATGGAGACAGCCATACAAAGACAAGTACAATGATGAACTGAATCAATTGGACAGAAGTGTTTATAGAGAAAACTGGAAAGGATAATGGACGTGCATTTACTTTGCTGGACAGGTTGAAATGACACAGGTCCACAATCAACAAATAAGACCACTCAGGTCTGAAAACTGTGACAGAAGCCAAATACAACCATAAGAAAATAAAATAAATTTTAAAAAATGCAACTACAGATTACAAAGTAAAAGTAATAGCTGCTGAGAACTACTATACATCAGAAAATAAGAACTGCAGATAACAGATGAGAAAAATCAAATGGCGTACCAGCTTCATGGCCACAAAACTTAAAGATGACATTTACTTAAGTACTAAGGAAGCTTAACAGTGGTATTCATCCATTGCAACGTAAAAACTGTTGAAATAATAATGCAGAAATATGAAACATACTTCTGTAGATGAAAAAGCCAGGCAATTATAAGATGAAAAGATGATTCTTTTTTATTGCAGCAGCAACTCAGAAGGTCTTAAATCAATATATACTATAATCAGACATTGTAAAACAAGCAAGACCAGATACCTTGCACCAAGACTTTTTAAAGAGCTGTCCAAGTAACTATCTAAATTATTAAAACTGGCTTTCAGTAAATCCCAAACACTGGAAAATACCTTAAGGATTTGAGGGAGAACATATTTGCTAATATATGACACCTGAACAGGGCAACCCATGCTATCTCACATATACAGCCAGCCTTATATTGATCCCAGTAAAAATATGCGAAGTGCAGGAATGAGAATCAGCTCAGAGGAACTAAGGGAGTACAACCAATATCAGCTCTAAAAAAGAGATCCCACCGGTCCAGGATCTTTGCGAGTGAGACCGGTCGTCCTGTCGGTAACACAACTGTTTTAATATAATGGACTTGGGCAGCTGCAAGACATTTAAGCTGGTGCTACATAATGATTTCATTAGCAAACAGGAACAAGAGGACCAACATGGCCAGGCAGTAAATGAATCAAAGCCTTGCATTTTTATAAGACTCAAAATACAATGGTAGATAGGAAACTGTTATTGAGAGACAAGCTTCTAACAAGGTCCCATAAGGCTCATTTTACCATGCTGTACTAACTAATATTTTTATCCATCACCTGGAAGGAAACTAAACCATTATTAATCAACTGCAGATGAAATAATGATATGGGAGTGACGAATAATGAAGATGATGCATCAAGAATACAGTGACCTGAATCTTGAATTACCTAGATGTAAATGTCAGTAGAATCAATATGAAAATAGAACTCTAGGACAGAGAAACTAGACCATACTTGGAGAGTAGGGGACTCCGTTTCGAGCGTCAGCACCTCTGAAAAGGACTTGGGGAGTGGGGTGACCATGGTGGATAATTATCCAAGCATGAATTTTTACTTCTCCTTGTCGAGCTCCTGGCAAAGTTATTGACAAAATTAACTGCATAAACTGTGTAATATTGAATTATAGCAGAGTCTGCAACATGCATGTACTTGATAACTGCACAGCCACTGTTGAAATACTATGTCCTATACTATTGTCCACAATCTCAGGAGTATATGAAAAAAGTGAGGTAAACTGTGAGAATAACTGAACAGGCTAGGAAGTATCTCAAGGAGCACAGCATATTAAACTTAAAAGAGCTGTAGCTTGATCACATTCTATGGATCTGAAACATGTTCAATGTTAGGCAAAGCAGCCCATGCTGAGCTGCCGGCTGCCTCGTTGCAGGGTCTTCCATCAGCCACGCCAGCTTGCTCTCAACCAGATCAGCTCCTGTCTGCAAAACTTCCTTCTGCAGATGTCGTGTAAATTGTGTAAATGCCCGCAAATTTGATAATGGGTCTTCAAAATAGCAAGTGAAGGTTTAAACCAGATTGAAATGCTCAAACTTAGAATCATAGAATGGTTAGAGTTGGAAGGGATCTTAAAGATCACCTAGTTCCAACCCCCCTGCCATGGGCAGGGACACCTCCCACTACACCAGACTGCTCAAAGCCCCATCCAACCTGGCCTTGAACACTTCCAGGGATAGGGAATCCACAGCTTCTCTAGGCAACATGTTCCACTGCCACACCACCCTCTCAGGGAAAAATTTCTTCCTGAGATCCAATCTAAATCTACCCTCTTCCAGTTTGAAGCCATCACCCCTCATTCTATCACTACATGCCCTTATAGAAAGTCCCTCTCCAGCTTTCTTTAGGCCCTCTTCAGATACTGGAAGGCTGCTATAAGGTCTGAATCGAGCCTTCTCTTCTCCAGGCTGAACAACCCCAACTCTCTCAGCCTGTCCTTGTAACAGAGGTGCTCCAGCCCTCTGATCATCTTTGTGGCCCTCTTCTGGACCTGCTCCAAGGGGTCCATGTCCTTCTTATGTTGGGGGCCCCAGAGGTGGACACAGTACCTCAGGTGGGGTCTCATGAGAGCAGAGTAGAGGGGCAGAATCCACTCCTTCGACCTGCTGGCCATGCTTCCTTTGATGCAGCCCAGGATGCAGTTGGCTTTCTGGGATGCAAACACACATTGCTGGCTCATGTCGACCTTCTCATGCACCAAGACCCCCAAGTCCCTTCTCCTCAGGGCTGCTCTTGATCCATTCTCTGCCCAGCCTGTATTTGTGCATGGGATTGCACTGACCCATGTGCAGGACCTTGCACTTGGCCTTGTTGAACTTCAGGAGGTTGGCACGAGCCCACCTCTCAAGCCTGTGAAGGTCCCTCTGGATGGCATCCCTTCCCTCCAGAGTGTCGACCGAGCCGCACAGCTTGGTGTCATTGGTTTCATAACCCACATAAAACGGCTTGGGATCAAATCTCCTCCCAACAGGACACAGTGAGTACCATACAGATAAAACATAAACCAAGTGTTTTTCTTTTCTTTTTTTAAAAACAAAAACTCAACAACCTGTGGTGGATGTTGAGTCCTCCCAAGCTTTGTAAGGTATACAGTAGCCACACAAACAAGATAAAGAACAGCATTCAGGGCATTTATAATCAGCAAAGTAGATTTACCTGACTTCGGCTTCATCTAAATAAAAGGTTGGGATTCTCAAAGGCTGCAAAGTAACCACTCCTTTAGGTGCCGCTTAAAACGCCAGCCACAATGACTGTTCTGCTTGCCTAAACAATCACTGCACAGACTCCAGTTTCAACACCACAAGGAAAAACCTGGAGCGGCTTTACTGACTCAAATTAAATTGCTCCAACTCTTCATCCATGCAAAAAACATACCTCAAAAGTTAAGTCATTACTTCGTGAGCCACTTTGAGACATACCAAGTCAGAGAGGCTTTATGTAAAACCACATGCACCTTCATGCTATAAGCACAGCTCCTGTTCCCAAACTACTTGGCTTTCCAGCTTGTAAACTCAGCATATATCATGCAGCAAATTGACTTTCAGAAGTTGCTCGCCAGGCCCCGGCTCTATTCAGAACTGACTTTTAAGATTTTATTGATAACATAAAAACACCTTGTTGGCTTAGCCCTGACCTTTCTTTACAGTCCACTGCACAGGGATTTGCCACATTCTTACTCACAGCCTTTAGATTCTTCCCTGCTCTGGGTACTGAGGTCTGATTTTACACGTGTTTATAAGAAGGATGTGGAGTGATGAGCTTGCAGACAAAAACGCGCTGTAGGGAGGATGATAGAGATATATTATACCATGTTTATTTGCCAAGACCTTTGCAGTCTGATGGTCATTTATTTTAGACAGGGGGAGGTGTGGGATACCTAAGAAGTACAGCACATGAACTCATGCCTCCTTCTCTGCATTCTGCAATTCTTGCCATATTGCTGCCATATGCTGTTCCCAGATGACATCTGCCATCAAATGCCTCTATCAATAAGTTACTAAGGTGTTTATTTTTAAAAGTGGGGGAGTTTTGTCTTTTTTTTATTTTATTTTTAAAAGCCTTATGCAGAAGAACATCTCCAGTGGCAGCTCAACAAAAGGGAAAGCACCACATTACAGTAATACATCCCAATATATCTTGGAGATGTGGCCATTCCCTGAAACAAAGGAACAGCACTTAATACCTGATCCAAAGACTTTTGCAGTCAATGGAAAGGCTTCCAGTGTTTTCAGCAGGCTTTGGACCAAGGCCATTAATCTGGGGAACATACTCTCAAAAGGCAGAAAAATGGAAAGGTTTGACTGTATCACATGTATAGCTGGCCTTGTGGCAAGTGTGCATGAGGCAGATTCTTTTCCAGACTCTACCTCAACAAATACACTTCCAGCCAGAGAAAATTAAGTCTCCCAATAAAGTGGGTAAATAATAGGACTCCAACTTGGAAGGAGGTAAGTTCCTTCAGACACATGATATTGTTGTAACTCAGTCTCTGGCCACCTTTATAAAGATCTCTTTTTCTAGATTCTTTTGGGGCTCTTTTCTTCCCTGATTAGCAAGGGGAATGCGAAATTTCCAAATACATGGCTCCCAGCATCAGGGAGAAATGCAAGCTGGGATGGGGGAATCCAGATTCAAAGAGTGAGAGAGCGCTCAGGCCCCCAACAATCTGTTCCGAGTCCATCCTAACTGGGATGAAGCTGCTCGCTTAGCTCCCTTGCTTCCCAAACTGTATATCCTGGCAGGGAGCCTCTCAGTTCCTATCACACCACCAGATCAGAACAGCAGATTTATTTGCAAGAAAGCTGGAGCTTGTTCCTCACTCACAAACCTAAAGACGTATGTACGTCTGCTGCAATAGCCTGCCATTATACGCTAGGTAAACACGCAACAAGCACAACAAATGAAACATACAGACATCTTTCAGCATACCTCAATGTTGAAATGTGGCTACTTCACTTCCAAAGCGTGCATCAGGAAAAATTCGAGTATAGAGCGGTGATTGGCACAAGACATACACAGCCTTTGCTCTGCCAGGGAGGCCCAGGGCCAACTGCAACAGCCAAGAAAACTGGGCTGGATCTCTCAGAGATTGGGCGAGAATGAGAACACAAGGTGGTGGATCCAACACATCTCCAGGCAGTTTAAAACGTTCTATCATGTTGGAGAATACAATATATCACTTATCCCTCCCCGAGGGCAAACATCCCCTAAACCCCCTGCAGGCATTTGGATGAAGAAATGAACTGCCAGTACTGCATGTGTCAGTGGACCTGACCCCTGGTATCCATAAATTTTGCTTACTGGGTACTCATTAAGTGCTCTGTTTCGGTATTACCCAGTCAGCTGGATCGATTCCTGCATCAAACCCTCGAAGCAGGAAGGCCAGGAACTGCGATGCCAAGGGCAGAGCTGCCCCTCCACCGTCACGTTCCCGGGGGAAGCAGAGATGCCTCTCAGCTTTGCTAACCTGGGCCACCCTGAGGACCAAGCAGAGGCGGGACAAGGAGCCGCCGCCTGCCACAGGCTCTGGCGGATGCTAGACCCCGACCGCGCTACACATGCCAGCTGCTTCTGCCATTACTCCAACCCACTGCTACGTCTGAAAAGGAGAAATTTGCTGCATCATTTTTACACATCACTTGGAAGATGGAAAGTTCTGCCGGCGTTCTTCTTCCTAGTGTGCATCTTGGTAGTCCTAGAGAAGATCTTCATGACTGTTTGCCCAAAGCCCTCCCAAAAAGTCATTTTATACATACTGGACAACGCCCAAATAAGTAAGGATTACTCCCTGTTCAATTTGGGGTCCTGGAGATCGTCTGTAAACACAACTGTGGACTCAGGATTAATAAGTAGTATTGCGCAGAAGCCTTCATCGGGTACTCTCTGACCTCTTCAAAAGAGTCAATGCTGCTAAGATCTATCAGTTTTTCGGCCTCCTGAGTACAAAGTCCACCCCCAGGGCTGGGGATTTTTGTGGGTCACGTTTTTTTTCCCCACCCCAAGGAATGAAAACCAACATGTTCTGATTCCTATCTTTCAATCATCACAATGGTAAAGATAAGTTACGATCACTACTTCAGCTGCGCTGGCTGCTGAATTGCAAATGCTATATGTAAACAAAAACAAGTTAGAGAAGGAACTTCATCAGGCTTAGCTGGCCTTTTAAAATTCAAGGCAGGGGTTTAAAAGAGATGAAGCCAGGGAAAACATTGGATACTAACACCAGCCAAACAGGGAAAAATAACGAAGTTGTAAGCCTGAAAAACTGAAATGGAAAGAATGACAGATTTACTGCTGCATTTGATGCACATAACCACTGATAGACTCTCCCCAGGAAGTGTTGAAATTACCATCACTGAAATGAATCCAGAAGCTAAAAATTAAATTATCTTTCCCAGAACATTCCAATTTGGACTTTGGCAACAACAGATGTTTTAATGCTCTTAAATATATGCATGCGTGTGTGTGCACGCATGCACACACGCACACATATACTTAAGTACAGTATCCCCTTTCACGCAAGACCTCCCTCCTAGTTTTCACAAAGTCAGACTGAACTTATGGTCATTCTGCAAAGTCTTTTCTTCAAAGTCTCTGCTCAAATGCACAACTGTCAGATTAAGCAACCCATAACGAGTCTTACAGCAGCTCCAAGTTATGAATGAATGGTTATTTGTGAATTCGACTGTCAAGACAGATGCGGTATTTGTCAGGGCAGTGTGGGTTAGATATGGTGGGAAGGAGCCAAACAAGCAAAGTGAAAGGTCAGTATCACAACATTTCCCTTCCCCCCGCCCCCTCAGTTCACCTAAAACGACGCCACAGCTTTTGCTGAAGTGTAATACAGTAGTCTGTTTTCATGCAAACTACCATGCTTATTTGAAAAGCAATATTCACACAAGAAAAGTAAAAGAAAAATGTGTGCAGGGAGAGGAGAACAGGAATATTTTGGTGCAACAAAGCTACTACAGTGGGACAAATCCAAGACTGACAGAGAACAACACATCTTTAGAAATTTGGTGATACTTGAATCAAGACCACACTATGGAAGCTGAAACACAACGCATTGTTTTTCTTGTATTAAAATGTAGTATTACGAGGATCACAGGTTTATTCATGTTGGAAGGGACACATACACCAACCTCCAGGTCAAAGCAGGGTCAGCTCTGAGGTCAACATCATTTATACTTTACACCGTTATTTATAATAACCTGAAGTCAGCATCACACTGTGCTAGGACTTATATAACAACCCAAAGATTCTCCTGCCCTAAGTGGGAAAAAGCTCATCTCTACAGTGAAGATCTTGAATATGTCACCGAGCATTGCACATGGAATTAAAAGGAACCATCGCACATTGTCCACATTAAAACCTGAACAAGGGAGAAATGTTCCGAAGATCCTCTCCACACTCTCAGCCATAAGCCTGCTGCAGGGATGCCTCTGAGGTCTAACATCTCCTGGAAACCAAATGTGGATGCCAGAGAACCCAAACAGCACCACAAGATGTACTTCAGTGGAGCTTGTCTTTCCACCACGAATGAGCAGTCTCCCTGAGCTGCCGCCTAAACTCATCCCACTTGACCTCCTCCGCAAGAAGCCAGGAGCTCTCCAAGCAGCATGCATGAACTGCCACGTGGTTCCTGTTGGAAAACCTTGCTGGTTTAGAGAACGCTACGCTACTCAAAGAGGGAACTTCTCTACTCTGGACCAACTTGCAGAGCACCAAAAGCAAGTATAAACCTGCTCAACAGACAGGTCTAATGAAGCCAGGTCTAGCACTTCATTTCTCCAGGGCCGATCCTGTGTCATTCGAGCTAGGAGAACCACAGTACTAAACAGGCTCATGAGTCATTCATAAATTCAAAAACAACTGGTCACACTGGAAGGAGATAAAACACAACTCTTCACAATAGTTTTGGGGGTTTTTTCCAACTCCTCAACTTTGAGTTTCTCCTCTGTACCTGGCAGCTGTATGTCTTGTACAGTAGGGTGCCCAGCTGCAATCACTTAACAGCAGCAAGAACAGCGAGGACAAGCGTGGGGGAGCTGTTTTAAGAAGAAACATAGCTGCTTCAGATAGACTACTGCAGGAAGCCAACCGACAGTGGTGCTTGGAGCTAGGCACCTACCAGTCCACATCACAGATTGAAAGGGAAACAAGCAACAGCCTGTGCTTGAAGGCAGGATGCAAACTTTCCCTAAACAAATGACCAAAACAAACTTTTTAGTCTAAACAAATCAGCAGAAACATCCATAACATAGCATTACATTAAATAATACCTGGGAAGCGTATCACCCTCAAGCTAAAAACTGCTTGCCTGAAAACATACAGCATGTGGTTTCACAACAGGATCAGAAACATTTGTGTGTCTTCACTCACGACTCGTTTTGTCACCGTACCCTGGGGTTCCTCTCTTTATCTGTAATACAGGAGCAGTGTAGCACAGACATTGCAAAGGAAAAAGCAGCCAGCTGCCCATGAGGGTCAGCTTTCTTCGGGAGCATGGGAGTACTGAAAAGCCTCTTCTTTCCTCTCTAAAAAAATCCTGTAAAGCATCTCCCTCTCACCGGGCTCCCATGCCCAAACGACAGATTTCAATGCAGCGAGAAGGATTTGAGCCATCTGGCTTTGTTCATCCCTGCAAATGCACCATAAACCGGGCCCCAATTCAGGAAGCTAATTAGGCATACACAGAGCCTTAATCTTAATAAGTCCATTCATGTGTGTGAAGCTCCGTGCATGTTTCAGAACCATGCTGAAGAAGCTCACCAAGGATGACAGCCAGGAGTTCTCATTCATGTTTTTGCTCAGCTCTGGCACAGGCAGGAATCTCAAACTGACAGCAAAACGCTGGAAGTAGTAACTTCAAAGTAACGCAGCCATCCTGATGACCACTACTGTTCTTGCCCAGTGCACCATGGATGAGCAAGGCTAAAACCAGCAGCTAATGAAGATGATGCTCTGCTTTCTTTGCACAATCCTCTACTCACAGCCAGTCCTGCCGTTAAGTGGAGCCAGCAAGAGTGGGATGAGCTCTGGGTACTCCCTGCACATCTCCAGCCACGAGCAGAAGACAAGGGCACGTTTCCAGACAGGTTTCTGGGACCGTGAAACATTCACACCGCCAGCGAGCTGGGGGGTGGGGAGCGGCAGATGCAGTGATGAACATCTAACCTTTTCACTCACCAAACTGGAGTGAAAGTGCCTCTATAAAACAGACACCAGAGACAAACTCAAGGAGGGTTACAGAAAGGTATCAGGAATATGGCCCTGCATTTCTGTCTCGCAGGTCTTCTGACCTTGCAGAGCTCAAGAGGGGGAGTCATGGGTGTTTTGCTTTTCTGTAGGTTTCAACCTCTGGAAGAAACGCAGAGACCATGTCCCATGCCGGGCTGGCTTGTGGACTTCCCCCTCTCCCTGTAAGCCTGGTGCCCTGCTGCCAGCAAGTCGCTGGTGATTCAGAAGGCAGGCAGGAAACACGCACGGTGCACCCCACCATCTGCTCCCTATGAGTGGGAGTGGAAGAAGAAGAGAGCTCCCTTTGATTTCAGCTGCCCTTGGTTAGTGCACTAGAGCATGTTATTTTATTATACCTCTTAGTATGTAGAGAGCTACTGTCCAGAAAATTACTCTGCCCCTTTTTAAAGTCGTTCGCAATTTCCTGGATTTCTTCGTCACCACCTAGGAAGACTGTAATAAGCACCATTCATGAACAAAGAGCAAGGAACTGTTCCTTCCACATCTCTCCTCAGGGAAGCCTTCCAGTCTCTCTGTAAACCGGAGACTAAGACCAGCAAATGCCTCCTACAAGAGGTGCTCCAGAGCACGACCATAGGGCCAGCATAGCCAGGTTTTAAAATAAGGTATTCCTTCTGAGACTGTTTCCATGTCATTAGCAACATAGGAAATCCTGAAAGATCAAGTTCTGCGTTCTGTTAAACGCAAACACAGGCGAGCTGCGCAGCCATAGCTGTTAACATCGTGGTAATGATGCAGCCAGTGCCGGCAGCCACGGAGCACGAGTAATTCTGGTACCCTGAAGAAAAGGAGCCCACATACGTGTAATTGCTGGTAAATCGAGCCCTTGTTGATAAAGTAGAAGCATGTCATTGTGCCCAGCCAGTTTATAATGTTGTCTTTCATGAGGCGAATATTCAGCAGAATGATGGTCTATGTAAAGCAATATTCACGGTACAGAGCTCCCGAGAAGACTAATCCTACCACCCAGTGCAGCCTGGAACCTGCGGAGGCTCCTTCATGCTGAAGTAGTTTAAAATCTATGCAAAACCAGGCCCAAACCCAGAAGGACTGTGATTTCTGCGTACTTACAGCCCTAACTCCAAGAATGCAGAAAACTTCAAAATTTACCTGCATCAGCCTTAAGCCATCAGCACTGACCTGCTAATTGACTGTGAAAAAAATTGCCATGAATGAAGATGACAGAATTGGGTCCCAGCCCCCACATACATGTGTTGCCTGCTTTTCTTGAGTATCCCAGTTATGCTTTAATATTACAGCCTGCCATCCTGAACTGTGCTAGCGTTAAATTTCTGTTTATTATCAGTGCGCGATTATCACCCAGCCTCAAATAAATAACTAGCTTAAGTATCAGGCCCTAGATAATCAAGGAAGAACTGATAAGTAATAAACTTCTAATGTGATCCAGCTTTCACAGAAATCGGTATTAAGCATCTACTCAGGTCCAGGCACAGAATTTGCAAGGACTCTCTCTGATGTCGTGCTCAGCTTCCATGTCCCCCCTCCCTCTTTAAACCGCTCCATAGAACAACTCAATTTCTGCCTGCCAGCTGGATGTCAGAGAGATTCAGACTTTCAGTATCTAATCCATGCTGTCATGAGCGCAACGCAGGCAGGCATGCTTGACAGACAAAAAAGCCTTTTGGTTTTTCCAAACCTCTTTGTAGTATTTTTTTCCGCCGCTACTTTTCTCATCTGTTGTTTTTGGGTCCGGCAGTCCCCGAGTTACAGAACATATATTCTGACTTGATGTGCCTTTAACCTCAAGTGGACTGTCAAGCCAGATGGCCCCTTACTTCCTCAGTGCAAACTATCAGCAAACCTTAGCACAACTTTACTTTGAGCCTTAAACTAACAGCATGTGAAAAGATTAATATGAATAAATTCAAAACTAATCAGATCCCTTCTTTAAATGTTGACACAGTATTATTTATATCCCATAAATACCTTCTTGACTAAAATTCATCCCAGGAGATTGGCATCTTGCCAGTTCTATTCATATTTACTGTATTTATACAGTACAGTTGGCCAAGGATAATATTTAAGACAAAATATGCCTTAGGGTATATACAATATCTCTTATAGTTTTCCTTTTAAATCTCCTCATTGCTAAAAATATTTAGTCTGAACTTTACAAAATGCCCCACAAAGACCTATCAGCGATCTGTAGTGATATATTGCTGACTATGAGTATAATTAGAGCATATTTGTAATACTTGGGTTGTAGTCAGTTACTGAACGCTAACAACTTGTGGTAAAAACTGAACCACTGATCTTTCCCATGCCTTCCTTCCAGCAGCTTTTGACCTCCGGCGCGTTCACGCTGATCCCCTTCTCCCTCCTGCCTCCCTCCGACGCAGCAGAAACTGTAGAGTTAAAAAAATTCACTCCGAGACTTCTTGGAGAAAGAGCCTGTGGCCGCCAGAGCTGCGCTTTCAATTTCTTCCTTTAAAATATGGTGGAGCGATTCCTTCCCTTCTGTCTTTTTTGGAAAGGTTCGCTCCATCCAGCATAACTAGAGAGCAGTGGAAAAACAGTTAACCTACTTACTCTGATGTTAGCGACAGCCCTTGCACAGTAGTACTGGATCTGCTGCTAACTGGCCCTCCGATCCCAAACGTCTGATGCACTCTGTTGGTAGATACCTGCAATCTCCTTTGCTCTTCCAAAACCTCTATCGATACTTCAGTACAAATCTGGCCTCTGACAACACTTTAAAAATAGGCTGTCTTTTGTCAACACCATGCAAGTCACACACCACAGATATTTTAATTTTCTGGAAAGCAGGCGGCTGCATTTTGGACTATCGGTTCCTTGTAGTGTGCTCATGCAAGGAAAAAGGACAGATGTGCTCAGGATGGATGCATTTTACAATTCTCAGAGACTCTCTGTCACGGGGGCAACTCCACAAGCCACGGCACCGCGACCAGTCTTCCTAACCTTTGCCCACAGGTGCTCATTCCTCTGCCCAGGGCACGATCTCACAGGTCTCAAAACAAAGTGCTGACTTCCTCCAAAAACACCAGCAAAATACTACAGTGTACCAACGTGGAAAACAGGCATGATTTCTGCCTTCTCGCTATGGCTATGAATTATACTGAACCTCTCTGCTCATACCCACTTGGCTCCAAATATACTTTTTTTTTTTTTAAAGAAAAAAGGTATTTCTTCCCTGAGGGTAACAAGGGTGGAGTGTATTTATCATGGCTATTATGGATGGTGCCATAATTACAATAATAAAATGGCTCTGACTGCCAGGATGTCCTGTACCTGATGCTGTCATTTAAGAATAAAGGAAGAAAGGGAGGCAGCTGCACCGAGCGTGGGGTTCGGATACCTTGGCTGGCATCCTAGGACTATCACATGCAAGATGGAGCAAGCCCCAAAGCTACAACTCGCTAAACTAAAAATAAATAAGGGGAAAATGCAATTAGAAACTCTGGGATAAAGTTACCAAGATGGCTGCATTATCTATTTAAGCAAGAGGTATGTGCTTTTCAAAAACAGACAGCAAGGATACGGGGCATCAAGTGGCGGGGGAGGGAAGAGAGAGAGAAAAGCGAGCTAAATGAAAAGAGTAGGGACTAGGTTTTGGATATGCAAACGGTGAAGTTATTTTCTGCTTCTGGTATTTCACTTTCCTTGGTATGATGATGATCTAGATTCTTTTAAGGCAGTGCGGTGCTTTTTCTTTCCTTTTTTTTTTTTTTCCTTCTATACACTTAAACTTCACTACCAAAACAAAAAGGCACGCCGTTAGGATTATTAATCATTCTAAGTGGATTTGGTCAGCACAGAGCATTTGTACCCGTTTTTTGCTTTTTGTGCAAAACGTGGCGTGGATCACCAGAAGGTCGTTAAAAACAGCAAAAGGCAGACGGGCTGAGACAGGTTCCAAGAACTGAGGCTACCCAGAAGGGAAAACTTTTCCTGTACCTGAAATGAAAGCGCCCATGAACTGGAACGCGAGGCTGGTTAGAGTGGGAAGAGGAGGGAGGATGCCTATGCCTCTGTCCTCTCCCAGCACCAATGTGACGAGCACTCTGTGGGACAATGTTCTCGAGGGGCGCAGACAGAAGAGGAGCCCATGACTTTTTTCTTTTTTTTTTTTTCCTTCCCCCCCTCTCAGACCTCCTTTTCTTTTCAGTTATGAAGAGATGGAAACCTGCCCGATCCAGACACTCCAAAGGAAACAACAGCAGTGGAAAGATATTGGCTCTTTTCGGAGGCTGCACAGGGGGCTGTGGGGGAGCTAAACCCACTGCTGGGGAGGGAGCGGGAGCCGGGGCCGGGGCGGGGGGAGCTTTGGGAGCTTCGCTCAGGTACACGGTGGTGGAAAGCAGAGGCACCTTTAGGGACTCTGGGTGACTTCAAAGGGGATCGGAAGCCTCGCGAGGCTGGGGGGGACAGCTGACCCCCCCCAACCCACCCACCCAGGCATAGGTATACCCCGCCACCTATACGAAACCCTAGAGGCCACCACCCAGGAGATGCTGAGGGTAAGAGCAAACCGGGCAAAGGTGGCAGATCATGGTGCACGGGGCTGGTATTTGAAGGTGCCGGGCACCGCCAAGCCGCAGGGGCGAAATTACACACGTGCACAAACGCAGAGGACTTACTTTCGGGGTAAAAAGGCTGCATGTCTATTTTGTAAACTTCTTTGGCGTAATACTCCTCGTCGCTCCTCTCCCTTTCGCAAGTGGCGGCTCTGTGGTTGGCTTTCTCTTGCAGCAGGTCCCTGGTGCTGTTGTAGATGGAGATGACCTCCGGGGGCACCTCCTCGGGCTCGGGGTACTCATCCGGGGGGCTGGTGAGCTTCAGTTTGCTCAGGATCTGCCCCCGGATCGCCTCGATCCTCTTGCGCATAAACTGATCCATGTCGAGGGTGCTGCAGGTAGACAGGCTGAAAGCCACGGTGGCCAGATCCAGGGTGAGAAACACGCTCAGGAGATAGCAGTGCATTTTAAGTGTTTAAATACAGCGCCCCCCGAAAAAAGAGTGACTTTAGCAACGAACAACAACAACGAGGGGGAAAAAAAAAATATTAAAAAATTAAAAATAAAAAGGGGATGTGTGCAAACAAAGGGAAGATCTGCAGACAAAATGCAGTTAAAAACCGGACCGCAAGGACGACTTGCAATCGAAAAAGGCACGGGAGGCGTCAGTGAAAAAAAAAAAAAAAAAAAAAAC